>OZ023158.1:24382400-25038291 GCA_963678695.2 Diplodus puntazzo | reverse complement strand
TGATAGAAATTATTGCCTTCGCATAAGATGACAGCCCCAATCCATCTTTTGCTTTTACGCGTATTTCATATGATGTGGTGGTTTCAAAGTCAACAGCGCCAATTACTCGTATCTCACCTGATTTACTGTCAATATTAAACATCTTCTTCACACTGTCAGTAACATGTCCAAATTCATACGTCACATCTCCGTTAATTCCCTCGTCTGCATCAGTAGCGCTCACTGTGACCACTTCAGTATCTACAGGAGAGTTTTCAGGCAGACTGGCTTTATAAACGGCCTGGCTGAACACTGGCTCGTTATCATTAGCATCCAGCACAGTGACGTGTATGACTACAGTGCCTGATCTCTGAGGAGAGCCACCATCTAGAGCTGTGAGGAGCAGATTGATCTCTTGTTGTTTTTCACGATCAAGCTCTTTGTCAAGAATAAGGTGTAATGTGTTTCCATTAGCAGCCAAAATGAAATTATCATTCTTTTTAAGCCTGTACTGCTGAACTGCATTTTGCCCCACATCCGCATCGTGCGCCTCTTCTATGACGAAACGAGCTCCCCTGACTGCTGATTCTCGAATTTCGATATGTATCAATTCCTCCTTAAATTGAGGCGAGTTATCATTGATATCTTGAATGTGAAGACTAATTCGATGAAGCTCGAGAGGATTCTCCAGCACAAGCTCGTGTTTCAGGATGCACGAAGCCTTTTCTTCACAAAGCCCCTCTCGGTCAATCCTGTCGGCAACAATCAGCTCTCCGTTATTCAGGTTGATGTCACAGTAACGTTTGTCAGTCCCGTCGGTGTCAATACGGGCTCTTCTGTTAGAGAGAGCGCCCGTCTCCAGCCCCAGATCCTTGGCTAAATTCCCAATGACCGATCCTCGTTTCATCTCCTCCGGAAAAGAATAGCTCAGGTCTCCATATGCGACATGCGAAAATAGAAGCAGGAAACAGAAGCTGCACAGCCGAAACTCCATGAATTTGGAGTCCATCATCGAGCAGTAGTCCCCAAAACGTTAAGCAACCAACGCAACAACAGAGGAAATCCACATAAGACGAAATGTGGCAGCGATTCAGCGTGATTGCGCTGTATCAAGAGCACGGAATGGGCGTACTAGAACGTCTGTCCACAAAGGACAGAGGACTCATAATCTTAAGGCTGGTGTATAGCGACACCGTGAGTTAAATTCAGCAACAACACTGAATGGAAAAAAGAAAAAAAAAACGAACGCTTAAAATTAGTTTCAGCCCACATAACTTTATCCACAGTTCTGCAAAATAAAACAGAAACAATCTTCTAATTCGACATTCACAACATTCATAACAACATTCACCCACAATCAGTCCAAATCAGGACACCAGTTGCAACAAGCACTACTGTGTTTAATCAAATGCACTCATGACCAACTCAAATCAAGGTCTGAAGACTGGATGCCCTTTTTCAAGCCACCGTTTGTTCAGATTATTATATTGTGTATGCAGGCTTCATGCAAAACTTGCAAATTAGTAAGCATAATGTTCTGAGTCACATCTGTGTTGAGTTGCTTACTGCTGCATTAAATAAAATGCTCAATGCGCAAGTTTGCAGGTTATATTACAATCACGACACAACTGAGTCACCTTTGCAAGCACATTGTTATACTGAACACTATGTCTTTAGTGGGATTAAGATAGTACAACTCCCAATTTAGTGCACTGCCTTAAATCTAAGATACATGAGTGGAATTATTTATTGTTTTGACACTGGTTGCAGCCTTATCTCAATATAAAGTCATAGTTTTGTGTTGTGAATTGTAATAAGGTGTTTGCTGACTTCATCACACCCTGAATATATGTGAACTAAATCCATGTTTGTAAACTCTATACTGACATCACCAAGTTTGTAACTAGATCCAGGAGAAATCTGGACTGTCTTTGTTCCCTCTTGGCCTGACATCCTACAACCAGCTTTAACTTGTGTTGACAAAGGTTTCATCTTTCAAAATCCTTACAGAATGAAAGGCATGCATTAAGTTGGTAAGCAGAAAAAAGTGTTCAAATTAGACTAAGAAACAACTTCTGTCAATGCTGTATCTCAGAAAAAAGGACAGCAAACAATAAAGAGGTCGCTCTGAGAAAAAAATCACAATGTCTGAAAAACTGCTGGGGGAGGACACTACTCTACCACCACTAATGTTATACAACACTGCAGAACAACAAATATCAAGGTCATTTATAGTTATGTAATTCTGTGAGACAAACACTTCCTTTGAAAGCTGACAGGCTAAAATTAAGATCCAAAAATGATACAAAGACATTTTATCTCAAACTGTGGTCAAATCAGACAATAATCCAACACAACAAGAGAGGCCAATTTAGTATGTGTCTATAAAGGGGAAAGGATGGATTGAATGTAAACCTCCATTCTTTATGAAGTGTCTTCCACCTGTGGTATACGTATGTGCAGCTTTAACGGAACAACAGCATGTCTGAGTCAGTCATCCAGGACATTAGATACATTTTAAGGTCTGCTGTATATCACAAGAACATATCTCCCTGGACTATAGATGAAGATCAGTGCAAGCCAGAAACATTATGCAATAAAGTCAACAACTGTACATGACATATGGTGGCATATGTGGCAACAGACTTTTTTTTCTTCTTTAACAGTGACCATGTGATTGTATGATGGAAATCATTTATTACTGGCAGTATATATTGACTCTGATTAGTAAGACTCTGTTACACAGCACACTACATGTTGCTATCTAGCTGATAAGTGACATAGATATGCAATTTGTATTATATTTTATTGCAATCATGGTGTTTATTCTCTAAAGACGTCAGGCCACTAGATGCAGTAACATTTGTAACTAAAGACCATCTTGAGATGGAATAATTTCAGCCACGACTACCATCAACATGTTGACGTTTCAAAGCAATGTCAGCACTCAATACAAATTGGTTTGACTACACCAGTCTTTGGAGCTCAACCTTCATTTTGATCTCACATCTATACACCTGAAAAGTTTTGTGACTGCATCATGCACAGTTTGAGGTATTATCACACTGACACAATCTGTTCACAGACAGATAGAAATATAGATATCTGCCGAAGTTCTCAAAGTTGTTTCTGGAGTAATTTCCACCACATGAGATGCCTCAAGGATCACACTGTACCATGATGACATAAACACGCACAGACTCAAAAGTGAAAACAACTCCTACTACGTTGTCAGTGCAGGTAATAAAAGAAGTAAAGATGACTAACAAAACAAGAAACAACACCCTGCAGGTCAAAAAGTAAAAACAATAACTGATGAAAGATGAACAATCATTCCCAACAGTGCAGGTCCCACATCGTTCCAGATGTACCTAGTAAAGATAAAGAATCATTTGAGAAAATGGCAAAGAGAGCAGTGCATATCTCTAGGAGTTATGGACAAAAAACATGATCAAAGGAGATTTACTCCAGAATTGAGGGGGAGACAGATCATATCCAGAACATGATTATTTATTTTAAAAACCTGTTCAGTCTAGAAATCAGGTCATGGCATTTCCAATGATAATGAACTTCATGTCACAACTTGGAACAGTGCTCATGCTCTGAATAAAGTATGGTGATTGCACAGACCAAGCCAGTCAGTAACAATGACACCAGGATGATGACCAGAAGCTGCAATTTGGAGATGAGCTGTGTCAAAACATAGAAATGAAGGGTGAAGGGTGAAATGAAAGGCTATTCATACCTCTGAGGACTCATCCAAGTCTCCAAACACATCAGCAAAGTCTGATGGACTTTTCCTCAGAGTCTGGTCAGCAGGCAGTGTGTTGTCATTGTAAGATGTCACAAACTTAAAGTCACTGGTTCTAGATCCTGTTGTCAGGTATGCGTCATAGTTGTAAGCGCTGCGTAAAGTTCCTGTGCCGTCAACATCTGCGTAATTAGGAGGGAGATAAGCGCTGGGGATGGCGACTGCTCCATCAAACAATAGTCTGGGCTTTCTCCTGCGACAAAACCTCACACCGAGGATGATGATGATGAAGGTCAGGAAAAACGTGGACACAGACACCAGCGCAATGATCAGATAAGAGGTCAGTTTAGAATTCTTCTCATCATAAGAAATGTCCTTCAGTTCTGGCACCTCAGCCAAGTTATCAGAAATAAGTAAATACATGGAACAGGTGGCAGACAGAGAGGGCTGTCCGTTATCTTTCACTGCCACAATAAGGTTCTGTTTCATGCTGTCAGATTCAGAAATGTCCCGCTGTGTCCTGATCTCCCCGCTGTGGACACCGATAGTGAAAAGTCCCGGATCAGTGGATTTCACTATTTCATAGGACAGCCAGGCGTTCTGTCCGGAGTCCGCGTCCACCGCTATCACTTTGGACACCAGAGAGCCTCCGTGTGCAGCTTTGGGGACCAGCTCGGTCATGAAGGAGTTGCCCTCCGGGGCGGGGTACAGTATCTGAGGAGAGTTGTCATTCACATCCGATACGAACACACTCACGGTCACGTTGCTGCTGAGAGGAGGAGAACCGTTGTCTCTGGCCATCACCTGCACTTTAAAACTCCTCAACTGTTCATAATCAAACGACCTCACAGCGTGGATCACCCCCGTGTCTCCGTTAACAGACACATAGGAGGACACCGGGGCACCGTTCACCTCACCGGGTAACAGAGAATAAATCACTGTACCGTTTTGTCTCCAGTCGGGGTCTCGAGCAGTAACGGAACATAAAGTGGAGCCGGGTTTGTTATTTTCACTCACATATGCGCTGTACGACTGTTCCTCAAACACAGGTGGGTTGTCGTTGATGTCTGCTACAGATAACTCAACAGTTTTAGAGGAGGACAGAGGTGGAGAACCCTCGTCAGTGGCAGTGATTGTAATGTTGTAATCAGACACTAGTTCACGGTCCAGTTGTCCTGTGGTCACCAGAGAATAATAGTTTTTAATAGAAGGAACCAACTTAAAAGGGGCTCCTTGCTGAATGGAGCAGCGGACCTGTCTGTTGCGCTCTGAGTCTCTGTCCTGCACGTTAATGATGCCCACCTCTGTACCAGGTGTGGTGTCTTCTGGTATGGGATTCGTCAGTGATTTTAAATTGACTACAGGGGCGTTGTCATTCACATCAGTGATAGAAATTATTGCCTTCGCATAAGATGACAGCCCCAATCCATCTTTTGCTTTTACGCGTATTTCATATGATGTGGTGGTTTCAAAGTCAACAGCGCCAATTACTCGTATCTCACCTGATTTACTGTCAATATTAAACATCTTCTTCACACTGTCAGTAACATGTCCAAATTCATACGTCACATCTCCGTTAATTCCCTCGTCTGCATCAGTAGCGCTCACTGTGACCACTTCAGTATCTACAGGAGAGTTTTCAGGCAGACTGGCTTTATAAACGGCCTGGCTGAACACTGGCTCGTTATCATTAGCATCCAGCACAGTGACGTGTATGACTACAGTACCTGATCTCTGAGGAGAGCCCCCATCTAGAGCTGTGAGGAGCAGATTGATCTCTTGTTGTTTTTCACGATCAAGCTCTTTGTCAAGAATAAGGTGTAATGTGTTTCCATTAGCAGCCAAAATGAAATTATCATTCTTTTTAAGGCTGTACTGCTGAACTGCATTTTGCCCCACATCCGCATCGTGCGCCTCTTCTATGACGAAACGAGCTCCCCTGACTGCTGATTCTCGAATTTCGATATGTATCAATTCCTCCTTAAATTGAGGCGAGTTATCATTGATATCTTGAATGTGAAGACTAATTCGATGAAGCTCGAGAGGATTCTCCAGCACAAGCTCGTGTTTCAGGATGCACGAAGCCTTTTCTTCACAAAGCCCCTCTCGGTCAATCCTGTCGGCAACAATCAACTCTCCGTTATTCAGGTTGATGTCACAGTAACGTTTGTCAGTCCCGTCGGTGTCAATACGGGCTCTTCTCTTAGAGAGAGCGCCCGTCTCCAGCCCCAGATCCTTGGCTAAATTCCCAATGACCGATCCTCGTTTCATCTCCTCCGGAAAAGAATAGCTCAGGTCTCCATATGCGACATGTGAAAATAGAAGCAGAAAACAGAAGCTGAACAGCCTAAACGCGATGAATTTGGAATCCATCGTAAAGAAGTAGTCCCCAAAACGTTAAGAAACCAACGCAAAAGGACAGTTAAACCATATAGCACGAAATGTGCCAGCGATTCAGCGTGATTGTGGCTGTATCAAGAGCAGGGAATGGGCGTACAAGAACGTCTGTCCACAAAGGATAAAGGACTAATAATCTTAAGGCTGGTGTATAGCGACACCGTGAGTTAAATACAGCAATAACACTGAATGGAAAAGTAAAAAGGAACACAGTTAAAATTGGTTCCAGCCAACATAACTCTATCCAGTATTCTTCAAAATAAAACAGAGGAAACATTTACTTCGACATTTACAGAGTTTAGAACAGCTCACCCACAATCCGTCCAAAATCAGGACACCAGTTAAAACAAGCACTACTGTGCATGTATTAAATTCCACACAGTTAAGACTGACTCGCGGAAAAGTCTGAAAACATAGCAGGTACTTTTTCAAGCCATACTTCAGATTACTACAAATGCAGGCTACATACAAATATCCTAAATTAGTAAGTAAACATTATTGAATTACAGTTAGTAAGAAAAATACTGTCAGAAAGAAGGTCATTAAAAATAATATGATTTCCTGTATTTGTTAATGCACCACAGCTGTAAACACATAATCCTTAAAGGGGTGTTGATTTACATTTCTGCAAGGAGTAGATGAGGCTTCAGTTCATCTTTACTTTAAGAGATCTAGTGAAATAAGTAAAACTGGACTGCTTTAATCAGCATAACCATGATGTGAACATCATAGGGTGTGAAACCCTGGACCTCTAACTGTGTTTGTTTTCAGCTGAATTTAGTTTTGTTACTGTGACATTTTGGCACAGGAACATTGAGATTGCTAACTCTATATGTAGTTTTATTAAAGTAAACTATTTCAATTTACTGTAGCACGGGCATGACTGCAGCACGCTGCTTACGACTGCATCAAAACCATCCATGAGCAAGGAGGGTGATCTTTGATAATTGCAGGAATATAATCTTGCCACCACACATAAGATGAAATGTAAAAAGGATTCAGCCTACACTTTGGAGCAAGTTCTTTTTACTCTGGGGCAGAAAATCTAAAAATTATTGTGAAAAAGTCACAGTAGAGATCCAGGATACAGTCTGAAAGTGAGTATCTTCTCAAAAACAAAACTTATCACAAGTCACATGTTATAAAAGGCCTTCATAGTAAAACCCAAGGTTTGCACACTGAACTAAGTTAGCAACAATCCATGAGAACTCACGAATATGCTACATTATAGCATGAGTCTTCAATACTCATTGGTTGAACTGCACCCCATCTTTGAACTCAGCCTTAATTTTCATTTCTCACCGACACACCTGTAAAGCTTTGTGACTGCAACTTGCACAGTTGAGATATTATCGTGCTGAAAAAAATCTCTTCACAGACATACAGACAGCTGCCAAAGTGCTCAAAATTTGATTCCCACCACATACGGTGTCTCCAGGACCACAATGTGCCATGACAACATACACACACACAGTTCCTCAAAGTGAAAATAACACCTGCTATGTTGCTGGTAATAAAAAAAAGTAAAGAGAAGTAACAACATAAGAAACAACAGCTATGTCATCTTTTATGCAGGCCAAACAATAATGCAGAATAACAGCTGCAAAATTAACAATCAATCTCAATGAAGTAGATCAGGATAAAACTATAGCTTTGACATGTATCACGTGAAGATAAAGAATCATAACACCGAGAACCATGCAAAGATCACTGTAGTTAATGAAAATTCATTTGATTAATTCAGAATAAGTCCAAATGTGAGGGAAAGATGCATCATATGCAGAGCATGCTGCTTTACTTTAATAACCTGATAACGGCAGAAATGTAATCAAATGTAACATCTCTGGTGATGATGAATCTCATGTTACATCTTAAGACAGAGCTCAGGATCTGAATAAGGTATGGTCATTCTGCAAAGCAAGACAGTTATTTAGAATGACACCAGCATGACGAGAAGAAACTGCTGTTTCTTGCAGTTCACACAACCTCAAAAACAAATTTAAAACCATATAAATAAACAGAACATAAAAGATGAAAAAGGCCTCAGAATGGAATCTATACAGGACAACATTAAAGCAGTTGCAGAATATGAAAAAAATCACTTTTATGGAAAACTGATAAAAGTGTAATCTGAAAAAAAACTGTTAAAAATGCTTAAAAAGAAAAAAAGAGTATGAATAAGAAACAATGGAATAACAACATAAGACATGGATGCTAGGTAAATTAGGTGTAATATGCCTGGAACAAAAACAAGAGCATGTGCTTTACATGCATGATTAATCAAACTTATTTTTAGTAAATTAGAGGTCATATAGGCCATTCATACCTCTGAAGACTCATCCATGTCTCCAAACACATCTGCAAAGTCTGATGGACTTTTCCTCAGAGTCTGGTCAGCAGGCAGTGTGCTGTCATTGTAAGATGTCACAAACTTAAAGTCACTGGTTCGAGATCCTGTTGTCAGGTATGCGTCATAGTTGTAAGCGCTGCGTAAAGTTCCTGTGCCATCAACATCTGCGTAATTAGGAGGGAGATAAGCGCTGGGGATGGCGACTGCTCCATCAAACAACAGTCTGGGCTTTCTCCTGCGACAAAACCTCACACCCAGGATGATGATGATGAAGGTCAGGAAAAAGGTGGACACAGACACCAGCGCGATGATCAAATAAGAGGTCAGTTTGGAATTCTTCTCATCATAAGAAATGTCCTTCAGTTCTGGCACCTCAGCCAAGTTATCAGAAATAAGTAAATACATGGAACAGGTGGCAGACAGAGAGGGCTGTCCGTTATCTTTCACTGCCACAATAAGGTTCTGTTTCATGCTGTCAGATTCAGAAATGTCCCGCTGTGTCCTGATCTCTCCGCTGTGGACACCGATAGTGAAAAGACCCAGATCAGTGGATTTCACTATTTCATAGGACAGCCAGGCGTTCTGTCCGGAGTCCGCGTCCACCGCTATTACTTTGGACACCAGAGAGCCTCCGTGTGCAGCTTTGGGGACCAGCTCGGTCATGAAGGAGTTGCCCTCCGGGGCGGGGTACAGTATCTGAGGAGAGTTGTCATTCACATCCGATACAAACACACTCACGGTCACGTTGCTGCTGAGAGGAGGAGAACCGTTGTCTCTGGCCATCACCTGCACTTTAAAACTCCTCAACTGTTCATAATCAAACGACCTCACAGCGTGGATCACCCCCGTGTCTCCGTTAACAGACACATAGGAGGACACCGGGGCACCGTTCACCTCACCGGGTAACAGAGAATAAATCACTGTACCGTTTTGTCTCCAGTCGGGGTCTCGAGCAGTAACGGAACATAAAGTGGAGCCGGGTTTGTTATTTTCACTCACATATGCGCTGTACGACTGTTCCTCAAACACAGGTGGGTTGTCGTTGATGTCTGCTACAGATAACTCAACAGTTTTAGAGGAGGACAGAGGTGGAGAGCCCTCGTCAGTGGCAGTGATTGTAATGTTGTAATCAGACACTAGTTCACGGTCCAGTTGTCCTGTGGTCACCAGAGAATAATAGTTTTTAATAGAAGGAACCAACTTAAAAGGGGCTCCTTGCTGAATGGAGCAGCGGACCTGTCTGTTACTCTCTGAGTCTCTGTCCTGCACGTTAATGATGCCCACCTCTGTACCAGGTGACACGTTCTCAGGTATGGGGTTAGTCAGTGATTTCAAGTGTATAATTGGAGCATTATCATTCACATCAGTGATGTCAATAATCACCTTTGCTTCGGAAGAGAGACCATAACCATCTTTAGCCTCAACAAACACTTCATATCTGGGTCCCTCTTCATAATCTATGTCACCTGTCACACTAATCTTTCCAGTTTTCTCGTCGAGTGAAAAAAGCTTTTGTGATTTATCAGAGATTCTGCTAATTTCATATGTAACCTCTCCATTAACACCTTCGTCTGCATCCGATGCACTCACAGTGATAACTGCAGTTTTCATAGGTGAGTTCTCTGGTAAGGTGGCTGTATATACGGCCTCAGTGAACACTGGGGCGTTATCATTAGCATCCAAGACAATGACGTGTATGACTACTGTCCCAGATCTCTGAGGAGAGCCACCATCTACAGCTGTCAGTAATAATTTCATTTCCTGCTGCTCCTCGCGGTCTAATTCTTTATCTAAAACCAGCTCACCATATCGACTGCCAGCACTTGTCGTCTGAATACTGAATACAAAATGAGGGTTTTGTTCCAAAATGTAGCTTTCAACCGAGTTCTTGCCTATATCTGCATCATGTGCGGCATTAATACGATACCTAGCTCCTTTGTCAGCTGACTCTCTAATCTCCAGCTTCACCGTATCCTTCGGGAAAACGGGTGCATTGTCGTTTACATCCTGCACCTGCAAAGACAACCGGTGCAGCTCCAGTGGATTCTCTAACAGCAACTCGAATTTGAGAACACACGAAGGCTTTTCTCCACAATGCTCCTCTCGGTCGATTCTCTCCGCAACGACTAAATCCCCGCTTCGAAGATTAATTCCGATATATTGTCCGTCGTTTTCTTCCATGTCAACACGAGCTTTGCGAGCAGACAGCCTGCCCACCTCCAGTCCGAGATCTTTGGCGATATTTCCAATAACAGATCCGCGTTTGAGCTCCTCCTGTACGGAAAAGCTCAGGTCTCCGTGTGCGTAGTGCACCACAACAAAGAAAAAGACAAAGCCGTAGCTTTGAGCAACGCTTCGTAAATGCATCATCCTCACACAGCACTACATGAACTGAAACACGTCAGTTTCGAACATTAAAATACGTTATTCAGTAGATGAATGTCGTCCAGGCCTTTGTCGTCGGTGTTGCAGACTACATAGAACACAGGGGTGGTCAACACAGATGTTGGGTGGAGTGCAAAGCCGACTGAATATTTGACTCCTGAGCTGGTCTATACTGACACCTTGAGTAAAAATGAAACATAGCAGACTCATAAAAGTGATGGAATTTTTTTCTAAGCAGGTCGTTTGGTCTCAATGTTTAAATGAAAAAAAGAGTTGGGCTAAAGCGTTTAAAAGTGTGATGAGGCGCTATATACTCTTATATATTTCCCAAGTTAAGTTAGATGAGTGTTGCTCGTGTAATACAGTTTGATAGACAGGATTATGTCTCTGTTGTCTTCCTGCGATAGAAAGAAAACATTAAGCAAATGTTGAACAGCATGAACCTATTTGTCATTTTACTTTGGTGGGAGTGGGACTAGGTAAATACAACAAGTTGGCTTCGAGGCAAAAATCCCTCTCGCTATCCCTCTCTCATTAGAATTAAACATATTTCCAATACAATATTCTGTCTGAAACACGGAAAAAATCTGCCTCCAGTGTCCTCAAAACAATACTTGAATTACACAACAAGATCTCATTCAGAACAGATGATTCATTCAAACAGCCCAACAACAGTAGCGTGACAGAATGCTATTCATGTAGCACTGGCAAGATGAATTATGTTTTTAAGTTGAACTTCATTTGGGCGATTGAAACGAAGGGGGGATAACTAGGCTTCCCGAATACTTAGGAAAGGTTAATAGGATAAAATTGGACTAAGTAGTTACTGAGAAGCATTACAAACAAATGTTTCTCAATGACCACAAAATGTTATCACTTGTTCCACTGATGTGACTTTTTCCACGGTGTTGTAAACCTTGTAACAAACAATGAATTTAACAGAGGGTCAAAATACTATTTAAAAACGGCACATATTTGTACCAGGGGCAATACAATGTGTCTGACTAATCTAAAACGCTTAAAATGTGAAACAATGTAAGACAGTATAAATTGCTCATGTCAGGACATCACATAAGCGAGAGGAAGCTTCAGCACCAAGGACAGAGACACAAAGACAGAACGAGCTGCAGTTCTACTCAAAAGACACAAAGCAGTGACTCCGAGGGTGTTTCAGACAGACCGCTTTGAGGAAATAAAATGGCAAGTAGACCAACGGCCCATACTCCAACGTCCACATAACAGCCGATATCAGCAACGGACGTTAGAAAAGTCATTATCTGACCTAAAAAAAAAAATAAAAAAAAAATATGAGTTGGCTGGTAAGATAAGCAACAAATCTGCGAGCCACATGCATATGTCACCAGTACTTGGGTGTTGGTGACTGCGCTGTAGGGGTATTTGGCTGGATCATGTAGGTGTGAAAACTAATCTCAGCTTAACCTCTGTGGCTGAGATCATGACTTGTTGACATCCCTCACACCAAATTAAAAAAAAAGTGTGACTATCACCACCAAATTAGATGAATAAAACTGAAAAAAAAAAGAGTCTAAGGAAAAGACAAGCATTGTCTCTTCGAGATGGATAATATGAGGTCAGTGAAATAAAAGGTGTTCCTACCTCAGGAGAATCATCACAGTCTCCAAACACATCTGCAAAGTCTGATGGACTTTTCCTCAGAGTCTGGTCAGCAGGCAGTGTGTTGTCATTGTAAGATGTCACAAACTTAAAGTCGCTGGTTCTAGATCCTGTTGTCAGGTATGCGTCATAGTTGTAAGCGCTGCGTAAAGTTCCTGTGCCGTCAACGTCTGCGTAATTAGGAGGGAGATAAGCGCTGGGGATGGCGACTGCTCCATCAAACAACAGTCTGGGCTTTCTCCTGCGACAAAACCTCACACCCAGGATGATGATGATGAAGGTCAGGAAAAACGTGGACACAGACACCAGCGCGATGATCAGATAAGAGGTCAGTTTGGAATGATTCTCATCATAAGAAATGTCCTTCAGTTCTGGCACCTCAGCCAAGTTATCAGAAATAAGTAAATACATGGAACAGGTGGCAGACAGAGAGGGCTGTCCGTTATCTTTCACTGCCACAATAAGGTTCTGTTTCATGCTGTCAGATTCAGAAATGTCCCGCTGTGTCCTGATCTCTCCGCTGTGGACACCGATAGTGAAAAGTCCCGGATCATTGGATTTCACTATTTCATAGGACAGCCAGGCATTCTGTCCGGAGTCCGCGTCCACCGCTATAACTTTGGACACCAGAGAGCCTCCGTGTGCAGCTTTGGGGACCAGCTCGGTCATGAAGGAGTTGCCCTCCGGGGCGGGGTACAGTATCTGAGGAGAGTTGTCATTCACATCCGATACGAACACACTGACGGTCACGTTGCTGCTGAGAGAAGGAGAACCGTTGTCTCTGGCCATCACCTGCACTTTGAAACTCCTCAACTGTTCATAATCAAACGACCTCACAGCGTGGATCACCCCCGTGTCTCCGTTAACAGACACATAGGAGGACACCGGGGCACCGTTCACCTCACCGGGTAACAGAGAATAAATCACTGTACCGTTTTGTCTCCAGTCGGGGTCTCGAGCAGTAACGGAACATAAAGTGGAGCCGGGTTTGTTATTTTCACTCACATATGCGCTGTACGACTGTTCCTCAAACACAGGTGGGTTGTCGTTGATGTCTGCTACAGATAACTCAACAGTTTTAGAGGAGGACAGAGGTGGAGAGCCCTCGTCAGTGGCAGTAATTGTAATGTTGTAATCAGACACTAGTTCACGGTCCAGTTGTCCTGTGGTCACCAGAGAATAATAGTTTTTAATAGAAAGAACCAACTTAAAAGGGGCTCCTTGCTGTATGGAGCAGCGGACCTGTCTGTTACTCTCGGAGTCTCTGTCCTGCACGTTAATGATGCCCACCTCTGTACCAGGTGACACGTTCTCAGGTATGGGGTTAGTCAGTGACTTCAGGTGTATAACTGGTGCGTTGTCATTTGCGTCACTAATTTCAATTATTAATGTTACGTATGACACTAATCCCAGACCATCTTTTGCACTTATCTGCATTTCATGTGATGACACTTTCTCATAATCAATAGAACCAGCTACTCTCACTTCTCCAGATTTAGCGTCTAAAGAAAAGACGTTATTTTCATCTGAGACATGATCAAATTCATATGTAACTTCACCATACATTCCCTCATCCGCATCGACTGCGCTAACTGTGATCACCAAAGTATCCAGAGGAGAGTTTTCAGGCAGACTGGCTTTATAAACGGTCTGGCTGAACACTGGTACATTATCATTAGCATCAAGCACAGTGACGTGTATGACTACAGTACCTGATCTCTGAGGAGAGCCACCATCAAACGCGGTAAGCAATAACATTATCTCTTTTTTGTCCTCTCTGTCTAATTCTTTGTCTAACACTAGTTCACCATATTTTCGTCCTCCTGCTTTTGTGTTCACATTCAATTTGAAATGATCATTCTGCTGAAGTGAGTAGCCCTGAACAGCATTTTCTCCGATGTCTCCATCATGCGCCTCTCCAAGAAGAAAACGCGCACCCTTGTCCGCCGATTCCTGAATTTCAAATTTAAGTGACTCCTCTTTAAATTGCGGTGAATTGTCGTTGATATCTTGAACACGGATACTAACACGGTGCAGCTCTAAAGGATTTTCGAGTACGAGCTCCTGTTTCAGAACACATGACGCCTTTTTCGCACAAAGCCCTTCTCTGTCAATCCTCTCTTGGACGATCAAGTCTCCGGTGTTGAGATTTACACCGCAGTACTTAACACTGTTATCCTCAGTATCGATACGCGCCTTGCGAGCAGACAGTCGGCCCAAATCAAGTCCCAGATCTTTAGCGATATTTCCAATCACAGATCCACGTTTCATCTCCTCCGGGATAGAGTAGCTCACGTCTCCACAGACTGGGTGGAGGACAAGGACAATAAAAGCAAGGCCGCGGAACAGCGCAAATCTGCTATATCCCATTGTTACTGCGGAAAATGCAGCACACACATGAAAAACTATGACTGAGCAGGTCAATATATGTCAACGATGCATTCGTGATTCAGTCCAAAAAAGAAAACCTGTCACACTGCAGTCCGACACGAAGCAGTTGTTGTCAGCTGCGGTACAATAGCAGAGTCAGGCTTTACATTCGTTGAGACAGAAGGGTGGAGAGACCGAGCCTTCTCGTTTACTGGTACACACTGACACCATGAGTATTTCTTTAGGTATGACAAGGCGATGCTTGAATTATCTTCCCCTACATATTTAAAAGACAGTCCGATTAAATTACTTGTTTTTAATCAATTAAACAAAACAAGAAAGGCAAACTGTTTTACAGGTTGACAGGGACACAGGGTTGTTGCAAACGTTAACCAAATGCAGCTGAAAATGATGTTAGAGATGTAACAGTAGAAAATAATTAAAGACAACAAACTAGTAAGCCATTTTTGAACTGCTCCGTCAAAAACCTGATTGCAATAACCTGAATCTGCAACACATAATGTTTGGGTTGTACAGTGTTACTAACTAATGCAACACAAAACATGTTTTTTTCTTATGAACATAAGACTGGAATAGCTTGTGTTATTTTGTCATAGGCTTACATACTCTGTGAAAGACTGCACTATAATAACATTAGGAAGAACGCATATTTCACGGAATGCAGATATCAATCCTTTACTAAATTAATACTAATACTAATACTAAATCAATCATTTAGAGGGATACCAGCAAATTCGGGTATTCACAGATAACCCACTTTCCCATTGCCTTACTAAAACCAATTTTAGCAAAGACAAAGAGTGAAAACTGCAAAAACAGAGAGGTAAACTATTACTGAAAATGCATCGAAAGATAAAGCGGAGATCAGGACCAAGGACAGAGAAACGAGGAGGATACTGCTAAAGGTTTTCCTTCACTGGCACATAAAACATAAAAAAAGTGCAAGCATGACGAGGTGGAGGAAAACAGACGTCAAAACCTCATCGCCTCAAACAACATTTCAACACATTGCTATGGTCCAGAGCATGTTTTGTTTGTTGGTTTGTTTGTCTTTGTAAACAATAGTGGATCAGCATGAACAGCAACAGTCTCTGGCTTTCGAAATAATGCAGGTAGTTTTGTGAGCTGCGCTGTCAAAAGTTGACTTCAACTATTTGCACTTCATCTAACCTGCTGGCATTTGTGTAATTATTACTGAACAACCAGATTTGGCACGTGTCAAATGAACAAGTTATAGAATGAAAAATTAAAATAGTGCATGTTATCCTAAAATACACACAGTTTGTGAAACACTGCATGTGAAAATGGCTGAGGTGAAGTGTCATTTTCATGACAATTTAGGAAGGTGAGCATTCACCAGGAAAACAAACTAAACATGTAGGCTCTATTTTACATTTCATAATACTTCTCTAATACCGGGTCTATGTGTACAATAAACATTATATATTTAAAATCAGAAATCAACCCATAATAAATGCGCTCAGTGAGATCTAATTAAGACGACGTTGTCATACAAACACATCACAGCAAGAAAAACCTGACTGTCATTGCATAATCATGAACAAGACATGAGGCAAAGAAGAAGAATGACCTGACTGCACATAATAGATGTAAAGCATCTCTGAGAAGGTTTCAGGAGATCAAACTGAGTTCAGTACCAAGGACAGAGAAACAAGGAAGGTATCATTCAGTAAGCTTTCCCTAACTGGAAAACAGAAAGACCAAACAAACGACCAGCTTTAGTTAAATGCACGAATGAATAACTTTCTAAGAGACATTTAGATGTTGTGTGTATATGGCGGTAAAAATCTAGCTGACATCATGACTACTGAACAACCAAAAGACCGACTGAAGCCGAATTAAATGACGACAACCATCACGGAAAAGAAGAATATGACAAAACATTTCAAGGCAGACAAAAATTATGGCTCCTTCAGGTTGTACGTTACGAGTTCAGTGAAATGAAATGTGTTCCTACCTCAGGAGAACCATCACAGTCTCCAAACACATCTGCAAAGTCTGATGGACTTTTCCTCAGAGTCTGGTCAGCAGGCAGTGTGTTGTCATTGTAAGATGTCACAAACTTAAAGTCACTGGTTCTAGATCCTGTTGTCAGGTATGCGTCATAGTTGTAAGCGCTGCGTAAGGTTCCTGTGCCGTCAACATCTGCGTAATTAGGAGGGAGATAAGCGCTGGGGATGGCGACTGCTCCATCAAACAACAGTCTGGGCTTTCTCCTGCGACAAAACCTCACACCCAGGATGATGATGATGAAGGTCAGGAAAAAGGTGGACACAGACACCAGCGCGATGATCAGATAAGAGGTCAGTTTGGAATTCTTGTCATCATAAGAAATGTCCTTCAGTTCTGGCACCTCAGCCAAGTTATCAGAAATAAGTAAATACATGGAACAGGTGGCAGACAGAGAGGGCTGTCCGTTATCTTTCACTGCCACAATAAGGTTCTGTTTCATGCTGTCAGATTCAGAAATGTCCCGCTGTGTCCTGAGCTCTCCGCTGTGGACACCGATAGTGAAAAGTCCCGGATCAGTGGATTTCACTATTTCATACGACAACCAGGCGTTCTGTCCGGAGTCCGCGTCCACCGCTATCACTTTGGACACCAGAGAGCCTCCGTGTGCAGCTTTGGGGACCAGCTCGGTCAAGAAGGAGTTGCCCTCCGGGGCGGGGTACAGTATCTGAGGAGAGTTGTCATTCACATCCGATACGAACACACTCACGGTCACGTTGCTGCTGAGAGGAGGAGAACCGTTGTCTCTGGCCATCACCTGCACTTTAAAACTCCTCAACTGTTCATAATCAAACGACCTCACAGCGTGGATCACCCCCGTGTCTCCGTTAACAGACACATAGGAGGACACCGGGGCACCGTTCACCTCACCGGGTAACAGAGAATAAATCACTGTACCGTTTTGTCTCCAGTCGGGGTCTCGAGCAGTAACGGAACATAAAGTGGAGCCGGGTTTGTTATTTTCACTCACATATGCGCTGTACGACTGTTCCTCAAACACAGGTGGGTTGTCGTTGATGTCTGCTACAGATAACTCAACAGTTTTAGAGGAGGACAGAGGTGGAGAGCCCTCGTCAGTGGCAGTGATTGTAATGTTGTAATCAGACACTAGTTCACGGTCCAGTTGTCCTGTGGTCACCAGAGAATAATAGTTTTTAATAGAAGGAACCAACTTAAAAGGGGCTCCTTGCTGAATGGAGCAGCGGACCTGTCTGTTACTCTCTGAGTCTCTGTCCTGCACGTTAATGATGCCCACCTCTGTACCAGGTGACACGTTCTCAGGTATGGGATTAGTCAGTGATTTCAGATGTATAACTGGTGCATTGTCATTCACATCAGTGATGTCAATAATCACCTTTGCTTCAGAAGAGAGACCATAACCATCTTTGGCCTCAACAAACACTTCATATTTGCGCCCCTCTTCATAATCTATGTCACCTGACACACTGATCTCTCCAGTTTTCTCATCGAGTGAAAAAAGCTTTTGTAATTTATCAGAGATTCTGCTAAATTCATATGTAACCTCTCCATTAACACCTTCGTCTGCATCTGATGCACTCACAGTGATAACTGAAGTTTTCATTGGTGAGTTTTCTGGTAAGGTGGCTGTATATACGGCCTCAGTGAACACTGGGGCGTTATCATTAGCATCCAGGACAATGACGTGTATGACTACTGTCCCGGATCTCTGAGGAGAGCCTCCATCTACAGCTGTCAGTAATAATTTCATTTCCTGCTGCTCCTCTCGGTCTAATTCTTTATCTAAAACCAGCTCACCATATTTACGGCCGCCAGCCCTTGTCGTCTGAATACTGAATACAAAATGAGGGTTTTGTTCCAAAATGTAGCTTTCAACCGAGTTCTTGCCTATATCTGCATCTTGTGCTGCATTAATACGATACCTAGCTCCTTTGACAGCTGACTCTCTAATTTCCAGCTTCATGGTATCCTTCGGGAATATTGGTGCATTGTCGTTTACATCCTGCACCTGCAGAGACAACCGGTGCAGCTCTAGTGGATTCTCTAACAGCAACTCGAATTTGAGAACACACGAAGGCTTTTCTCCACAATGCTCCTCTCGGTCGATTCTCTCCGCAACGACTAAATCCCCGTTTCGAAGGTTAATTCCGACATACTGTCCGTCGTTTTCTTCCATGTCAACACGAGCTTTGCGAGCAGACAGTCTGCCCACCTCCAGTCCGAGATCTTTGGCGATATTTCCAATAACAGATCCGCGTTTGAGCTCCTCCTGTACGGAATAGCTCAGGTGTCCGTGTGCGTAGTGCACCACAACAAAGAAAAAGACAAAGCTGTAGCTTCGAACAAAGCTCCGTAAATGCAACATCCTCGGTCAGTAGCCTATCACACCACTTAAATCACGGTCGTTTCAAGCATTAAATGCGTTATCGGATCAACATATGTCGTATCCGAGCATTCGCCGTCTTTGTTGAAGGCTGTAGGAGCACAGGGATGGTCGATACAAATACTGGGTGGTGAGCAAAGCAGACTGAACATTTGAGACTTCAGCTGGTCTATACTGACACCCTGAGTACGAGTCAAATATAGCAGTTTAATTTGAAATCCACTACACTATCGTTTGACCTCTGATGTATCAATGAAAATTAACGAATCAAACCGTGTCATGAGGAAATATTAAGTGGGTTAATTTGCTCTATTGTAGTAAAGGGGCATGGTGGTTCTTGGCATTAGATGATTGCCCCAAAAAAGAATCCTGCGTCTCATGAATAGATCCGATTCAACGATGTCATTTATTAAGAGAACAGCCTACACATGTTTATGTTAAGTAATGTGTGACTAAAATCTGCTTCTGAATTGCACCACGCTACATACCACATATAATATTGGTCAATACACTAAATTAAAACATTTCCAACATCTGTGACACGGGTGTTGGAGTTTGATTCTGTTATATATATTCCTTAGAGACAAGCTCAAGAGAAGTCTATCAGTTGGTCTCTCTTTCTGTGTGTAGGTCTCTTCGAGTAGATGCTGGGTTAAATGAGAAAAAGCATTTTCAAAAATGTTGGTGTTGGAGGAGTAAAGTCAACTACTGTCCAAAGATTCACCAACTATACTGATTATAATGGATAATAATCATCTTTTATTTGAGAGTAAAGTCAGCCATGCTGCCATTGTTGAATACTAATAATAACACATTAATTACAGGGGACAAAGAATAACTTTAACTGTTTTCAATTAAATATATGTACTAATTACATTACCTTGAAAGGTAGACTTCTTGGGTTAATAACTTTATAATCGAAGTCAATCGCCAGATATTGGGAGGCAATTAAACGCATCAAACTTTACTGACTAAAGAGACAAGTATTCCCACCACGTCCAACATCATGGAGGATATAACTTTAATGTCATTTCAAAAGTGGAAGTTGCATGTCTGAACATGAGGAAAGGAAAGCAGGTCTACATTTCTAAATGGTGTAAATGAAAAAGACAGGACACTAAGTTCTCCTTGAAAATGTATCAACAGAGCAACAGCCAGGTTCAGTACCGAGGACAGAGACACAAAGCACATCTTGCAGTTCATTAACTCTACTAAAGACACACAGGCGAACACATCAGCGTTGGGTAAACAAATAAACGCAAAGGGAAAAAGAGACAATGTGCCTTATTTGCAGGCTTTTCCGTGACTTATCACATGATTGACGAAAAAACTTAAACAATAAAAAAATAAATAAAACAAAGTGTATGCTCTACAGTTGAAGTTTCAGTTAAAGAGTTTGGGAAAGAGGGACCAAGATAAAATAAGCATTGAGGATCGAAAACTACATGAGCGGAAGACCAAAAAGAAAAAATGAACAAACAATTGTGTATGTTTCAACGTAAGTAATCAGGAAGTGTTCATGGACATGGGGTGATAAAGTTTTGAAAATCTGGACCAAGAACTGAGTGAAAACAGCTGAGATGGATTTACTGCGGTCCTACCTCAAGAAAATGAGGCATAAATCTTCAACTAAACAGACAACCAATATCGCACATGCTAAATTGCCCACAACTGTATGTTGCACAAGGTCGACAGTTAGGAAACACAACAGAATTATCTATTGAACTATTCAACTGAATAGAGTCCCAGAAAAACACATGTATGGCTCCCTCAGGTTGTATATCACAAGTTCAGTGAAATGAAATGTGTTCCTACCTCAGGAGAACTATCACAGTCTCCAAACACATCTGCAAAGTCTGATGGACTTTTCCTCAGAGTCTGGTCAGCAGGCAGTGTGTTGTCATTGTAAGAGGTCACAAACTTAAAGTCACTGGTTCTAGATCCTGTTGTCAGGTATGCGTCATAGTTGTAAGCGCTGCGTAAAGTTCCTGTGCCGTCAACATCTGCGTAATTAGGAGGGAGATAAGCGCTGGGGATGGCGACTGCTCCATCAAACAACAGTCTGGGCTTTCTCCTGCGACAAAACCTCACACCCAGGATGATGATGATGAAAGTCAGGAAAAAGGTGGACACAGACACCAGCGCGATGATCAGATAAGAGGTCAGTTTGGAATTCTTCTCGTCATAAGAAATGTCCTTCAGTTCTGGCACCTCAGCCAAGTTATCAGAAATAAGTAAATACATGGAACAGGTGGCAGACAGAGAGGGCTGTCCGTTATCTTTCACTGCCACAATAAGGTTCTGTTTCATGCTGTCAGATACAGAAATGTCCCGCTGTGTCCTGATCTCTCCACTGTGGACACCGATAGTGAAAAGTCCCGGATCAGTAGATTTCACTATTTCATAGGACAGCCAGGCGTTCTGTCCGGAGTCCGCGTCCACCGCTATCACTTTGGACACCAGAGAGCCTCCGTGTGCAGCTTTGGGGACCAGCTCGGTCATGAAGGAGTTGCCCTCCGGGGCGGGGTACAGTATCTGAGGAGAGTTGTCATTCACATCCGATACGAACACACTCACGGTCACGTTGCTGCTGAGAGGAGGAGAACCGTTGTCTCTGGCCATCACCTGCACTTTAAAACTCCTCAACTGTTCATAATCAAACGACCTCACAGCGTGGATCACCCCCGTGTCTCCGTTAACAGACACATAGGAGGACACCGGGGCACCGTTCATCTCACCGGGTAACAGAGAATAAATCACTGTACCGTTTTGTCTCCAGTCGGGGTCTCGAGCAGTAACGGAACATAAAGTGGAGCCGGGTTTGTTATTTTCACTCACATATGCGCTGTACGACTGTTCCTCAAACACAGGTGGGTTGTCGTTGATGTCTGCTACAGATAACTCAACAGTTTTAGAGGAGGACAGAGGTGGAGAGCCCTCGTCAGTGGCAGTGATTGTAATGTTGTAATCAGACACTAGTTCACGGTCCAGTTGTCCTGTGGTCACCAGAGAATAATAGTTTTTAATAGAAGGAACCAACTTAAAAGGGGCTCCTTGCTGAATGGAGCAGCGGACCTGTCTGTTACTCTCTGAGTCTCTGTCCTGCACGTTAATGATGCCCACCTCTGTACCAGGTGACACGTTCTCAGGTATGGGGTTAGTCAGTGATTTTAAATATATAACAGGTGCGTTGTCATTCACGTCAGTAATCTCAATTATTAATGTTGCATATGACACTAATCCCAGGCCATCTTTTGCGCTAATCTGCATTTCATGTGATGACACTTTCTCATAATCAATAGAACCAGCTACTCTCACTTCTCCAGATTTAGAGTCTAAAGAAAAGACATTATTTTCATCTGAAACATGATCAAATTCATAAGTAACTTCGCTATGTATTCCCTCATCTGCATCGGTTGCACTAACTGTGATCACCAAAGTATCCAGAGGAGAGTTTTCAGGCAGACTGGCTTTATAAACAGTCTGGCTGAACACTGGTACATTATCATTAGCATCCAGCACAGTGACGTGTATGACTACAGTACCTGATCTCTGAGGAGAGCCACCATCAAACGCGGTAAGCAATAACATTATCTCTTTTTTGTCCTCTCTGTCTAATTCTTTGTCTAAGATTAATTCGCCATATTTTCGTCCTCCTGCTTTTGTGTTTACATTTAATTTGAAATGATCGTTCTGCTGAAGTGAGTAGCCCTGAACGGCATTTTCTCCGATGTCTCCATCGTGCGCCTCCGCGAGAGAAAAACGGGTACCCTTGTCTGCCAGTTCATTAATTTCAAATTTAAGTGACTCCTCTTTAAACTGCGGGGAATTGTCGTTGATATCTTGAACACGGATACTAACACGGTGCAGCTCTAAAGGATTTTCCAGTACGAGCTCCTGTTTCAGAACACATGACGCCTTTTTCGCACAAAGCCCTTCTCTGTCAATTCTCTCTTGGACGATCAAGTCTCCGGTGTTGAGATTTACACCGCAGTACTTAACACTGTTATCCTCAGTATCGATACGCGCCTTGCGAGCAGACAGTCGGCCCAAATCAAGTCCCAGATCCTTAGCGATATTTCCAATCACAGATCCACGTTTCATCTCCTCCGGGATAGAGTAGCTCACGTCTCCACAGACTGGGTGGAGGACAAGGACAATAAAAGCAAGGCCGCAGAACAGCGCAAATCTGCTGAATCCCATCGTTACTGCGAGAAATGCAGCACACACATTAAAAACTATCACAGAGCAGGTCGAAATATGTCAACGACGCATTCGTGATACAGTCCAATAAAGAAAATCTGTCACACTGCAGTCCGACACGAAGCAGTTGTTGTCAGCTGCGGTACAATAGCAGAGTCAGGCTTTACATTCGTTGAGACAGAAGGGCGGAGGGACCGACCCTTCTCGTTTACTGGTACACACTGACACCATGAGTATTTCTTTAGGTATAACAAGGCAAGGTTTGACCGCTCTCCATTTAGATATTTAAAGGACAGACCGATTCAGTAAACTGATTTCATTAAACAAACAAACCAAGAAAGGCACATTTTCAATAGGTTGAGAGGGAAGAAACAGGTTTTGCAAAGGTTAAGCAAAATGAGCGGAAAACATTTTTTCCAGGTAAAACTGTAAAAAGGCATCAAATAAATCAAATTTTCTGAAAGCTATTCTGAGTTGCTCTGTCAAAACATAACTGCACCTGCATTTGAAATACTAGATGTTCATGTTTTACAGTGTTTGGTACAACACAAAACAAATACATGAATATGAACCAAACACTGGATTACCTTCAGTTATTTTATCATTGGCATCCACGTTTCTGTGAAAGACTGCACCACATCAACTCGTGTACGGGCACATTATTCAAGGAGGCAAATATCAATCATTTACGTTTAGAGGGCCATCAGTATATCAGAGTAACCCATTTTCAAATTCGCCTCAGTAAAACCAATTACAGCAAGACACAAACTAACACCAGCATAAAACACAGAGGTAAACTGCCACTAAATATGCATCGACGAACCAAAAGAAGTTCAGCACCAAGGACAGAGAAACAGGGGAAGTAATACAAAAGCTTCCCCCCACTGGCACATAAAAGAGAGCAAGCATATCGATCAGAGGGAGTTAAAAACACAAGAAAACCCTGATCATCTCAAAAACATTTCAGCACTTTGCAATAGTCCAGTAAATATTTTGGCTCTTTTTTTGTAAACAATAGTGGAATAGTAGCACATAGAAACAGCGTCTAGCTTTCAGGATAATGCTGTTGACTTCAAAAGTTGACTTCAACTATTTACACTTGATTTGGATTGATTTTGTGTTCTACTGGCAATAAGACGGTTGATACTGGACAACAACATGTGGTTTGTGTGAAATAAACAGTCCATGGAATGACAGACTAAGGTTGGAAAAAAGACATACACGTTTTTGTGAAAGACTATATGTGATATTTACTTAGGCAAAGCGTCATTTTCACAGATGTCGGTATGAGCAATTTCACGCACGTGATTAAATTATGAAAGTGAGACTTGACAAGACAAGTAGACTGAACACAGAGGCTCTATTTTAAATGTCTTCATGCTGCTCTTATATCACGTCCGATTGTTCAATAGCTATGAATTTACAATCAGTATCAACCCAGGAGAGACCCTCAAAGCGAAACCCGATCATACAAAACATCCTTGTATGGCGACATCAAAGCAAGAAAAAACTATATGTGATAAATTGATTATATTATCACAAAATGACTCAAACAACATTAAGCAAAACAGAAGAAAGACATCACTGTACAATGTAGATGGAAAGCATCTCTGAGATGGTTTCAGCAGATAAAACTGAGTTTGGCACCAAGGACAGAAAAACAAGGAAGGTATCATTCAGCAAGCTTCCCCTCACTGGAAAACAGACAGATCAAACAAACGACCAGATTGAGTCAAATTCACTCATGAATAACTGTCTCAGAGATATTTAAATGTTGTGTGTTTATGGCGGTTAAACTCTAGCTGACATTATGACTTTTGAACAACCTCAAGACCGATTAAAGCTGAATACAGCAAAGACTTTCAGGGCAGAACTCCACCATGGCTTTTTCAAGATGTTAAACACGAGTTCAGTGAAATGAAATGTGTTCCTACCTCAGGAGAACCATCACAGTCTCCAAACACATCTGCAAAGTCTGATGGACTTTTCCTCAGAGTCTGGTCAGCAGGCAGCGTGTTGTCATTGTAAGATGTCACAAACTTAAAGTCACTGGTTCTAGATCCTGTTGTCAGGTATGCGTCATAGTTGTAAGCGCTGCGTAAAGTTCCTGTGCCGTCAACGTCTGCATAATTAGGAGGGAGATAAGTGCTGGGGATGGCGACTGCTCCATCAAACAACAGTCTGGGCTTTCTCCTGCGACAAAACCTCACACCCAGGATGATGATGATGAAGGTCAGGAAAAAGGTGGACACAGACACCAGCGCGATGATCAGATAAGAGGTCAGTTTGGAATTCTTCTCGTCATAAGAAATGTCCTTCAGTTCTGGCACCTCAGCCAAGTTATCAGAAATAAGTAAATACATGGAACAGGTGGCAGACAGAGAGGGCTGTCCGTTATCTTTCACTGCCACAATAAGGTTCTGTTTCATGCTGTCAGATTCAGAAATGTCCCGCTGTGTCCTGATCTCTCCGCTGTGGACACCGATAGTGAAAAGCCCCGGATCAGTGGATTTCGCTATTTCATAGGACAGCCAGGCGTTCTGTCCGGAGTCCGCGTCCACCGCTATCACTTTGGACACCAGAGAGCCTCCGTGTGCAGCTTTGGGGACCAGCTCGGTCATGAAGGAGTTGCCCTCCGGGGCGGGGTACAGTATCTGAGGAGAGTTGTCATTCACATCCGATACGAACACACTCATGGTCACGTTGCTGCTGAGAGGAGGAGAACCGTTGTCTCTGGCCATCACCTGCACTTTAAAACTCCTCAACTGTTCATAATCAAACGACCTCACAGCGTGGATCACCCCCGTGTCTCCGTTAACTGACACATATGAGGACACCGGGGCACCGTTCACCTCACCGGGTAACAGAGAATAAATCACTGTACCGTTTTGTCTCCAGTCGGGGTCTCGAGCAGTAACGGAACATAAAGTGGAGCCGGGTTTGTTATTTTCACTCACATATGCGCTGTACGACTGTTCCTCAAACACAGGTGGGTTGTCGTTGATGTCTGCTACAGATAACTCAACAGTTTTAGAGGAGGACAGAGGTGGAGAGCCCTCGTCAGTGGCAGTGATTGTAATGTTGTAATCAGACATGAGTTCACGGTCCAGTTGTCCTGTGGTCACCAGAGAATAATAGTTTTTAATAGAAGGAACCAACTTAAAAGGGGCTCCTTGCTGAATGGAGCAGCGGACCTGTCTGTTATTCTCTGAGTCTCTGTCCTGCACGTTAATGATGCCCACCTCTGTACCAGGTGACACGTTCTCAGGTATGGGGTTAGTCAGTGATTTCAGGTATATAACTGGTCCATTGTCATTCACGTCAGTGATGTCAATAATCACCTTTGTTTCAGAAGAGAGACCATAACCATCTTTGGCCTCAACAAACACTTCATATCTGGGTCCCTCTTCATAATCTATGTCACCTGACACACTGATCTCTCCAGTTTTCTCGTTGAGTGAAAAAAGGTTACGTGATTTATCAGAGATTCTGCTAATTTCATATGTAACCTCTCCATTAACACCTTCGTCTGCATCCGATGCACTCACAGTGATAACTGCAGTTTTCATAGGTGAGTTTTCTGGTAAGGTGGCTGTATATACGGCCTCAGTGAACACTGGGGCGTTATCATTAGCATCCAGGACAATGACGTATATGACTACTGTCCCGGATCTCTGAGGAGAGCCTCCATCTACAGCTGTCAGTAATAATTTCATTTCCTGCTGCTCCTCGCGGTCTAATTCTTTATCTAAAACCAGCTCACCATATCTACTGCCAGCACTTGTCGTCTGAATACTGAACACAAAATGAGGGTTTTGTTCCAAAATGTAGCTTTCAACCGAGTTCTTGCCTATATCTGCATCGTGTGCTGCATTAATACGATACTTAGCTCCTTTGGAAGCTGACTCTGTTATTTCAAGTTTTACAACATCCTTTAGAAAGATTGGTGCATTGTCGTTTATATCCTGCACCTGCAGAGACAACCGGTGCAGCTCCAGTGGATTCTCTAACAGCAACTCGAATTTGAGAATACACGAAGGCTTTTCTCCACAATGCTCCTCTCGGTCGATTCTCTCCGCAACGACTAAATCCCCGCTTCGAAGGTTAATTCCGATATATTGTCTGTCGTTTCCTTCCATGTCAACACGAGCTTTGCGAGCAGACAGTCTGCCCACCTCCAGTCCGAGATCTTTGGCGATATTTCCAATAACAGATCCGCGTTTGAGCTCCTCCTGTACGGAATAGCTCAGGTCTCCGTGTGCGTAGCGCACCACAACAAAGAAAAAGACAAAGCCGTAGCTTTCAAGAACGCTTCGTAAATGCATCATCCTCGGTCAGTAGCCCGTCACACCACTTAAATCACGGTCGTTTCAAGCATTAAATATGTTACTGGATCAACATATGTCGTATCCGAGCATTCACCGTCTTTGTTGAAGGCTGTAGGAGCACAGGGATGGTCGATACAAATACTGGGTGGTGTGCGAAGCAGACTGAACATTTGAGACTTCAGCTGGTCTATACTGACACCCTGAGTACGAGTCAAATATAGCAGTTTAATTTGAAATCCACTACGCTATCGTTTGACCTCTGATGTATCAATGAAAACTAAGGAATCAAACCGTGTCATGAGGAAATATTAAGTGAGTTATTTTGTTCTATTGTAGTAAAGGGGCATGGTGGTTCTTGGAATTAGATGATTTCCCCAAAAAAGAATCCTACGTCCCATGAATAGATCCGATTCAACAACGTCATTGATTAAGAGAACAGTCAACACATGTTTATGTTAAGTAATGTGTGGCTAAAAACTGCTTTTGAATTGCACCATTCGACATACTACACATAATATTGGTCAATTTACTAAATCAAAACATTTCCATCATCTGTGACACGGGTCCTGGAGTTTGATTCTGTTATATATATTCCTTAGAGACAAGCTCAAGAGAAGTCTATCAGTCGGTCTCTCTTTCTGTGTGTAGGTCCCTTCGAGTAGATACTGGGTTAACTGAGAAAAACCGTTTTCAAAAATGTTGGTGTTGGAGCAGTAAAGTCAACCACTGCCCAAAGATTCACCAACTATAGTGATTATAATGGATAATATTCGTCTGTTGTTTGAGATTGAAGTCGGCCAGGCTGCCATTGCTACATATTAATAATAAGATAGTAATTACGGGCCAATAATTACTTTATCTTTTTTCAATTAAATATATGTACTAATTACATTAGCTTGAAACGTACACTTCTTTTGTTAATAACTTCATAATCGAAGTAAATCGCCAGATATTGGGAGTCAATTAAATGCGTCAAACTTTACTGACTAAGGAGACAAATATATACACCACCACCACCATCATGGAGGATATAACTTTAATGTCATTTAAAAAGTGGCAGTTGCATGTCTGAACATGAGGAAAGGAAAGCATGTTTACATTTCTAAATGGTGTAAATGAAAAAGACAGGACACTAAGTTCTCCTTGAAAATGCATCAACAGAGCAACAGCCAAGTTCAGTACCGAGGACAGAGACACAAAGCACATCTTGCAGCTTCATTAATTCTACTAAAGAAACAGAGGCGAACACATCAGGGCTGGGTAAACAAAGCAATGCAAAAGGAACAAAGAGATGATGTGCCTCATTTGCACGCTTATCCGTGACTTATAACATGATTGATAAAAAAAAAAATAACATAAACAATAACAAAATTAATAAAACATAAAGTGTATGGTCTACAGTTGAAGTTTCAGTTAAAGAGTTTGGGAAAAAGGAACCAAGATAAAATAAGCCTTGAGGATCGAAAACTACATGAGCGGAAGACCAAAAAGGAAAAATAAACAGAAAATCCTGTATGTTTAAAAAAAAAGTAATCAGAAAATGTTCATGGACATGGGGTGCAAAAATGTTAATGCAATTCAATTACATGCAAACAGCGTGGGAAAAGTTTAAAAATCTGGACCAAGAACTGATTGAAAACAGCTGAAAAATATTTACTACTGTCCTACATCATGAAAATGATGAGAAAATCTTCAACTAAACAGACAACCAATATCGATATGACTCATGCTAAACTGTATGTCGCTCAAGGTCGACAGTAGGGAAACACAACAGAATTATCTATTGAGCAATTCAACTGAAAAGAGTCAAAGAAAAACACATGCATGGCTCCATCAGGATGTATATCACGAGTTCAGTGAAATGAAATGATTCCTACCTCAGGAGAACCATCACAGTCTCCAAATACATCTGCAAAGTCTGATGGACTTTTCCTCAGAGTCTGGTCAGCAGGCAATGTGTTGTCATTGTAAGATGTCACAAACTTAAAGTCACTGGTTCTGGATCCTGTTGTCAGGTATGCGTCATAGTTGTAAGCGCTGCATAAAGTTCCTGTGCCGTCAACATCTGCGTAATTAGGAGGGAGATAAGCGCTGGGGATGGCGACTGCTCCATCAAACAACAGTCTGGGCTTTCTCCTGCGACAAAACCTCACACCCAGGATGATGATGATGAAGGTCAGGAAAAAGGTGGACACAGACACAAGCGCGATGATCAGATAAGAGGTCAGTTTGGAATTCTTCTCATCATAAGAAATGTCCTTCAGTTCTGGCACCTCAGCCAAGTTATCAGAAATAAGTAAATACATGGAACAGGTGGCAGACAGAGAGGGCTGTCCGTTATCTTTCACTGCCACAATAAGGTTCTGTTTCATGCTGTCAGATTCAGAAATGTCCCGCTGTGTCCTGATCTCTCCGCTGTGGACACCGATAGTGAAAAGACCCGGATCGGTGGATTTCACTATTTCATAGGACAGCCAGGCGTTCTGTCCGGAGTCCGCGTCCACCGCTATTACTTTGGACACCAGAGAGCCTCCGTGTGCAGCTTTGGGGACCAGCTCGGTCATGAAGGAGTTGCCCTCCGGGGCGGGGTACAGTATCTGAGGAGAGTTGTCATTCACATCCGATACGAACACACTCACGGTCACGTTGCTGCTGAGAGGAGGAGAACCGTTGTCTCTGGCCATCACCTGCACTTTAAAACTCCTCAACTGTTCATAATCAAACGACCTCACAGCGTGGATCACCCCCGTGTCTCCGTTAACAGACACATAGGAGGACACCGGGGCACCGTTCACCTCACCGGGTAACAGAGAATAAATCACTGTACCGTTTTGTCTCCAGTCGGGGTCTCGAGCAGTAACGGAACATAAAGTGGAGCCAGGTTTGCTATTTTCACTGACATATGCGCTGTACGACTGTTCCTCAAACACAGGTGGGTTGTCGTTGATGTCTGCTACAGATAACTCAACAGTTTTAGAGGAGGACAGAGGTGGAGAGCCCTCGTCAGTGGCAGTGATTGTAATGTTGTAATCAGACACGAGTTCACGGTCCAGTTGTCCTGTGGTCACCAGAGAATAATAGTTTTTAATAGAAGGAACCAACTTAAAAGGGGCTCCTTGCTGAATGGAGCAGCGGACCTGTCTGTTATTCTCTGAGTCTCTGTCCTGCACGTTAATGATGCCCACCTCTGTACCAGGTGACACGTTCTCAGGTATGGGGTTAGACAGTGATTTCAGGTATATCACTGGAGCATTGTCATTCACGTCAGTGATGTCAATAATCACCTTTGCTTCAGAAGAGAGACCATAACCATCTTTGGCCTCAACAAAGACCTCATATTTGCGTCCCTCTTCATAATCTATGTCACCTGACACGCTGACTTCTCCCGTTTTCTCGTTGAGTGAAAAAAGCTTTTGTGATTTGTCAGAGAGTCGGCTAAATTCATATGTAACCTCTCCATTAACACCTTCGTCTGCATCTGACGCACTCACAGTGATAATTGGAGTTTTTATTGGTGAGTTCTCTGGTAAGGTGGCTGTATATACGGCCTCAGTGAACACTGGGGCGTTATCATTAGCATCCAGGACAATGACGTGTATGACTACTGTCCCGGATCTCTGAGGAGAGCCTCCATCTACAGCTGTCAGTAATAATTTCATTTCCTGCTGCTCCTCTCGGTCTAATTCTTTATTTAAAACCAGCTCACCATATCTACTGCCAGCACTTGTCGTCTGAACACTAAACACAAAATGGGGGTTTTGTTCCAAAATGTAGCTTTCAACCGAGTTCTTGCCTATATCTGCATCTTGTGCTGCATTAATACGATACCTAGCTCCTTTGACAGCTGATTCTCTAATTTCCAGTTTAATAACATCCTTTGGGAAGTTTGGTGCATTGTCGTTTACATCCTGCACCTGCAAAGACAACCGGTGCAGCTCCAGTGGATTCTCTAACAGCAACTCGAATTTGAGAACACACGAAGGCTTTTCTCCACAATGCTCCTCTCGGTCGATTCTCTCCGCAACGACTAAATCCCCGCTTCGAAGGTTTATCCCGATATATTTTATCTCGTTTTCTTCCATGTCAACACGAGCTTTGCGAGCAGACATTCTGCCCACCTCCAGTCCGAGATCTTTGGCGATATTTCCGATAACAGATCCGCGTTTGAGCTCCTCCTGTACGGAATAGCTCAGGTCTCCGTGTGCGCAGTGCACCACAACAAAGAAAAAGACAAAGCCGTAGCTTTGAAGAACGCTCCGTAAATACATCATCCTCACACAGCACTACATAAACTGAAACACGACAGTTTCGAACATTACAATACGTTATTCAGTCGATGAATTTCGTCCAGGCCTTTGTCGTCGGTGTTGCAGACTACACACAACACAGGGATGGTCGACACAAATGTTGGGTGGAGTGCAAAGATGACTGAATATTTGACTCCTGAGCTGGTCTATACTGACACCTTGAGTAAAAATGAAACATAGCAGCTTTATAAAAAGTGATGGAATTTTATTAACACATAGTCACGTTGTGTTGCCTCAATTTTTCAATAAAAACGAGCTATGATGAAGCTTTTAATAAGTGTGACCAGACGCTAAATAGTTTTATATCGTTTCAAAGTTAAGTGAGAGGCATGTTGTTCGTGTAATACGGTTTGATGGACAGGATTATGTCCATGTTGTCTTTTTTCGAAAGCAGAAAGAAAACGTTCAGCAAATGTTAAACAGTAATTTCCTATATATGCTTGTATGGGTTATACAGTAAAAACAACAGGTCCGCTTGGAAGCAAAACATACTTTTCTGCTCTCTCCTTCTCTAAGTAGGATCAAACAGATTCTAATGAATTATATTTTACTGAAACATGCAACAATCTGCCTCCAGATCCCTCCAAACACCATTTAAATCACAGATCAAGATCTTATTAAAACAGATGATTTAGTCGAACAACCAGAAAGCCGTAGAAGACAGAATGCCTGTTATTTTAGCACTGACAGGATAAATTGTGTTTTCGAGTTGAATTTAATGTGGGGGATTGAAACAGAAGGGGAATTAAAAGTGACAGATGGTAATGTAAAACGCTTAAAATGTGAGACAATAAAAGACAAATGTAAGGTGCTCATGACAAGAGATCAAAAAAACACCAGGCAACTTCAGCACCAAGAACAGCGACAACAAACAGAACAAGCTGCAGCTCTACTCAAAAGACAAAAGCGGAGACTCCGAAACTGTATTAGACAGAAAACTTGGGGGAAAATATCACGAACTATGGACCAACAGCCTCTTCTCAAATGAACACGTGACTTGAAATATCCGCCTATGGCGTCAAGAAAATTATTTGTTTTAAATTATAGATGTGTTGTTACCACAAACAAATGTATGATCCAGCGACTCAGACTAAAAGACGGCCAAGGCGCCACAAGCATATTTTACGAGCGCATGGGTGTTGCTAACCTTGGGCTGTAAAGGTATTTGGCTTGATAATAAAGATGTTTCTTAACTGCCGTCACAGCATTAAAAAGAGTGTGTAACAATCACTATCACCAGAACCACCGCCACCACTACATGAAAAAAATTCAACTGAAAATAATAAAGTAAAACTCAACCATTGCGTCTTCAGGGTGGAAAATACGAGGTCGGTCAAATTAAATGTGGTCCTACCTCAGGAGAACCATCAGAGCCTCCAAACACATCAGCGAAGTCTGATGGACTTTTCCTCAGAGTCTGGTCAGCAGGCAGTGTGTTGTCATTGTAAGATGTCACAAACTTAAAGTCACTGGTTCTAGATCCTGTTGTCAGGTATGCGTCATAGTTGTAAGCGCTGCGTAAAGTTCCTGTGCCGTCAACATCTGCGTAATTAGGAGGGAGATAAGCGCTGGGGATGGCGACTGCTCCATCAAACAACAGTCTGGGCTTTCTCCTGCGACAAAACCTCACACCCAGGATGATGATGATGAAGGTCAGGAAAAACGTGGACACAGACACCAGCGCGATGATCAGATAAGAGGTCAGTTTGGAATTCTTCTCATCATAAGAAATGTCCTTCAGTTCTGGCACCTCAGTCAAATTATCAGAAATAAGTAAATACATGGAACAGGTGGCAGACAGAGAGGGCTGTCCGTTATCTTTCACTGCCACAATAAGGTTCTGTTTCATGCTGTCAGATTCAGAAATGTCCCGCTGTGTCCTGATCTCTCCGCTGTGGACACCGATAGTGAAAAGTCCCGGATCAGTGGATTTCACTATTTCATAGGACAGCCAAGCGTTCTGTCCGGAGTCCGCGTCCACCGCTATCACTTTGGACACCAGAGAGCCTCCGTGTGCAGCTTTGGGGACCAGCTCGGTCATGAAGGAGTTGCCCTCCGGGGCGGGGTACAGTATCTGAGGAGAGTTGTCATTCACATCCGATACGAACACACTCACGGTCACGTTGCTGCTGAGAGGAGGAGAACCGTTGTCTCTGGCCATCACCTGCACTTTAAAACTCCTCAGCTGTTCATAATCAAACGACCTCACAGCGTGGATCACCCCCGTGTCTCCGTTAACAGACACATAGGAGGACACCGGGGCACCGTTCACCTCACCGGGTAACAGAGAATAAATCACTGTACCGTTTTGTCTCCAGTCGGGGTCTCGAGCAGTAACGGAACATAAAGTGGAGCCGGGTTTGTTATTTTCACTCACATACGCGCTGTACGACTGTTCCTCAAACACAGGTGGGTTGTCGTTGATGTCTGCTACAGATAACTCAACAGTTTTAGAGGAGGACAGAGGTGGAGAGCCCTCGTCAGTGGCAGTGATTGTGATGTTGTAATCAGACACTAGTTCACGGTCCAGTTGTCCTGTGGTCACCAGAGAATAATAGTTTTTAATAGAAGGAACCAACTTAAAAGGGGCTCCTTGCTGAATGGAGCAGCGGACCTGTCCGTGACTCTCTGAGTCTCTGTCCTGCACGTTAATTATGCCCACCTCTGTACCAGGTGACACGTTCTCAGGTACGGGGTTGGTCAGGGATTTCAGGTTTATCACTGGGGAGTTATCGTTTATATCAGTAATATCAATGATGACTTTGGCGTAAGAGGTTAATCCCAAACCATCTTTGGCTGTGACACGGAGTTCAAACGATGAGGCTGTTTCAAAATCCACCATTTTGGTCAATTTTACATCGCCTGTTTTCGGATCCATGGTAAACACTGACTTAACATCTCCTGAAATGTGTCCAAACTCATATGTAACTTCTCCATTTAGACCTTCGTCTGCATCAGTAGCACTCACTGTCAGCACGACAGTATCAATCTGGGAGTTTTCTGGGACACTGGCTTTATAAACGGCCTGGCTAAACACTGGGACGTTATCATTAGCATCCAGTACAGTGATGTGAATGACTACAGTACCTGACCTTTGAGGAGAGCCACCATCCAGAGCTGTAAGTAGCAGGTTGATTTCCTTTAAATTTTCACGGTCGAGCTCTTTGTTAAGGACAAGCTCCACAGAATTTGTTCCAACGCCCAGAATAAAATTATCATTACTTTGGAGGTTGTACGTCTGGACCGAGTATTTGCCTATGTCTGCATCATGTGCTTCCTCTATCGGAAAACGAGCACCTTTGACCGCAGATTCACTTATATCAATATGGATCAATTCTTTATTAAACTGTGGAGAGTTATCATTTATATCCTGGACATGCAGGCTGATTCGATGTAATTCTAAAGGACTCTCTAACATGAGCTCTTGTTTTAAAACGCAGGATGCTTTGTCTCCACAAAGGCCCTCTCTGTCAATCCTCTCGGAAACAGTCAGATCCCCATTACGGAGGTTTATGTCGCAATAACGTGTGTCACTCCCATCGGTATCAATGCGGGCCTTTCGAGCTGAGAGTCTGCTTGTTTCAAGTCCAAGGTCTCTGGCGATATTTCCGATCACGGATCCGCGTATCATCTCCTCCGGAAAAGAATAGCTAGTGTCCCCATTGACAAAACGCAAAAAAAGGAGCAGCAAAGCAACGGCACAGCTTTGTAATGGGGTTCCCCTGATGGCCATCACGACGTAGATCTGGATGAGCAAACGTTTTCTTTTCGGTTTACAGGAACACAGGGCAAAAAATACGATTTAAAATAAAATCCGCACACTCCAAACCAGGTCTCTGTCTCTCGATCAACTGCTGCACCCTCAGTCACGTTATGCGTTGATAACAGTGGGTGGATGTCGACACACAATCTATTACAGCTGGTGCATAGCGACATCGTGAGTTTAATATAGAAAGTGCAGACTTCCACGAACAGCCATGTCTGTACAAGCCAGTATTTTATATAAACAGCCAGCAGAGTATATTAATTTACAAGGTGAATGATAACTTGAAATTACTTCAGGAACCTTAAAGATCAAACATAAAGGGTACTTTGAAAAAGTACGCATTATTTCACCAGTGTACTTCATATTAAGCATATTAGTGTTACGTGGATACATCATTGTACCTCAATGTTCCTTAAAATGCGGAGAAAGCTATGAGACAACTGCTTTGGCCACAAACTAAAGTATATTTGTAAACAGAGGGCAAAACGACAGCCCATGACAAATCCTCTACCACTGACAATCACTGAAACATTGAAAAATGACCAACTAAACTGGTAAAGTGCTTTAAGGAATGTTTTTATCTGAGAGAGAAACTCATCTTAACTGAACCTTCATCACAGTGCAGAGAGAACTTACAAAGCAAAGTTGAATAAGATAGTAAAGGCTATAAAAAAAAAAAAATTATGACTTAAAGGCATAATTCAACGTTGCGAAACACAACAAAAATCTGAAAAAGCCTTTTCTTTGTGGGGGGTTTTTATGTAACGGGTAGGCACTTGAGCAAACAGCTACATGCTACTTCAAAACATAGTCAATAATGACAACATATTAATCATCATGTCAAACCAGCAAGATAATTAGCACCAGTGTAAATAGTTAACATTTTTTTTGGGAAAAGCAAAGATGAAGATGGCATTAAAATAGATGAAGAAATAACTGAATATGTGTTAAACATGAAGACTCCTCAGATTTGAAGACAATGTAGCTGCCCGCAGAAGAAGATTATAAATGTTCAGCATATGTGACAAATGACAATCCAGACCTGTCAAACGAGCATTAGGCCGTATGACTTACAAGTTGCGTGTGGTTTCCGTTGAGCTTTGAACAAGTAAAGAATGTGTCAATCTAAACAAACCTTATCCACAACAGCAAGCACAGAGGAAACAGTAGGTTGAAACTTTGTCACTGGAGTTAAATTAGTCTGCAAAACCAGGGAAGCAATCAACAATGAACAGGTCTGCTAAGAGGGCATATTATACTGGAAACACTGTGTGGCAATGACAAGATCTTTTTGGGGGGGATCTTGCAGAAGCTCAACAAACACTCCATTTTCTGGAGTCTAACCAAGTACAACATTGCTATGAAGTTAGAACCAAAGGCAAGGGGAAACTACTGCACAATGAGTGCAAACTGCGTTATATCTAAAATTTGAGTGGGCGATGGTTCAGAAAAACAATTGGGAAACTAAAAATAACAGTTATTGAAAAAGGACAACAAAATTAGCATTTTGTCAATCTTTTCTCATTACTTTTCGATCCGTGCTTTCCTGATGTTTCTAAATGCAAAAGGCCAATATGAATGTGACTAATAATCATGGGACAATTATGTTTTGAGAATGATATTCTAAGAAGTGATTATATCATTATGAATGTAACACCGTTAGTACATCTGAAAGAGTACCTAGCATTTTAGTTACAGGGAAATCAATCACATGTTTAACGTTCCTACCTCAGGAGAACCATCGGAGTCTCCAAACACATCTGCAAAGTCTGATGGACTTTTCCTCAGAGTCTGGTCAGCAGGCAGTGTGTTGTCATTGTAAGATGTCACAAACTTAAAGTCGCTGGTTCTAGATCCTGTTGTCAGGTATGCGTCATAGTTGTAAGCGCTGCGTAAAGTCCCTGTGCCGTCAACGTCTGCGTAATTAGGAGGGAGATAAGCGCTGGGGATGGCGACTGCTCCATCAAACAACAGTCTGGGCTTTCTCCTGCGACAAAACCTCACACCCAGGATGATGATGATGAAGGTCAGGAAAAACGTGGACACAGACACCAGCGCGATGATCAGATAAGAAGTCAGTTTGGAATTCTTCTCGTCATAAGAAATGTCCTTCAGTTCTGGCACCTCAGCCAAGTTATCAGAAATAAGTAAATACATGGAACAGGTGGCAGACAGAGAGGGCTGTCCGTTATCTTTCACTGCCACAATAAGGTTCTGTTTCATGCTGTCAGATTCAGAAATGTCCCGCTGTGTCCTGATCTCTCCGCTGTGGACACCGATAGTGAAAAGACCCGGATCAGTGGATTTCACTATTTCATAGGACAGCCAGGCGTTCTGTCCGGAGTCCGCGTCCACCGCTATCACTTTGGACACCAGAGAGCCTCCGTGTGCAGCTTTGGGGACCAGCTCGGTCATGAAGGAGTTGCCCTCCGGGGCGGGGTACAGTATCTGAGGAGAGTTGTCATTCACATCCGATACGAACACACCTACGGTCACGTTGCTGCTGAGAGGAGGAGAACCGTTGTCTCTGGCCATCACCTGCACTTTAAAACTCCTCAACTGTTCATAATCAAACGACCTCACAGCGTGGATCACCCCCGTGTCTCCGTTAACAGACACATAGGAAGACACCGGGGCACCGTTCACCTCACCGGGTAACAGAGAATAAATCACTGTACCGTTTTGTCTCCAGTCGGGGTCTCGAGCAGTAACGGAACATAAAGTGGAGCCGGGTTTGTTATTTTCACTCACATATGCGCTGTACGACTGTTCCTCAAACACAGGTGGGTTGTCGTTGATGTCTGCTACAGATAACTCAACAGTTTTAGAGGAGGACAGAGGTGGAGAGCCCTCGTCAGTGGCAGTGATTGTGATGTTGTAATCAGACACTAGTTCACGGTCCAGTTGTCCTGTGGTCACCAGCGAATAATAGTTTTTAATAGAAGGAACCAACTTAAAAGGGGCTCCTTGCTGAATGGAGCAGCGTACCTGTCCGTTACTCTCTGAGTCTCTGTCCTGCACGTTAATGATGCCCACCTCTGTACCAGGTGACACGTTCTCAGGTATGGGGTTAGTCAGTGATTTCAAACTAATAACAGGTGGGTTGTCATTGACATCTGTTACATCTATGATTACTGTACTATATGAGGTAAGACCTGGTCCATCTTTTGCTCTTACTCGCAGTTCAATGGACGTTTCAGACTCATAATCGATAGAGCCGACTACTCTTATCTCTCCGGTCTTATGATCAAGGGAGAACAAAGAGACATGGTCTTCAGATAAATGATCAAAGTTGTATGTAATATCACCATTGGGTCCATCGTCTGCATCAGTAGCGCTGACTGTAACAACTACAGTATCTACAGGAGAGTTCTCAGGCAGACTGGCTTTATAAACGGCCTGGCTGAACACTGGGGCGTTATCATTAGCATCTAGTACAGTGATGTGAATGGTCGCAGTGCCTGATCTCTGTGGGGAACCACCGTCTACAGCTGTAAGCAATAATTTCAGTTCTTTCTCTTGCTCTCGGTCTAATTCTTTTATCAAAACCAATTCGGAGTGTTTTCTTCCACCGCCCTCTGTAGCTACATTAATGGTGAAATGCTCATTATTTTGTAAACTGTAGCGCTGTACAGTATTCGTACCAATATCTGCATCATGGGCTTCAGTCAGTGCGAACTTAGCTCCTTTGACTGCTGATTCTCTTATTTCGAATGAAATCAAGTCCTCACTAAACTGCGGGGCGTTGTCGTTTATATCCTGCACATGGATGCTGACACGATGAAGCTCCAAAGGGTTTTCCAAGACAAGCTCCTCTTTTAAAACGCAAGTCGCCTTCTTACCACAAAGGCCTTCTCTGTCGATCCTGTCAGTGACAATCAAATCTCCAGTGCTCAGATTAATATCACAGTACCGCTTGTCATTCCTGTCTGCGTCAATGCGAGCTTTACGCGAGGAAAGTGTGGCAATCCCGAGGCCGAGATCTTTGCCTATATTTCCAATTACAGACCCGCGTTTCATCTCCTCTGCAGCAGAGTAACTCACGTCTCCGTACGCGAAACGCGGGCTGATGAAAAGGAGAAAAACACAAAAGCGAATCATAGAAAATCCTCTGTGCACTGTATTCCTCATGATCGGCCAAGCGTTAATCCTTCCCTTGCAAATCGAAGTGAAAAAAGACGGTTATATTCGACGTTGTAATCAACTATCCAAATACCATTACGGGGTCGGCCTTTTGTACCGTCCTCAACCTACAGACACACCGCGCAACAATAACGCCTTGCAATGGTGGAAAAGAATGGATGAAGCAGCAGACACTTTGGGCCTTTGCTGGTGCACAGTGACACCAAGAGTTTCAGTCAGTTATAGCACTGCAAACTAAAACAAGTTGACAACTCCACTGGCAATATCAAGGCAAAAGTTATTGTTTAGCAGCCATTATTTGTATCTCATAATGACAACTTTATACATTTTGTTCAATATATTCATTACTCTAAATGACAAAACTCAAACTGTTGTGATTGCCTTAGCTGCAGAGGCTCCAGTGATATTTAGTGACTAATGACAAACTGATTTTGCATTGCATTCTTCATAAACTGTGAATCAAATCGACCCATGTTTTACAATATCACAAAAGACACTGAGCTCCACTTTACCAACTGCTTCATTTGATTGTTAATTGAAAAAAGAATCCATCACGATTTGGTTTAATTATGAAATAGTGTGTGCACAAACACTTTGATTAACTACATTAAAAATGCCACAGAAAATGATGTCAAAAAACAAAGTAAAAAAAGTGGGGTTAATGAAACACAATGCTCATCAGTGTCACCCACCTCTGACTTTTTGATTAGTAATCAGCATGACTCAATTTAGCACCACATGCAGGGACAAAGAAGTGATAGAAGGTGTCATATGAGGGAGACATAGGAACAGCTTCACTATTTTTGCAGTGGAAACATTGTTTATAAGTGTTCATATAATCAGTGTATGCTGAATTTCTTTTTCCAGGTGTGTGCTATCCAAAGAATGTTATCGATCATAGCAGAAGTCAGATTGAACGTGCTTGTAAAACCCATCAAAAATATCAAAATTCAATACTGCAACTTCAACCGTTGTGTAGCATATACTGGCTTAAACTTTGGCTGAAAGATGTGCAAATTATTTCTTTGATTTTATGAAAAAGGCCACCATAACAACCTAAAACTTACAGTAATGTACAGTTTTGCTGTGTCGATAGGTGATGAGAAACTCTTGAATAGATGGAATGGTGATGTATCATTATAACTTCAGTTTAAAAACTTTTTTCTATTAAAATAAAACATTAGTTTCAAAGGACTTCATGATGTGACTCACAATTTTAATTTCTAAATGATGAGACTCACTTGGACAAAGGTATAGCTCATTATATACAACTCAATGTCATTTGCCAACAGAAAAATAAAGTAAATTGCAACAACTATCTTGACTAAATAGTGAAATCCAACAATTGTTGATAAGTCCATTGCATGCTGTCATGAAGCTTAAACAGCAGTTTGGAATTTCTTAAAGTTCACCTGATCATCAGATCACACAATAAGTGAATACAAAGCCAATGAAGCAGGCCATGGCCGTCATCACTCTGCTTAGGTGCAGCATGAAAATGATACAGACAAAAAACTCCAGTGATCATCCAAATGCTCTTCAGTCTCCTGGTTAGTTATGTCCACAATATTGTGTTGTATAGTTAGAGATGTGTAATGGAATTATTATAAAACATAATCAACCCATCGTATTGTCACAAAGAAGAGTGTAACTATTCTGTAAATTATCCTGTAGCAGAGCACTCCCTCGAAGCCAGTATTCACACAAACACACATACTCAATTGAAAGACACAAAGTGTAAACCGAACAGAATTCAAGGACTCTGTGCAACTGCTCTGGTTGCTCAAGAAAAAAAAAAAATCAGTCAAGAAGAGTAGAAATGATCAGTAAACGCCGCTGATTGTGAAGTAAGGTAGCACCAGTTCAGTCATCATACAATGACATCTGGACATTTATGCAACTGTCAAAACACTATTATTCAAGGTTCGTGTAGTCATCAAATATCAAATTCCTAATCAAAATACATGCCTTTTAAAGCATTCCTCATCTGTACTGAAGGCTTTACAGAAAACATGGGTGGACAAAATGATGACTGGTGTGCAGAGCACACTGGATAATTGATTCCTTAGCTGGTCTTTAGCGACACCATCAGTAAAAAACATAACATAACAGTTTTCAGAAGTGAGTATTAACACATTATAAGGTAACTTTGTCAAGTTTTAGTGAAAAGAGATTTTAATGAAGTATCTAAAAAGGTGTAATGAAGCACTATTATGATTAGAAACGTAAGATGCTTTCTCTCTATCTCTCTCTCTCTCTCACACACACACACACACACACACACACACACTCTTTCAATAAAATAAAATAAAATAGATTTCGATATTTAATGAAGAAACGGGCAAAATTCTGCCTCCAAAGACAACTTAAAGTACATAACAAGCTCTAATTAAAAGAAACATGATGCTTGCAAAAACAACAAAAAAAGAAAAACAATGGAGTGACAGCACTTGATAGAATGAAAAAATTCAGTTCAATGTTACTGTAGGACCAAAAAAAAAGGAATAACCTTACTTTCTATAATATAGGATAAGCAACATTAACAAAAGTAAATGGAAGTACTTTGTTAATTAGAAACACTTACAAAAAGAAACATTACTCACTGACCAAAATCAACTTTCAACTAATTTAGCTGATTTTTTTCGCCTCTTTTTTTCACTATTTTGCAGAGCGTAAATGTAATAACACATAGAAATGTTTAGTGCAAAATGCAGGACAGGTTAAGGAAGACACATTTCTAACTAAAACTGTGAAGTAGAATGCTTAAAAGATGAAAAGGTAGAAGATGGACATAAGTTGCTCCTGACTTCACAAAAGCCAGAGCAAGGTTCAGCACCAAGGACAGAGACACAAAGAACAAGCTGCTGCTCTATTGGAAGACAAAGGCAGGAACACAGATGCTGTGTTAACAAATAGACTGCTTTTAGGGAAAGGATGCAAACGATATCAACAGCCTTCTACTCAGATTACCACATACTATCAAAGATCTGCATCCCACAGTACATCTCGATGGGTGACCAAGCAGTTTGTGAGTTTAGAAACCAGTTAAAGTAATAAATACAAGGTGACATCAACTCAAATGGATGTTATATTTAAAAGGTTCTTCAAAAAACATAAAGGGGAGTACAAATTATAACCGTTCCTTCAGTTATAATTTTCATTCTGATTTATCTTTTTTATTGGCTGGATGATTGGGATGAAGTCAAATGTTATGGGACACACGTGCCTACCTCGGGAGAACCATCACAATCTCCAAAGACATCTGCGAAGTCTGACGGACTTTTCCTCAGAGTCTGGTCAGCAGGCAGTGTGTTGTCATTGTAAGATGTCACAAACTTAAAGTCACTGGTTCTAGATCCCGTTGTCAGGTATGCGTCATAGTTGTAAGCGCTGCGTAAAGTTCCAGTGCCGTCAACATCTGCGTAATTCGGAGGGAGATAAGCGCTGGGGATGGCGACTGCTCCATCAAACAACAGTCTGGGCTTTCTCCTGCGACAAAACCTCACACCCAGGATGATGATGATGAAGGTCAGGAAAAAGGTGGACACAGACACAAGCGCGATGATCAGATAAGAGGTCAGTTTGGAATTCTTCTCATCATAAGAAATGTCCTTCAGTTCCGGCACCTCAGCCAAGTTATCAGAAATAAGTAAATACATGAAACAGGTGGCAGACAGAGAGGGCTGTCCGTTATCTTTCACTGCCACAATAAGGTTCTGTTTCATGCTGTCAGATTCAGAAATGTCCCGCTGTGTCCTGATCTCTCCGCTGTGGACACCAATAGTGAAAAGTCCCGGATCAGTGGATTTCACTATTTCATAGGACAGCCAGGCGTTCTGTCCAGAGTCCGCGTCCACTGCTATAACTTTGGACACCAGAGAGCCTCCGTGTGCTGCTTTGGGGACCAGCTCGGTCATGAAGGAGTTGCCCTCCGGGGCGGGGTACAGTATCTGAGGAGAGTTGTCATTTACATCCGATACGAACACACTCACGGTCACGTTGCTGCTGAGAGGAGGAGAACCGTTGTCTCTGGCCATCACCTGCACTTTAAAACTCCTCAACTGTTCATAATCAAACGACCTCACAGCGTGGATCACCCCCGTGTCTCCGTTAACAGACACATAGGAGGACACCGGGGCACCGTTCACCTCACCGGGTAACAGAGAATAAATCACTGTACCGTTTTGTCTCCAGTCGGGGTCTCGAGCAGTAACGGAACATAAAGTGGAGCCGGGTTTGTTATTTTCACTCACATATGCGCTGTACGACTGTTCCTCAAACACAGGTGGGTTGTCGTTGATGTCTGCTACAGATAACTCAACAGTTTTAGAGGAGGACAGAGGTGGAGAGCCCTCGTCAGTGGCAGTGATTGTAATGTTGTAATCAGACACTAGTTCACGATCCAGTTGTCCTGTGGTCACCAGAGAATAATAGTTTTTAATAGAAGGAACCAACTTAAAAGGGGCTCCTTGCTGAATGGAGCAGCGGACCTGTCCGTTACTCTCTGAGTCTCTGTCCTGCACGTTAATGATGCCCACCTCTGTACCAGGTGATACGTTTTCAGGTATGGGGTTAGTCAGCGACTTAATGAATGTAAGAGGGGCGTTGTCATTTACATCAGTGATGTCAATAATCAGTGTAGAGGATGACACTAATCCAAGCCCATCTTTGGCTGTAATTTGCATTTCATACGAGGACAGCTCCTCATAATCTATTGATCCACTGACTTTCACTTCACCGGTTGTCTGATCAAGAGAAAATGCGTTATTATCTTCATCTGAAATGTGATCAAATTCATAAGTCACCTCTCCATTAATTCCCTCATCTGCATCAGTTGCGCTCACTGTGACCACTACGGTGTCTAAAGCAGAATTTTCAGGCAGACTGGCTTTATAAACGGCCTGGCTGAACACTGGGGCGTTATCATTAGCATCCAGCACAGCTACATGAATAATTGCAGTACCTGATCTCTGTGGTGTGCCTCCGTCTGTTGCCACTAGCACAATTGTTAGTTCCTGCTGTTGTTCTCTATCCAGCTCCTTCTCCAAAACTAACTCGCTGTATTTCCCCCCTCCGCTTTTTGCAACAACATTCAATCTGAAGTTTTCATTTGTATCGATACTATAGCCCTGGATAGCGTTCTGTCCAACATCTGCATCGTGGGCCTCATCTAGACGGTAGCGACTTCCTTTCGTTGCCGATTCTCTAATTTCAAATTTTATTGTGTTCTTCTTAAACTGTGGTGAATTATCGTTGATATCTTGAACGTGTACACTGATGCGGTGCAGCTCTAACGGATTCTCCAAAACAAGTTCTTGCTTTAAGACGCAAGATGCCTTCTTACCACAAAGGCCCTCTCTGTCAATCCTGTCGGCAACAATGACTTCCCCGGTAATCAGATTAATGTCACAATAGCGTTTGCTGTTTCCGTCTGCATCAATGCGAGCCTTTCGAGCACCCAGTTTGCCGACCTCAATTCCCAGATCTTTCGCTATATTTCCAACAACAGAGCCGCGTTTCATCTCCTCCGGAACAGAATAAGACACATCTGCACAGACGATTTGCAGCGCTAGAAGAAATAGTCCAAACGAGGCGACCAGGCGGACCGCTGAGAATGCTTTGTGTCCCATTGTCAGGCAAGACCAGGGCCGAATCCACCAGAAGCAAGACTTGTAAAATAAAAATACACAGACAGCCGGAATCCTCGTCAAATAACAAGTGCTAGTCCGACTATAAATGGTGCGACTTCACCGTTTTTAACCGACGATGACTCTGTCAGGATCTGGAAATGTGCACCGTGTAGGGCAACATAATCTAACACCATTAAGTAAAGCTAGTGGACAGCGACACTGTGAGTGAATTGTGGGTATTACAAAAGACTTGAATAATTGGGTACTCGAACGAGAAAGACAAAAAACATCGTAGTCCAGGCAACAGTAAGATCCAAACATAAATAAATGACCATTACAAATGCAGAGGGGAAGCTTCTGTTACAAATGCCAGTGTTTATTTACCTCCGTGAAACTGCTTTATTGCACATCAGTGGAGTGAGCTGGGATCTGTAAGGGTTGATATGGTTTCAGCACCATGCATAAATATCATGGTATAAATGACGCACAGCAAGGGGTCAGGCCGCAGTTCACCTGATGCTGTCTCTTTTTCTGTTTTCCCTAGTCTCTCGGCGATTGACAATGAAATGGCGTGGTCTTCACGGGAATCACGTGTCTCCGGGAAGAGTTATCATCGCTGATTACACTCCAGTGAGATTAATACTATGTAAGTGTTCCTGGCAGTGTAAATGTAACCCAGGTTGTTTTCTGCAGTTTACAGAGTTACGAATGTTCCTTAAATGCATGACTTGAAAGTTACGTCGTTAAGCGGCGCACAGGGAGGTTCCTCATGAAAAAAAAAGTCACAACCCCTCCATGGCCACCGCAGAGCATGCAGCTAAGACAGGGGAATACATTAGACTTGGAGGACGCAAAACAACTTCATGATTAATTTCCCAAAGTTTAGGTGAAAGTGAGAGGAGTAGGTGGTGTTGCCAAGAGAGGGAAACTACTGAGTTGCCAAATTACTGCTGAGAGGAGTCACCGAGAAACTCCGGATATCCTTGGATATCCTTAGATATCCTTGTGAGTTAGCTTCATGAGTTAGCTGACTATAATCACAATTTAGATGTGAAACTGTTAAGTATTGTGTTACTTTTTTTCCCCCGAGAGTCCTAAAACAAAAACCAGTCAGGACATTGTGTGTGAGTAAGGTATTGAGTATGCTGTGGTTGATACTGATGAGCTTTTTAGCCGCCCACATTATCGGCTTAATTGCGGCCTAGAAGCTAAGTGCTACATTCATAGCCGCTGCTGTAGCTCAGGTAAAGCTGATGAGGTTATTGTGTGTATTTGCAATGTTTAAAGCTGGTGTGTATGCACTGTAAAGTGTGAATGTGTGTTATTTTGAAATCCAGGAGGTTGAGAGTTGTAAAAAACGAGAGTGAAGATAGTTCATTTAAAAAAATGTCATTGTACTTATTGTAAGTAATCGTTTCATTTCCATGATTAAGTGAAGAGAGAGTTTTAAACTGAAGAGTTATTGCTGGGCACACATGTGTGCAGACTGGTTTGTTATTAGGGACCATACTACCGCAGTCCAGACCTTCGCTGCTCGTGGGTGCTGCAGTTTCACTTGGATGCCGATGTGTGCCGTTCCAAGAGGGCGGCAGGAAGCATGAGGCCTGGAATTTGACTGAGAGGATTTCTAATTTTATCTGCACTTTTTTTTTCCTGAGATCTGTGAGGGGTTTTTTGGTCCCAACACAGACTTTGACAACTGATACCGCCGTTTAAAGGAATACAGACCAATACTGTGAAGCATCTCAGAATGGAACAATTAAGTTGAAGGAAATTTATTTTATATTAAAGGAGCTCAACTGACAAAATTCCAACTTTAAAAGGGCAAAGACTGTAAACTGAAAAGACTGAGTAATAATTTTGTTATATGGACAATTCAATTTAGTTATTTAATTTCCAATGTTTGTGAGACTTGAATGTATCAAATTTTAACATGAGAGTTGGAAGTTGAGTTAAATTGAGGTATTCAGGTTAAAGTTATATGATTTGCGGATAATGTATGTAAGGAAACGGAACTGAACAGAACATGTTGGCAATATATATAAACATTTTCTATCGTCCATGAATCTTTGTTTGTGTGTGTGTTGTGTGGGCTGGAGGTCTTATTGCTCTTCATAGAGTCTGCTACTGCCAATCTCCTTAAAGGGGCACTATGCAACAATATTAGCAAAAATTACCCTAACTATGCAGGCTGAAAGTCATTCTGAATGTTCTTTGACACTTTCTGGGTCGTTTGGTCATTGCTACGACTCCCCCTAGCGCTTCTGGGCGGAGAAACGGAACATGCAACTTGCTGCCACCGGTCCGAAGTCAATCCGGAAGTGAGCCGGCGGAAGTATCCCGCCGCCCCTCGAAAATGTAGTCAGATTGTAGTTTCGAAACTGCTTTACGGCAAACAGACCCCCAAACATGGAACCGGGTAGATATAAACTGCCAGTTGCAAGGCAATTGTTGTATTCCTCATGTATCAGTCGACTATAAAGAGACCCAGGAAGCCACAGTCGGAGGAACAGAAGAAGAAGAAAAAGGAGCTTGACAAAAAAAAGAGACCAGACACGAGTAAACATAGGACAAGCTTTTGAGGAGTCCAAAACAGGTGCCGACTTGGCCGTATTGCTGTTGAAATTGTGAGTGGATGAACTTTGTCTTTGCAACGTGACTTGATAGTCTTTTGAACAACGTTATTGCTTGACTGTTTTACTGTGAGCCCTGCATGTGTTTAGCTTGGTTTCTTGATGGCTCGCTCGATAGTTAGCGGGTGTTTAGCGTAGCAGTCACTTGCTACCAAACACGTTTGTTTGCGTTCTGAATCCAGGTTCTTGTTGGTATTTAGATATCTAGTTCGGTCTTTGAATGTCGCATGATTTGTCGCCTGTATCTTGCGATATGTCCGGCTGAACACAGAGCACGAAGTGCACTAAGTGCCAGACGTGACTCGCTGTTTAGCCGGCCGGCTTCTTAGAAAACAGATGCACATGGTAACGTAGTAGCAGCTAGGTGGGCGGGGGAGGCTCGTCAACAAGTCTTTACGACAGTGTATCTGCGCCGAAGCTGTAGGGGGAGCCCTGCAGTGAAAAACGTATGCACAAAACTGGTGCAAAGCTAGAAAACGGCGAAGGAATCTGGTCTGGAAACTGCTGCTGCATAGTCTGGCTTTAAGAATCTTGTCGATGAAAGAAATCTGAAGCAGAATCAACCCCTTAGTTTTCAGTTTAATGTATTTTGGTGAACCCTAAGCACTGATACCAAGAATATTAGGGCCAGGATTGGTGAAATAGGATTTCTATAGATAGATTACCCCCTCTCTTGGGTTACATGAAGATTAAATCTTAGCCCAGCCTTGTAATTGTGTGCATATGGAACAATTCTGATACACAAATTTACATTTAATTGTAACATTGAGTGAAAATGGGGGGAGCAGAGTGAAATTCATAGACACAATTGAAAAGCCATTTACGCAAGTTAGGCATCATGTGCTACTGCAAATGATAGAAAGAAATGGTCCTTGTACGTTTGATATCATTGACTTTCTGCATCGAAAGATTGCAAAAGCCTGTTGAGCGGGTAAACAAACATTTCTGAGCAAAATGAAATGTTCACAGTTTAGTTTGAATGTTTTTCATTCAAAATAGCCAATGAAGATTTGTTTGTTTTGAAATGCAAAATATAGGTTAAAAGAGAAAATGTCTTGATGTGTAACCACTGACATGCTCTTCTGTGTTGTTCTACATCATTAAGTACTGTAAATTAAACACAAAATAGAAGTGTTAAAATAAGGCAACCAAAACTGATTTGAGCAGGTGAAAAAAATTGAAACAGGTGAATGGATTTGACTCCGCTTAAAACTGGCACATGTGCCTACCTCTAGAGGCTCCAGTGAATCTTGAAACATCTCTGCAAAATCGCTTGGACTTTTCCTCAGAGTCTGGTCAGCAGGCAGTGTGTTTTCATTGTAAGATGTCACAAACTTAAAGTCGCTGGTTCTAGATCCTGTTGTCAGGTATGCGTCATAGTTGTAAGCGCTGCGTAAAGTTCCTGTGCCGTCAACATCTGCGTAATTAGGAGGGAGATAAGCGCTGGGGATGGCGACTGCTCCATCAAACAACAGTCTGGGCTTTCTCCTGCGACAAAACCTCACACCCAGGATGATGATGATGAAGGTCAGGAAAAAGGTGGACACAGACACCAGTGCGATGATCAGATAAGAGGTCAGTTTAGAATTCTTCTCATCATAAGAAATGTCCTTCAGTTCTGGCACCTCAGCCAAGTTATCAGAAATAAGTAAATACATGGAACAGGTGGCAGACAGAGAGGGCTGTCCGTTATCTTTCACTGCCACAATAAGGTTCTGTTTCATGCTGTCAGATTCAGAAATGTCCCGCTGTGTCCTGATCTCTCCGCTGTGGACACCGATAGTGAAAAGTCCCGGAACTGTGGATTTCACTATTTCATAGGACAGCCAGGCGTTCTGTCCGGAGTCCGCATCCACCGCTATCACTTTGGACACCAGAGAGCCTCCGTGTGCAGCTTTGGGGACCAGCTCGGTCATGAAGGAGTTGCCCTCCGGGGCGGGGTACAGTATCTGAGGAGAGTTGTCATTCACATCCGATATGAACACACTCACGGTCACGTTGCTGCTGAGAGGAGGAGAACCGTTGTCTCTGGCCATCACCTGCACTTTAAAACTCCTCAACTGTTCATAATCAAACGACCTCACAGCGTGGATCACCCCCGTGTCTCCGTTAACAGACACATAGGAGGACACCGGGGCACCGCTCACCTCACCGTGTAACAGAGAATAAATCACTGTACCGTTTTGTCTCCAGTCGGGGTCTCGAGCAGTAACGGCACATAAAGTGGAGCCGGGTTTGTTATTTTCACTCACATATGCGCTGTACGACTGTTCCTCAAACACAGGTGGGTTGTCGTTGATGTCTGCTACAGATAACTCAACAGTTTTAGAGGAGGACAGAGGTGGAGAGCCCTCGTCAATGGCAGTGATTGTAATGTTGTAATCAGACACTAGTTCACGGTCCAGTTGTCCTGTGGTCACCAGAGAATAATAATTTTTAATAGAAGGAACCAACTTAAAAGGGGCTCCTTGCTGAATGGAGCAGCGGACCTGTCTGTTATTGCCTGAATCTGCATCCTGCACGTTAATGATGCCCACCTCTGTACCGGGTGACACGTTCTCAGGTATGGGGTTTGCTAATGAATTAATATGTATGACTGGGGCATTGTCATTCACGTCAGTTATATCTATTACAACCTTTGTTTCTGAGGAAAGGCCGTAGCCATCTTTTCCTTCAATAAGCATTTCGTATTTTGTCTCTTCCTCATAGTCAACATTTTGCACTACTACAATTTCTCCAGTATTTTCATTCAATGAAAATATTTCTTTTGCTGCATCACTTATTCCACTGAATTCGTATGTTACTTTGCCATTCACGCCTTCATCTGCATCAGTAGCACTCACTATCACTACTACAGTATCTACAGGAGCGTTTTCAGGTAGAGAAGCCTCATAAACGGCCTGGCTGAACACTGGGGCGTTATCATTAGCATCCAGTACAGTGATTTGTATGACTGCAGTACCTGATCTCTGTGGATTACCACCATCGACTGCTGTCAGCAATAAGGTCACTTCTTGTTGTTCCTCACGATCTAATTCTCTATCTAAAATGATCTCACTATATTTTGTACCAACAGAATTAGTCAGCACATTTAGATTAAAGTAGTTGTTTTTGTCTAAAATATAGTTTTGCACAGCGTTTTGTGCTATGTCTGCATCGCGTGCCGCATTTATTCTATAACGAGAGCCTTTGGGAGCTGATTCACGTATTTCAAGTTTAACGGCATCCTTCGCAAAAACAGGCGAATTATCATTTATATCCATAATTTGCAAAGATATTCGGTGAGATTCGAGTGGGTCCTCGAGTACCAATTCACGTTTCAAAATGCATGACATCTTCGCTCCACAAAGCTCCTCTCGATCAATCCGTTCAGCAACGATCAGTTCTCCGGTATCTATCTTTATCTCACAATAACGTTTACGGTTTCCTTCGTGGACAATTCGAGCCTTCCGAGGTGGAAGCCTGCTTACTTGAAGCCCAAAATCCTTGGCTATATTTCCAATCACTGATCCTCGTTTCATTTCCTCCGGAAAAGAATAGCTCACGTCGCCATAAGATATCTGTAACCCAAAAAGCAAAACCAGTAGGCCACAGAAAAACATCCCTTGGAATCGGTTATATGCCATCATACAGCACTCAGATTATCCAGAAATATTAATATCTCCTTCAGTATTCCTCACAAACAAAAAAGAGGAACGTGTATATCCGCGAGCAAGGGAAGAGAACTACTGTGTTGGCAAACAATGAGCAGGACAAGTGTGGGTGGAGACGCATGACGATTTCACATGGAGCCCTTTTAAAGTGTTCCATTGGTAGACAGCGACACTCACAGCATGTGAGAAAGATAACAAAATAGTCACCCACATGTTGTTAATAAAGTTCATACAAATGAACGCATCTAAGGAAGATAGATAGATAGATAGATAGATAGATAGATAGATAGATAGATAGATAGATAGATAGATAGATAGATAGATAGATAGATAGATAGATAGATAGATAGATAGATAGATAGCATTGAAGGCTAGATGATGAGTTTTTTCACGAGGGGATACAAACTGAGGGACTGCAAAAGAAGGCTAGAAAATCCCACGCATGAAGGGTATGAAATACATTAGTCAGCGCGTAAATAGGAATCATTAATCCAGTTAAGGTGTGTTTGTGTAGACTGCATTATATTGTATTGTTTTCGGCTGTGCGTAAGCATGCTCTTAATTTTGACTGTATAATATCAAGTGTTTTCACTGCATCGGGATTATAACTGTGATTGACAAAAAACAATTATAAATGACTTCCTCTAAATTCCGATGGGGTACAATTCCACTGGAAACAGCAGGCCACACTATCACAATAAAGTTCAAGCACCACTTCTCAAGCACATTACAAACATGCTCAGTAATTCAACAGCGAGATAGCAGTGCAAGACGCTTCTTGTTTTCAAGTCACTGTGTACAACAAGATACAGACTGTAGTAATAAATCGACCACAATACATGACTGTGGATTATAGATTAGCTATACACATACTGCAATGAGTATTAGGAACCAAAATCAAGAAATACATATGTACAAAGCCAAAGTTATAAATATATTTTCTGTAGTTAAACTACCACGATTTAAATCGGCAACAGAATGATTTCAAACAAAAAAAGTGCTGGAAAACTCGGGGTTAACTGCAGGATAATGGACAGCGACGTATCATAAAACGAAACTTGAGGACATTTGCTCGTGTACTGGTCGCATACATGAAAACAGATTTAGCCAATAAAATATTAATTTTCCTTAACATTATTGACTGAGTCCTTAAGAATAAATAATTATTTTCCAAACAAAATGTTCTAGTCTGTGTTGGGGAATCAGCAACTGGTGACAAGAACAACATGTAGTCGATATAATATGATCACAGTGATTCAGCACAAAGAATACAGGTTGTTTGCAAATCCATATTGGAAGCCTACCTCCAGTGATTCCTGTGATGCCCCAAATGTCACAGCAAAGTCTGATGGACTTTTCCTCAGAGTCTGGTCAGCAGGCAGTGTGTTGTCATTGTAAGATGTCACAAACTTAAAGTCGCTGGTTCTGGATCCTGTTGTCAGGTATGCGTCATAGTTGTAAGCGCTGCGTAAAGTTCCTGTGCCGTCAACATCTGCGTAATTAGGAGGGAGATAAGCACTGGGGATGGCGACTGCTCCATCAAACAACAGTCTGGGCTTTCTCCTGCGACAAAACCTCACACCCAGGATGATGATGATGAAGGTCAGGAAAAAGGTGGACAGAGACACCAGCGCGATGATCAGATAAGAGGTCAGTTTGGAATTCTTCTCGTCATAAGAAATGTCCTTCAGTTCTGGCACCTCAGCCAAGTTATCAGAAATAAGTAAATACATGGAACAGGTGGCAGACAGAGAGGGCTGTCCGTTATCTTTCACTGCCACAATAAGGTTCTGTTTCATGCTGTCAGATTCAGAAATGTCCCGCTGTGTCCTGATCTCTCCGCTGTGGACACCGATAGTGAAAAGTCCCGGATCAGTGGATTTCACTATTTCATAGGACAGCCAGGCGTTCTGTCCGGAGTCCGCGTCCACCGCTATCACTTTGGACACCAGAGAGCCTCCGTGTGCAGCTTTGGGGACCAGCTCGGTCATGAAGGAGTTGCCCTCCGGGGCGGGGTACAGTATCTGAGGAGAGTTGTCATTCACATCCGATACGAACACACTCACGGTCACGTTGCTGCTGAGAGGAGGAGAACCGTTGTCTCTGGCCATCACCTGCACTTTAAAACTCCTCAACTGTTCATAATCAAACGACCTCACAGCGTGGATCACCCCCGTGTCTCCGTTAACAGACACATAGGAGGACACCGGGGCACCGTTCACCTCACCGGGTAACAGAGAATAAATCACTGTACCGTTTTGTCTCGAGTCGGGGTCTCGAGCAGTAACGGAACATAAAGTGGAGCCGGGTTTGTTATTTTCACTCACATATGCGCTGTACGACTGTTCCTCAAACACAGGTGGGTTGTCGTTGATGTCTGCTACAGATAACTCAACAGTTTTAGAGGAGGACAGAGGTGGAGAGCCCTCGTCAGTGGCAGTGATTGTAATGTTGTAATCAGACACTAGTTCACGGTCCAGTTGTCCTGTGGTCACCAGAGAATAATAGTTTTTAATAGAAGGAACCAACTTAAAAGGGGCTCCTTGCTGAATGGAGCAGCGGACCTGTCCGTTACTCTCTGAGTCTCTGTCCTGCACGTTAATGATGCCCACCTCTGTACCAGGTGACATGTTCTCAGGTATGTGGTTAGTCAGTGATTTTAGATTTATAACCGGTGCGTTGTCATTTACATCAGTTAGGTCTATGTAAACCTTAGCGTAAGAGCTTAATCCTAGTCCATCATTTGCCATGACTCGCAGCTCAAAGGAATTTTTCTTTTCAAAGTCTGTGTTACCAATGACTCTTATTTCTCCAGTTTTACTGTCAATATTAAACAGCTTTTCATCTGTATCTGAAACATGACCAAAGCCATACGTCACGTCTCCATTCACTCCTTCATCTGCATCAGTAGCACTTACTGTAACCACCACAGTGTCAATAGGAGAGTTTTCAGGTAGACTGGCTTTATACACGGCCTGGCTGAACACTGGGGCGTTATCATTAGCATCCAGTACAGTGACGTGTATCATTACAGTGCCTGATCTCTGAGGAGACCCACCATCAATAGCTGTTAAAGGCAAATCAATCTCTTGTTGTGTCTCTCTGTCAAGTTTATTTTCTAGAACGAGTTCAACTTTGCTAGCATCACTCATTAGAATAAAATGTTCATTCTTCTGTAGGCTGTACCTCTGAACAGAATTTTGTCCAATATCGGCGTCGTGTGCTTCCTCGATTAAGAAACGAGTGCCTTTTTCAGCGGATTCCCTTATTTCCATTCTAATGAAATCTCGTGTGAATTGCGGAGAGTTATCATTTATATCTTGAACGTGTAGATTTATACGATGTAATTCTAACGGATTCTCCAGTACAAGCTCCAGGCCTAAAACGCAAGATGGTTTTGTGCCACAAAGAGTCTCTCTATCAAGCCGCTCAGCGACACTTAGATCTCCGTTTTTCAAATTAATATCACAAAATCGTTCGTTATTCCCTTCGGAATCAATGCGGGCCTTGCGAGTTGACAGTGTAGATATATCCAGACCAAGATCTTTGGCAATATTTCCAATGACTGTTCCGGGTTTCGCCTCCTCTGGGGTAGAATAGCTCACCTCGGCACATACGAATTGCAGCCCGAGCAGACAGACGACAAAACGGGTTACCAGGCCAGGCTTTGGAAATCCTTTGCGTTCCATTTTTGAAATTGATAAGTATCCACAGTGAGAAGAAGGCATCCTAAAAATATACTTAGCTCAACAAGCGAATATGTGTGAGATGCAATACATCAACATAATCCAAAGACAGAAATCATCAACACGATCCCACAGCTCGTTTCACATAACTGGATACACAACGCTTAAGAACAATGGGTGGAGACGTTGTGCTACACAGCATTGCAATGGTTCCTCGTAAACTGGTAGACAGCGACACAATGTGTTCATTTAAGAGGGAGCATGTCATAAAATATGTATGTGGTTGTCAGGTGAATGGCTTGTTATCAATATATCCCCATATAAGTATGGACAGCAGAAGGTGACACCCTCACAGATTAAAGGGAATAAATGTTAACTCAAACTAAATTATTTTTAGATATCGCCACAGTTGTTGATAAGATTAAACAGTGTGTGTAGTTAAATGCATTTTTTGTTTAACGTAAAGCAAGACGTAACAGTTAAGGCAGCAGGCATTTTGCACTGATTAACAAACACAATTGTTTCATCAAGGAGAGATTAACTGAAGTGTCAAGATTTAGTTTAGATATGTTAAAGTTGTTTTTTCCTGTTTTCACTGCGGCTTCTATGCTTCTAAAAAGTAAACTATTCAGAAGCAGCATACGCAGACTTGCTTTAAAACTGCTTTGAGTGCGCCAACCATGCACCCTTTCAGCACCATGGACAGAGCTTAATCGGCAACATAAGGAGGACCACAAACGTAAGCTTTGAAGAACACATTCAGAAAAACTCACTTTTGCCTGAAACAAAAATGGCTTGTAGCTTCATTAGCTTGCAGCGTACATGCCATTTGTTAAATCGATAGCATCTCCAAATTAAAACATGCAAAGACTCATTGTGTTACTCGTCCTGAGAACAGACAGACTGGTGTTGGTTACAGAAAACACTACATATCTTGGTAAGCAAAGGATTTTGTACTAACACTGAGGTTGCATCTGCCTGATATCGACTGACTGTAGCCTCTGAACTGCAAAGTGAGGTTAATACCGAAACTATAACTCTGAAATTCTTACCTGGGGAGAATTGTCAGACTCGCCAAAAGCCTCAAGAAAGTCTGTCGGACTTTTCCTCAGAGTCTGGTCAGCAGGCAAGGTGTTGTCATTGTAAGATGTCACAAACTTAAAGTCACTGGTTCTAGATCCTGTTGTCAGGTATGCGTCATAGTTGTAGGCGCTGCGTAAAGTTCCTGTGCCGTCAACATCTGCGTAATTAGGAGGGAGATAAGCGCTGGGGATGGCGACTGCTCCATCAAACAACAGTCTGGGCTTTCTCCTGCGACAAAACCTCACACCCAGGATGATGATGATGAAGGTCAGGAAAAAGGTGGACACAGACACCAGCGCGATGATCAGATAAGAGGTCAGTTTGGAATTCTTTTCGTCATACGAAATGTCCTTCAGTTCTGGCAACGCAGCCAAGTTATCAGAAATAAGTAAATACATGGAACAGGTGGCAGACAGAGAGGGCTGTCCGTTATCTTTCACTGCCACAATAAGGTTCTGTTTCATGCTGTCAGATTCAGAAATGTCCCGCTGTGTCCTGATCTCTCCGCTGTGGACACCGATAGTGAAAAGTCCCGGATCAGTAGATTTCACTATTTGATAGGACAGCCAGGCGTTCTGTCCGGAGTCCGCGTCCACCGCTATCACTTTGGACACCAGAGAGCCTCCGTGTGCAGCTTTGGGGACCAGCTCGGTCATGAAGGAGTTGCCCTCCGGGGCGGGGTACAGTATCTGAGGAGAGTTGTCATTCACATCCGATACGAACACACTCACGGTCACGTTGCTGCTGAGAGGAGGAGAACCGTTGTCTCTGGCCATCACCTGCACTTTAATACTCCTCAACTGTTCATAATCAAACGACCTCACAGCGTGGATCACCCCCGTGTCTCCGTTAACAGACACATAGGAGGACACCGGGGCACCGTTCACCTCACCGGGTAACAGAGAATAAATCACTGTACCGTTTTGTCTCCAGTCGGGATCTCGAGCAGTAACGGAACATAAAGTGGAGCCGGGTTTGTTATTTTCACTCACATATGCGCTGTACGACTGTTCCTCAAACACAGGTGGGTTGTCGTTGATGTCTGCTACAGATAACTCTACAGTTTTAGAGGAGGACAGAGGTGGAGAGCCCTCGTCAGTGGCAGTGATTGTAATGTTGTAATCAGACACTAGTTCACGGTCCAGTTGTCCTGTGGTCACCAGAGAATAATAGTTTTTAATAGAAGGAACCAACTTAAAAGGAGCTCCTTGCTGAATGGAGCAGCGGACATGTCCGTTACTCTTTGAGTCTCTGTCCTGCACGTTAATGATGCCCACCTCTGTACCAGGTGACACGTTCTCAGGTATGGGGTTAGTCAGTGATTTCATATATATCACTGGAGCATTGTCATTAATATCAGTGATATCAATCATTACTTTAGAATCTGATGAAAGTCCATAACCATCTTTGGCATCAATGCGCATTTCATATTTTGAATTACTCTCAAAATCAAGTGGCCCTGTGACTTTTATCTCTCCAGTTTTACTGTTCAGAGAGAAAACCTTTTTAGCCCTGTCTGAAATGCGACTAAATTCATATGTCACCTCCCCATTGACTCCCTCGTCTGCATCAGTAGCACTCACTGTGACGACAATTGTATCAGGGGCAGAGTTTTCAGGCAGACTGGCTTCGTAAAGGGCTTGATCAAACACTGGGGCGTTATCATTAGCATCCAGTACACTCACGTGTATATTGGCAGTTCCTGATCTTTGTGGATTACCACCATCAACAGCAGTCAGCACGAAATGTAAATTGTTTTCTTTTTCACGGTCTAGCTCTTCGTCTAGCACCAACTCGACGTTTTTGGATCCATCAGTATCATCTCGAACAGATAAAACAAAATGTTCATTCTTTTCTAAAATGTATTGTTTAGCCGTATTTTGTCCAATGTCATCGTCATGTGCCTCGTTAATACGATACCGAGCTCCTTTGACGGCCGATTCTCTTATTTCCAGTTTTATTGTATCCTTTGGGAAAACTGGTGAGTTGTCGTTCACATCCTGGATGAGCAGTGAAATACGGTGCAGCTCCAAGGGGCTCTCTAGTACCATTTCAAATGTGAGCATACACGAAGACTTCTCCCCACACAGCTCCTCTCTGTCGATCCTTTCCCTGATGACAAAATTCCCAGTTTTTAGGTCAATATCGCAGTAGTGCTGATAGCTTTCCTCTGTATCAATTCGAGCTTTACGAGTGAACAATTTCCCTGCTTCAAGGCCGAGGTCCCTGGCAATATTTCCAACAATGGATCCGGATCTCATCTCCTCCGCTGCAGAATAACTGAGGTCTGCAGTGGTGATATGTACGATGATAGAAACGCTGCACAAAAAAACAACAAACGATTGTCCTTTGAGGTCCATTGTTTGTTTTTGCCAAAGAAGACAGGGACACCGAAATTGTCCTTGCCGCTAATACAATTAAAAGGTGATGGTAAAATTAGCGTACGCCGCTCCTGCAACAATGGCAGCTCTGGTTTTAATGCTAGAAATACTCCTTTTGCAGTGGGTGGAGAGATGAGCCTCCTCATATCTGCAAGTGAGCAGCGACGCCGTGAGTTTGTTTGGTATATTACAAACAACTCTAAAGATGCTATGACTCAGTTTCTGCTGAGATAAATAATGCAATGACTTCATGTCAAAACATTAAGAGAATCATCTGTTGTGATTTTTGGGGTTTGTTTTGCAGACGCACAAATAGAGAACAAAATTCAGCACCATGGATAGCGTTTGAACTGCCAGTAATGAACCAATAGACTTCTATTGTCTAGTCAACATTTGATTTTATCAAGTTTTAATAAGCCAGACAATATAAATCAGGTGTATTTAGGTGCCTGATATCTTTGAGGGAGTACAATATACTCCGGATCCTTGATTTGATTATCTTAAATTGTGATTAAGAAATTACGGTTGGCTTAAAATCTAGAGTGAAACATGGCTGTCAGGTTTGATATTGTATTACACTTCATTGAATTCATGGGGACAGGGCCTTGTCAGGAGTATGGACTCTATTGAGTATCATTCTAGTACCAATTTTCAACCTCATCAGGCCTACAAAATATTTGAATCTTATTTTCATATTTATTCAATACAGTTTAGAAGGCTGTAATATCTTATTGTGGATTATCTGATGGTTAACACATGCATGTAACTGAAATTCAACAAGAATGTGGCAGTTAGGCAATGTCAGAGGCCTACACCAATACACTGAATAATCTGTATATTTATTGGACAAAATTCAGTTTTTCATCAATCAAGAAACTCTACAATAAGTTAATAGCTATCAACAGCCACTTGAAAAGCACCAACATGTCTCGATCAACAGCTTGTTTGTTCGCTAAGCACAGACATCTTTCCGTATAAAACACAAATCAAGCATTGGAGGTAAAACGTCATGGCTAAGCACAATTGAAATCAGATGCACTACATTGAAGTAATGGTTGATAATCAGTTGCAATATTATAGTTCTCACATCATAAATATGATGTTTATGCCAAAAGATGCATGTAAAAAGGTAAAGGGGTGGTCATGACTTGAGAGACCCACTGTATTCTGAAATAAAGATTCTTGAAGTGCATGCGACGCTCTTGGAAAGTCATAAATTACATCAAATGTTAGATTTTAAAAAATGGCCTACCTCTGGGGACTCATCTGGGTGACCAAACACTTCAGCAAAGTCTGATGGACTTTTCCTCAGAGTCTGGTCAGCAGGAAGTGTGTTGTCATTGTAAGAACTGACAAACTTAAAGTCACTGGTTCTAGATCCTGTTGTCAGGTATGCGTCATAGTTGTAAGCGCTGCGTAAAGTTCCTGTGCCGTCAACATCTGCGTAATTAGGAGGGAGATAAGCGCTGGGGATGGCGACTGCTCCATCAAACAACAGTCTGGGCTTTCTCCTGCGACAAAACCTCACACCCAGGATGATGATGATGAAGGTCAGGAAAAAAGTGGACACAGACACCAGCGCGATGATCAGATAAGAGGTCAGTTTGGAATTCTTCTCGTCATAAGAAATGTCCTTCAGTTCTGGCACCTCAGCCAAGTTATCAGAAATAAGTAAATACATGGAACAGGTGGCAGACAGAGAGGGCTGTCCGTTATCTTTCACTGCCACAATAAGGTTCTGTTTCATGCTGTCAGATTCAGAAATGTGCCGCTGTGTCCTGATCTCTCCGCTGTGGACACCGATAGTGAAAAGTCCCGGATCAGTGGATTTCACTATTTCATAGGACAGCCAGGCGTTCTGTCCGGAGTCCGCGTCCACCGCTATCACTTTGGACACCAGAGAGCCTCCGTGTGCAGCTTTGGGGACCAGCTCGGTCATGAAGGAGTTGCCCTCCGGGGCGGGGTACAGTATCTGAGGAGAGTTGTCATTCACATCCGATACGAACACACTCACGGTCACGTTGCTGCTGAGAGGAGGAGAACCGTTGTCTCTGGCCATCACCTGCACTTTAATACTCCTCAACTGTTCATAATCAAACGACCTCACAGCGTGGATCACCCCCGTGTCTCCGTTAACAGACACATAGGAGGACACCGGGGCACCGTCCACCTCACCGGGTAACAGAGAATAAATCACTGTACCGTTTTGTCTCCAGTCGGGGTCTCGGGCAGTAACGGAACATAAAGTGGAGCCGGGTTTGTTATTTTCACTCACATATGCGCTGTACGACTGTTCCTCAAACGCAGGTGGGTTGTCGTTGATGTCTGCTACAGATAACTCAACAGTTTTAGAGGAGGACAGAGGTGGAGAACCCTCGTCAGTGGCAGTGATTGTAATGTTGTAATCAGACACTAGTTCACGGTCCAGTTGTCCTGTGGTCACCAGAGAATAATAGTTTTTAATAGAAGGAACCAATTTAAAAGGGGCTCCTTGCTGAATGGAGCAGCGTACCTGTCCGTTACTCTCTGAGTCTCTGTCCTGCAAGTTAAGGATGCCCACCTCTGTACCAGGTGATACGTTCTCGGGTATGGGATTAGTCAGCGATTTCAGGTATATAACAGGTGCATTATCATTCTCATCAGTAACATCAATCATAATTTTCGTGTAAGAAGTAAGCCCTAAACCGTCTTTAGCTTCCACCCTCATTTCAAAAGAACTACTTTCTTCAAAGTCAATCACTCCAGTTACTCTGATTTCTCCCGTTTTAGGATCAATAGAGAAAACATTTACATCGTCATCAGACACGTGACCAAAGTCATACGTCACATCTCCATTCACTCCTTCGTCTGCATCAGTAGCACTAACAATAATCACTATGGTATCTGGAGGAGAGTTTTCAGGCAGACTGGCTTCATAAACGGCCTGGCTGAACACTGGGGCGTTATCATTAGCATCCAGCACAGTGACATGTATGAGTACAGTACCTGATCTCTGAGGAGAGCCACCATCTAGAGCTGTGAGGAGCAGATTAATCTCCTCTTGCTTTTCTCGATCCAATTTATTCTCCAGTACGAGTTCAACTCTGTTGCTGTCAACAGATAACATAAAATGGTCGTTTTTCTGTAGGTTGTACCTCTGAACAGCATTTTGACCTATATCTGCGTCATGGGCCTCCTCAATAGAGAAGCGGGTACCCTTTTCAGCTGACTCCCTTATTTCCATTTCAATCAAATTCTTCTTGAATTTTGGTGAGTTGTCGTTTACATCTTGAATATGAAGACTCAGTCGATGAAGCTCCAAAGGATTTTCTAACACCAGATCTACTTTCACAACACAGGAGGGTTTTTTGCCACAAAGGCTTTCTCTGTCCATTCTGTCTGATGTGATCAAATCTCCGGTATTCAGATTAATGTCAGAGTAACGCTTTTGAGTCCCCTCGAAATCAGCACGGGCATTTCTTGAAGATAAGGTCCTCAGATCCAGCCCAAGATCTTTGGCTATATTTCCAATAATCGACCCGCGTTTCATCTCCTCTGGAATAGAAAAACTGAGGTCGCCATCAACGAGCTGCAGCGTTACAATAAAGGAAACGAATGCGAAGATCAGACGAAGCTCCGAAAATCCTTTGTCTCCCATCCTGACACAAAACCGCGTCCTGCGTTTGTAGAAATTGTACTTCCAGGAACAAAGAAATGAAAGCTGTCCAAAAACACTCAATAATCCAACTTCACAACAGTACGAACAATAAAACGCCGTCAGTAATGTGAGCTTTTCTTGGGTGGAAATTCTGTAGCTGGTGTCTATGTAGTAGTAGTGGGGGGAGTGGTGGCTGCCTATTATCTGTCAGCCAACAGCGACACCATGAGTCATTTTTTTTTATCTCCACACTAGCATGCAATCATTTTTCTCTCACAAATTATGAAAAAAAACATTAAGATTCTATTCACACTAGTTTAGGTGAGCAGCTCATGTGGGTTACATTTTTCTCTTTCTGAAAATAAAAAAACACAATGACGTTATGTCCGTAGGCACTGGCGAGGTTTTGCAGGCATAAATGTTCTTCTGCCTGGTTCAACAGAGTTCAGTGAGCTTTAGAAACATAATACCTTTAACCTTGCTATCCTGAATTTGCTATATATGAATTCAGAAAGCAAGGAGTACTGTATGAGCCTCCGAAAGAGAAGGAAAACTAAAATGTTGAGTCCGAAACTCTAACAGTCACCAAGACCACGAGTGTAATGTGACATGAGATAAGCGTAATATAATACCACTGTTGAGCGCTCCATATGAAGACAATGACCGAGGCAGTGAGGTAAACTACAGCAATCCAAATTTTTAATTACATACAAAATATCATCATTATCTAAATATGTACACCATGGATGACAAGAAGAAAAACCTCCAGCAGAGCCAGAGCAGTGTTTCAGCACCATGGACAGATGCTTTTGGATATGACAGGACAGATGGTACAAGCATTGAAACTTTAATTTAACATTGCACCAAACCAGTAAACCACCTACAGTTATGCTGACTCAGAAATCGTAGCAATATTCGCAACACTTGCTGATAATTAATGATCAATGACACATGCTGATGACGGAAAAGTTGTTTTACAGCAGACATATGAAAGTGAAAACTCACGAGAGCATGAACAAAACGTTTGATTAAAAAATACAATTCGGTGACAGCTTCACTTGTGACTCAACTTTTTGAGATAGAAATATTCCTGTCTCTATACAATTTCCCATGAGGTCTAGTTCTTTACTAGGAAAATGAATTTGAAGTAAGCCCTTGCTTGCGAATGATGTTGTTTTAATAGCAAAGTAGTTTCACTTAAGAGAGTCCGCAACTGGCAGCTTAGTTATACAAACGAATGAGAAATAACGATCAAGACAGAACAATTTGTCAACATATATAAAAATGTATAGCTCTGAGACAGGGACTGAAAAAGTCGACACCTATGTGGGAACAAGCCAGAAAAATTTCAAAGAAGACGTTGAACATGTCATCACCAAATAAGTAGTCACGTGGTATTGAGTGACAAATGGCAAAATGACTAATCATTTACTGACGTAATTTACAAAGTAAGCAGTAACCAGAACCTCTAAGGTTTCCCTCCATAATGCAAATAGTTCATTTTAAGCACCCAATAAAAGCAAAACAAAAAATAATAATTCGACAAGCAAGCTTGAAGATGGAATGTGACCAGCGAAGTACTTTGAATGGCTCCTACCTCGACAGAAGCATCCAAGTCTTCAAAAGGGTCAACGAAGTCTGATGGACTTTTCCTCAGAGTCTGGTCAGCAGGCAGTGTGTTGTCATTGTAAGATGTCACAAACTTAAAGTCGCTGGTTCTAGATCCTGTTGTCAGGTATGCGTCATAGTTGTAAGCGCTGCGTAAAGTTCCTGTGCCGTCAACGTCTGCGTAATTAGGAGGGAGATAAGCGCTGGGGATGGCGACTGCTCCATCAAACAACAGTCTGGGCTTTCTCCTGCGACAAAACCTCACACCCAGGATGATGATGATGAAGGTCAGGAAAAAGGTGGACACAGACACCAGCGCGATGATCAGATAAGAGGTCAGTTTGGAATTCTTCTCGTCATAAGAAATGTCCTTCAGTTCTGGCACCTCAGCCAAGTTATCAGAAATAAGTAAATACATGGAACAGGTGGCAGACAGAGAGGGCTGTCCGTTATCTTTCACTGCCACAATAAGGTTCTGTTTCATGCTGTCAGATTCAGAAATGTCCCGCTGTGTCCTGATCTCTCCGCTGTGGACACCGATAGTGAAAAGTCCCGGATCAGTGGATTTCACTATTTCATAGGACAGCCAGGCGTTCTGTCCGGAGTCCGCGTCCACCGCTATCACTTTGGACACCAGAGAGCCTCCGTGTGCAGCTTTGGGGACCAGCTCGGTCATGAAGGAGTTGCCCTCCGGGGCGGGGTACAGTATCTGCGGAGAGTTGTCATTCACATCCGATACGAACACACTCACGGTCACGTTGCTGCTGAGAGGAGGAGATCCGTTGTCTCTGGCCATCACCTGCACTTTAAAACTCCTCAGCTGTTCATAATCAAACGACCTCACAGGGTGGATCACCCCCGTGTCTCCGTTAACAGACACATAGGAGGACACCGGGGCACCGTTCACCTCACCGGGTAACAGAGAATAAATCACTGTACCGTTTTGTCTCCAGTCGGGGTCTCGAGCAGTAACGGAACATAAAGTGGAGCCGGGTTTGTTATTTTCACTCACATATGCGCTGTACGACTGTTCCTCAAACACAGGTGGGTTGTCGTTGATGTCTGCTACAGATAACTCAACAGTTTTAGAGGAGGACAGAGGTGGAGAGCCCTCGTCAGTGGCAGTGATTGTAATGTTGTAATCAGACACTAGTTCACGGTCCAGTTGTCCTGTGGTCACCAGAGAATAATAGTTTTTAATAGAAGGAACCAACTTAAAAGGGGCTCCTTGCTGAATGGAGCAGCGGACCTGTCCGTTACTCTCTGAGTCTCTGTCCTGCACGTTAATGATGCCCACCTCGGTACCAGGTGATACGTTCTCAGGTATGAGGTTAGTCAGTGATTTCAGGTATATCACTGGAGCATTGTCATTCTTATCAGTAACATCTATATTAACTTTGGCATAAGAAGTAAGTCCTAAACCGTCTTTAGCCTGCACTCTCATTTCAAAAGAACTGCTTTCTTCAAAGTCAATCACACCAGCTACTCTGATTTCTCCCGTTTTAGTATCAATAGAGAAAACATTTATATCGTCATCAGACACGTGGCCAAAGTCATACGTCACATCTCCATTCACTCCTTCGTCTGCGTCTGTAGCACTAACAGTAACCACGATGGTATCTGGAAGAGAGTTTTCAGGCAGACTGGCTTTATAAACGGCCTGCTTGAACACTGGGGCGTTATCATTAGCATCCAGCACAGTGACGTGTATGACTACAGTACCTGATCTCTGAGGAGAGCCTCCATCTAGAGCTGTGAGGAGCAGATTGATCTCCTTTTGTTTCTCTCGATCAAGTTTATTTTCCAGTACAAGTTCAACTTTGCTGCTGTCAACAGCGAGAATGAAGTTATCGTTTTTCTGCAGGCTATATATTTGAACAGCATTTTGACCTATATCTGCGTCATGGGCCTCCTCGATAGCGAAGCGGTTACCCTTGTCAGCCGACTCCCTTATTTCCATTTCAATCATATTTTGTCTAAATTTTGGCGAGTTGTCGTTTACATCCTGAATATGAAGACTTAGTCGATGAAGCTCCAGGGGATTTTCTAACACCAGATCAACTTTAACAACGCATGAGGGTTTTTTGCCGCAAAGGCTTTCTCTGTCAATTCTCTCTGATGTGATCAAATCTCCAGTATTTAGATTAATGTCACAGTAACGCTTACGTGTTCCTTCAAAATCAACACGGGCCTTTCTTGAAGATAAGGTCCTCAGATCGAGACCAAGATCCTTGGCTATATTTCCAATAACCGACCCGCGTTTCATCTCCTCTGGAAAAGAATAACTCAGGTCGCCATTAACGAGCTGCAGCGCTACAATAAAGGAAGCGAAGCAGAAGAACGGACGAAATATTGAAAATCCTTTGTCTCCCATTTTGACACAAAAAGGCGTCATCAGCTTGGACACTTTATGCTCTCCAGTGCGATGCAATCAATTGTCGAAAAACGATCGATAATCCAACACGCTACAGTAATGCACACAATGAAATACGGTCGAAAATGCAACGGTTGTTCTGGCAAATCCGCATCTGATATTTATGTAGTAGTTGTGGGTGGAGTGGTGAGTGTCTGTTTTCTGCCAGCCAACAGCGACACCATGAGTCAAATTTTGATCTTCACAGAACGATACAGCGTGCATTCTCAAACTACATCAAGTTAATATTAACTCACGTCCAAATGAACTCTGTATATGCGGCAAATTGTTCATAAAAAGACACACACACAACACACACACACACACACACACACACACACACACACACACACACACACACACATGATCTGTTTATTTTAAGTGGCTCCACTTTGAGGATATCGTTGACCCCTGTACAATTGAAATCAATGAGATTTTGTCTGAAGTCTGCCGCACAGTAAGACCATGAGCTATGGTAATCACGGAAAATACAACAATCAAACGTTTGTAGCGCACATACATTAAATTATTATCATCATTAGTAGTAGTTTTTTTTATTCATCTACTTATTTATGTTTTGATTGAAAAGCAATATGACTGACGAGAAAAAGACATCCCCAGTGTGGTTGTGCTTGAGCGTCTGAGGAGTATTTCAGCACCATGGACAGATGCCTTCATTTCTTGCAGGGCTGATAGCACAAACATATTGAGCTCTGTGTTGGTCTCTTAGCTGTGACTCAACAAATTAGTAAGACATGTTCATAAATTAAACATTCACTTAATTGAACCGAAACCGTTGTCCAAAAAGGCTGACTTTGAATTAGGAGTGGTAAAACTTCATGATGTAAACATATTCAGCTTTAACTAAAATTAGCATGCATATTAGTAGCACATTAGCTCTTTATTAGTCGTTACGATGCAATTATTAATGCCTTGTTCTGCATGACAATATTTCAAAATTACCAGACAGTATATCTTAGAATAACAAGGCCATCAATTAAGAGATATACCTCAATGGAATCCTAATTACTGCTCTGTGATAGAAAGTAATGAAATATGATCCTATATGCATTGCTCAGTATGGACTTTAGAAGGTGGTAGTACCACTTCTGAAAAATAGTCTTGCTGACTTACGTACACTTAATAAACTCATGTCTATTCTCGTGCAAAAGCTAGAACTAAAATGTGATAATGTCAAAAACAATTCAGAATTAAGTCACTCTAAATAAAAAAAAACCCCAATTGAAAGAGATCTTACTCATAATTGATAGTCTGACTGTATATTAACCCACTCATGTTCCTTGTTCTACAGTCGACTCCACTTTACACTTTATAACACAAAACTACTGCAATTGATAGACCCTATACTAAAGTGATTGATTACAGCTGTATATAAATAAATAAAGATAAAAAAGAAGTGCATTGAGAGGCACAGGTTCTATTCATATTCAGTGGTTGATGAAGAAAGCCAACACAAGTATTTCTATCTCTTCTGCTTTAATAAGAAATAGAATTTTGCGAATTGTCAGTATTTATATGAACATTTTAAAGAGTATGATGACAACTTTGTGAATATATGATTGAAAATCAATGGGATGCAGCATCAAATGGTTCCGTATGCAAAAAAAAAATGAAGAAAGTTAAGTCCATAGCCTTGACAAAAAAACAAAACAACAAACAGATATGATGGAACATCCCGGAAGTTCTTAAGTACTGAAGGAAGGACTTCTATTTTGTAGCTCCATAATGCAAATAATTAACTTCAACAACCACAAAATCACTTGAAAATAGTCGGAGATGTGAACAGTTGCTTTAGCCAATCAGAAAATGTAAAGACTCAATAAAAAGCCAAATATTACTTTGTGACAAGTGAAAGGCTTTAAACGGTGCCTACCTCTACAGAAGTCTCTAAATCGTCGAACGGGTCCACGAAGTCTGATGGACTTTTCCTCAGAGTCTGGTCAGCAGGCAGTGTGTTGTCATTGTAAGATGTCACAAACTTAAAGTCACTGGTTCTAGATCCTGTTGTCAGGTATGCGTCATAGTTGTAAGCGCTGCGTAAAGTTCCTGTGCCGTCAACATCTGCGTAATTAGGAGGGAGATAAGCGCTGGGGATGGCGACTGCTCCATCAAACAACAGTCTGGGCTTTCTCCTGCGACAAAACCTCACACCCAGGATGATGATGATGAAGGTCAGGAAAAAGGTGGACACAGACACCAGCGCGATGATCAAATAAGAGGTCAGCTTGGAATTCTTCTCGTCATAAGAAATGTCCTTCAGTTCTGGGACCTCAGCCAAGTTATCAGAAATAAGTAAATACATGGAACAGGTGGCAGACAGAGAGGGCTGTCCGTTATCTTTCACTGCCACAATAAGATTCTGTTTCATGCTGTCAGATTCAGAAATGTCCCGCTGTGTCCTGATCTCTCCGCTGTGGACACCGATAGTGAAAAGTCCCGGATCAGTGGATTTCACTATTTCATAGGACAGCCAGGCGTTCTGTCCGGAGTCCGCGTCCACCGCTATCACTTTGGACACCAGAGAGCCTCCGTGTGCTGCTTTGGGGACCAGCTCGGTCATGAAGGAGTTGCCCTCCGGGGCGGGGTACAGTATCTGAGGAGAATTGTCATTCACATCCGATACGAACACACTCACGGTCACGTTGCGGCTGAGAGGAGGAGAACCGTTGTCTCTGGCCATCACCTGCACTTTAAAACTCCTCAACTGTTCATAATCAAACGACCTCACAGCGTGGATCACCCCCGTGTCTCCGTTAACAGACACATAGGAGGACACCGGGGCACCGTTCACCTCACCGGGTAACAGAGAATAAATCACTGTACCGTTTTGTCTCCAGTCGGGGTCTCGAGCAGTAACGGAACATAAAGTGGAGCCGGGTTTGTTATTTTCACTCACATATGCGCTGTACGACTGTTCCTCAAACACAGGTGGGTTGTCGTTGATGTCTGCTACAGATAACTCAACAGTTTTAGAGGAGGACAAAGGTGGAGAGCCCTTGTCAGTGGCAGTGATTGTAATGTTGTAATCAGACACTAGTTCACGGTCCAGTTGTCCTGTGGTCACCAGAGAATAATAGTTTCTAATAGAAGGAACCAATTTAAAAGGGGCTCCTCGCTGAATGGAGCAGCGGACCTGTCCGTTACTCTCTGAGTCTCTGTCCTGCACGTTAATGATGCCCACCTCTGTACCAGGTGACACGTTCTCAGGTATGGGGTTAGTCAGTGAATTCAGGTATATCACTGGAGCATTGTCATTCTCGTCAGTCACATCTATTATAACTTTGGCGTAAGAAGTAAGTCCTAAACCGTCTTTAGCCTGCACTCTCATTTCAAAAGAACTACTTTCTTCAAAGTCAATCACTCCAGTTACTCTGATTTCTCCCGTTTTAGGATCAACAGAAAACACATTTATATCGTCATCAGACACGTGGCCAAAATGATACGTCACATCTCCATTCACTCCTTCGTCTGCATCTGTAGCACTAACAGTAATCACGATGGTATCTGGAGGAGAGTTTTCAGGAAGGCTGGCTTTATAAACGGCCTTGCTGAACACTGGGGCGTTATCATTAGCATCCAGCACAGTGACGTGTATGACTACAGTACCTGATCTCTGAGGAGAGCCTCCATCTAGAGCTGTGAGGAGCAGATTAATCTCCTTTTGTGTTCTCTCGATCGAGTTTATTTCTCTAGTACGAGTTCAACCTTGTTGCTGTCAACAGCGAGAATAAAGTTGTCATTCTTCTGAAGGTTGTACCTCTGAACAGCATTTTGACCTATATCTGCGTCATGGGCCTCCTCAATAGAGAAGCGGGTACCCTTTTCAGCCGACTCACTTATTTCCATTTCAATCAAATTTTCTCTGAATTTTGGTAAATTGTCGTTAACATCTTGAATATGAAGACTCAGTCGATGAAGCTCCAAAGGATTTTCTAACACCAGATCTACTTTAACAACACACGATGGTTTTTTGCTACAAAGGCTTTCTCTGTCCATTCTGTCTGATGCGATCAAATCTCCGGTGCTCAGATTAATGTCACAGTAACGCTTTTGAGTACCCTCGAAATCAACACGGACCTTTCGGGAAGATAAGGTCCTCACATCAAGTCCAAGATCTTTGGCTATATTTCCAATAACAGACCCGCGTTTCATCTCCTCTGGAATAGAATAACTCAGGTCGCCATTAACGAGCTGTAGCGTTACAATAAAGGAAACGAAGGCGAGGACCGGTCGAAGCGCTAAAAATCCTTTGTCTCCCATCCTGACAAAAAACTGCTTCCTCAGCTTGTGGAAATTATACTCTCCAGTGCAAAGAAATAAAAGTAGTCCAAAAACGCGCGATGATCCAGTTCAACTGCAGTGTGTACGACAAAACACGGTCGAAAATGTAAGCTTTTCTTCAGTGCAAAATCCGCAGCTGATATCCATGTGGGTGGAGGGGTGGGTGACTATTTTCTGTCAGCCAACAGCGACACCATGAGCATTTTTTTTTATCTTCACACTGGTATCTAATACTTATTATGTCACACAGTGTGAAAAAGATTTAGGTAATAGTGACACACGTTTAAATGAACTGTTCATGTGTGGCAAGGCAAATACTTCGTTGAAAAAAAACGGCTTTATATTCTTTGAATACTAGAAAACAATGATTGTAACCAACATAAGATATTGTGATGTGAAACGGCTGTTGATCGCTCCATTATTTAAAAGCAGACAACATGAATGAGGAGAAAAATACTTATCCGGCTGCATTCGCGCCTGCGCGCCTGAGGAGAATTTCAGCACCATGGAGAGAAAACATTGAATCTTCCAAGGCTGACAGCAAAAAGATATTGAACAATTAGTTGGTCTTTTCGTCAGTGTTATTTGAACCAGTTAATGACAGAGAGAGTGTCGCAAAATTAATTATTGACTTTTCTTACAACTAAACCGACAGCAACCGTTTGGCTGACGTAGGCATTGGAAACGTGTTCACCAATCGCTGATAAGTGATACTCGAAGACACGTTGCAAAAAGTAAAAATGACACTCATAACAAACTGCGCAAAACGCTTGTATTAAAAAAGGTCATACTGTGCCACCTTCATTCATAAAAATGCTCTACTGTGTGTATCCGCGTGAAGGTCAGCTTCTCTGCCGGCAGCGACCAGGAGAAACCAACTCCTTTATCACGAAAAATTTGGTTGTACTAAATACTGAAATTATCTCATTTCAATTAATCCAACAAAAGCAACTCAATAAAAGTAAGGACCTGAATTATTAAGACCATATTTTGCAACGGAATCATATTCAAAGATAATCCTTCTGAAGGAAGGAGTGACAAAGTTGATATATATATGTGTAGACAACTCGCGGGGAAAGTACAGTAAGGAAGGCAACAAAAGAGAAAACAAGTAAGGAGTCAAGTGGAACTGAGGTAATTATGGCAAAGAATATATAAATGCCTATATTTACTGACGCCATTTATGTGGCAAGCGGTCACCAGAAGACCGAATATCTCCCTAAATAATGCCAAACCTTATCTTTAAATGCCAAACAAATGTCATTTGATTGATGTTTACAGACGGTAACACATGCTGCACCCAGACATGCAATGAAAGGATTCAATAAACAAACAATAATGAATTGTAACAAGTGAATACTTTGAACAGGTCCTACCTCTACAGAAGTCTCCAAATCGTCGAACGGATCAACGAAGTCTGATGGACTTTTCCTCAGAGTCTGGTCAGCAGGCAGTGTGTTGTCATTGTAAGATGTCACAAACTTAAAGTCACTGGTTCTAGATCCTGTTGTCAGGTATGCGTCATAGTTGTAAGCGCTGCGTAATGTTCCTGTGCCGTCAACGTCTGCGTAATTAGGAGGGAGATAAGCGCTGGGGATGGCGACTGCTCCATCAAACAACAGTCTGGGCTTTCTCCTGCGACAAAACCTCACACCAAGGATGATGATGATGAAGGTCAGGAAAAAGGTGGACACAGACACCAGCGCGATGATCAGATAAGAGGTCAGTTTGGAATTCTTCTCATCATAAGCAATGTCCTTCAGTTCTGGCACCTCAGCCAAGTTATCAGAAATAAGTAAATACATGGAACAGGTGGCAGACAGAGAGGGCTGTCCGTTATCTTTCACTGCCACAATAAGGTTCTGTTTCATGCTGTCAGATTCAGAAATGTCCCGCTGTGTCCTGATCTCTCCGCTGTGGACACCGATAGTGAAAAGTCCCGGATCAGTGGATTTCACTATTTCATAGGACAGCCAGGCGTTCTGTCCGGAGTCCGCGTCCACCGCTATCACTTTGGACACCAGAGAGCCTCCGTGTGCAGCTTTGGGGACCAGCTCGGTCATGAAGGAGTTGCCCTCCGGGGCGGGGTACAGTATCTGCGGAGAGTTGTCATTCACATCCGATACGAACACACTCACGGTCACGTTGCTGCTGAGAGGAGGAGATCCGTTGTCTCTGGCCATCACCTGCACTTTAAAACTCCTCAGCTGTTCATAATCAAACGACCTCACAGGGTGGATCACCCCCGTGTCTCCGTTAACAGACACATAGGAGGACACCGGGGCACCGTTCACCTCACCGGGTAACAGAGAATAAATCACTGTACCGTTTTGTCTCCAGTCGGGGTCTCGAGCAGTAACGGAACATAAAGTGGAGCCGGGTTTGTTATTTTCACTCACATATGCGCTGTACGACTGTTCCTCAAACACAGGTGGGTTGTCGTTGATGTCTGCTACAGATAACTCAACAGTTTTAGAGGAGGACAGAGGTGGAGAGCCCTCGTCAGTGGCAGTGATTGTAATGTTGTAATCAGACACTAGTTCACGGTCCAGTTGTCCTGTGGTCACCAGAGAATAATAGTTTTTAATAGAAGGAACCAACTTAAAAGGGGCTCCTTGCTGAATGGAGCAGCGGACCTGTCCGTTACTCTCTGAGTCTCTGTCCTGCACGTTAATGATGCCCACCTCTGTACCAGGTGATACGTTCTCAGGTATGGGGTTAGTCAGTGATTTCAGGTATATCACTGGAGCATTGTCATTCTTATCAGTAACATCTATATTAACTTTGGCATAAGAAGTAAGTCCTAAACCGTCTTTAGCCTGCACTCTCATTTCAAAAGAACTGCTTTCTTCAAAGTCAATCACACCAGCTACTCTGATTTCTCCCGTTTTAGTATCAATAGAGAAAACATTTATATCGTCATCAGACACGTGGCCAAAGTCATATGTCACATCTCCATTCACTCCTTCGTCTGCGTCTGTAGCACTAACAGTAATCACTATGGTATCTGGAGGAGAGTTTTCAGACATGCTGGCTTTATAAACGGCCTGGCTGAACACTGGGGCGTTATCATTAGCATCCAGCACAGTGACGTGTATGACTACAGTACCTGATCTCTGAGGAGAGCCTCCATCTAGAGCTGTGAGGAGCAGATTGATCTCCTTTTGTTTCTCTCGATCAAGTTTATTTTCCAGTACAAGTTCAACTTTGCTGCTGTCAACAGCGAGAATGAAGTTATCGTTTTTCTGTAGGCTATATCTTTGAACAGCATTCTGACCTATATCTGCGTCATGGGCCTCCTCAATAGAGAGGCGGTTACCCTTCTCAGCCGACTCCCATATTTCCATTTCAATCATATTTTGTCTAAATTTTGGCGAGTTGTCGTTTACATCCTGAATATGAAGACTCAGTCGATGAAGCTCCAAAGGATTTTCTAACACCAGATCTACTTTAACAACGCATGAGGGTTTTTTGCCGCAAAGGCTTTCTCTGTCAATTCTCTCCGATGTGATCAAATCTCCGGTACTCAGATTAATGTCACAGTAACGCTTACGAGTTCCTTCAAAATCAACACGAGCATTTCTTGACGAAAGGGCCCTCAGATCAAGTCCAAGATCTTTGGCTATATTTCCAATTACAGATCCGCGTTTCATCTCTTCTGGAATAGAATAACTCAGGTCTCCTTTAACGAGCTGCAGCGTTAAAAAGATGGAAGCGAAGAAGACGATCGCACGACGTTTTGAAAATCCTTTGTCTCCCATCCTGACACAAAACCGCGTCTTCATCTTGTGGAAATTATACATCCGCGTACAAAGAAAGGAAAGCTGTCCAAACACACGTAATAATCCAACCTCAGGATAGTTCAAACCATAAAAAAGGTCGGAAACGTAAGCTTTGTTTCAGTGGAAAATCTGCTGCTGATATCTTTGTAGTAGTAGTGGGTGGAGTGGTGGATGCCTATTTTCTGTCAGCCAACAGCGACACCATGAGTCTTTTTTTTTTTTTATCTTCACACTAGTATGCAATAATGATGTTCTCACAAGGGTGGAAAAACAATGAGATAAAGCGTACACACGTTTAAGTGAACCGTTCATGTGGGATAAACATTTCTCTTTCTAAAAAAGAGGGTGGGAGACGTCATGTTCGTTGTCACTGGCTTAATTTGGGGGATGCAAATGTTCCTCTCCTCAGTTTAACAGAGCTCAATGAGCTTTAAAAATATGTTACATTTAACCTCGCTATCTAAAATTTGCTTTACAGGAGTTCCGAAAATAAATAGTACAGCATGAGCTTCCGGAAGAGAAGGAAAACTAAACTTTGAGTCCAATACTGTAACAGTCATCAGCACCACGATAGTCATGTGTCACAATTTAAATGCAGACACCATGGATGACAAGAAGAAACATCTCCAGCAGAGCCAGAGTGTTTCAGCACCATGGACAGATGCTTTTGGATATGACGGAACAGATGGTACAAGCTTGTAAACTTTAACTTAAAATTGCACCTAACCCGTAAGCCACCTACAGTTCAGCTGACTCAGAAATCGAGGAAATATTTGAATCACTTGCTGGTACTTAATGACCAGTCGCACATGCTGATGACTGAAAAGTTATTTTACAGCGAGATATATGAAAGTGAAAACTCACGAGAGCATGAGCAAAACGCTTCTTTAAAAACTGAAAATTCTGTGACAGCTTCAACTGTAACTCCGCTTTTGAGATAGAAATATTCCTGTCACTATAAAATTTCCCATGAGGTCTGGCTCTTAACCAGGAAAATCGGTTTGAAGTAAGCCTTTGGTTGCGAATGATGTTGTTTTAAAAGCAAAGTAGTTTCACTTGAGACAATCCATAACTAGCAGCTTAATCAAACAAACGAACTGAAATAATGATTAAGACAAAACAATTTGTCAACAAATCATATATAACATGTATCGTTCTGAGACAGGATCGGAAAAGCTCGACACCTGTGGGCGTACAAGTAGCAACAATTTTTAAAAACACAATTAACACGTAATAAAGAGTCACATGGTATTGAGTGACAAATGGCAAAAATGAGGATCAATACTAACCTAATTTACAAAGTAAGCAGTAACCAGAAAAACTAAGGTTTCCCTCCATTATGCTTTTTTTTGTTGCTCCAAATACAATCAAAACAATAAAATAATGTGAAAACAAGCTTGAAGATGCAATGTGACCAGCGAAGTACTTTGAATGGCTCCTACCTCGACAGAAGCCTCCAAGTCTTCAAAAGGGTCAACGAAGTCTGATGGACTTTTCCTCAGAGTCTGGTCAGCAGGCAGTGTGTTGTCATTGTAAGATGTCACAAACTTAAAGTCACTGGTTCTAGATCCTGTTGTCAGATATGCGTCATAGTTGTAAGCGCTGCGTAAAGTTCCTGTGCCGTCAACATCTGCGTAATTAGGAGGGAGATAAGCGCTGGGGATGGCGACTGCTCCATCAAACAACAGTCTAGGCTTTCTCCTGCGACAAAACCTCACACCCAGGATGATGATGATGAAGGTTAGGAAAAAGGTGGACACAGACACCAGCGCGATGATCAGATAACAGGTCAGTTTGGAATTCTTCTCATCATAAGAAATGTCCTTCAGTTCTGGCACCTCAGCCAAGTTATCAGAAATAAGTAAATACATGGAACAGGTGGCAGACAGAGAGGGCTGTCCGTTATCTTTCACTGCCACTATAAGGTTCTGTTTCATGCTGTCAGATTCAGAAATGTCCCGCTGTGTCCTGATCTCTCCGCTGTGGACACCGATAGTGAAAAGTCCCGGATCAGTGGATTTCACTATTTCATAGGACAGCCAGGCGTTCTGTCCGGAGTCCGCGTCCACCGCTATCACTTTGGACACCAGAGAGCCTCCGTGTGCAGCTTTGGGGACCAGCTCGGTCATGAAGGAGTTGCCCTCCGGGGCGGGGTACAGTATCTGAGGAGAGTTGTCATTCACGTCCGATACGAACACACTCACGGTCACGTTGCTGCTGAGAGGAGGAGATCCGTTGTCTCTGGCCATCACCTGCACTTTAAAACTCCTCAACTGTTCATAATCAAACGACCTCACAGCGTGGATCACCCCCGTGTCTCCGTTAACAGACACATAGGAGGACACCGGGGCACCGTTCACCTCACCGGGTAACAGAGAATAAATCACTGTACCGTTTTGTCTCCAGTCGGGGTCTCGAGCAGTAACGGAACATAAAGTGGAGCCGGGTTTGTTATTTTCACTCACATATGCGCTGTACGACTGTTCCTCAAACACAGGTGGGTTGTCGTTGATGTCTGCTACAGATAATTCAACAGTTTTAGAGGAGGACAGAGGTGGAGAGCCCTCGTCAGTGGCAGTGATTGTAATGTTGTAATCAGACACTAGTTCACGGTCCAGTTGTCCTGTGGTCACCAGAGAATAATAGTTTGTAATTGAAGGAACCAATTTAAAAGGGGCTCCTTGCTGAATGGAGCAGCGGACCTGTCCGTTACTCTCTGAGTCTCTGTCCTGCACGTTAATGATGCCCACCTCTGTACCAGGTGACACGTTCTCAGGTATGGGATTAGTCAGTGATTTCAGGTATATCACTGGAGCATTGTCATTCTTATCAGTAACGTCAATTATAATTTTCGCGTAAGAAGTAAGTCCTAACCCATCTTTAGCTTCCACCCTCATATCAAAAGAACTACTTTCCTCAAAGTCAATCGCACCAGTTACTCTGATTTCTCCCGTTTTAGGATCAATAGAGAAAACATTTACATCGTCATCAGACACGTGACCAAAGTCATACGTCACATCTCCATTCACTCCTTCATCTGCATCAGTAGCACTAACAGTAATCACTATGGTATCTGGAGGAGAGTTTTCAGACAGACTGGCTTCATAAATGGCCTGGTTGAACACTGGGGCGTTATCATTAGCATCCAGCACAGTAACGTGTATGACTACAGTACCTGATCTCTGAGGAGAGCCTCCATCTAGAGCTGTGAGGAGCAAATTAATCTCTAGTTGTTTTTCCCGATCAAGTGTATTCTCTAGTACGAGTTCAACCTTGTTGCTGTCAACAGCGAGAACGAAGTTATCATTCTTCTGAAGGTTATATCTTTGAACAGCATTTTGACCTATATCTGCATCATGGGCCTCCTCAATAGAGAAGCGGTTACCCTTGTCTGCTGACTCACTTATTTCCATTTCAATCAAATTCTTCTTGAATTTTGGTGAGTTGTCGTTAACATCTTGAATATGAAGACTCAGTCGATGAAGCTCCAAAGGGTTTTCTAACACCAGATGTACTTTAACAACACACGAGGGTTTTTTGCCACAAAGGCTTTCTCTGTCCATTCTGTCTGATGTGATCAAATCTCCGGTGCTCAGATTAATGTCACAGTGACGTTTTTGAGTCCCCTCGAAATCAACACGGACCTTTCGGGAAGATAAGGTCCTCACATCAAGTCCAAGATCTTTGGCTATATTTCCAATAACATACCCGCGTTTCATCTCTTCTGGAATAGAATAACTCAGGTCGCCATTAACGAGCTGCAGCGTTACAATAAAGGAAACGAAGGCGAGGATCAGACGAAGCGCTGAAAATCCTTTGTCTCTCATCCTGACACAAAACTGCCTCCTCAGCTTGTGGAAATTATACGCTCCAATGCAAAAAAATAAAAGTATTCCAAAAACGCGCAATAATCCAATTCAACAGCAGTGTGTACGATAAAACACGATCGGAAATGTAAGCTTTGTTTCAGTGCAAAATCCGCAGCTGAAATCCATGTAGTGGGTGGAGTGGTGGGTACCTATTTTCTGTCAGCCAACAGCGACACCATGAGTATTTATTTATTTATTTTTTTTCATTTTCACACTGGTATCTAATACGTATTCTGTCATAGAGTGTGAAAACATTTAGATAATGGTGACACACGTTTAAATGAACTATTCATGTGTGGCAAATCCTTCGTTGAAAAAAAACGAAGGCGTTATATTCGTGGAGTACTCGAAAACAATGATTATAACTAACATAAGATATTGTGATGTGTGAAGGCTGTATATCGCTCCATTATTTAAAAGTAGATTATATGAGTGAGGAGAAAAATGCATATCCGGCTGCATTCGTGACTGGGCTGCCCAGGAGAACTTCAGCACCATGGACAGAAAAGTGTGGATCTCACAAGGCTGAGAGCAAAAAGATATTGAACATTTCGTTGGTCTTTTCGTCAGTGGTCTTTGACTCAACTAATGACAGAGACAGCGTCACAAAATTAAATATTGACTTTTCTTACACCTAAACCGACAGCCACCGTTTGGCTGACGTAGACATTCAAAAGTGCTTTCACCAATCGCAGATTAAGTGATACTCGATGACACATGCTTTAACAAGTAACATTGAGACTCATGACAAACTGCGCAAGACGCTTGTATTAAAAAAGATAATACTATGGCAGCTCCATTCATAAAAATGCTCTATAATGTGTATCCGCGTGAAGGTCAGGTACACTACCGGCAGCGATCAGGAGAAACCAACTCCTTTTTCACGAATAATTTGGTTGCACTAAATACTGAAATTATCTCATTTCAATTAATCCAACAATAGCTCAATACAAGCAAGGACCTGAATTATTAAGACCATATTTTGCCACTGAGTCATATTAAAAGACTAACCTTCTGAAGGAAGGAGTGACAACGTTGATATGTGCGAAAAACTCGCGGGGAAACTAAAGAGGGCAACAAAAAAGTAAACAAGTAAGGAGTCACGTGGTACTGAGGTAATAATGAGAAAGAATATATAAATGCCTTCATTTATGCCATTTACGAGGCAAGCGGTAACCAGAACAACGGATGTCTCCTTCCATTATGTAAAAGCTTGTTTTTAAATGCCAAAAAAAATGGCATTTAAAGCTTAAAAATGGTAACCCATGCTGCACCCAGACATACAATGAAATGATTAAAAAAACAAACAATAATGAATTGTTACCAGTGAATACTTCTAACAGGTCCTACCTCTACAGAAGTCTCTAAATCGTCGAACGGATCAACGAAGTCTGATGGACTTTTCCTCAGAGTCTGGTCAGCAGGCAGTGTGTTGTCATTGTAAGATGTCACAAACTTAAAGTCACTGGTTCTAGATCCTGTTGTCAGATATGCGTCATAGTTGTAAGCGCTGCGTAAAGTTCCTGTGCCGTCAACATCTGCGTAATTAGGAGGGAGATAAGCGCTGGGGATGGCGACTGCTCCATCAAACAACAGTCTGGGCTTTCTCCTGCGACAAAACCTCACACCCAGGATGATGATGATGAAGGTCAGGAAAAAGGTAGACACAGACACCAGCGCGATGATCAGATAAGAGGTCAGTTTGGAATTCTTCTCATCATAAGAAATGTCCTTCAGTTCTGGCACCTCAGCCAAGTTATCAGAAATAAGTAAATACATGGAACAGGTGGCAGACAGAGAGGGCTGTCCGTTATCTTTCACTGCCACAATAAGATTCTGTTTCATGCTGTCAGATTCAGAAATGTCCCGCTGTGTCCTGATCTCTCCGCTGTGGACACCGATATTGAAAAGTCCCGGATCAGTGGATTTCACTATTTCATAGGACAGCCAGGCGTTCTGTCCGGAGTCCGCGTCCACCGCTATCACTTTGGACACCAGAGAGCCTCCGTGTGCAGCTTTGGGGACCAGCTCGGTCATGAAGGAGTTGCCCTCCGGGGCGGGGTACAGTATCTGAGGAGAGTTGTCATTCACATCCGATACGAACACACTCACGGTCACGTTGCTGCTGAGAGGAGGAGAACCGTTGTCTCTGGCCATCACCTGCACTTTAAAACTCCTCAACTGTTCATAATCAAACGACCTCACAGCGTGGATCACCCCCGTGTCTCCGTTAACAGACACATAGGAGGACACCGGGGCACCGTTCACCTCACCGGGTAACAGAGAATAAATCACTGTACCGTTTTGTCTCCAGTCGGGGTCTCGAGCAGTAACGGAACATAAAGTGGAGCCGGGTTTGTTATTTTCACTCACATATGCGCTGTACGACTGTTCCTCAAACACAGGTGGGTTGTCGTTGATGTCTGCTACAGATAACTCAACAGTTTTAGAGGAGGACAGAGGTGGAGAGCCCTCGTCAGTGGCAGTGATTGTAATGTTGTAATCAGACACTAGTTCACGGTCCAGTTGTCCTGTGGTCACCAGAGAATAATAGTTTTTAATAGAAGGAACCAACTTAAAAGGGGCTCCTTGCTGAATGGAGCAGCGGACCTGTCCGTTACTCTCTGAGTCTCTGTCCTGCACGTTAATGATGCCCACCTCTGTACCAGGTGATACGTTCTCAGGTATGGGGTTAGTCAATGATTTCAGGTATATCACTGGAGCATTATCATTCTCATCAGTAACATCTATTATAACTTTGGCGTTAGAAGTAAGTCCTAAACCGTCCTCAGCTTCCACCCTTATTTCAAAAGAACTGCCTTCTTCAAAGTCAATCACTCCAGTTACTCTGATTTCTCCCGTTTTAGGATCAATAGAGAAAACATTTACATCGTCATCAGACACGTGGCCAAAGTCATACGTCACATCTCCATTCACTCCTTCATCTGCATCAGTAGCACCAACAGTAATCACGATGGTATCTGGAGGAGAGTTTTCAGACAGACTGGCTTTATAAACGGTCTGGCTGAACACTGGGGCGTTATCATTAGCATCCAGCACAGTGACGTGTATGACTACAGTACCTGATCTCTGAGGAGAGCCTCCATCTAGAGCTGTAAGGAGCAGATTAATCTCCTCTTGTTTTTCTCGATCCAGTTTATTCTCCAGTACGAGTTCAACTCTGTTGCTGTCAACCGACAAAATAAAATGGTCGTTTTTCTCTAGGTTGTACCTCTGAACAGCATTTTGACCTATATCTGCGTCATGGGCCTCCTGTATAGAGAAGCGGTTACCCTTCTCTGCTGACTCCCTTATTTCCATGTCAATCAAATTCTTCTTGAATTTTGGTGAGTTGTCGTTTACATCTTGAATATGAAGACTCAGTCGATGAAGCTCCAAAGGATTTTCTAACACCAGATCTACTTTCACAACACACGAGGGTTTTTTGCCACAAAGGCTTTCTCTGTCCATTCTGTCTGATGTGATCACATCTCCGGTGCTCAGATTAATGTCACAGTAACGCTTTTGAGTCCCCTCGAAATCCACACGGACCTTTCGGGAAGATAAGGTCCTCAGATCGAGCCCAAGATCTTTGGCTATATTTCCAATAACAGACCCGCGTTTCATCTCTTCTGGAATAGAATAACTGAGGTCGCCATTAACGAGCTGCAGCGCTACAATAAATGAAGCGAAGCAGAAGAGCGGACGAAGCGCAGAAAATCCTTTGTCTCCCATCCTTGGAAAAGAAACACGTCCACGGCTTACACAGATAAGCGTATTTATCCAAAAATCTAATTCCAAAACTGATTTAAAAATCCGAGAATTTGCGACATTGGACACAAAGGAAAATAGCCGTGGAATGAACGGCGTCTTCTGAGAAATCACAACCGATTTGAATGCAGTAGCAGTGGGTGGAGATGTCAGTGCTACTTTTGTGCTGGCCTACAGCGGCACCATGAGTCACTTTTCAGTCTTTGCATCTGCATGAAACCCTCTCCACCAAGTCTAAACCCACCCTATCTTCACCCACTCTCACTGTGTGCCACATGTAAAATATAGACGTTATAATCTAATGTATAATGTTTCCATATAAATAATTACCATGAAATAGACAATTTATTATTAGTTCTGAACTGATAAAGCATGATAGAAAATGGCCATTTTATAAAATTTTAATTTTATCTCATTCATTTTAAAACACCAAACGACAATCTAAATACAAAAAACAGAGCCCAACATAGCTCAGAGCCATATCAAAATCTTGATAATGTTGTCCCATACAACATTTCCAGGGCAGAACTTGTTTATTGAGCAGATCGTATACAACATACATGATATGAAAGCTATTGATGCTAATAAGTATGGATTGAAATGAAAAGACAATAATCTTCCAGTTGCACTAGTTGTTTCAGGACCATGGACAGAGAAAACGGGATAATAACATGGCATGGGAAGGTTTGTACTACAAAAATAAACTCTTTCTTCTGAGCTTCCATTTTGGTCACCCAAGTCATAGAATGTTAACTGGCACCGGATTTGGTCGGATAAATAATTCCTAGATAGTAATCATAATTCAATACTGAAAACGCATGAGGCTGGATTTGTCACAGATACATACAGCTCCATCAAATCTCCCAGGTAAAGTTACTATGACAAGTAGAAGAAATTATAAAAGTTAAGCTATACAGAAAATACGAAATAAAAACTGAGAAAAAAAAAATTGGCAAAAGGCCATACCATACACTTCACTGTCACAAAGACTAAGTGTTTTGTGTTTTTGTTGTTGTTATTTATGAGTGCAGAAACGCTACATATTGCATATTTGCACAGGCACATTTATCATATGTCACGCACGTCATGTACACACAAGGACAGTTACTGTATATAGTATGTTTAGCTTTATTCTAATAGCTTTCTTATTCAAATTGTTATTTCATTCTTTTGTTCCAATATCTCTTTATTGTCTCTATTTTTTAGATTTACTCTTCCCCCTCTTTACTGCTGTGTTACCTGCGAATTTCGGGGGGGGGGTTCAATAAAGGAACATCTCATCTTATCAGTACCCTTAATGCACTCTGCCAATCATAGAATTCTGCCCTGAGGGGAGCCGTTCCCATACGTGGTGGTTAAGCTCCCCATCAGGATGCTCCAAAAAGCAGATTAGATAGATAGCAGGACTTTGTGTAAAACCTTAAATGTCCCTCGCTGTCAGAGGTGATGGGAGCGTGGTCTTTCCTTTGCTGTCACAGTGTCAATATCTGTAGTCTATGTTAAGTTAACATGGGCCAGAGGGAGGTTAAAGATGGGTCTGAACACTGATGCAGAATGTCCATACAGGAATCTGCCTCGGGAAGTCATCTGCACCAGCTTCTTTCCTGGTGGTGATCTGCTTCAGTCTCCTCCTGTGCTCATGCTCTGATAAGACCTGTGTTTTCTTCCACTCCCAGTGAGGTGTCTGCACTGACCCCTGCAGGACACTGCTTTATATTCTTCCATATCACCACTGACTACCCCTGTGTTGCAATGACAGTGGCCCAGATTGATCTGTGGGAACAATATTTTCTGCTACAATTTCTATGAAACTAGAACTGGATTGGAATATATCCCCTTTCACATCACTCATCTCATGTCAATACGCCTTCCCATAGAATTCTTTGTTTACTTATGGAGGAATGTACATGGCTGTAATGAGTACTGAGCTGAAATCCCAGAAAGATAGATTTGGATAACATGAGATCGTCAGGTATTCTCGATGTGATGAGCAGGATGAAGAGGGGGCTTACACAATGTGTTATTTTTATAAATCCGACTCCCCCACCACTGGATACACCAGACTCCTTCGTTCTGTCATTGCAGAAGAGAAAGTGCTGTTAAGCCAGTTGGACCGCTTGGTCAGGCCATGTCTCAGTAAGGCAGAATATGCTGCAGGCCCTATTTTAAGAGTATATCCCAATATATAATATATACTTCACTATTTTGAAATCTACTCAAGAACACTTTATACATGTTAGGATTGGGCGTCAAAATCAAATAACACAATATTTCTGATCAAAAAAGCCATTTTTCCAATTTAGCTACAATATTGTAGCAATGACTTTGGTACTATCTCAAAACATATTAATCATCACATATGTGGATATGATGACTACATGGGTAAAGGCAAGTATTGGAACAAATAGAACAGTCTGGTTAGTTTAAAAAGTTACATCACTTTATTGTACTGCAGCCTTTAAAACAAGGAAAAGACAACATATAGTCTTGTGTCACAAAAACAATATATATCATATATACTCTTCTCCATGGCAACCCGGATGCAAGAGGACACTGGCGTGAGTATCGCCGCTTCTCGATCCGTCACAAAACAGTTTTTTTCTGTTAAAAGAAGAAAGCCAAGTTGTCTTTGCAACCTCTGAGGCTTTGAAGCCTGCACACCTGAAGAACTGGCTCCATTGACTCATCTTTCTCCGCTGATCGGCTGTTAGCCCTGTTGATCCGCTGTTAGTCTCACCAATCAGCAGTTAGCATAGCAACGCTAACTTTTAAGCAGACATACTCGATGCTGGGATGCTCTGTGGGATGTCCATCATTGCTCTGCTGGTCCTCCATCCGCCACAAACTCAGGGTTGTTCACCACCTGGCTCCATTCTCGCTGTCCTCTGCTGCTGTGGTCTCCCCCAGCTCGCGGTGATGTTGGATGGTCGATACTCCGCCGTTGCTGGTGGGGTCTTCAGGTGTTCAGATCAGGAGCTCCTGGACTTCTGCTGTCTCTTCGCCCCGGGCTCTGTCACTGGGACTGGATCTCTGGGTCTCCTGTGTCGCCCCCGCTGTGTGCATGGGACCTCCAGACGCAAGTTCGTTTCTGGACGGAGGGTGCTGTTCCCTGCAGTGCTGGTGGCGGTGTTGACAGTGGTGCGGCTGTTCCCTCCGTGCAGGCGCTCCATTTATTCTTTGCTTTGTTTGTTTTCATATATGTTTATTCCACTTTATCAAGTGTCCTCGGGTACCCTGAAAGGCGCTATATAAATTCAATCTATTATTATTATTATTATATATTGCCCAGGCCTACTAGGTCAAGATTCTATTAAATATTTCATGTCGAAATAGAAATCCTGTACTGATTGTTATACTATTCTGAGTACTACTGTGCCATTTATATTTTCAAATTAGTCTGTAAAAAGATGAGAATATTTCACAACAAGAGCTTGACTTTATACTGGTGGCTTTTTTTAGGTCAGGGTTTGGAAAATAACATTCACCAAAAACAAAGATTCCAGAGTTCAACAAAAAAAATAACACCCTTCAGTGATTCAACAATAAACAACTTTTAATTTAAATTTGTGACAGCACTATTCAAAAGAGTACTGCAGTTAGAGAGGGAGTGAAAGGGCTAAATACAACTAAAAAGATAAGAATTATGCACTGTCCAACTGCAGCCGACAGACTGCATCTGGACTTATTCAATTACATCACATTACCATCTTCAACATGTCAGTCAATCTTGGTCTTACGTCAGATAATGGGATGTATGGCCAATGAGGTAAAAAAAACACTGACAATTAAGGTAGCAAGAAAGTCGGAACAACCAGACAAAACTGTCAGGAAAACACAGACTACATTCTACAAGTCCAGCCAATGCTGACACAAGTGACATCCCTTGACATCAAATCTATCAAATTCTGCACAGCTCTCTTCGTAGCCACGGAAGGTTACATCTGTTAGTTTTATTACAAATGCAGTAGTTCACCACAAGGCCTGTAACTGGACATTGATGTGTAATAATGCTGGAGTTCTCCTTTAAGAGGTAATGAGCTCCGTGAGACACATAATCACACACAAGCAATGGCATAGGAAACAATGACAATTTTCATACTGTGCACTGTTCCAGTGTCCTTGCACACTGAGCATTTGATCCACTGAATCAAACAAACTGGAAGGTGCATCTACCTTTTCTTGGTAGCGTTAAGAATTGAAGATGTGAACAAACACCAGGTGTTTTGCCTTTCAGCTATTCATTGTTTGATATTCTAGTTTCAGTACAGCCATCCCATTTAATGCAATGAGTGCATTAAATGTTACCTTTATTCTTAGCTGTCAAATAAAGGAGAATGCAATTTTACTCACTCACCAGTACAGTAGTTTGGAAAGATGAGTAGACAAAATCATCTTCACGTATGTCCAGGATAATCCATAGGGAAAGGTTTTCTCTCAGAGATTAGCAGGCAAAATAATCTTCACGTATGTCCAGGATAATCCATAGGGAAAGGTTTTCTCTCAGAGATTAGCAGCAAAATAATCCTCACGTGTGTCCAGGATAATCCATAAATGAGGGTTTTCTCTCAGAAGGTACAGAAACCTAAGAAGAAAATACAACAACACCATTGAATTTCGCTGAGTATACTGAATGAATTAAACCCTCAAACAACGTAGGTAACACACAGTATTTTGCGTCTGTATTGTATTCCAAAAGTAGATCTTTAAAATAACATATGGATTTAAAGTGTTAAATATAGTTTATGCAAACATTCCCAGGCGAATTGAACTGATGGGCTGGCAAAGATGCCTAATTACTTGCTTATGGCGGGTGGAAATAGGCTTAACATAATACAAGACAGCCATTTTTAAATTGTGGGTCATTATGCTGTCAGGATACATTTTTATTAGCATAGGTCTCCTTTTTTGATATGGTGCACTTCCAAACTCAGACAGAATGTGTTCTTGTTCCATGTGAAGAAAAGAAATATATAGGGGGAAATTAACTAATGTTATAAGAGTCCATTCTCAGATATTAACCATTTACGAGAAAAGGGTCCATTTAGATCAATGGTTAAGTGCATTTGCCCCAACCAAACTGTAAGAGCGACGCACCTCTCCTTTAATATGGTGCACTTCCAAAGTCCCAAATTGAAATTGTTCCCCTCCATGTGAAGAAAATAGATATATAGTGGAATCTAAGTTAACTGTATTAGAGTACATTTAATAGATATTAAACCCTCAACTAGTTATTGGGAGGTTCGCCGTGCTATGTGCCCAGTTGTGCTGGATTTATCTTAAACCTAAGTGAAGCGCTAGCTAAAATTATTAACGTATGCTAACGTTAACGCGCCAACGCTGAAAACGTACGGAGCTTCAATGAATATTCACAGGGCAACGACATTCAAATACATTTTTACCTACAATGTTGCATGGTTGAGTCCGGTAACTTGTCCAACCAGTTCGCATTTGAAAAAGACCCCACAAAAAGCGGCTTATTGGTCTTGAACAATGCTAGCTTACACTAAACACTAACTTCCGTGTTTGTTGCCATGGTGAAGACGTTAACTTCCATTGATAGTAAGGTATGTCGTTCTTTCATTGCTGCAGAAGTTCTGAACAACTGAGGCGACATTCACAGTTTTTGAGACTAAATTGCTGGACTTTAACATTTAACATTTAAACCAGAACGCGAATTAAATGACACAGAGGAGGCTGGGACAGTCACCCGGTTAGCGTCATTCACCAATCGCATGTATTTACGGAAGGGCACTGCAGGATGACCTATATAACTTCCGCCAGCGCGGCATTCATTTGAATATTTAAATATACATTTGAATATTTGGTTTACCAAGCGCAAAGTTCATTCTTAAGATTTAGATTCAAGATTTCCACATTAATATTTATATTTAAAATTGTTATGAAGCACTTTTGTAGAGCTGTTGATATAACACTTCCTGTTTCAATTTCAAATTAAAAGCTCTCTGGTGTTTCATTGCACAGATCCCATGCGGAACAAGCAAATAAAGAATGATGATTGGTCGGCTGGAAACAATGCATCTAAATCGAAATTAGTGGCCCTCACCATAAAAAGTATACACCATAAAAGTCTGAATACAAGTCAACTGTTCTGTTTGCTGTGAATATTAGCTACAGAATTGTATAATTTGAACAAGTAGTGCAAGGAATCATTGCAAGTAGTGCAAAGAAATAAATACTGGATGAATGTACGACTTGGGGTGGATGGAATATGTACACTAATATGTACTGCATATGTACATTACACATATGACAGCAAGCAGAATATATATTGACAGTGAAAGTGCATGATTATATGTACTTGTTAAAACCCTCTATTGCATGAAATATTACTTAGGCATGGTAAAAAATGTTTTGCATGTTTTTATTACTTAAAATTGTCTAAATAACAGATATATAAAAAAAAAAATCTTAATTTTTTTTTTAAAGGGGGGTCGTTGGTAAATTGTTGCCATATGGCAACAATATGCAATCGTGGAAAGTACCATAAAATCAACATTTTTGACCAAAAACTCATTTTATTTAAAGCAACACTCAACAAATCCATCTCATAGTCAAACAAAACAAACAAGCAAACATTTATACAGTAAAAACATTGTATAATTTCAAGAGTTATCTAAAGTCTGTCTGGTAATAAGAACCTGGAACCTGGAACCCGTCTCAATGAAGTACATTCAATCACTCATTTTATTTCATTTCATTCAGTTGTTTTTTCTGTTTGATTTCATTTGATTTCATTCATTTGATTTGATTTCATTTGATTTCATTCATTTGATTTCATTTGATTTGATTTGATTTGATTTGATTTCATTTGATTTCATTCATTTCATTTCATTCATTGGATTTCATTTGATTTGATTTCATGCCTTGTTAAAAAGTCAACAAAGCAGTTCCTCTCTGCACTGAAGCAGAGGAAAACTGCGCACTTGGAGCACCTGGGCAAGGATGCCCTTGCATCCTGGCACTTTGCACCTGCCCTTCTCAGGTGAATGCATGGGCCAGTGGTCGGTGCGGTCTCTGCGCACAGGATCTGGTGGGACAAAGCTTTGGAGCCCTCTTTTTGTCTTTCTCCACCACCACAGCATGTGAAGGTCTCCCCTTCCTCTTGTTGCTGACCTTGTTCTCCATGCACAAGCATGAGGCCACTTGGATTTTGAAGTCCAACAGTGGGAGCTGGACATTCTCAGGCATCTGGGACTGGCAGTCTCTCCTGTAAAGAAGCCATGCAGGTACAAAGGGTCAGGTCGAGCATATGGAACACGATGCAGTGGTACCATTTCTTGGACCTGATCTTGGTGCGACAGAGGGCGATCAAAGAATCCAAAAGATCCACTCCCCCCATGCTCTTATCTTGTGGAACAGCTATTTCTGCTCTGTTCTCTCTCCTTCTCCCATAGAAGTAGCTGGGATGCATCTTTTATGGAGAAAATGGGGTAATATGTTACAAAATACCTTAAATCACAAAATATAAAAGATATAATGTTTTTACCTTTAAAATATAAGCAAAGGTTGTAAACATAGTCTCAGGGTAGGTTCATGCTGTGTAAGTCAATGGGACTCCATTACGTTGAATGCACCAGGAATTTTCCATATTTGCATACTGTTGCCATATGGCAACAAATGTATTTTAGCATATTACAAAAAAACTATTACATCAAAACTGAATTAAATGTTAAAAAAATAAAGTTTACTTACCTCAGATAGTGATTTAAATTTTTTATTTGATGAAAATTTTCCAAAATTCTGAATAAAAGACAGTCTTCGGGAGCCCCACACAATGATGTTTACATGTCAAATGTCCATGAGCAAAAGAGACTGGCAAACAGGATATCCTGGTCATGTGACCTCATAAATTGTATGTCCTTAAAAGTAAAAGCCTCCCTTTCACACTTAACTGTAAAAACAAAAAAAATATATCATAGCTTTTTCAGAAAAATGAAGATAAAGTAATTGTTGCCATATGGCAACACTATGCAATAGAGGGTTTTAAAAGCAGAGCATTTGCAGATGGAAGATGGAAGAAAATGAGTGTTTTTGTATTCAAGGGTTATTGCATTAGCCTATATGATTGATTTAAGCGTACATCGGATGGCTGGCAGGTTGTGTCCAAGCTGTGATGAGTATTGAAAGATGTTTCCTACCTGTCCTCTCACTCTGGGGAGGTATAAAGTCCTCAATGGAAGGCAGGTTGGCAGGTATGATTTTGTCTGGATTCCTGACTGCCTTTCGTAGTCTGTTCCTGTCCTGTTGCTTGGACTATCCAAACCAGACAATGATGGATCTCATCACTGTCCAGGGAAGCGCTTGACCCTCGTGTCATTTGCAAACTTCAAGAGTTTAACAGATGGGTCTCTTTAGTAATTGCTGTAAAGGGAGAAGAGCAGTGGGGAGAGCACACATCCCTGGGGGGCACCAGTGCTGATTGTCACCTGCTGCCTTCACATCCTAACAAGGCTTTAATTGTGAATACATTTCAGGGCCTTGTTTAGAAAAAAATCAGTGACATGCATTGTTCCCTTGGATACCATCCCATAAGATCTAGCTCCATTTCCATCTTGTGGCACCTTTATGTTTCTACAACAAACAGTTTGGTTGGGACATTAACACACATACCACCACAGTGACTGAAATCAGACAACAGCACTTTAAATGAGTAGTGTGTTCGTAATAGCATGGTTATATCGTTAAATTTGTTGAATTAAAGTAATTCAAATGTGTATATGCATGCATACCATATGACAGAATTCTTCTGTGACATTACTTGTTTACTTGTTACTTGTTTACATTTACACTTGTTTACATTACTTGTTTACCAGCATCATGTAGATATAGGACTATAGGACCATCATTGATTGTAGGCTAGATGGCTGTCAACTTCTACCATCATATTTATTTGTCACACATCCTATTTACTTGATGTTAATCTAACCTTGGCCTATCCCTTGAAGTCCTCACTTTCTGTAGTACATAAACAAACATTGTCAGAAAAAAGTGAATGCCTCTATAGTAGATAAAATATGATAAAGTCTTGTTTACAGTTTCTATCAGGAGCATTGTTTCATGCCAGAACTGAGCTTCAGGCTGTTTTTCCAGAAAGAGAAGGTACACAAAAACAATCTCGTTAAAGCTGTCTGGAGGCCCACATTCAAATGAGGCTTACATCAGATAGTATTGAAACAAAAATGAATGTGTATATGTACTCCTAATATTAATGTGATTACCTATATTAAACCAATATGCAATATTAAAAACTGTGAGTGTGTCTTCATTTTTTTGCATAGTTATTATTATTGTATGAATTCACACAGCATGTTTACTAACACAAGGAGAAATGAACCAGGGAACACAACGAAGTTTTACAAGCTTTTTTATTGGAACCTGTAGATATTCTCTCTTTGAAAGAAAATAGTGAAATGCAAGTGTGAGCTGAAATAAATCATCAATGAAAAATAAGGACAACGATTTGAATTTGAGACTGAATCAATCGATCGTTCAGTCACCAAAAATGATAATACTCAGGATTTTAACTTTACAACTGATATCAGTTTTGGAAAACATTAAAACAACAACAACAACAACAACAACAACAACAACAACAACAAAAGACAAACAAAACATTGGATTAACAGCTTGTAGTGATAAACAGTAGATATTGGTTTATTGTCCGTTCCCTTATGTAAGAGATTCTGATTATCGACAGAGTGAAAGCTCAAAATGAAAATGTCTTGTCATTAAAAAAAGCACCTTTAGTTATCCTGCAGCTGTGGCCAAATGTGCTGTGATACTTTGTCCAGGAGATGGCGCCTTTTGCTTAGCACTCCTGCACATGGAACAAGTGCAGTGAATGAAAGGATGAATGAAAAAGAAAATGTGCTGCTGCCGTCATGTAGTATTTTTAAACAGTAAGGATTTATAACGTTAACCTCAGTGTTAACAGGCTCGGGAAATAACTGACATTGAAAACACACCATCATCGAATTCAAATTCCTCACCAGATTTAACTCACTGAGGATAGTGGAACAACCCTGGCAGTAACCATACGTCATACACGCACTGCATGATGGTTTATGAAGTCCATCACTGCATCATGTTACAGCACAGCCGCTGGCACAGTAGCACAATGTCTTGTGACTGTAGTGTTTGTGTGTCTTAGGCTACTGAAGGCACAGATTTTAAAAGAGGAGACCAGTCATTGTTTTGGCGCAGATTTCATTCATTTCCAGCTCAGGCGGGCGTCGCATGTAAAATACTACAGCGTGTGGGAGCAGCCTGCACATGCTCATTTTTAGTGCCAACTCCTCCTGCAGCCTTTTTTGGTCGTCCAACATTGAATCATGGAGCTTGGGATTTTTTTAAAGATAGATAGATAGATAGATAGATAGATAGATAGATAGATAGATAGATAGATAGATAGATAGATAGATAGATAGATAGATAGATAGATAGATTAAACCCCATTAAAGAAATACTGTATTACAATTAATACTATTGTTTTATTGATGAAAATTAAAATAATTAAAACGTAAGGTAACATTTGATACAATGTTGCGACCCTAGAGGTCGTATAAATGTTTCCAGTGTTTGTGCTTGTCGGTTTCAATGACCCTCTGTTACCTGAGTGTGTGATTGGTTGCAGGTGTGTTTGAGTGATTGCAGGTTGTCCAGGGAGCTGATTGGTTCCTGACTTGAAGCCAGGAGTATAAGGGTCGGCTCGGTTCTGTGGACTCTCCTCTGTCAGCCAGACTGCCAGAATGTTCGATTGTGTGCAAGCTGTGTTTTGAATAAAACCATTTAGAAATGCTTCGCTGCTGGTGGTTTGGGAGACAGGAAAAGGGGAGTCTCATTCTCATGTTGCGCCCAGGGTTTCCCCCAGGCCCTGGTCGTAACAATATTAAAGTACATAGTTGTTTTGCCACGTGATTTAAAACATTTAAATAAAAAACTAGTCACGAAAAAAATAACTGAATGTTTAAACAGTTATTTTAAAACAGTAACAGGTTTAAGATCACATTTCTGAAATGGCCAGATGATATGATTTGGTTTTGTGTTTTATTCGTTTTTTACCTTATACTTTTGGAACATGAAGCATGAGCAAGTCAGAAGAACAGGTCTGATAAAGCCCACCTGAGAGAAGACGCATACCTGAAAGGTATGATAGATAGATAGATAGATAGATAGATAGATAGATAGATAGATAGATAGATAGATAGATAGATAGATAGACACTTCAAAACACCAAATACCAAGGCCACAATTGCACTACGACTCATGCATTTATATTTGGGGTACCAGTGGGCCAATTAAGCTCATTTGCATTAATCATGACAGGCTGAAACAAATTTACTTAATTCTCAACCTACTGTCTGCCCCTGTTTCCATTAACTCCTTTGCACTTTCTCTCACACAAAGGCTGCGTCACTGCAGTCTGCTGTTGTTGCCACGGGCCAAAAAAATTATTGTGCACATTAATCTCTCCATCTTCATCGTGGCTGCTTCCAAGTCACTCCATTTGCCTTCCTGAGTATGATGATGGTTGTGCTGAGTCACTGCAGCTGGCAACATCACCAGCCAACACTCCCACTAAGACAAACACATGTACTCTTCAGTTCTAGTAAACTGATTTGCCCTAATCCGTCTTATCGTGTGTTAAAAGACCCCTTTAGACATATTTTGCAATTTATATTTCACCGTTTGATCTCCCTCTATAGGTCAGTTCGTACCATATCACATGATTTAAGATATTCTTACGCACTGCACAGTAAATTTATGTTTATGTTGTGTATAAACTGGCGTAGATTCATCTCTCTGGACTGGACAGCTTGTAAAGAGTGTGAGCCCAGTGGCCCAACTGCTCTGCCTGCATGTCTCTATTCACTCTGCCATAATATATATCCATATTCATTAGCCAGAGATTCGCCGCTCTGCAGACCAAACACTGCAGGCTACTTCTTTGCACACTGAGCCAGTTCGCTTGTTTGTTAATTTGTTTGTATAACTCAAACGAGCCAAAACTCAGAAAGACCAGAGCACATCTTGTGAATGCTCATGGGAATACGTAACTGTAGGCATTTTGAATACGTGGGCGTTAGTGGTTTTTGTTAAAGTGCTGTTCTCCCGCGGATCTGCTGCGAAATGTCAGAGACGCCGTTTCTGTTGTTGCATCATCGGATCAGCAGCCTCGTCCTCTGTGCTGCCTGTGGGACATGAAAGGACACACACACACACACACACACACACACACACACACACACACACACACACACACACACACACACACACACACACACACACACACACCCCACACACACACCTTGACCGTGCACCCCGCAGTTTCAACCCTGTTTGCTAAGTATATAAGGCTGTTGCCATAGAGACAATTCCCAAAATAGCTGTAACCATAGAAACAGTTTTTTTTTGTCTCCTGGAGACAATGAAATAAAGAATGGGATGCAACATTGTTGAAAGCAGCTTTTTAAAACATGAACTCTTGAACCTCTCTCCCTGCCACCTCCCATCTCTGGGTGCAAGATGAAAGTCAGAGGTGGAGAGAGGGAGGCTTCATTAGCTTTATATATTTCAGCAGCATCGGTATAAAAACACAAGAATGCAGAAACAAATCTGTTTGACACTAATCCATGAATAAGTACAAAATTGTGTTTATTCAATACAAATAAGAGAACACAAAGTGGAATCTGTTGTTGTTCCTAAAGCTCTAAATGACTCTTTAGGAAGCTATTGAACTGGCTGCCAGAGTGGATGGCTGGATAAAGGTATTGATTATCAATGCTGCATTTTATCTATGCCAGCATGACTGATGTCTCTCTATTGTGATCTCTTTTTTGTGCAAACTCACCCACTGTGATACAGTAAATCTACTTAGCCACTCTATTAAATTATGCTGCTTCTGGACGCTTCCTTTCACAAGGGACTGTTTGGACCATCTGTGGCTGTGGCTTTCAACAAGGACAAATGAGGCATCAGCGCTGGGCAGGTCACTCTGCCTGTGTTCTGAGTGCTTGTCGGTGCAGAGAAAGATGTGGGACGAGTGCACGTGCAGCCTGTAGATCGTTTATTAGTTGTGCCCTTCACTGATGTGAAGAGATGAACTCCTTCTCCTTCTTAACGATTCAGTCTTTTCCCACTCGTCTGGAGTGTTGCGCTGACCCCTTTTACTCTAAACTCTCCTGAGATAAAAGACACTGTAAAATGAGAACAATACTGATACTGCATTTTAATTAAGGTTTTCATTACATAAGGCTATCTTTTAATTAAAAAGTGTCATTCATTACACACTACTTAAAAATTACAGTTGAGCTGTTCACTCAAAAAAAATACAATTTATAATACAATCCTAAACTAAATTATCCAAATTCAATCATATTCTGTGTTTTGTGCCATCTCAACAGGAGTCCCGGAGACGATAAATTCACATTTATTTTTAAGAAAGAAAACTTTATTAGTGATTTATAAACAAAACACATTACCACTGTTTCCATTTAGGTAAAATAAAAAAAGTCTGAAAATAAATGAAATAAATGAAATTCACTACTTCACTGTCACAGTTGATGAGCGGGTGTACAAAAAAAGGTTTTACAACAGATCTGGGCTAGTCCGTTTAGGACAGCACATTGCCACCATAGTTCACCACCATACATTGGGAAAGAATGACAGCATGAACACTCACTAAACACAAGCATACACTACATATACGTTCGTTTTTTACACTGGAACATTTTTAGTTTTTTTCAGTCATTTTCTTTTTTTTTTAAGAGTGAAAGGAAGTGATAGCTCATCATAGGATCATACATATTTCAGTTACAATATTACAGTGTTAGTTAGATCGTCATGTCAAAGCCGGACACAGAGTGTTTTTTTTTTTTTTTTCCTATTTTCTTGCTTTGCTTGTTCTCAAAAGCAAAAATCATAGTTGGTAAAAGAAAAATAATAAACTTGCGTTGAAAGGTATCACACTATAGCATTTACAAATATCTAAAGAGGTTTAGTGGATGCCATACAACATCTGTGGAGCGTGAAGATTGTAGTACATAGATGTTTGGCGGACAGAAGTACATACAAATATCTCCTGTGCGAGTAATGAAGAAAAATGATAATACAAAAGAATAAAATCATAGCCATCTATCTATTTATATATATATTTCTCTATATAGTATGTGTTTCCTTAGAGCAGTACATGCAGCAGCCACTTAATGGAGTGACGTCATACTGAGCCGCAAAACTTTGGGGACGTGGCAACAAGTTACAGGCAGAGGAGGGGAAACCAACAGAAGCAGGTCTTGAGGCATGTGTGCGCCCCTTTTTCAAAACCTCCTGAGAGAGGATTGGTGGGATGTAGCTGCGGGATGGGAATCCTTAGATGCCCGTTTCTTTAGCAGATTTCAATAACTAATGTAGAGACAATCTCTGAAAACTCTACGCTACATTTACAGCGTACATAAAAAGCTAATATGTGACTCAATGATCCTACACAATCAATTTGGAGAACATCGTTCTTCTCTTGTACATGGGGGGGAGGGCCAGCCCGTGGCACCTGTCTTCTCGCTTTATTCCAGCCCTCCACCCCTGTAATCTGCTTCATCCCACCTGGTCCCCTCTCATCAGCGGCTACAAACAGGAAAATGAACAGCGTACTCTAGTACTCGCGAGTTAAAAGCACTGAACTGTTGTGCACTTAGAGAGACATCTGACAAGAGCTCAGGGCATAGACCCCTGACTCCCCGACTGGGCTTCCCCAGGCCTCATCCACATTACTCCATGCTGTTCTCAGCACACCACAATGTTCAGAGCAGGCCGTTCCCAGGATCGATCCTGAGCAGGGGGGTCAGAGCGGGGCTTCGGGGCAGTGTCTGAGGGGTAAATAGGGGAAGCCATGACACGCTAAAAGCAGTTAAAGCTGTGAGGAAAAAAAGAAAAAGTATGTAATAGTGAATCTCTTTAGAGAATAAATGAAGAAAATGAGTTCACAGACTTCATCATCACATGAAGAGGCAGTCAGTGGGATGGGTGACTGTGGGGAAAAAGGCAGTTGGGGAAGGAGAGGATGGCTCGTGGCAGCTTGGGGGGGCAAGTACAAGCAGGTGAGCAGTTGTAAACTCAAGGTATCAGGTAAGGACTGTTTGCTACCAAACATTCAAAGCAGAAAGCATCAGGCTTTTGCTGCAGCAGGGGGAGCAGAGAAGGTGTTATTCAAATCTCAAGACTCTCCTAATATTCTGTAAGGTTTCGTCAGAATCCACTGACTGAAAGCGGAGTCACAAGCCAGCTCAACTGGACTCTCCCCTCTGTGATCCTCAGGAGGACGCGACGTATCCTCCCATCGCTCCATCTTTCCGGTGCGCTCTGCATTCCTCAGTTGGGGTTCTAGTTGGTGATGAAGCTCTCTGTGTCCTTCAAAAGCAGTGAGCAAATACAGAGTGATCGCAAAAGGATGCTGCTTCCATCCGGAGAGAGTTCATATACACATGCGCACCGCAAAGGCGACTGTGCAGGGCAAAAGCTTGCAGTGTCTAGTTTTTAAGCACATATCTTTGATGTCAGCAGTTGACTTTCTCCCCTTTTTTATTTCCCTCCTTCTCTCTAGGTCTCAAGTGCTTTCCGTGTCTACTTTGCCATGATAAGTGTATGTATGCGTTTGCATGTTTGAATGTGTGAGCATGCGTGTGTGTGCATGTGGTTTCATTGAGATCTCAGGAAACACTGTTGGTAAATACCAGAGGAATCTGCAGCAGTGTCATGTTAGCCTTAGTTTCGGTGACTCTCTCCTGTGCTATTTACAAGTAGTGTGTGTCCAGCTCCAGATGACATACGTATGTCTCCATCTGCGTTGTCTTTCTTCTTTTCCTTAGCTGGCACAGAGCTTTTGTTGTTCTTGTACAAAGTATTTGTCTTCTCTCAGAGAGAATGGTTTACACATCATAGTTGGGAGGGGGTAAGACAGAGGTGCCAACATGCCCAGTGGGTTAAAGGAGAAACAATTCAAGACGAGGGCAAAGAGCGGTCCTTCCTTTTGGGGAAAGATGACTGACATGATTTGACTCGGGGTGTATATAGGCACATAGGGGCGTGGAGCAAAATCAATCATTTTATTGTTTATCAAGGCAAGATCAATAATTTACCTCAGTAAGGGACTGAAGGTAAAATAAATCTTGGTAAGGCCAGGTTGATAACAAAAAGAGCTTTAAAATATTAGCAGTGTAAATAGGTAACAAATTGGAAAATCTATAGTAGTTTTCACATTTTCTTTTTTCCCAGTGGACTTTGGTTGGTACCTCTGTTTTAACAACGCCCTTTTCTTCTTGCTATTTTCTCTTTCCGCTCCTCTACTCATCTCCATCATCCTTGCCCTTATCCTTCTTGTCTTTCTTCTCCTTCTTCTTCTTTTTCTTCTTCTTGGCCTCCTCTTTCTTCCCAAAGGTGATGAAATCGCTCTTGTCGTCCTCTCCTCCCTGGTTCTGTCTGATGGATATTATGGCAGGGGAGCCGGGGATGATGAAGGCTTCTGGGGGAACCTCGCCTGGTTTCAGGTGCTGTGGGGGTGCACCAGGACCTCCGGGGCCATAGCGAAAGTGCCAGCTGTTGCTGTCTACGCCAGCACCCATTGGGGGGGACACCTCTCCTCCTTCAGCATCTGGAAGAAACATAGAGAGATGGACAATGGGTTATTATTTGCTATCTATTTGGCTTTTATGGTTATTAAAATGAACGAACAGTTTTTCTTACTCAAAGACAGCATGGAATTTGCATTATGTTCCACACAGTCTGAATTGTAATGTAAAAAGCAGAATTCCTCAGACACGCTGAGTGAGTTACTGAGCCTGTTGCATCTCATCTGTGATGTATTCTGCAACCAAATGGATGTTATGAAGGCTGTTTATAAAGCGCACCAGCTTCAGAGTACAATTTGCTTGCAAATGAGGTACAGATTGTGTCCGTCCTTCATGCATGCCAATGTAAGTGAAGATTGACCAAATAACAAGAGGAGATGTCACGAGAGATGTTTTTGACAGAACACATTCTGCTGAGTTTACAGACGTTCCACCAATTTACGGGTCAGTTTTATGTGGCAATGCATTTGCCTCTGAAGAGCAGGTGCAAATATGAGCAGGCATAAAGTGTGAAGTCTCACAAGTGCAAAACCTATTTTATACGATTATATTATTTCTAAAAAAACTGTTATTCTTTTATTAAAAATAATGCAGCCTGGATGTTTATCAAATACAGATTCCCTGAATTTAAAGTTGAGTGAAGCTGCTATTGCACTCCATCATTTTATGTGCTTCCATCTGTCCTTGATTTCAATAGATGTAAATTTAATGACTCCTGCTGCATTAGCTACACAAACCTTTCTATATATGAATACAAATTATTCATGATCTGCATTTGTAATTGATATTATTTAATTCAATTACAAATATATAACTGTGTATTCTCTTAATTACAGATTAACATCAGCCTATGTTATGAAATTAACAAGTATCTCTATTTAGTATCAGTGTATTTCTATTTTTCTTCCGACAAATCCCCCACTGAATGGCACCGTTTGAGCTACAGAGTATGCTTGTGGGAGGCAATCTCAGTGGCTGACTGTAAAATTAGCTGCTGCAGATTAAACAAAAGGCACACTGCCCTGAGCTCGTATGTACATAAATCAGGCCTACTGTGCCAGCACTTTGACAACAAGCAGAGCTCACTGTTATCCTCAGCAACCACTGTAAAAAAAAGAAAAAAGAAAAAATCTAATCGGTCAATAATGAGCTGCATTCCACGAGGAGGAGCCAGGACATGCTATAAAAGCTGGGAGGTGGTGGAAGTTAATGGGAGCGTCTGCTCAGCGGGCAATGAATCAAAGGCTCCCTACTGGCCAAAGCTAACATCCATGGCACCGTGTGATGAAACATTAAACACTTCATCATTACATTAACAGTTCGGATAGGTGATAAAGTAGAGCTGTGGTATTTAAGTGGAGTTTAAGTGAACTATTTAACGAGAAAAGCAGCATTTTATTTTTAACAGATAAATTGTAGTGTTCAAGGAGTTAAACTTACTGATCTGCCAGTGGAAAGAAAAGACTTGTCCACACATATCAATTACATGGATAAAAGGGAAGTCACATATACATATGCGTTACACTGGTATGAAAGCTTGGCACAAAGCAACTGCTTCATAATTTCGCGACTGGCACCTTCACTTCATTGTGTAGGTGTTTGCGTCATTACATCAATGTCTATGCGCAGCTATAACAGAACTTAGCACAGACAAGCAGCAAAAGACCGCAGTCACTTCGGGTTCTTCCCTCAAAGCGACGACCTACTTGCCACACTTGCTTCACATATTCCTTTTATTTCCCTCACTCCTTTTTCTGAGTTCTTTCCAAAGGGGGAGATTAACTGAGCCGGGCTCCATCCAACCAGAAGGAACACTGTCTGGAAGAAGAAGCCTGACCTCATGCACTACCCAGGGCAGAGAATACCAGCTTCCAATCTTATCTTACCCGGCCAGCCTCAAAATACACACTCTATGTTCGGTTTAAGCTCGCTACTTTGCTGCATCTCTTCTACAAAGCGAACTGTCATCCGAAATATAGTTGGACAAAGAGGATCCATTATGTACCACGGACTAATATTTGAACGTGTTGTCGGGTGTTAGCTGGATTTTTTACAATCATGGTGACCTGGGTGATTGTAAAGATAGTGAGTCTCCACACTAGTCTCATATGGAGTTAATGTGTTCGCGTTTGGCACTAGAATTAATAAACTTTAATTCATCAGTTGGAGTTTCGAATACAATGTAGCCCAAACCTCTTTATTTTTCTAGCCCTGTCTGTAACTTATATTTTGCTCAGTATTCTGACTTGTTTTCCCTTCACATATTCTACCATTTTCAATCACAATCTCCTGGCCAGCCCTCCTCACAGTGAAGGGTTCATGGAGTCCGTCCGCTGCAAACATGACATATTCTGCTTGGCATTCAATCCTAATCAGTCACAGTGGCACACACTGCACTGCTGTAAAGCTCCTCCTACTGCAGGGAAATTGTCCAAGTTGATGCAGAAAAAAAATTGTGTTTAGTTTAGTTAAACATAAAACAAACTGATTCTAATCTGAATAAGAGATTAGATGATAAGTCGATTCATTAAATTGTTGACTTACCAACACTGTTAATTGAAAGGCTTTGAGTTTTGGACTAAACAAGCAATATGGAGATGTTACCTTCTGAATTAGGTAATTCAGATGAGCACTTTACTTTTCTTATACTTTATAGGTCAAGCTTTTAACTGATTATGTGAGAAAATAACTGGCAGATTGAGTCTGAATTGTCATTGCTTTATCATGCTTAATTCCCTCAGATTTATTTAAAAGAGATAAATCAGCCTGGGACCAATGAAAAAAAAAAAAAAAAAACTAAGTGGGTCGTGCATTTCAATTGTTTCACATCACTATTCCCCAAAATGCCCTTATACTTTCACCAACTGTGACAACACAGCTGCAAGAGCTGCAGAGAGAAGACCAAATTTGACAAAGAGACTGAGAAGATCAGGACGGGACAGGCTAAATCCAGTCACTGCTTCCTTTGCATGCAGACACAGAGACAGCTAGAGTCGCTTTCATTTACAAGGCCAGAGTCTTCCCCCACTTGAAAAGTCCTCATCTGACTCCCCAAGCAGAAACATGACCCTGATTCTACAACCTCAGTAAGAAGGCAGAAACAGAAGGAAAGGAGCACAATAACACTAAATAAAAAATGCAGAATACTCCGGTGCGGGTGAGGCTTTGCTCTAAAGTGTCCTCAGTATTGCCTCTAAGAAATTACTTGTCTAATTCGATGTGGGAACTTGATGAGGCACCAGTGCCCCCGATGCAAACTTACATCCACAAACAAAACAACACCCTGGAGAGTGATGAGTCATGCTGAGAGCAGACTGATGGAAAAGGGTAAGACGGGTCTAGTTAACTCTCTTGCAAAGGGTCAATGTTTGCTGCCACGTTTCAAAAATAAGAGAAATCACGGGACACACTGTGGTCTGGCTGTATTACACTCTGGTGCAACAGAAAAGGTCATATCATAATCTTGCTCTCTTTCTTGCTTTGAGGGGGTTTCTTTAGTACTTTGTAAAAACATTTCCAAGAACATATGCCGTTTGGATGTTACAGACAACACTGACAATATGGGCTCTGACCTGTGATGCCAGCTACACATCTGTTCGCTCTGTATTTAACTTCTCACTCGCTATTTCGTTGCATCTCGTCCTTCATGATAACTCTAACCTCGCCCAGCACTGATCCTCACACGGCCATCGCTCCAATCTGATTTGTCGATGGCTGTTGCAGAGCAAAACTTCCTCTCTTCTCTCCTCTCTGTTCCTCTCACACAGCCCCAACCCCCCTTCTCTTTTCCTCGCCACCCTCCCTCTTCTCTCCATCGCTCATTTCCCCTGACCTTTCATCTAATCTTGCGTGAAAACTCAGCCAGCTAACACCCGTCCCTCCCAGTTATTGACAAGAGTCCTAATCACGTCTATCAGTGTTTATGGTTGCATTAATGTGATTGGGTATTAAGCAGCTTGTCCGTCAATGATAGCTTCCAGGCCCATTAGAGACGAGGGTGGTTTATTTGTTTCATCGTGATGATTGTTGCCCCAAATTCTTTTAGTCTCTCCATGTATCTAACTACCACTACACACAAGTGAATATAATCAATAATTTTGCATCCCAGACTTTCTGCACATGTCCCTTCCGCGAGTCTTCAATCCGGTGTCTCCGCGTTTGATTGTCCCCTCGCTCCCCTGTGCCGCCCAAGGTTTTCACAGCCATTTAAATCACCCAAGTTCCACTTTGCCACGTCTACTTTATTCATACCCTTGTCTAGCCCTAGCATCGGCCAGTTGGGCAGAAGCGCAGTGGAGCGCAGTGGAGCGCGGTGCAGCGTTACATAACGAGCCGAGGAGGAAGAGGAGGAGGAGGAGGAGGAGGAGGAGGAATGAGGAGAGGGGCCAGGAAGTGCAAGGATGCAGATATGAAACACGATGCTCACCAACAAAAACGGAGGGTGGGAGGGAGAGAAAGAAAAAGATTAAAAAGAGATCCTGAAGGTGCGATTCTGTGTTTTTCGCTCACACTGCAGTGGTGGAGAAATGTGTGATCGTTATGACAGTCAGCTGGGACCACACCCATCTTCAGGATGGCACCTGTGTCTGCAGCGTGTGCTCATTTTGATAGAAACAAAATGTGATGTTGCCGTCTGTTCGAAGCCCGATTCCTATTCATGTGTCTGTGTGCAGTGATGGAGGAAGACATTTCTGTGCCTGCCCTGCACAAATTACCATATTTTCCCAAATCTGCAAACAAGTAAATAATAAAGAAATAAAACAGTTGTTTTGTGGTACTGATTCAGTAATGATGTCTGGTTGCTGGTTTTTACGACTCTGCATATGCACATTGTGTGTGTGTGTGTGTGTGTGTGTGTGTGTGTGTGTGTGTGTGTGTCTGTTTGGGTTTCATGCCAGGCTGAACACCTTGCTGTCTGCTCCCAGCTGGATCATGTGGCAGATGGTGGACACAAGCAATCCCAAGTGACAGGACTTAACGCAATAAAAATAACACTGAATGTAGGTGTGTGTGTGTGGGAGTCTGAATTTCTATCCCTGTGTCTCTGTGCGTGTATATGTTAGTACATGTAGGTCCTAAAATAATAAATGGAAAAGTAGAAATTGATTTATTCTCCAGAGGGAAGAGAAAAAGGGAGAGAGAGCTGGCAAGATATCTAAAGACTCAGAGAGCACAGGATGGGAACAAAAACGAGTGACAATAAAGGAAGGCAACTAACTGAAGTGGAGAACAGGAGGCAGATGGGGCGGAGGGATCCAGAAACAGTGAAAAGTCTCTGGCAGCTTTCAGACTTTTTCGACTTTGCCAACAATCTTTTCCCATCAAAGACACCCTCAGTAAAAGACTGCAGCTCTGAAGTATGACACACAGCCTTGAACTGAACTAACTGCCTGTGTTTACCTCGTCTTCCTTGCCGCTTTTCATCCACCACTCACAGAAATCACTTACAGAAACTCACACATTCTTGCTAATGAGACTGACAAAGATAGAGTAAATGTAAATAGATGAAGTCGTGGTCCTTAGATGCTACAAAGCAGATCATCTGGTCGAGCCCTGAGGCACTGCAGGAGCAAAAATGACGGATGAATCCCCAGTGGAGTCTCCTCCTGTCCACCTTTTTTTCCACCATCTCACTACACTCTCCCCTCTCTCACTTGGCCCTCTGCCTCCACCCTTGGGTCTATTTTTGCCTTGACAGGTGCCCACTGCAGTTGATTACTGCTAACTCTAATCATATCTGCCTTTCTGCGGTCCTCCGTGAGTACCTTTCGGTGTGTGTGTGCGAGCGATCTGGGGTGATACAGAAAAACAGCCAACCTGCATCCACCTCTGCAGTACACCACCGCCCCGCTGAATGTAGGTCACTCTCCTCCTGTTTCTCACTCCCCTGCTCTCTCCTTCACTTTACACCTCTTACCTCCAACCCTCACTTTCTAAACACATCCCTCCCTCCTTTAACTCCCGTCGCTCCTACTCACGTACTTGGATTTCAGTCAGCACCTCCCTTGGTCTTGTCCTTCACCTCCTGATGTTACTTTTTCTTTCCACCCTAACCCCCCCCCTTCACTTCAGCACCTTTTGTCCCACACCATATGTTCGCACTCCCCACTATATAACAGCTCCCCCTTCCCCTCCCTTCCTCGCTCTCCTGCCAATATTAGGGGCCATGAATGGTTGCCGTGGAAACTACATCCTCCAGTGAGGCAGTAGGACATTGGTAGGAGTCGTGGTGACAGTGCTTGTGCTGATGGAGAATAATGCTGCAAGCTCGCTCTGCCTCCCTCTCCCTCTCTCTCCGTCTAGTCTAACCACTCTCCCCTAGCAACAGCAGCCTCATACAGCCTCCTCTCCTTCCACTGCCACACTCGATCACTTTGATTTACTCATTGTCACTCCTTCCCAAACAGTTTATGCCCACCGCTTCTCTACCTTCCCCATCCACCTCATCCTCCACTGCTCGTTCCCTTCTTTCCTTTCAGCCCCTCGTTGCTGTCTCTCCCTCCCTGCCCATCTCTCCAGGGGACGGCTGCGTTTCTGCACAATTCTCTCTGGATGCCTGTTTGCCCGTGGTTAAAAAGAGGAGAAAGGCATAGGAAGTGAGGGTGGGATAGGGAGTGAGAGTTAGACAGTGAGCAGAACCCTGATTTCATTAATGTGGGTCTGTTAATCTGGGCGTGGGCTGCGCTCCATCTGTCACAGCGGGAGCGGCACACAAAGCAGGCAGCCACAACACACTCAGAAACACAGCCAAGCATGCACGCACGCACGCACACACACACACACACAAACACACACACACACAAACAGGCACGTACACACACAGGCACGTACACATGGAGACACACAACAAGATGCAACGGCACACAAATTGACACAAACACACGAATCCATGCACTCGAAACCAGAGAGGCAGAAAACAGGGGCGTTGTCAGCAGTACCTCTGTGTCTCACATCAAAGCAAAAAATAGACTGTGAGGCAAAATAGCACCCTGTAGGAACGACACCCGGACCTAAACAATCCCCTTGACAACCCAAACTCCCTTACTCCTGCTCCCCACCTAAGGACCACAGCCTGTCGAGCAAACAAGACGATTTAGATATAAATAGCTCTGACTATGACTCACAGGGATGTGACAGGCCACACTGAATCAATATCTGCGCTTCTCTCATTTCGGAGACATGATAAACACAACTTGAAAGTCAGAACATAAATCTTTCCCAAGCTTGTCCTCAAGTCAGGGAGATCGGGTGATAAACTCTTTTCATATCATCTAACCCAGAATTATCCCTAATCCAACCCTCAAATGTGACCTGAAGCTAGTACAGCCCTCAGCTAATATTTCCATTCTTAACCTGACTAACGATGAAATAAAGAAGGGACAGTGAGCCTTCAGGCACGGAGAGGTTAGTGCGAACGCAACGTGTTGTTCTCGAACTGCCACAGCTTAATTAGACCACCTTAAAATCCTGCCAGCTGATCTCGTTACCGCTGACCCACCCTGAGGACGTCACAACTGCCTGTTCTCTTCTCTGTCGTCTCTCCCTCTCCCTGTTGATCTTTCTATCTCTCCATCTATCATGTTTTGAAGTGCCTGCAGGCTGTAAGTCCTCAGCCAAGGCAAGAAATCGATGGCAGAGCGGAGGCGGCTGGGTGTGTGGATAGGAAGCGACAGTAGTTGGTGTGTGGGTAGTTTGTCTGCCTGCCCAGCCCACCGCCTCCTGTCTATAAAAGACAGCAGGCCAAACCATTTCTGCATACTTAATTACAACAAATCGCCTCTTTATCTAAACTTAATCGCACTGTCCCGTCCTTGCGGATACCTCTGTCGAGTTATCTCACCTGTCTCCACCATTTTTTTCTTTACCAGGCCATTCTTCCCTCTATTTGAGTCCTAATCCTTTTTGACCCCACTTGTCACAAGAAGAAAGTCGGAAGTTCACAACTAATTCTCCTCAAAGCACACAGGCCGCTGACACTGTGTATTAAGAGCATGTTTGGTCAGAAGTCTTGGTTAGGGGCAGGGAATATGGCATCATATGCAATGACATTCACATTACAATGTCCATGAAATGTCATCCAACATCCAGTGTGCTGTCGTTTAGAGATTTGTTATGCTCCAGTGTTCTTGCTCTGACGACTAAAAGCACTGTTCTCTAATAAGCCCTTGTTTGAGCCTTCCGTGAGGTCTTGTCCACCCTTGATGAGGGCCAGGTGGCCAGAAATAATTAGTCTTTTTGGCTCCTGTAAATACACTGACTATTTTCGAACTGAGTGCTTGGAAACAAAAGAGTTGCAGAGACTGTCTTGCAATGGAAATTCCTTTGTCAAAAGCAACATTAAAATCTAGCTTCACAGTGCACAGATGCACCAATTCAAATGTCTACATGCTTAATTGTCAAATTGTTTAAAGCTTACAAATGTATCAAAAAATATGGAAAATTTCTATTGTTGCCCACATCATCCTTGGGTTGAAACCTTGCGATTCAATTCAGATTCAAAGGGCTAGGATGAAATTATAAACCGAGAATGTTGATGTCTCCTCACGCATCAAATTTTTGATTAATATATATTTTGGAACAAAGCAGATTTGTAATGATTCATAAATAATATCAATCAATATCAGATCAATTTAATTCCTCTATCCTGGTTAATGCACAGCCATCCTCACGAAAACTCAGGAAATGGCCTAGCTTAGGTTGTAAACATTAGGTGTATTTGTTATGTGTCCTTATCCAGTAAGGAATGTACTCACAGAATTGAGAAAAAGTTTCAGATCTTTAACTTTATTGCATCAAGACCTAATTTTTCTAAAGAGAGTTGCTATGCATCCAAGACTCGACTATTTCTCCAACCCCCGATCCTGCTCTTTGTGAGTGTGTGTATAAAAGAGCTAAAGAATGAGAGAGATCCACATTAAGTGAAGAGCTAATGTAATTGTGTTTTATTATTCTTCTCTAATGTGTTCTCGAATGTTTGTCCTCTGTGGCTCAGTGGCTTATGCCTCTGTAAACATCTAGCTGATAATCCAAACAGCTATCTGCTCGCTCTCTCCCTCTTTTTGCTCTGTATTGTCTCCCTTCCTGACGCAGAGAGCAGAGATATCCATCTACGCCTACGTTGCATGTGTCATTTCCTCTCACTGCAGCAGCGCGAAGGGTTAGGAGTGGGTTGGGGCGATCTCGTAGCAGATACCTCCGTCGTCCTCATTTTATTACTCTCTTGTGGTTTGATAAGCTCTTTAGGAATGTACAGATGTTGGCATAGTTTGTGCTGGTATTGTCTGAATCTGTGTCATGGAATGTGTTGAACAGAGATCCAGTTAACTACATTGTAGATGGCTATCACTATTTTGGACCTTAAGGATGAGACGATGTCCATGTGTGCCAAGCAGACCTCTTTATTCATGTTTCTTTTTTTTACTGCACCTAACCCACTGCTCACTGTAAGTTAGATGTGATTGGCTGAGGTGAAAGTAGCATGACAGATTCTTACCAGCGGCGCTGGATGCAGTGGGCCAGTTCTGGACCAGGACCCCTTGGGCTCCCTGCATCACTGAGGACTCTTCCATGTGCACTGAGCTGGAAAACAAAAAAACAAGCATGCACATGAAACACACTGGAAACATATTCATACATACAGTATACACAAAGCCATGTCATAATAAGATGCACGACAGAAGGCTTCAATAAACATGATTAGATACTTTGTTAAAATTGTTGGTATTATTGTTTCATGTTACTAAGCTCCCTCATATCCGATTCTCTCCATATGTTTCCTATAATGCACAATCTTGTAAATTCAAACCGTGGTACTCTGTGTGCGGTTATGGGTTGGGGGTATGAAGCAGATACAATCCCAGAAATGCAACATTCAGATTAGGATTAAAGTATTCACCCTACATTTTCCTGACGTTCTCAGGATTATGGATTACAGATGGCCGCTCTTACATTTTCACACTTGCTCGGTGAGATTCCAGCACCCTCCCTTCTACTGAAAAACGCCACACTCTCTGTAGTGATGAGCAGCAACAGAAATGCTGCTAAAAACCTAAGCTCTCCCTCACTGCCTCTCACTGATATAAAAGGGGAAGGATTATACTTTCTAGCTTTGTAACCATTTTTGTCATCAAAATGCAGGTGAGACCTGTAATTCTTTACAAATGTCCACTGCTTTATGATATGATCGAAGCAAGGAGGGCTTAACTGCTTTTAAAAGGTCAGTTCACTCAAATTACACAAACATACTGTGGCAGTCTGGCCATGAGCCATTATTCAAGCCATGAAGAGAGTAACAGATAGTATTATGAAATTTTTTTTCTATGATTAGCCAGAACCACCCATGTTATAATTTACTTCAAGCTGCTGTGTGTTAACAGCAGAGTAAAGACTCTCCAATTCTAGAATTTATTTTGTTTAGGTAACTAGGGACATTTAAGATACAGAAACACATCAACCACACCAGATTTTCATTCTAAAACCACCTGTCTACCAGTGTCAAACTATGTCCCTTAAAGTAAAAACATTTACAGTGTGAGCTTGTCTCTTTTCTTGGCAATCTGTATTGACATCAATAATTATTTTAGTTCTTAAAATAAGAAGAATTAAAAGAGAATGCTGTATAAGTTCTTCATATCTGTAGTTTCTTAATGCTAAAGATGATTCAAAAAAACTTAAATTTAGATCCCTATGTATCCCTGGTGATTCTGTGAAGAGCCCAAAAGCGATTTGGAGATGGAGGCCATCTTAAGTGCTGCTAAGCAACAGCATCATCGAGTTGCAGTGATAAGATGTAATGACAATAACTGGAGTGATGATACACTTTTCAGCTAATGTCATTCCTCCTTTTTCATTCCTCGTCATTTTCTCCTACTGCCTGTAAACTCATAAATCTTTCTCATTAGGAAATAGTTAGAACTACAGTGATAATAACACAACCTCCTAAAAACACAATTAGGAGGAATTGCTGCGAATTCCATCAGATTTTAAACAAATTTAAATAGGTCAGTGCATTACATGGTGTCTGGGTGTGATATTGAAAATCTCGCATACAAGCTCTGATTACAGATGAACATTCGGCGGGGCTTGCTAATGGCACATTGGGGGGGACAGTCAACGTAAAACGCATCAGAGTGAGTAATGAGAGAGATTTAATATGTTAGACTGGTTCTACACAGGCACATTAACACTCATTAATCCCGACTGTAATTATGAGGGAATCAGTGTATCATTAATGACATTCGGATGGTGCAGAGTTATTAATCTGACATGGACATCAGTGTGTCACACATGAATATACAAAGTATTTACACAGATAGTGTTCATGTAAACTAAACTGCATTACTCGACTCAAAAACAAAGATACCAGGCACTGCATTATGGCTGAAGCTGGACAGTAGCACTAAAGTTTCTCTGTGTGTACATATTTTTCTATTATGTGTTGCCAAGCAATATGCCTTTAATTTTCCCAAATACACTGATTGGAAAGTCAGCTGTTTTCTGTTTAAGGCCAGTGTCTCAAACATATCTATCCATGGGAAGTGAATAGATTACATAGATATGACCGATGATAGGTGGATAGGTAACTGTAACTCATTAAGCCTGTAAGCCTTTATAATTATGGTGCAATCTCACCATCATGACCCTTGATTTAGTCGGGCCCATCTGATCTCACAGCAAGTAGCAGCCCAGTGTCTTATGGGTAATGTGATCACTGGTGTGGCCATGCAGCGATCCTCACGTCCCTGATAGGCCATCTTTCCACCTGACTACCTGCCCTTCATCCACCACTGACCCCCTCTCTGCTTACCCTTCCCTCCTGTCAGTTCTCCATCTGTCTATAGAAATATAAAGAGGGATATTTTCTCCTCTTTATATCATTATAAGATAAATAATTTCTGCTTGTTAAATTATATGTTTTAATCAAATTTCTCAGTTTACATTAATTGTATATTTAATAGAAATAATGTACATTGGGAAATGTAAATGAGCAAAACAAGATGCTAGTTATTCATTTTTTTGGGAAATAATTGATGCGAAGTCATTCCCTTTTCTCCCCCAAGCATGAATCACAGCTGAGCAACAGCTGTCGGCAAAGATGATCTCAGACTACTCAAACTTAAATTCCTCACCCGGCTCTCAAATACAAAGATGGGTAGGACTTTCAAGACAGTTGTCTGGTGGACTTCTAAAAGGAACACTGTACCCTTTTCATATTGATGTTATTTATTCCATTTCAACCAACTGAAAAGAATTTATTGAAATGTTAAGAGTGGATTAGACTCTTTGGTAGACCTCAATGTCAGATCAACATAAACACCAACATCAAGACATCTTTTCAAAGGTTTTTATCATCTGACTACATATCCTCTATTAAGTCATTCAAATTACATTCAGGCAACAGCTTGCCTCTGGGTCACAAACTAAACTAATTAATGACATCAAAATCTGTGCATTCACTGGCTCTCCAGCTATAAATATCCGGGAAAGAACTGAAAGGGTGTTGTCAGATATGTAAGAGAAGGGTCTTAATCTTTAAAACAGATGACTACTGTTTATTCTAATTTCAATTTACCTAAATTACTCTACCTAATATGCAAAGGAAAGTTAGATAGATAGTATATGTATGTTTGCTTCAAACTGATATGACTAATGAGAATAGAGAATGACCTTTTTGTATGAAGCTACTATCTTCATATATCATCTCCACTGCAGAATGACAAGGCTTCTCCCTTTGAACTGACAGGAGATGACTTTGCATTAATTCAGTCGCTTTATGTTCGTATTAGTCCATTTTATATATTGAAAGTAAAGCTTCAAGGGCACACTGGAGCCATTTCTGTAAACTATATGCGGATATGTTGCACCACTCTCACAATCAACTGTATGCTTGTGTTAGGCAGCTGAACGTATTGTTCAAAGCTGTCAGAGGTAACAATCAGTCTTACCAAAGGGTGGGTGGTGCTTAAGATCAGACAATAGAGAATGGTGCATGTTATTTGCTTAAATCTCATCATGGTGAATAATGATGTACATGGTTTTTGGTTTTCAACAAAAACACGATGAAATTGGCTGGGTGAGGAATGAAGTGGCAGGAAAAAAATGGGATGCTTACCTCTGCATTACACCTCCTGCTCTCAGGGAGGCTGAATATCTCCAGTCTGCACTCGGCACTTTGGGCTGCAAGAGAGAGTGAGAGGAATTGAGTCTTAAGTACAGGCGAAAGCCAATACTGTCTCATTAATAAGTCATGGCGAGAACTGCTAGTGCATGTGCATCACGCACATACATAAACACTCAAACTCAGTCACACACACAACCATAGCAATGGCAGCTTGGATTTCCAAAGGGGAGTGATGAATTTAAGCTCAGAGGTGCATCACCTCCCCTCGAATACAAGCCTTCACCTCCTCCTCCCTCCCTACTACCATCCATGTCCTTTGACTAAAAAGAAATGACTTTGAAAGGTTTCACCCCAGTGGCCCACTGACCCTGGTTAGTCCACTTGGACTAGGCTGGTCAAGGTATGCTCTATTATCATGGATACACTGCTGTATGTGGTGAAGACAGACTGAATTCAGATCTACAGCAGTCTACCTAATGCACTCCATCCATTCATCTCTAGTCTCTATAAAAATTCTAAATGTGAAAATCATAAACAGAACCATAAAATGACTGAAATATCAAGATGTTTTCAGTGATGCTACATCATGGCTTCTGCTGTAATTTTCCTTCCCACCACACGCCCCTCCCTTCCCCTGCTCTGCCTCTGTAGATTCACCACCCCCTCTCCTGTGCTGTTGAGTCCTTTCTCCCTGTTACATCCTCTTTACACTGATCAAAACCTTGAGTTTCACTGGCACACAGTCTGCCTGAGTCAGTCTGACACATCTCACCATGGTAACTGTGCAGAGCCCGGTCTACATTTTAGCCTGCACCCACCGCCCTCCGTCATCTCACCCCTGTGAAGGTCACAGGTGGAGGAAGGAGGGGGGGGGGGGGGGGGGGATATCAGATTAACCCCCTCGGCCCTGCAGCTAGACTCAGACACATCGTACCAGAGGGACACAAAGAGACACCAGGACTGCCATCCTAGTATCCTAGTAAATTCTATTAGCACAAATATACTACATCATAAAGCCTCACCAATGTGGTGGAGGTTCTACTATAAAATAACACTCACAGTGCAGCAAAATAGGCTGTTTGCCAGACAACACAAATGAGAAGAGATTGCATTTTCTCTCATCTCAACCTAAACCACTGAAAGAGCTAAACCCAATCTGACTGAGAACACTAAATTCCCCCTGCTTGGCCATGCAGTTCATAAGAGACCCATTTGCAATCCATTTCCTTTCAAATATGACAGATGTTCACTTGCTGCTGAAGCTGCATTGACCTCTATGAGTCTGCAGTGGACATTCATCACCCTTGAAATCCAATATTTGGTCTTAATGAGAGAAGCCTGGTATTCCTCCTGGAGTCAGTCAAACAGAGCAGAATGTGTGTAGGGACACACGGCACTGCAGCATCGGAGACATTTATCCATGCTGGAAACTGAGGATACACTTGAATATTTGAAGACAATCGCTCCTCAAAAAGCAATCAGTGGCTGGATCAATAGTTTATATTAATAGTGCAAAGAACAAAATAGTGTGGTATTAATTGCACAGGAAGAGAATGAGACAAAAGGCCTGTAAATAAGACCAGATTGTCTACAAATGGGACTAAACGGCTTTGCTAAATGATTGCCCTGTTGCAGCAAGCCAGTGGCCGAAGGGTGAGGTCTGCTTGGCCGTATGGTGTTTATGGGGGTAAATGAAAACACACACACAAGCACATACACACATTAGATACAAGCATCTGGAACCTAAACATGTCCGCAGTCTGATATACTCTCAAGGGAAGACATGTAGGCAAAACTAGAATGTTACCGGTTGCCACGCGGTGAATGTAAACATAAATAGACAAAAAAAAGAAACAAACATCCGACTCGTACCGAGGAAGAGAAATCAATGCATTGTGTTTCATCACTGGAAAAGGAGAAACCAAATTAAGTGGAAATAGAATAGAAAATCCCACGGGTTTTAACTGTATTCATTTCCTTTCCTTGGCTGTACATTGTAAATCAGGGAATAAAGAAAGCTTTCGGTTTGGCTACTCAACCCTTTTCTCGCCTTTTTCTCCATTATTCCCCCCTCCCTCTGAGTGAGCACTCCTAGCATGGATACAGAGCTCACACCTCCGCCATCAACACTCTGTCCAATCACCTTTCATCCCCCGCCTCATCTTTGCCGCGCCAGCCAATCCACGCACAGCACAGAGAAACACATCGGTTAATTACACCGCAAGAACAAACATGACTGGCATCTAATGAGGAACACGTGAAGTGTTAAGGGAGCAATTATCTCAAACATTTCTTTATACCTCTTCTCATCTTTTTATCATTTTCTGAATTATATGCTCATCTGTTTTTCTGCAGACAGACCTGGAGAGGCAAACACTATTATGTAGAAAACAAATAGTGTTTGTTCTATCCTAATAATGCTGTTTGTTCTACTACAACCAGGAATGATGCAAACAACTCTGTGCATGTTTTTACATAAGGAAAAAAGATCAGAGAAACCATGAAATGAAGCTCCAATCAGAATGAAACTCTGCCTCACTCCTGCCTTCCTCACCGATTTCCCAAACTCTGGCTTACCGCTCAGTACCAGAGAGGTGGTACGTGACCAGAAGAGGATATTTTGGTGCAGTGGGACTTGTGGCCCTCGTAGCTGGTAAAGGCTGCACTGTTTCCCAGACTCTCCCTCTCTATAGAGGGGACCACTGATTGCCCTTTGGACTTACTGGACTGGAATGTTGTGGCACACAGCCCATAGCGGACAAATGGCACTGGCTGTGTGGGGTCAAAGGGGAACGAGCTACTGAAATGTACTGGTTTGTTCAGAAAGAAGAAATAGTAGCAGGGAGCAGAGAAAGAGAGTGAGAAATTGCTCTTTAAAACTATTTTGATTGCACATCTCTGCAGAACTTTGGAGGACAGGTGCACTTTAACATTTTGCACTCTGAATCACCAAACAGATGCTCTTTAGCAAGTGAAGGAACACACACAAAGACACTATCTAGAGTGCGCCCACCTGCCCACTCAAGTAAACACACAACCAAGAGGAGCTACCCACACTTGAGCATAACAGCTTAAGATGCAGACCTCAAGATAAATGGCACCTAATGTAACAACCACTAAAAGTAATAATAGAAGCATTTACTTAAACAAAATGGAGGTGTCTCTTTCTTCATCCTAATAGACACAGATCATGTAAACTTCCCTGAGAGATCTTTAATGACTAAGTAGATCCTGGGAGAGGCCCTTATACTTAATAAATGTTCATATGCCTCACAAAACAATCTATCTGAAATAGAAGCGAGAAAATGTATTGTTAAACCTCACAGACGAAAGGCTTCAACAGCTCCAGAGCCAAAAATGTCAACTGCAATCCTACTGCAAGAACACCGCCCTAAAGCAAAAGCTGAGCCATAACTCTCTGAGAATTTTCCTTTTACGGCCTCTGCTTTGTGTGTCATTTACTGTTGTGAGGCAATCTAAAATAACAAACACAAACATCACACCAGACACACACCTGAATGGCAGTTGCGTCTGGCATACTCAGACGCCGCACAAATAACTGGCTCTGTCCGCTGTGGCTGGTGACGTAGCCCGAGCCCCAGGTGCCACTGTGTGGCCGTCCCGTGTTGTAGAACATAAAAGTGTCACTTCCTGATGTGGCGGTCAAGCATGTCTTGTAACAGTATGTTTTGGTCAAAGACCCATTTCCCCGCACTTCAATATAATGCGGTTCCACTTTGAGGTCACGGCGCAGGGCCACATTGTTGTTTGGTTGCCCTCCGCCTCCTCCGCCTCCACCACCACCTCCTCCTCCTCCACCACCACCACAACCTCCTCCACCTGCAGCTCTTCCTCCACCCCCGCCGCCACCTGCTTGGGTGCCCCCTTCTGGAACACTCTTCTTGGACACGCAACATGGGGAGCAGGAGCCAGGCTGGGTGCAGTAGGCATGGCAACGCACAATGGCCAGCACGAAGACGGTGACGAGGAACACAAAGGTTGTGGCACTCAGGGCAATAATGAGGTAGAGGGTGACATTGGAAAACATTAGGGGGCTGTTGGGCCTGATGATGCGCTTGGGGTCAGGGGCTAACTTTGGTGGCAGCTCCAAGACGTGCACGTGGATAGTGGTGATGGAGGAGAGTGGCGGTAGACCGTTGTCACGCACCCGCACTGTCAAAACGAAGGAGGTGGAATTGTCCTCGATGACCCGTCTCGTGGTGCGGATCTCACCTGTGTACTCGTGCACCTTAAACAGGTCAACGTCTGTGTTGGTCTGCTCCAGGGCATAGAGCAGCCAAGCATTCTGCCCTGCATCACCATCCCACGCCGTCACCTTGCTGACCAACACACCCGCTTCAGCATTTTTCATCAGTGTCTCCGTGGTGCGGCTCCCATTGGACGGTGGGTAGACAATCCTGGGCGAATGATCGTTCTGGTCCATAATGTAAACATACACTGTGGCTACACGGCTGAGCGGAGGCACACCGTTGTCCTGGGCTTTAACCTGAAAGTGAAATTCTCGCAGCTTCTCAAAGTCAAAGGCTCGCAGGGCATAGGCCTCACCTGTATTAGGTTTGATGCTGACGTAGCTGGCTACAGGGATACCGTGGTTGTTGTCATTAAGGACAGTATAGGTGATGCGAGCATTTTCTGCAGCATCAGCATCTGTGGCTTTCACAACACACAAAGCTGCACCGGGAGCATTGTTCTCTGTGATGTAAACTGTATATGATGTCTGCTCAAAACGAGGTGGGTTATCATTCACATCCGCAACGTCCACCTTAAAGGTCATTTGGGATGACAGGGGTGGCATGCCTCCATCCACAGCATTGACAGTGACGTTGTAGGACGAGATGGTTTCCCGGTCCAGGAAAGCGGATGTGACGATGGTGTAGTGGTTCCGGAAGGACTTGATCCTGAAAGGCAAATTGGGCATGATCTCCAGGGTGACTTGTTTATTTGGTCCAGAGTCTCGGTCGTTCACACTGATCAATGCTACAACCGTGTCAGCCCTTGCATCCTCTCTCACAGGGCTGGAGAGTGAAGACAGCACAATCTCAGGAATGTTGTCATTGACATCCAAAACTTCTACAACTACTTTACAGTGAACTGCAACAGGAGCTGGCCCCTTGTCCATAGCCTGGATGTACATTTCATATGAGTTTGTCTCCTCATAGTCTATATTTTTTTTCACACGAATTTCCCCTGTGTCTGTGTCCATGGAAAACATCTGTCTGACTCTTTCTGGCGTGTAACTGCTGAAGGAGTAAAACACATCCCCATTGGAGCCCTCATCAGGATCTGTTGCATTTAACTTGATGACAAGTGCGCCCTTTGGAGAGCTTTCAGACAGTTTCACTTTGTACACGGAGCTGTCAAACGCAGGCACGTTGTCATTGGCGTCAAGGATACGTACATTGATTTTGGCCGTGCCAGTTCTCTGCGGGGTGCCTCCATCCATCGCTGTCAGGATGAGCTGATGAGATGGCATCTGCTCGCGGTCAAAGGGCTTTTTGAGAATAAGCTCGATGTGCTTGTTATTGGCAAAGGGCTTAATAGAGTCCAGGGTGAGGTGGTCGTTTGGGCTGAGGCGGTACTGCTTCACAGAGTTGGAGCCATCATCTGCATCCTGAGCTCCCTCGATGTGGAAGCGTGACCCGGTGAGCGCGGACTCCGCCACCTCGAGCTGATATTCATCTCGAGGGAACTGTGGCGCGTTATCGTTCACGTCCAAAATCTCTACCTCCACGTTGTGCATCTCCAGTGGATTCTCCAAAACCACCTCCAGGTTGCGCGAACAGGTGCCACTGAATTCGCAAACTGTCTCTCGGTCAATGCGGTCACTCACCACCAGCTTTCCAGTTTTGTGATTGATGGTGAAATATCTCCGGCCGCTGTCCGACGTGATCCGGATTCGGCGGGTGGAAAGTTTCCTCAGGTCCAGACCCAAATCTCGGACAATGTCACCGACCTGCGCGCCGTTCTCCAGCTCCTCCGGGATGGAGTATCGGATTTGTGCATTTGTAAGGCCACTGAGTAGGAAAATAACCAGATATAAGGACAAAGGCACATTCTCCTTTAGGCTGTAACAGCATCGCGCCGTCACAGCCATCGCAGGCAGGCAGAATTTGCAGACGGGTTTGAGAAATCTTTCCGCCTTTTCAGCTTGCTGTGCGTCCCCACCCGCCTCATTAAAAACGAGGGAATAGTCCGCGCATAACTCCGACTACGTGCAGGACGACCACCGCATCCTCTCTGGTGCCTGTTTAGAGGGAATTTTCCCCTGTGCATCCATGTTTTCCTTTGTCTGGACGGGTGCTGTTATTAAATTTCTCTTTCCTCCCAGCAAGGCTGACTTTCACTGATGCTGCCTATTGGTCTCTCTCTCTCTCTCTCTCTCTCTCTCTCCCTCTCCCTCTCTGCGCTGTGGTGATGGTGTCTGTGGGCAAAAGGGGAGGGGGAGCCACTCGCTCGAGCGGCGCTGGCTGCATTTCAGCACCTCCGATAAAATGATCGAGCGTCATCTAATAAAAAGAACAAAACCACAAAAGGCGAAAACTCCGGAGTTTTATCCGTCTGCACACCTGGACGCCGCACACGGAGCGGGCAAAAATCATCGGCACACCGCTGATTTTGTTTTTGGGCAAATGCGATTCGACACAATCGTTTTCCCTCTTTTTTTTGTCAGCGCCACCGCCCTTTTCATTGTGCGCTGGGAATCTGATTTATGAACCAGCCTGGCGTTTAGAATTCCCCACTGTTGAAAACTCACAATTACCCAGGAGCCCGAGAGCCAAACGGGGAAAAGCAGATTTCTGATACATGCAAAGTATATTTTAGTTTTTATATTTTGGGGAAATTAAAGGACCAAGATAAATTAATAAATAAATCCACTGTAAAAAGAAAAAAAGGCTCCATGCGAACTGGTTTGAGTGCAGCATCCCCTTAGAAAAGAATGAGTTTTATTAGGATATATTCGAGTTTATATCACAAGAAAAAGGAATGAACCGGTGAATTAACGGGGGGGGGGGGGGGGGGGGGCTATCACACCAACTGTGCTGTGAACCTGGCTCCTCCACCTTGTGTCTGTCCACGAGTTAAAGCGCTGGGACACGGGGGACTTCTGTCAGCACAGACACGCATTTTTCTGTTCCTTCCTATCACCTTTCCCCCCACAGTGACAGCTGACAGTGCTCTGTGCTCACACCGCTATTGGACGCGGTGGGTGCTGCAGAGCCCCTTCGCGTCACAGGTTCACCCCCCACCCCCCCTCATAAAACACAAAGCCGGTGGTGATCATGTGGCATGTTCGCTGGTGACGAGGCCAACCGGGTCAAAGACAAGATGCTCCAGATGTGACCCCTTTCTGCATCTGGCAAACATAGCCTACTACACTGACCTCTGATGGTTATGCAGGCACGGATAATTAAAGTAACCACAACACGTAGCTGAACGACATCTTGGAAGGACATCTATACACGGTGCCCTGTATTATACACATTAAATCGATTTATACAATTAGCCTGCAGCTGCCAGATTTCACCAGTCCTGTCTCAGGTGGAAAGACAAGACACACATTATGCGATTCCACTGTTTTGACGCCGTAGCCTGCAGAAAGGTCTGAACGGCGCATGCGCATTGTAGCAGCTGGCTGCTCTCTAATTACTCCGGCCTCAGAACCATGTTCCTCAATTACATTCAGATTTAAATTTGATTCAAATTAATTGGATGAGACCTTAACCCTGTTTCAGTCAGCACGACAGAGATAGGCGGAAATTTGACACTCTTTAGTGTTATCTGTGCAGCAAAGACGCGCCTGCAGAAAACAGCGTTGCTAAGTTACCAAGATTATAAATACAACAACGATGCATCCGCTCGAGTGCCGACGTTAAAATCTCGCCTCCCTCTAAACAAATAGTATGCTGTGAAGACACGTGGCCTCGCGAGACCTCGTGCCCTCTCGCTTCGCCCGGGCCACTGGGCCAACATGAGCGTCCGCCGCCCACATCATCCTTTTTTTTCCTCCCCTGGTGCGCTGCCACTCTCACCCACGCCCGGTCCGCCCACGGCGATGACAGCGCCTGGCATCTCGGGAGACGCGGGGAAAGGACAGTGAGTCACTCGGATGCTGCTAGTGGATGATGGGTGGATAGAGAGCGACTCTTCACACTCCAAGGTGGCGAGGAGGAGGCGGCGAAATGTGGAGCTGGAGACGCGGCCAAATGTCCGCCGAGCGAAGACAAATGATCCTTTCTTCGGATTCTGCATCAATTTATAACAAAGTGTGCGGACTGCACGGAATTACGTCATATAAACATTTGCCTATATTTAGTGGTTCTGCAAATCTTTAATAGGATTTGTCTTGTTTTCCTCTCCATCATTAATATCCCACTGAGCAGAGGTGATAACAGTTCCTTTCAGCCGGGGCTCACAGTCTCTGATGGTGTGCATGTGCACTCTGCCCCGGCTAACCGTGACATTTAGCAGCTTTCCCGGCGGGACGTGTGGACCTCCATGTTTGGCAATGCCACCAAAATGAAAACAGGCGACGTTTATCTCGTCAACAACAAACACAGTGCCGGATTTACACCTGACCTTTGCACCTGTCTGCGTGCCAGTCTCCTCCCTCCCCTCCCCATCTCCCCCTCCTTTCTCCGGTGTGCTGGATGTGTTAGTCCTCTCATACCTGTTTCAAATCCGCCCATCTGTTTCTGCGTTAATTGCACGCCGCTGAGCTGTGGATTATTTCATTTTTTTTTCCACTCAAGGGTGCTGCAGATAAAGTTATCAACGTTATTCCACCTGCAGACAGACGCCTGTTACGCATCAGCCAACACTCATTTCAAGGCGTTAATTGGCTAATTTGAGTTATTATTATTATTTTTTTTTTTACTGGAGGCTATCTTGTCTTAAAAATACAAACAGAAAAACATAACTTCCTTCATTATTTCATCACTTAATTTACCTAATCTTGATATATTTTTTAACCCCCTTCCAATCCCTCCACATTCACACTTTCCCCAAGCGTCTCTCCCCTCCTTTCTCCACCCTGGAGACTATCCAGCTGCGCCCCGACAGACATCCGCTGTTACAGCCGAGGGCTGGCTGGGGTCTTAAGTGCAAACACAAGAGATCATCCCTTTTGCAGACTGACAGACAAAACATAGAGAAAGGCCTGTGATAAATTTGGGGAAGAGACATAATTCAGATTTTAAAAATTCAAACTCCCTCTTTGTTCAAACTTTATGTCAGAATATTAACATCTCCCCACCCCATCAATTATGCAAGGTGGCCACCATATTAATAATATCCTCTACACTAAGACTCAACCTCATTAATACTGTAAGCGGCCACTCTAAAAGCCATTCATATAACTTCCCCTCAGAGTCTGTTATCTGGAATCCCCCCATTTAAATGACTCAGATGACAGCGGAGATTCACAGAAGACGGGGCCACGGCTGGGCTATCATGAAGCAGGACTCGTCACATCACTCTCTCAGTCAACACATATACAAACAAAGGCAGTCATGCAAACTTAAAGGGCATTTGAGCCTGTAGGCATACTGTCTCTCACACAGTGTAATGCACAACTACAAATACACTATCCGAGGACAGACCTTTGTCTGAATGAATGTCAGAACATATTTTGACCTTTTTTACTTCTCACTCTTAAATTGCCTGGAACAGCCATCAACAGCTCTGAGAAACAGATGCACTGACTGCAGGGAGCGGGAGCACGCAGGCTCTTAAAGGTTACACTGACTACACCTACTGGTTCACAGGTTCATTATGGGCATTACTTTAAAGCATCTAGAGAAAGAGGAAAACAATTATGTCCCTAATTGAATACTGCTGATCCACAGTTTTTAATTCATGTTTTCCAGTCAAAACCTCTTATCATAAAGCTTTCGTAGAGTGCCACTTTGTGCATTGATTTATGTATTCTCTTCTCCTTTTTCTTAATGCTAGTAAAGAGAAGGTGAGAAGTAAAGTGGATGAAATGTCTGCAGGCTATTGTGAGGGTGTCAGCAGCGTCTGTGGTGTCAGGAAATGTTACTGCAGATTTAGCCCATTAAAAACAAAACAAAAAAAAAACTGACAAAACAGCCCTTTTCTTATATGTGACAGAAACAGCATCCTTAACGGATGCCTTACAAAATAAATTATTTTACAAATCAAGGCTTGGAGGGTGTGGTCATGAGATGTTTACAACCAAAATAACAGTTCTTGGGGGAAAGAGGAAATATTTCTGCAGTCATGAGCAAATCATATTAACAATTCATCGAATGCGTCATTAGGGTATGTTCATGTTGTACTGTAACTTCTGCTGAAACAAATGATAAAATATGTATGACAACAAAACAGCATCTTCAGCATATCACACGATCACGGTATACTAGTCATGCCTCAGTAAGCACAAAAGAAAGGTTAAAAGTCAAAGGCAGTAGCACTGCATATTGAGATCTACTGTAAGTGTGGGAGAAGCAGGCTGAGCAAGAGGAGGCAGAGGTGGGAGAGACAGTGAAATTGGTCCCTCTGTTGGATCAAATCGGTAGTACAAGGGTTGGACACGTGATCGTCACCCCACTGCCCAGCCACAGAGGCTTTCTCATTAAGCCAAAGCACTAAAACATAATCCCAAGCTATGAGTGTGTGTGTGTGTGTTTGAGAGGGAGAGATAGAGAAGGGGGATAAGAGAAAGAGAAAGAGAAAAAGAGAGAGAGAGAGAGAGAGAGAGAGAGAGAGAGAGAGAGAGAGAGAGAGAGAGAGAGAGAGAGAGAGAAATGGAAGGAGGGCACAGACGTCAGACTGCAGTGGCAGTCATTTTCTCTCTCACTGCCAATACAATGACCGCAATGGATAAAGTGAGATATAAGGCAAGGCACCCTTCAGAGGTGAGACGAGAAAGGGCAGCTTAAAGAATACAGATGGCAGAACCTACAGCACTGCAAGGACAATATGAGTATTTATCAAAGCAGGGACTAGAATTAAAGAGGAATGTATCAAATACACTTCACACACACACTTAAACATGGATTCTAGTGCAGAATGCTGTATACAAAGAACAAAGCCAACTGAACTCAAAGATTTAGTCTCTAAGGTTATTGTTCCACCTCATCAAACATGGACTCAACTCTCTGTAACAGACAAAATAACACAACCTGCTCTCTGTTCTCTTTCAAATGAAACAAGCAATGATTCAAAATACACGCTGCTGAACTGCATCAGCAAAGTGGTGACTGGTATTATAGAGTAAACAGGTCCATAAGCCTATGACAAAGCTGTTTCTCATACCTTCCTTTCATCATACTTTTCTCTTTGCACAAGAACTTTCCCATTTTTTAAATCTCCGAAACAAAACTCCCACGGTACCCACAATCCTTTTACTCAGGTGGACACAGTAAGCGGGCGGAGGAGCCATTCTCTTGGTATGTTTGTTTGGGCTGATCCCTTGTGTACCTTGCTTTCAAAAATAAAAGGGCATGAGAGAACTAAAAGCAGCAGAAAAATCCCTCCCTCTGGGGCCCTGCAAGGGTTAAACAGCTCCTTGGTTGCCCTGGTTCAGCCTATGCATAAATCAAACAGATTCTTGTTGTGGCATTGAACAAAGCTATCACGAAACGCAGGCAGGCTTTGGATACTTCCCTCTTAGGATGCCCTGGCTTTGTATACTCGCCGGATGGGAGAGGATGGAACCCGTGGTTCTGAGCATGACAAAGCTAATCTAATGAGAGCAACAACATCCCGATGCCACTAAGAAGGAGCATCGATGGAGGACAGTTTTGGTGGAAGTGGGGGAGAAGGGGAGGGGTGCTGATAAGTTCTTCCCTTTTATCTGTGACCAATTGTAAGCCTGTGATGTTCTCACTCAGCTGCAGGGCATGTATTTAATGTGATTTTTTTTTTTTGTCCATCTCATCCTGCGAAGCTCTGGTTTTTTCTCACTATCTCATGCTCAAGGCTCGAGTCTGTGCCGCTGTATTTGTGACTTCCACTAAAACCCTCTCCCATTTTTAGAAATGATATTCTGATCTCGCACACTTTTCCCTCGCTTGCTCACTTCCATTAGCCTCCGTCTGACTTGGCATTTCTGCTCGAGATGCTGCTCGTCTTCGTTTAGCATCGTTCTCTTTGTCTCCCTCCCCATCTCTCCTGCCTCCCATTGTGTCCACCCTGTTTCCTTCCTGCTTGCCTCTAAGCAACACATGCTGGGACTGATGTCTGGGTGGGGGGCGGGTACGTACTCGCGGCTCCCTGGAAACAGACTAGTTCATCATTTCATTACAGCTCAGAACAGTCTCCATGGTAACGACAGATAGCAGAGCCAACCTCACTCTCACAAAGGACACACCCTTGTGAAGGAGAAAAACAGGAAGTGCTACATAAGATGTGTGTGTGTGTGTGACAGACAGGCAGAGAGATAAGGAAGAAGAAGAAACACATTTTCTTCCGTTCTTTATTTACCACCCTGCTGTTCTGCCACCTTGTACTAAAAATGGTGAGGTAAGGACATTTCTACGTCATGCTTCTCTTTGGTCCGTCTGTTGAACCCATCTGCCTAATCCACCAAAATGACTTGGCTCTACTGTGGCACGCTGCAAATCCATGAGCTGTGAACCACTTTGCTGTCTGCCACAACCAGGATAATGCACTGTAGAATCAATAATTTAATGCATTTCGCAACACTGGGGATGCAGAGTTAGAAGCTTTTATCGAATACACACTCTCAACCCCCACGTCATCATGTATGCATACCGCCACAAAGCTTCAGCTCTCTCAGTATGTGTATATATAATTATTATTATTATCATCATGACTGTATATGAAACACCAGCAGCAGGCAAGTTGTGCTATATGCAAACTGACACACTTGCCATGAAAAAAAATATGCTGTGATAATAACACACTGGCACAGAGACACGATGTTCTGATGGCAGCATGGACTTAAAAAAAATAAAATAAATTAAATTAAACCCTCTCCTCCTCATCCGCCCTGATTCTTTGCCCCGCCCAACCGGGTTGGCTGTGATTGACACTAGGTGTTGTCAGCCCCGCCCAGCCGCAGAGCAGAGCAGGAGGGAGAGCTGAGCCGAGCCGAGCCGAGCTGATACCTCGATCGGTACTGAAGCTCCCTGCTGCTGCTGCTGCTTCTGCTGCAGCGAGAAGCGGAAAATTACCTGCCCCTCCCCCCCTTCTCCCTCTCTCGCACTCACAGAGGGCTGCAGCATACAGAACACATACTGAACCACTTTTACGCAGAGACAGCTCCAGGCATTGTTTCAGGAAAGGAGCCGCTGTATATGTGAGAGCCTTGTGAATGCAGCAGAGAGCGAGAGCGAGCTACCGAACACAGGTTCCCCATTCAGACGGCGCTTGTACAGCGCGCTGCCATCTTTAAATCGCACGCTGACCCACTTAAGAGCGCCACACATGCTCTGTATGAGCACCGAAGTCTGTTCGAGAGCGCAGGGGGAAAAAAAGCCCTGGCCCAGTCTCCCTTCACACTGAACTGACCGCACGAACGCAGTTGTGACAGATCTGGCCACGCTTGTTTGTGCTGTACCACTCCCTGAAATGAGGTCACATCGTCTGAGTGACTCAAAGCATCACAGATGCACACAAGCAACACAGCGAGCTTCACCGGGGATATCCATGCACATCCCACCAGCTAAGAGCAATACTGACATTATTCAACACGAATAAATGCCACACGAACGTACATAAGCGTGATTTAACCTGGAAAATTCAATCCGAGCAGAATCCACGAGGCGCCGCTCGTCCTACTTGACATGAGCGGATCGTGGCTGCATCGACACTTCTCACACGCCACAGATGTTAATGAAAATATATCAGATCGTGTTTACAGTGCCCCGACGCCGGTAAGCACGCACGTTTGCAGAGATGAACGTTAATTTCCCTGTTAGTTTCTCTCAGCTGCTCCCCTTTTCTACAGGGAGTGATGTAGAAGGAGAGGGGGAGGGGAGAGAGGAGAGATCTGACAGCATGGTGGTGGAGGAGGAGGAAGGGAAAGAAGGACCAGGCATGAAATGAAGAATATCAAGAAGAGGAAATGAGACACGAGGCAAGCAGGGATAAGATAAAATAAGGAAGAAACAAGTACAACCAGTATCTAATAGCTCAATTCACAATGTGCAGGATGATGTGAGCATGTTATTTAAATAAATAACACAAGTGTACATGAAAATCTCTTGTATTTTTAGGGCAGAGAATAAACAACAAATGAGGACAAATAATTCCCCGCGCTCAGTATTCTTTCATACTCGAAGTGAAAAAGAGAGCTTGGCAATAAGCGACCCTTTTCTCAGGGTGTTAATCTATTTTTAGAAACACACCATCACACACTACCCCACAAAAGTAGATGTGCTTCACAATACACTGGAGTCTTGGAGTGCAGATCCTAACAGCTGTGGTATTAAGGCAAGAGAGCATTGGGTCATGGTTTGATGATAAAATAAGAAAGGCAAGTATGCTACGAAACTAACTGAATTCATATATAATTGTGCTGGCCTGGGTACAATGCAGAGTACAAGCAGGAGAGAATTCTAAGGCTCTAACGTCAAACAACACGAGGAATGATGTGCGAGTCGAGAGGAAATATCTCAGGAGAAACACACTGCAAGAGCAGAGCAAATATGAGCAGGGAACTATCAAAGAAAAACATATATTCTGTCTTTTAAGACTGACTCTCCAAGCCTGAGAGACATAAAGGCCCTACACACCCATGGTCTATACACACACTCGCAGGTGTTTTCACTTATTTTTGCTTAATTAGACCTTCTCTGGAGACTGTGTTTGGGCACGTACAAATTGTGCTTGATTGACATCTCCATCACTTTCCTGTTGTACCTGACAAGGAAGGACAAATGACACCTTCATCAGCCTTCTGCTAAGAATATTTGACACGAACAGTGTGAAAAGCAAAGGCGTAAATTCCAATCAGCTGCTTTGGTATCAAGATCTGTGCATGCCCGCTCACTGTCACAGCTTAGGCCACTTGAACTGAACAGAACCACTGTTAATGATGTTAATAACATCTGTGTTTATCCTGTGATGGCAAGTTTAAATGACTGCTGTGATGAATAGAGTGAGCTTGGTTCCCCTCACATAAAAACGCCAGCACAAGTTCAACTTGTGCTATGAACTAAGAAACCTGGATAACTGAAGAAAACCCCTGCTTAGATGAGCAAAATAGCAGGGAAAACCAAATCAGCTTACTGCATTCCCACAAAGGAAGCAATAGTGACCATAAATTCTTTCTAACAAAATTGCCTTGTGATAATACCAATGAAAGACCTCAGGTTTGAACAGCTAATGAAGCAAACAGTTTGAAGAAGGACCAATTTGCAAGAGCAACCAGGCAATATGCAAAATGTGCAAGCTAGACAACTAAAGGAATACTAAGAAACATAGCTGCTGCCATGTGTAATGGCTCCTCATCACAAAACATGTCAAGTCCAGGCTACTAAATGGTTTCACAGAGCATGGGAAGAATGTAGGTCACAACAGGTTCTTCAAAAGCTGGTCCCTAGCTCTGTTTACTTCTTGTTTTTCTAAATCAGCCAGAAGCTCCTTCACATGAGAGGAGCAGGGTTAGCAATTAGCCACACGCTATTCACAGGCAGGCTTAATCCCAACGGGCCAAACCATGATGATCTAATGTAAAATGAAAGCGTGGATGGAAAGTAAGAGACTCAGGACTCACTCGGATGGACTGCGGTGATTTCCATCATGTAAGACAACGCAAATCGTGTGTAGACCAAAACGCCCGGACAGGCCGAAAGCTAACGTGAGCTGTGTCGAGACTGCTTGTAATACAACGTCGAGCCACACACGGCAGCACTGAGCCAACTGCAGCGGTATCATAAGAACGGAAGCTAGCGACGCGCGCCATTTTTTATTTCTGGTTTGTTGACACTGACAGACAGATGTTGTTTAAATCTCCGCACTCACTGAAAACCAACTCTCTGCACTTTGCCTGACATGTTGCGAAGAAGTTACACTTATCTCCTGTGAGTTAGGTTCATTTTCAACATACAACCGGCAACTTAATGTGTTATAAATGTCATGAAGTGTCACAAATATGCTGCAAACTTTACACAAACCGCTTTTTTCTACCGTTGATATATACACTGAGTCTGCTTGCTAGTCGCTGCTTTGCTAGCTGCTAAATCCCTTGTTAAAAAAGCTTAAACTTTAACTGATGTCTTTAGCTAGGTCACGGAGAAGCTGTTATTTATTTGGAACAAATGCCGGGAAAGTGGGTTATGATACACTGAATGAGTGCTTGCTTACGTTTTAACGCTTCTGGACGTTTTGAACTGAACTGAACTGCTTTGGATTAAAGATGACCAACGACAAATTCTGTATTCCGAGACAAACCAAGCCACAACTACTTCAGAGCCACCTCCCAAGCCTTCCGACAGTGAGTAATCATACCCAACGTAACACTTCATCTGAGCTTAATGTTAGTTAGCTGGCTAGCTTATGCTGACTGGCATTTCCTAATACAGGCCCCACGTAGGGTCAGCGTGCAGTACACCAACAGCATCCATCATTTTCTTTCATTCTTTCTTGTACACATAACCCTGCTTTCTGTAAACATGTCTGTGAGTAAGTCGAGCCACGGTACACCCCGCAATCTCCACGAATCATTCAGTCAATACTGTAGAAATGATGCTTCAATCGTTTCTGAATTCTTTGTAAATCTTGCTCAAACTCAGTGCGTCAGAGATCCGTGCTGGCAAAGAGCTCATCGAGGACAATAAAGTCTGATAATGTTGTGTCTAAAGCCCTACGTTTTAGCACTCTATACGGATATATTAGACTACAGCCATATTTTAGCTATTCTTGTTGTCCATTATTTTATAAATAAATGTAAAATTCATATATCGTATAAAGAGTTGTTTACATAGACTTGCCATGATACTTGATTCCACAACGTTATGACCCTACGCCATTTTCAAGACAACTTTACGATATAACGTCTTAGTATGTAGAGAAGGGGTTTTCTAAATAAAGGGAGAAATATATACCACCAGCAGTTTTGTGCTGTGCTCTGTGTGATGGGCGTGAGAGACAACAAGCACGCTATTGTGACGAAGAGGCTTGAACAGGCCGCTGCAGTTTCAGCACCATGGATAGCGCCAAAAGCAGGCAGAGGAGGAAGGAGAAGTAGGCTGCAGGACACACTTGAGACACAGCTCAGCAGAGAATGTCGATACTAGAGGAAACGGTGTATACAAATCTTACAAGCTCGCTGTCGGGGTTTGCATCTCACCTTTTCCTTGTTGGGTAAAGTCTGAGTTCTTGTAAAAGTGTCTCCTCCGTTAATACTAATCAGTTCCCCGTCTACAGGCGGGAACGGTGCGGGGAAAACCACCACGTCGCTCTTGAGCGTGTCTGAGCTGAAACACACGTCATACTGCTGGGTAGATTTGGAGTAAGACCAGCTCCCGTCAGGGTGGGTGGTGATCATGGGGGCTCCGTACCTGCTGAAATTGCCGTCTGTCCTGTGGCATTTGACAGCTATTAAACTGATGAGACTGAGCAGAAAGATGACTGACACCGACACAATGGCGATCAGCAGATACAGGTTCAAATCAGAGAAGCTCTCCTCCTTTATGGGCACATGTCTGAACTGAGTCTGGATGTCAGCTGTGCTTTCAACCACCACCACATCAATAGTCACAGTAGCTGACAGGGAGGGTTCTCCGTTATCAGAAACCAACACCACCAAGGGGTGAGTTTTCAGGTCATTGTCACTCATTCTCCTCTTAGTCCTGATCTCTCCGGTGCTGGTTCCGATCCGGAAGAGGTTGTTTCCTTTGGGCTCAGACAGGTGATAAGACAGCAGCGCATTGTATCCAGAGTCTGCGTCTACAGCCCTGATCTTTGCCACAAAGTATCCCGCTTCAGCAGAATAGGGGATGCTCTCACTGTTAACGGAGCCGTGCTCAGAATATGGAGAGAGTATCGTGGGATTGTTGTCATTCTCATCTAGTATCACAACGTTCACAGTCACGTTGCTGCTGAGAGGAGGAACACCAGAGTCTGTGGCCTGAACTTTAAACTGAAACGTTTTTGTCTCCTCATAGTTAAAAGACTGCAGACTGACTATATCTCCAGTCTCAGAGTTTACGTTTATAACTGAGCCTATTACATTATCTTTATTATTAATGACTGAAAACGTTTCTTTTGCATTTTCATCTACATCCGGATCATCTGCAGTCAAAGTATAGATAACTGCGCCTACGGGACTGTTTTCTTTTACGAAAATGTTTATTACAGGCTCTTTAAATCGAGGTGCATTATCATTGACATCAGAGACGTGGACTGTAATGACGCTTGTACCGGAAAGAGGTGGGACTCCTTCATCTGTCGCTGTTATTGTTATATTATATTGAGACGCTCGTTCTCTATCGAGAGGTCCATCAACGACCAAAGAATAATGATTCTTATAAGTGTTCTTAATTTTAAACGGCACCGAATCAACTATTCTAACCTGAACCACGCCATTTTTATCTGCGTCGTTATCTCTCACCGTTATAAGTCCCACCATTGTGTCCACGGGCGCGTCTTCCTTCACTACGTTAACTAAAGATGTTACTGATATTTCTGGTGGATTGTCGTTAACATCTGTGATTTCAATCAACACTTTACAGTGAGAAGCTCTTGGATTTTGTCCTTTGTCTTTTGCCTGTACCCGGAGTTCAACTGCATTGCTTTTTTCGTGATCCAATTCACCCTTTACCGTGATCTCTCCTGTTAGCGGATTAATGGCAAATTTATGTACGTCGTTATCATCGTCTTGGTTGATAAAAGAATAAAGTATTTCTCCATTAAGATCCTCATCTAAATCCCGGGCATGTACTGAAATTACAGTGGCACCGGGCGGCGTGTTCTCCGGCACTGTCGCTTTGTACAACGACTTGTCAAATATTGGAATATTATCATTTACATCTTGGACATTAACGGCGATAAGCAATGTTCCCGATTTAGCAGGTTTTCCCCCATCTATAGCTGTCAGTGTTAGTTTGATTGTCGGTTGTTTCTCACGGTCTAAGGCTTTCTGCAGCACAATTTCAGCGAACATTGTCGGCTCTCCACCATTCTGCACATCCAGGGTGAAATGTTCATTTTGACTCAGCTTGTAGCTCTTAACCGAATAACTACCGACATCCGCATCGAAGGCCTTCGGTAGTGCGAATCTTTCACCGGGAAAAGCTGACTCTGACACATTTAAAACAATCCCCGGTGTCCGAAAAGAGGGTGCTTTGTCGTTTATGTCCAGAATTTTAACCTCAAAACGATAGAGATTCAGCGGAGAGTTGACAATGGCTTCCACTTCCAGGGAGCACTTCACATTGCGGGAGCAGAGCTCCTCTCGGTCTATTCTGTCTTTCACCAACAGTATCCCAGTCTTTACATCTACTTCGAAATACCTCGTATTAGGTCCTGAAATCTGAAAACCTCGATTTTCCAGTTCTTGTACGTCTAAATGTAAGTCCTTCGCCAAATTCCCCACATTGGTACCCGGGCTCGATTCCTCCGTAACAGAATACACGATCTGTGCTGCTGCGAGACTCCATATGTGAGACACAAGGAAAGAAAAATAAATCCAATGACGGAATATATTCCTTTGTTGCATTCTGTCCAGAGCCTGCTAAACAAGTCGGTTCTAAAAAATCAGTCCAGCGGTAACATTGCTCAGTAATGATAGATCCACATCAGAGCCCCTCATAACAGTGAGGTTCTGCTCTTTTCTACGACGAACAAGGAATTACAAACCTCTCTCAGACGAAAAGGGAGGAGCGTCGCAAAATAAAATAAGTATTTAAACTCTGTGAGCTGATAGCGACATCTTGTGGTGATGTGAAATCAAGACACGAGAAATCAATTCAATAAATTATGAAAAACAGATTATGAAGTAATTCAATCTCAAGTGTTTTTGAACGTTTTACCCTTACAATATGGCATCACGACAAGAAGTACATCAGATCACAAACAACTGCACAATTATCAAGGAGAACACAAATTCTAAGACTTAATTCCATTGTGTTCAATTATTGGAAGCCCTGTGTTTTATGCATCATCACCCTTACCTTGTCTTTATTGGGTAAAGTCTGAGTTCTGGTAAAAGTGTCTCCTCCATTAATACTGATCAGTTCCCCATCTACAGGTGGAAACTGTGCGGGGAAAACCACCACGTCACTCTTGAGCGTGTCTGAGCTGAAACACACGTCATACTGCTGAGTAGATTTGGAGTAAGACCAGCTCCCGTCAGGGTGGGTGGTGATCATGGGGGCTCCGTACCTGCTGAAATTGCCGTCTGTCCTGTGGCATTTGACAGCTATTAAACTGATCAGACTGAGCAGAAAGATGACTGACACCGACACAATGGCGATCAGCAGATACAGGTTCAAATCAGAGAAGCTCTCCTCCTTTATGGGCACATGTCTGAACTGAGTCTGGATGTCAGCCGTGCTTTCGACCACCACCACATCAATAGTCACAGTAGCTGACAGGGAGGGTTCTCCGTTATCAGAGACCAACACCACCAAGGGGTGAGTTTTCAGGTCATTGTCACTCATTCTCCTCTTAGTCCTGATCTCTCCGGTGCTGGTTCCGATCCGGCAGAGGTTGTTTCCTTTGGGCTCAGACAGGTGATAAGAAAGCAGCGCATTGTATCCAGAGTCTGCGTCTACAGCCCTGATCTTTGCCACAAAGTATCCCGCTTCAGCAGAATAGGGGATGCTCTCACTGTTAACGGAGCCGTGCTCAGAATAGGGCGCGAGAATTGTTGGATTATTGTCATTTTCATCGAGTACTAAAACGTTAACAGTCACGTTGCTGCTGAGCGGAGGAACACCAGAGTCTGTGGCCTGAACTTTAAACTGAAATGTTTTTGTCTCCTCATAGTTAAAAGACTGCAGACTGACTATATCTCCAGTCTCTGAGTTGATGTTTACAACAGATGTTATTGGAATACTTTTTGAGATTCCATCTAATGATGAATATGTTACTTTTGCATTTTCTCCTATATCATGATCAACTGCAGATATGGTAAAGATGGTAGCTCCCACTGCACTATTCTCTTTCACATATACATTAATCACAGGCTCTGAGAACAGAGGGGCGTTGTCATTCACATCAGAAATGTGAACAGGAATAACACTGGCGCTGGAGAGAGGAGGAGTGCCTTCATCAGTGGCTGTGACGGTGACATTATACTGAGAAACACTCTCTCTGTCAAGAGGTCCATCAACTGTTAATGAATAATAATTTTTGTAGTTTAGCTTAAGTTTAAAAGGCACCTCCCCAAGAATTCTAGCATTGGTAAGACCATTTTTACCCCCGTCTTTGTCATTCACTGTCACCAATGCGACCACTGTACCCACCTCAGCGTCCTCTTTAACTGGACTCATAAGAGATGTGATAATGATTTCAGGTGTATTGTCATTAACATCAAGTACTTCCACTAACACTTTACCATGCACACTTCGAGAAGGCGTGCCTCTATCACTTGCCTGTACCCGGATATCATATGCTGCATTCTCTTCATAGTCTACTTTTCCTGTGACAGTTATTTCCCCTGTGTCTGGGTTTATTGAGAACAAAGCTTCAGGATTGAAATTCCCTCTTTTAATAAATGAATACACTATTTCACTATTGATTCCCTCATCTAAATCTGTCGCAGTGACAGTCAGTATGGATGTCTGAAATGGAGCGTTTTCATTGACTTGGGCCTTATATAGAGGTTGACTAAATATTGGAACATTGTCATTTGTATCAATGACATTTACAATTATTTTTAATGTCCCTGATCGTGCAGGTTTTCCTCCGTCCAGAGCAGTCAAAGTCAGGTGGATAACAGACTGTTTCTCCCTATCTAAAGATTTCTGGAGCACCAATTCAGCAGACTCACTGTGCTCTCCGCCGCTCTGTACGTCCAGTGAGAAATAATCATTTGGACTGAGCTTGTAGCTTTTCACCGAGTTACTGCCCGTGTCTGCGTCGTTTGCCATCGGGAGAAGATACCTCTCTCCGGTAAAAGAAGATTCCGAAATATTGAAAGTCTTCGCCTTTTCATGAAAAGATGGCGCATTGTCGTTAATATCGATAATTTGTACCTCTATGCGATGCAAATGCATCGGGTGGCTCAGAATGGCTTCTATATTCAGGGAGCATTTCGCCGTGTTCGGACAGAGCTCTTCACGATCAATCCTATCGCAGACAAACAGAGCACCGGTTTTTAAATCCACGTCGAAGTATTTCTTAGAATTCCCAGATACCACTCGTAAATCCCGTGTTTCCAAGTCGTGGACGTTAATTTGTAAATCCTTAGCGAGATTTCCCACTACCGTTCCTTTGTCAACCTCCTCGGACACGGAGAACGAGAGCTGCGCTGTAGAGCCATCACACAAACAAAGCAAAGCGGTGATTTGTATCCAGATCGTGGCTGTTAGTCCCGCACGTCCCATCGCTGCCACCGAATGATAGATATAATCAGTTTTCGAACATGTCCGTACTTGAGGTGAATAACAGACGAAGCTCTCTCTGTCTTGTGATCATTTGTGTATTTTCTGACAAAGCACCGGTGGACGAGTGATGCGTCGCACGAAGAGGAGGAGTCTGGGTAAAAAGGAGCCACGTGAATATTGTGGTCTCCAGCGACACCAACTGTTATTTCAGTAATATTGTATAAAAGGCATGCTCGTTCTATACTGCCAATATTTGTGCAGAGGGTTAAAAGTAGTGGAAACTGCTTTTCAATGGAAAATTAAAACCACGTTCAGTTCAAAGCACAGTGTGAGTAAAAATTTATATAAATCTTGCTTTTACGACACAACATGTTGTAAAAACATGAACGATAGTCTGTTATTCAGGTTTCAAAAAAGCACGGCAGCTTTTGTTCACACACGCATAACACCATCCAGCTTTCAGAACCATGGACAGCGTCCATGCAAGTTAGCAGCACAACAGAGCTGTCGTTTGACCATCTTCTGTGCTTCAAATACTATTATTAAGCAAGTGTTTTTAGTAATATCCCACACAAAGTCTCAATTATTCAGTATCATACTGGTAAATGTATTTTCTGGGAAAACACGTCTGTCATGTATTGATGATTTACAATTATATCCGTCAAAGAATCACTGTGCATCACGTTGTTTTCACAACTCCAGATAAAATATATCCGAAATCGACTCTTAAGTTACAAACAACTCACCTTCTCTTTATTTGGTAAAGTCTGAGTTCTAGTAAAAGTGTCTCCTCCGTTTATACTGATCAGTTCTCCATCTACAGGCGGAAACGGGGCGGGGAAAACCACTACGTCACTCTTGAGTGTGTCTGAGCTGAAACACACGTCATACTGCTGAGTAGATTTGGAGTAAGACCAGCTCCCGTCAGGGTGGGTGGTGATCATGGGGGCTCCGTACCTGCTGAAATTGCCGTCTGTCCTGTGGCATTTGACAGCTATTAAACTGATCAGACTGAGCAGAAAGATGACTGACACCGACACAATGGCGATCAGCAGATACAGGTTCAAATCAGAGAAGCTCTCCTCCTTTATGGGTACATGTCTGAACTGAGTCTGGATGTCAGCCGTGCTTTCAACCACCACCACATCAATAGTCACAGTAGCTGACAGGGAGGGTTCTCCGTTATCAGAGACCAAAACCAACAAGAGGTGAGTTTTCAGGTCATTGTCACTCATTCTCCTCTTAGTCCTGATCTCTCCGGTGCTGGTTCCGATCCGGAAGAGGTTGTTTCCTTTGGGCTCAGACAGGTGATAAGACAGCAGCGCATTGTATCCAGAGTCTGCGTCTACAGCCCTGATCTTTGCCACAAAGTATCCCGCTTCAGCAGAATAGGGGATGCTCTCACTGTTAACGGAGCCGTGCTCAGAATAGGGCGCGAGAATTGTTGGATTATTGTCATTTTCATCGAGAATTAAAACGTTCACAGTCACGTTGCTGCTGAGCGGAGGAACACCAGAGTCTGTGGCCTGAACTTTAAACTGAAACGTTTTTGTCTCCTCAAAGTTAAAAGACTGAAGACTGACTATATCTCCAGTCTCAGAGTTGATGTTCACAACAGATGTTATGGGAATATTTTTAGAATCACCTTCTAATGAATATGTCACTCTAGCGTTTTCATTTATATCAGGATCGACTGCAGTTATCGTGTAGATACGTGCTCCAACAGGACTGTTTTCTTTTACATAAATATTAATCACGGGTTCAGGGAAAACTGGCGCGTTATCATTGACATCAGAGACCTGAACAGTACTAACACCGGTGCTAGAAAGAGGTGGGGTTCCTTCATCAGCGGCTGTAATCGTCACATCGTACGAAGAAAACGCTTCTCTGTCAAGAGGTCCGTCTACAACTAAAGAGTAATAATTTTTATAATTGGAAATGAGCTTAAAAGGCGCAGAACCAATTAGTTTACAGTGAGTCTGGCCGTTTTTTCCTCCATCTTTATCAGTCACTGTCACTGACGCGACAACGCTTCCTATCTCAGCATCTTCTTTAACGGGATTCATGAGTGACGTCACCACGATTTCTGGGGCATTGTCGTTCACATCGACTACCTCCACCAGCAGCTTTCCATTTGTACTTCGAGGCGAAAACCCTCGGTCCGTTGCTTTTACATGAATTTCATATGCTGGCTGTGCTTCGTAATCCAAATCACCCTTTACCGTGATCTCCCCATTTTCTGCGTTTATTAAAAACACATCTGCAGGATTGAAGTTCCCACGCTTGACAAAAGTGTAAATAACCCTCCCGTTGTCCCCTTCGTCTAAATCTGTGGCACTCACTTGAATCACTAATGATCCAGCTATCGCATTTTCGTTTACCCGTGCCTTGTATAGTGTTTTACTGAATGACGGCGTGTTATCATTGGCGTCCAGAACATTTACATTTATGTGTAAGCTTCCTGTTTTAGGAGGCTTCCCTCCATCTACAGCTGTCAGCGTTAGTTTAATAACAGCTTGTTTTTCACGATCCAAAGCTTTTAACTGCACTAACTCGGCAGATACACTATGCTCTCCACCGCTCTGTACGTCTAGGGAGAAGTATTCATTTGGACTCAGCCTGTAAGTCTTGACTGAATTGCTTCCCGTGTCTGCATCAATAGCCAGGGGAAGCAAGAAGCGTTCGCCCGTAGGTGAGAATTCAGATATGTTGAGTGAATATGACTTCTCCACGAAGGTAGGTGCATTGTCATTTAAATCAACAATGACCACCTCGATGCGGTGGAGTACCATAGGATCGCTCAGTATGGCCTCTAAGTTTAGCGTGCATTTTACAAGGTTTGGACAAAGCTCCTCGCGGTCTATTTGCTCACTAACAACAAGGTCCCCCGTTTTTAAATTTGCCTCGAAATATTTCTTACTGTATCCAGACACGATATTTAGATTCCTTGTTTGCAGGTCTCTGACGTTGACATTTAGATTCTTTGCGAGATTCCCCACCACAGTCCCTTTGTCCACCTCCTCGGAAACAGAAAAGGATATCTGAGCAGCGGTCCAGTCAGATGCAAACAGGATGAACAGCCAACAGAGAATGTCCTTGTTCCTTCCACTGCCCATCGCTGGTTCAAAAGAAGCTGGCGACATGCAAAATGTATTTATCCACAAAGCGGCACTCGATCGGCCAACATTTTTAATCCAGTCCACTCGAGTCGTCTCCTTTTCATCGCCACCCGTGTTCCTCTCACAAAGCACTCGCAGTCTGGTGACGCTTCACTCGGAAGGGAGGAGACTGAAAACGCCGAGCTCACGAAAATGATGTGGTCAGCAGCGACCTCACGCGTTACAACTCAGAAATGAAAATATGAAATAACGAGTAGCACAGTCTATGTCTGACAGTGGATTCTTTATGGTATGAACACAACCTTGATGAAAACGTCATGCTAAATATTCATAGATTGCTGAACACAAATGACAGTGATCCCTTAATGTAACACATGAGAAGCAAATCAAAGACATGTTCGAGACATTTGATCAATTGCATGGACAATATTCTACGTGTAGATATTCAATGACAAATGTCAGCAGTACTATCATGGTGTGCTGTTTGCAGACAGTTCAGGACGTAATAAACTTAATGGATTTACATGAGTGTCAACTTAAAAACAAAGATGTATGAAGACCTTACTAACTCACAGCTTTAAATGACTGGAATAAAATAGCGATAGCATGATTCAAGGCTGTCATGCCAGAGTTTCTGGATTGATAACCCAAGAGGGCAAAGAAGACCCCAGTATGATTTCAGCACTACGGAGAGCGCCATACAAACCAACTGTCAGGATATTGCAAATTTTACACCATTCATTTATCTGTTTGAATGCAAAGTTATATAAAACATGTCCTAGATTGTCTTAATTATGAATTTCTGTCATATTGTAGGCCTTTTAGGCTACGTGAATGCAAGAGATGATATTTGGCAACAGATTGCGGGTAGGACTATGATAAACTAGGACACTCAGAACAGGAAATTAAGCACTTCATGGGCTTTTCAGAAGTTTAAAAAGGATTGAAAGGCTGCAAACAACTCACCTTTTCTTTATTAGGCAAAGTTTGAGTTCTGGTAAAAGTGTCTCCTCCGTTAATACTGATCAGTTCCGCATCTGCAGGCGGAAACGGTGCGGGGAAAACTACTACGTCACTCTTGAGCGTGTCTGAGCTGAAACACACGTCATACTGCTGAGTAGATTTGGAGTAAGACCAGCTCCCGTCAGGGTGGGTGGTGATCATGGGGGCTCCGTACCTGCTGAAATTGCCGTCTGTCCTGTGGCATTTGACCGCTATTAAACTGATGAGACTGAGCAGGAAGATGACTGACACCGACACAATGGCGATCAGCAGATACAGGTTCAAATCAGAGAAGCTCTCCTCCTTTATGGGCACATGTCTGAACTGAGTCTGGATGTCAGCTGTGCTTTCAACCACCACCACATCAATAGTCACAGTAGCTGACAGGGAGGGTTCTCCGTTATCAGAGACCAACACCACCAAGGGGTGAGTTTTCAGGTCATTGTCACTCATTCTCCTCTTAGTCCTGATCTCTCCGGTGCTGGTTCCGATCCGGAAGAGGTTGTTTCCTTTTGGCTCAGACAGGTGATAAGACAGCAGCGCATTGTATCCAGAGTCTGCGTCTACAGCCCTGATCTTTGCCACAAAGTATCCCGCTTCAGCAGAATAGGGGATGCTCTCACTGTTAACGGAGCCGTGCTCAGAATAGGGCGCGAGAATTGTTGGATTATTGTCATTTTCATCGAGTATTAAAACGTTCACAGTCACGTTGCTGCTGAGCGGAGGAACACCAGAGTCTGTGGCCTGAACTTTAAACTGAAACGTTTTTAGCTCCTCAAAGTTAAAAGACTGCAGACTGACTATATCTCCAGTCTCTGAGTTGATGTTTACCATTGATGAAATCAAAATATTCTTTGTAGAACTATCCAACAATTTATAAGTCAGTTTTGCATTACGGTCTAAATCAGGATCAAAGGCAGTTACTGTGCTAATAACGGACCCTGTTGGACTGTTTTCTTTCACATACACATTAATCACAGGCTCCATAAATCGAGGTGCATTATCATTGACATCAGAAACGTGAACAGTGATGACTCTGATACTGGACAGAGGAGGACTTCCTTCATCTGTGGCTGTGATGGTGACATTGTAAACAGAAGTGTTTTCTCTGTCCAGTGGTCCATCTACGACTAATGAATAGTCATTTTTGTAGTTGGACTTGAGTTTAAAGGGAACAGAGTCAACTACCTTACAATTAGTTACTCCGTTGTTCCCTCCATCCTTATCACTCACTGTCACCAAAGCAACGATTGTCCCCAGCTCTGCATCTTCTTTCACCGGGGTCATGAGTGACGTCACAGATATTTCTGGGGCGTTGTCATTCACATCAATTATCTCTATCAGCAGTTTAGCATGTGCACTACGAGGTGAAGTGCCTTGATCTCTTGCTTGAACTCTGACTTCATAAACAGGAGTCTCTTCATAATCTAATTTTCCCTTCACAGTGATCTCTCCTGTTTCTGGATTTAGATCAAATATATTTGATGGATCCGCAGTGCCACGCTTGATAAACGAATACAATATTTTACTGTTCATGCCTTCGTCTAAATCTGTTGCATTTAACGTAATCACCACTGTTCCCTTTGCAGCATTTTCTCGTACACGAGCTTTATAAAGCGGCTTGCTAAAAGTGGGTATATTATCATTGACATCTAATACATTAACTTGTATTCGTAACGACCCTGATCTCGGAGGTTTTCCTCCATCTACAGCCGTCAAGAGGAGTGTGATCACCGACTGTTTCTCTCGGTCTAAAGCTTTCTGCAGCACTAACTCAGCAGACACACCGTGTTCTCCACCGCTCTGCACATCAAGCGAGAAATATTCATTATGGCTCAGCTTATAGGTCTTTACTGAGTTGCTGCCTATGTCTGCGTCTTCTGCTAATGGAAGAACATATCTTTCACCTGTTAAAGATGATTCGGAAATATCTAAAGAATATGTTTTTTCAACAAAAGCAGGCGAATTATCGTTTATATCTAAAACGTTAACCTCTATGCGGTGTGCAGTCATTGGATTGTTGAGAACAGCTTGTATTTTTAACGAGCATTTCACCACATTTGGACAAAGCTCCTCTCTGTCTATCCTTTCGTCAACAAAGAGGTCTCCGCTTCGCAAATTTACGTCAATATATTTCTTACTGTAAGTCGAAACAATACGTAGATCCCTGGTTTCTAGTTCCTGTGTGTTGAGGTTTAAATCCTTCGCAATGTTTCCCACTACGGTGCCTTTGTTCATCTCCTCGGAAATCGAGTAGGATAACTGCGAAGCGGACCAGTCACAAAGACAAAGAAACACGAGAATGTGAATCCAGACGTATTCCTTCTGTCGTCGAAAATACATCGTTGAAGCAACAAAAGTTCTGAATCCAAACGATCATTTATCCTCAGTAGAGATCTTAACGTCCAGAGAAATATTGTTGTGAGGAAGCTGTTGTCCTTCGCGACACTGCACCTTCCGCGAGTGGACTAATGGCTGATGACGATTACATTTTTTTTCCCACAGAGAGGAGGAGTTTTAGATACACAAACACATTCGTATCTACGGTCTCCTGCGACATCATGTGGGGAATTATAGGTATACAAATACAAGCCATCAATTCACAAACCCTGATAATCTGAAAATATTATGAACGACATGAGTGATTTACAGTGTAAACCTTAATTTTATAATTTAGAGTGTGACAACCCAGATTCAAAATAAAATATGATATTTCGGTGACTAAAGAAGCTTTTGTAAAGGACAAATAAAGCAATATAACTATTTAGAAAATGATTTTGAATATATTTTTGGGATGTAATTGCCATGTTTCAAACATCAAACATTTAGAATGAAATATAAATCAAGGAAACAAGTTTGATTCACCAGCAGGATTGAACAGAAACCACATGTCAGCACAGACGTCCAGAACCGCAGAAAACACCTTTTGCTAAGTTAATTTTTAGGTAACACCAGATCACAGCAGAATCCTACCAGTTATACACATAAGCTTAAGGTCTCATAAGTTTAAATTCAGGTACATAAGTTATTAAATACTGGCTTAGATAATTAAACCACTAATTAAATGCTTTCAACAATCAAGATGCAGCGAGTTTAACAACAGACTGTAACAAAACCAAGTTCAGCACCACGGAGAGCTCAATAGAGACAGTAGCAATGAATCAGTTCGACCGTCCATCTGAAACAAACCAGCTGTTTATCGAAAACAATTAGAAGCTTCGTACTGTAGAAAGACAAGTTGTGATTGATGTTCCATGATAATATTAATCAAAGTACATTCACTCATAAGCAGGAAGGTGCTGTTATGTTTTTAGGATAACATTGGCGAATAACCTACCTTCTCTTTGTTGGGTAAAGTCTGAGTTCTGGTAAAAGTGTCTCCTCCGTTTATACTGATCAGTTCCCCATCTACGGGCGGAAACGGTGCGGGGAAAACCACTACGTCACTCTTGAGCGTGTCTGAACTGAAACACACGTCATACTGCTGAGTAGATTTGGAGTAAGACCAGCTCCCGTCAGGGTGGGTGGTGATCATGGGGGCACCGTACCTGCTAAAACTGCCGTCTGTCCTGTGGCATTTGACAGCTATTAAACTGATGAGACTGAGCAGAAAGATGACCGACACCGACACAATGGCGATCAGCAGATACAGGTTCAAATCAGAGAAGCTCTCCTCCTTTATGGGCACATGTCTGAACTGAGTCTGGATGTCAGCTGTGCTTTCAACCACCACCACATCAATAGTCACAGTAGCTGACAGGGAGGGTTCTCCGTTATCAGAAACCAACACCACCAAGGGGTGAGTTTTCAAGTCATTGTCACTCATTCTCCTCTTAGTCCTGATCTCTCCGGTGCTGGTTCCGATCCGGAAGAGGTTGTTTCCTTTGGGCTCAGACAGGTGATAAGACAGCAGCGCATTGTATCCAGAGTCTGCATCTACAGCCCTGATCTTTGCCACAAAGTATCCCGCTTCAGCAGAATAGGGGATGCTCTCACTGTTAACGGAGCCGTGCTCAGAATAGGGCGCGAGGATTGTTGGATTATTGTCATTCTCATCGAGTATTAAAACGTTCACAGTCACGTTGCTGCTGAGCGGAGGAACACCAGAGTCTGTGGCCTGAACTTTAAACTGAAACGTGTTTAACTCCTCAAAGTTAAAAGACTGAAGACTGACTATAGCTCCAGTCTCTGAGTATATGTTTACCATAGATGAAATTGGAATGTTTTTTTTAAAACTATCCAACAATTTATAAGTAAGTTTTGCATTACTGTCCAAATCAGGATCAAAGGCAGTTACTGTGCTGATAACGGAGCCTGTGGGACTGTTTTCTCTCACATTAACATTAATCACAGGCTCCATAAATCGAGGTGCATTATCATTGACATCAGAAACGTGAACAGTGATGACTCTGATACTGGACAGAGGAGGACTTCCTTCATCTGTGGCTGTGATGGTGACATTGTAAACAGAAGTGTTTTCTCTGTCCAGTGGTCCATCTACTACTAATGAATAGTCATTTTTGTAGTTGGACTTGAGTTTAAAGGGAACAGAGCCAACTACCTTACAGTTAGTCACTCCATTGTTTCCTCCATCTTTATCACTCACTGTCACCAGAGCAACGATTGTCCCCAGCTCTGCGTCCTCTTTAACTGGAGTCATGATTGACGTCACAGATATTTCTGGGGCATTGTCATTTACGTCAATTATCTCTATCAGCAGTTTAGCATGTGCACTGCGAGGGGAAGTGCCTTGATCTCTTGCTTGAACTCTGACTTCATAAGCAGGAGTCTCTTCATAATCTAATGTTCCCTTCACAGTGATCTCTCCTGTTTCTTGATTTAGATCGAAATTGTTTGACGCATCAATATTTCCTCGTTTGATCAAGGAATACAAGATCTTACCGTTTACGCCCTCATCTAAATCTGTTGCATTTAACTTTATTACTACTGTTCCTTGTGCAGCATTTTCTCGTACACGCGCTTTATAGAGCGATTTGCTAAACGTTGGTATATTATCATTGACATCTAATACATTAACATGTATTTGTAATGAGCCTGATCTCGGAGGTTTTCCCCCATCTACCGCCGTCAAGACGAGTGTGATCCCCGACTGTTTCTCTCGGTCTAAAGCTTTCTGCAGCACTAACTCAGCAGACACACCGTGTTCTCCACCGCTCTGCACATCAAGCGAGAAATGTTCGTTTTGGCTCAGCTTGTAGGTCTTTACTGAGTTGCTGCCTATGTCTGCGTCAACTGCTACTGGAAGAAGATATCGCTCTCCGGTTAAAGATGACTCGGAAATATCCAAAGAATACTTTTTTTCCTCAAAAGCAGGCAAATTATCGTTTATATCTAAAACGTTAACCTCTATGCGGTGTGCAGTCATTGGATTGTTGAGAACAGCTTGTATTTTTAACGAGCATTTTACTACATTGGGACAAAGCTCCTCTCGGTCTATTCTTTCGTCAACAAAGAGGTCCCCGGTCCGCAAATTCACGTCAAAATATTTCTTACTGTAACTCGAAACAATACGTAGATCCCTGGTCTCTAGTTCCTGTATGTTGAGGTTTAAATCCTTCGCAATATTTCCCACTACGGTGCCTTTGTTCACCTCCTCTGAAATCGAGTAGGATAACTGCGAAGTAGACCAGTCACAGAGACAAAGAAACACGAGAATGTGAATCCAGACGTATTCCTTCTTTCGTCGAAAATACATCGTTGAAGCAACAAAGGATCTGAATCCAAACGATCATTTATCCTCAGTAGAGATATTAACGTCCAGAGAAATATTGTTGTGAGGAAGCTGTTGTCCCTCTCGACACTGCACCTTCCGCGAGCGAGTGGACTAATGGCTGATGACGATTTCATTTTTCCCACAGAGAGGAGGAGTTTTAGATTTACAACACATTCATATCTACGGTCTCCTGCGACATCATGTGGGGAATGATAGGTACACAAATACAATCCAACATTTACAAACCCTGATCATTTAAAATATTACGACTTACATGAGTGATGAAGTCCACAAAGTAAACCTTAATTTTATAATTAAAGTGTTGCGACCCAGAATCAAAATTCCATAAAAAAATATTTCACTGACTAAACAAGCTATTGTAAAGGACCGATAATGTAATACAACCATAAAGAAATTACTTTGAATCAATTATAAATCAAAGAAACGAGTTTGGTTGACCAGTAGAATGGAACGTACACCACAAATCAACGCAGAAGTCCAGAACCACGGACAGCACCTTTCACTAAGTTCAGTTTTAGGCAACACCAAATCACAGCAGAATGATACCAGTCATGAACATGAGGTTACAAACTCAGCTGTTTATATTAAGGTTAATGCCAGCTTAGATAATTTAATCACTTATGAAATGTTTTCAGTAGTCTTTATGGCAGTAACATTTACAGCAGACTGACACAAAACTAAGCTTCAGCACCACGGAGAGCTCAATGTAGTCAGAAACTTGGAGTCAGTTCGACTGTTCATCTAAGACAAACAGGCTGTTTACTCACAAAACAATTATAGGCTCAGCTTTGGGACACTGAGCACTTCAAGTAGAGAACATGAGTCACATATGCTGAAAGAGTTAGAAGTCATGTTACAACTTAAGCAATATGATAGATCTACTAACACTGAATTGCACTATTGTTAAAAGTCTAGTGGAAATGTCAACAAGTGTGATCGACGTTCTGCATTAATATTCATCAAAATATGCCAAATTTTCACTCACAAGCAGTAAGGAAATTACTTAGTGTTTAACATTGGTGAATAACCTACCTTCTCTTTGTTGGGTAAAGTCTGAGTTCGAGTAAAAGTGTCTCCTCCATTAATACTGATCAGTTCCCCGTCTACGGGCGGAAACGGTGCAGGGAAAACTACTACGTCACTCTTGAGTGTGTCTGAGCTGAAACACACGTCATACTGCTGAGTCGATTTGGAGTAAGACCAGCTCCCGTCAGGGTGGGTGGTGATCATGGGGGCTCCGTACCTGCTAAAACTGCCGTCTGTCCTGTGGCATTTGACAGCTATTAAACTGATGAGACTGAGCAGAAAGATGACCGACACTGACACAATGGCGATCAGCAGATACAGGTTCAAATCAGAGAAGCTCTCCTCCTTTATGGGCACATGTCTGAACTGAGTCTGGATGTCAGCTGTGCTTTCAACCACCACCACATCAATAGTCACAGTAGCTGACAGGGAGGGTTCTCCGTTATCAGAGACCAACACCACCAAGGGGTGAGTTTTCAGGTCATTGTCACTCATTCTCCTCTTAGTCCTGATCTCTCCGGTGCTGGTTCCGATCCGGAAGAGGTTGTTTCCTTTGGGCTCAGACAGGTGATATGAAAGCAGCGCATTGTATCCAGAGTCTGCATCTACAGCCCTGATCTTTGCCACAAAGTATCCCGCTTCAGCAGAATAGGGGATGCTCTCACTGTTAACGGAGCCGTGCTCAGAATAGGGTGCGAGAATTGTTGGATTATTGTCATTTTCATCGAGTATTAAAACGTTCACAGTCACGTTGCTGCTGAGCGGAGGAACCCCAGAGTCTGTGGCCTGAACTTTAAACTGAAACGTTTTTAACTCCTCGAAATTAAAGGCCTGAAGACTGACGATATCTCCAGTCTCCGAGTTTATGTTTATCATCGAAGAAATCAGAATATTCTTTGGAGAACGTTCCAACAATTTATAAGTCAGTTTTGCATTACGGTCCAAATCAGGATCAAAGGCAGTTACTGTGCTGATAACGGAGCCTGTGGGACTGTTTTCTCTCACATAAACATTAATCACAGGCTCCATAAATCGAGGTGCATTATCATTGACATCAGACACGTGAACAGTGATGACTCTGATACTGGACAGAGGAGGACTTCCTTCATCTGTGGCTGTGATGGTGACATTGTAATCAGAAGTGTTTTCTCTATCCAGTGGTCCATCTACTACCAATGAGTAGTCATTTTTGTAGTTGGACTTGAGTTTAAAGGGAACAGAGCCAACTACCTTACAGTTAGTTTCTCCATTGTTCCCTCCATCTTTATCACTCACCGTCACCAGAGCAACGATTGTCCCCAGCTCTGCGTCTTCTTTCACTGGAGTCATGAGTGACGTCACATATATTTCTGGGGCATTGTCATTCACATCAATTATCTCTACCAGTAGTTTAGCTTGTGCACTACGAGGGGAAGTGCCTTGATCTCTTGCTTGAACTCTGACTTCATAAGCAGGAGTCTCTTCATAATCTAATGTTCCCTTCACAGTGATCTCTCCTGTTTCTGGATTTAGATCAAATATATTTGAAGGATCAATATTTCCTCGTTTGATAAAAGAATACAAGATCTTACTGTTTATTCCCTCGTCTGAATCTGTTGCATTTAACCTCATAACGAGTGTTCCTGGGGTCGCACTTTCTCTGACACGTGCCTTATAAAGAGATTTACTAAATGTCGGTGTATTGTCATTGACATCTAATACATTGATTGTTAACTGAAGTGTTCCTGATCGAGGGGGTTTACCAGCATCTACAGCCGTCAAGACGAGTGTGATGACCGACTGTTTCTCTCGATCTAAAGCTTTCTGTAGCACTAACTCAGCAGACACACCGTGTTCTCCGCCGCTCTGCACATCAAGCGAGAAATACTCATTTTGGCTCAACTTGTAGGTTTTAACGGAGTTGCTGCCTATGTCCGCATCTTCTGCTATTGGGAGAAGATATCGCTCCCCCGGTGACAGTAATTCCGAGATGTTTAATAACTGCGATTGTTCAGTGAAAACAGGCGAGTTATCATTTATATCTAAAAGGTTTACTTCAATACGATGTGCAGACATTGGATTGTTTAAAACCGCCTGTAGTTTCAAGGAGCATTTTACCGTATTCGGACAAAACTCCTCTCTGTCTATTCTTTCGTCAACAACGAGGTTTCCGGTCCGCAAATCCACATCAAAATATTTCTTCTTGTAACCCGTCACGATTTGGACATCTCTGCTTTCTAGATCCTGTACATTTACGTTCAAATCCTTTGCGATATTCCCAACTACGGTGCCTTTGTTCACCTCCTCAGAGATCGAGTAAGATATCTGTGATGCAGAGCCGTAACAAAGATAAAGCAGCACAGCAACAAGAATCCAAGCGTGATCCTTTTGTCGACGTGAATACATCCTTGGTGCCATAAAAGAGCTGAACCGATTCAAGCATTAATCCAATGTATAGGTGATTCCTACAAAAGCAAATTTCCCCGTTTAAACTCCAGCCTTTCTCGTCACAACACCACCGAGTGCCGAGGAGATTATGTGGGCCGATGACGATTTCATTTTTTTCCCATCCGGGGAGGAGGAGTTTTATACGTATATGTAGACACATTCTGATCTGTGGTCTCCTGCGACATCTTGTGGTGAATGGTGGGTATGTTTGACTTTACCTGGTCATTTAATTTGGAGTATATCTCTAAACAAAACACGTTATAGGGTATCGAAATAAAGTCCAACACCACACTATGATTTGGCATCAAATCATAAACCGCTAACTGTTCATCACCATCATCCAGTTTATACTTATTAGTACTAATGGTGAGCTTTTGAAAATGTATTTCAATGTTCAGAGTGCAATAGACATCCGGTGATGGAGGTTTCCAAAGCCAGACAAGCCACTAAAAAAGTCAAAACACAGTAATTATCCATATAAAGCAAAGACAAAAGAATCACTTAATGTGATTTAAAACAATATAAAGTCAATTCAGTGAGCAGTGCTAATAACAAAAGTGATAAACATACAGGTGCCTGTTTGATGGTAGAAGGCACAGAAACTGTTACAAGCCTGACTTCAGCACTACGGAGAGCGCCATTTCACAAATATGTGAGATTATAAAGAGCCATTCTCATTTCAGAGTTGAAAAATGGTGTTAGAGAGCAGAATGGCAATGAAACCAAAGACTTTTAGATCAGCACCATGGTGATCCCTGTCTTAATAAAAATACAGACGTGCTGGGGTCAGAGGGCCTTATACTATCACAAGGAGTCAACTTCACTACAAAGGATATTTCCAAAAAAACCTCTTTACTCATCACATTGCATAGTAAGACACAAACGAACAGCTTGGTTATATCAGTATGTATGAGACTAAGATGTTATGTACAATAATATTACAGAATACATTTTGTGTTACGTTTTAACAGAGATGTGTAGCTCAAACCCGTGCAAGCAAAATAGAACACATTCTGAAAGGACGGCGAGTTATGCTGCTGCGGTTTAGTTGTTCTGAATGAAATGAATCTCCATGATAGCCTACCTTCTCTTTGTTGGGTAAAGTCTGAGTCCTGGTAAAAGTGTCTCCTCCGTTTATACTGATCAGTTCCGCATCTGCAGGCGGAAACGGTGCGGGGAAAACCACTACGTCACTCTTGAGCGTGTCTGAGCTGAAACACACGTCATACTGCTGAGTAGATTTGGAGTAAGACCAGCTCCCGTCAGGGTGGGTGGTGATCATGGGGGCGCCGTACCTGCTGAAATTGCCATCTGTCCTGTGGCATTTGACAGCTATTAAACTGATGAGACTGAGCAGAAAGATGACTGACACCGACACAATGGCGATCAGCAGATACAGGTTCAAATCAGAGAAGCTCTCCTCCTTTATGGGCACATGTCTGAACTGAGTCTGGATGTCAGCTGTGCTTTCAACCACCACCACATCAATAGTCACAGTAGCTGACAGGGAGGGTTCTCCGTTATCAGAGACCAACACCACCAAGGGGTGAGTTTTCAGGTCATTGTCACTCATTCTCCTCTTAGTCCTGATCTCTCCGGTGCTGGTTCCGATCCGGAAGAGGTTGTTTCCCTTGGGCTCAGACAGGTGATAAGACAGCAGCGCATTGTATCCAGAGTCTGCGTCTACAGCCCTGATCTTTGCCACAAAGTATCCCGCTTCAGCAGAATAGGGGATGCTCTCACTGTTAATGGAGCCGTGCTCAGAATAGGGCGCGAGAATTGTTGGATTATTGTCATTTTCATCGAGTATCAAAACGTTCACAGTCACGTTGCTGCTGAGCGGAGGAACACCAGAGTCTGTGGCCTGAACTTTAAACTGAAACGTTTTTAACTCCTCGAAGTTAAAGGCCTGAAGACTGACTATATCTCCAGTCTCTGAGTTGATGTTTACCATGGATGAAATCGGAATATTTTTTGTAGAACTATCCAACAATTTATAAGTCAGTTTTGCATTACGGTCCAAATCAGGATCAAAGGCAGTTACTCTGCTAATAACGGAGCCTGTGGGACTGTTTTCTTTCACATAAACATTAATCACAGGCTCCATAAATCGAGGTGCATTATCATTGACATCAGAAACGTGAACAGTGATGACTCTGATACTGGACAGAGGAGGACTTCCTTCATCTGTGGCTGTGATGGTGACATTGTAAACAGAAGTGTTTTCTCTGTCCAGTGGTCCATCTACTACTAATGAATAGTCATTTTTGTAGTTGGACTTGAGTTTAAAGGGAACAGAGCCAACTACCTTACAGTTAGTTACTCCGTTGTTTCCTCCATCTTTATCACTCACTGTCACCAGAGCAACGATTGTCCCCAGCTCTGCGTCTTCTTTAACTGGAGTCATGAGTGACGTCACGGATATTTCTGGGGCATTGTCATTCACATCAATTATCTCTATCAGTAGTTTAGCATGTGCACTACGAGGAGTGCTGCCTTGATCTCTTGCTTGAACTCTGACTTCGTAAGCAGGAGTCTCTTCATAATCTAATGTTCCCTTCACAGTGATCTCTCCTGTTTCTGGATTTAGATCAAATATATTTGATCGATCCGAAATGCCACGTTTGATAAACGAATACAGAATCTTGCTGTTCATTCCCTCGTCTAAATCTGTTGCATTTAATTTTATTATCACTGATCCTTGTGCCGCATTTTCTCGTACACGCACTTTATACAGCGATTTGCTAAAAATTGGTGTATTGTCGTTTGCATCTATTACATTAACATTTATCTGCAATGTCCCGGATCTAGCAGGTTTTCCTCCATCCACAGCGGTCAGAATAAGTTTAATTACTGGCTGTTTCTCTCGGTCTAAAGCTTTCTGCAGCACTAACTCAGCAGACACACCGTGTTCACCACCGCTCTGCACATCAAGCGAGAAATGTTCATTTTGACTCAGCTTGTAGCTTTTCACCGTGTTGCTGCCTATGTCTGCGTCTTCTGCTATTGGGAGAAGATATCTTTCTCCTGGTGACATTGATTCGGAGATGTTTACCGAATACGACTGTTCAATGAATTCTGGCGAGTTATCATTTATATCTAACACACTGACCTCAATGCGGTGTACATTCATTGGATCGCTTAAAACGGCCTGTATTCTGACGGAGCATTGCGCTGTGTTCGGACAAAGCTCCTCTCTGTCTATCCTTTCGTCAACAAAGAGGTTTCCAGTGCGCAAATTCACGTCAAAATAATTCTTACTGTTACTCGAAACAATACGTAGATCCCTGCTTTCCAGGTCTTGCAAATTCAAATTCAAATCCTTTGCGATATTTCCCACCACGGTGCCTTTGTTCATCTCCTCGGAAATGGAGTAGGATAACTGCGAAGCGGACCAGTCACAAAGACACAGCAGGGCAACAACACGAATCCAGGCGTTTCCCTCGTCCCCCATCGTTGTACAGTATACACCGATTCCCGCTATACATGTATTTCCATTTCATGTATGTATCCGTCGTAATCAAGAGTATCCAGCGGCAGAGCTTCTCACCACAGTCCTGTTCCAGCGTCTCTCTAAACTGAGGTGGATGACGGTGTTCGGTTTCCCGTGCAGGGAGGAGTTTTACACATCATGTAGCAATCATATCTGTGGTCTCCAGCGACATCGTGTGGTAAATGACACATATATCAACATAAATTTGAGAAACACTGAGCCCACTGGTTTACTGTATTATAGAAGACGTCGTCATTTAAATTCTTGCCATATATATTGCGGGTTACTGCATATAGTATGGAAACAAAATAGAAGGTGAGATTTTATAGTTCATCTTGACTATTTAATAATGCCCCTTCTTAAATGTAAATCTGAAAATGAAAGGAGGAATTCAAAGTCACTTATTTCTAAGGAGTGAAGTGTATTCAATTCAGTTAAAAAGCTTGAAACCTTGTCTTGTGTATCCACAAGATAAAGCATTTTACATCATTTCAGATCACTTGAACAAACAATTAGATAATCAGGTCATCCCAGTAAGTAACTCAACCCTTAACCATTTCTGAAGAAATAGAGAGGGTTTAACAATGGAAAGATTCAGAGAGCTAACAGAATCTTAAAGTTGCTGTGAGGCATTTCAGCACCAAGGACAGCGCTGTAACTACATTCAAGCTTTAAACCGCATGAGTCCAGTGTACAGATGTTCTGTCTAAAGCCAAAAGTATCAAATAGCACTGTTCTCAGAGACATCCTTAAAACATAAGAAAAAATGGGCTACCTGTCTTTAATGTGGTATAAAAAATTGGTAGCTAAAAGATTGCAATTTTGATTAGTTTATTTATCGCGTGAAAAGTGGAAATCGTTGTTATGGCAACTAGGAAGCTACTACATGTATTGCTGTGATTTCAGGCCGTGACTACCCCTGACTATTGCATGAATTTTATAATCACACGAAAAAGGAACAGCAGAATATTTAAATCATGGCGAGTGTACACATTTTAAGAACTTCATTTAAAACTGAAGCGAGCGGAAACAAAATATACACTTATTGGTAGTGTTCATTCTTTATGCCTCTTACCTTTTCTTTATTTGGTAAAGTTTGAGTCCGGGTAAAAGTGTCTCCCCCATTAATACTGATCAGTTCCCCATCTACAGGCGGAAAAGGTGCGGGGAAAACTACTACGTCACTCTTCAGCGTGTCTGAGCTGAAACATACGTCATACTGCTGAGTAGATTTGGAGTAAGACCAGCTCCCGTCAGGGTGGGTGGTGATCATGGGGGCTCCATACCTGCTGAAATTGCCGTCTGTCCTGTGGCATTTGACAGCTATTAAACTGATGAGACTGAGCAGAAAGATGACCGACACCGACACAATGGCGATCAGCAGATACAGGTTCAAATCAGAGAAGCTCTCCTCCTTTATGGGCACATGTCTGAACTGAGTCTGGATGTCAGCTGTGCTTTCAACCACCACCACATCAATAGTCACAGTAGCTGACAGGGACGGTTCTCCGTTATCAGAGACCAACACCACCAAGGGGTGAGTTTTCAGGTCATTGTCACTCATTCTCCTCTTAGTCCTGATCTCTCCGGTGCTGGTTCCGATCCGGAAGAGGTTGTTTCCTTTGGGCTCAGACAGGTGATAAGACAGCAGCGCATTGTATCCAGAGTCTGCGTCTACAGCCCTGATCTTTGCCACAAAGTATCCCGCTTCAGCAGAATAGGGGATGCTCTCACTGTTAACGGAGCCGTGCTCAGAATAGGGCGCGAGAATTGTTGGATTATTATCATTTTCATCGAGTATTAAAACGTTCACAGTCACGTTGCTGCTGAGCGGAGGAACACCAGAGTCTGTGGCCTGAACTTTAAACTGAAACGTTTTTAACTCCTCATAGTTAAAAGACTGCAAACTGACTATATCTCCAGTCTCTGAGTTTATATTCACCATTGATGAAATCGGAAAACCTTTTGGATAATTTTCCAGTAATGAATACATTAATTTAGCATTTTCGTTTGCATCGGCATCCTCAGCAGTTGCCCTTGCGATAACATCTCCCACCTTACTATTCTCTTTCACGTAAATAGATATGTTCTCACCTGGGAAAGTCGGCGCGTTGTCATTCACATCAGAAATCTGCACAGTGATTACAGCAGTGCTGGAAAGAGGCGGAACACCTTCATCCGTAGCAGTGATGGTTACATTGTACTGTGGCGCAAGCTCTCTGTCGAGGAGACCGTCAACTATCAAAGAGTAATAGTTTTTGTAATTTGACGTTAGTGTAAAAGGGACTGATTCTTTAATCTTACAAGTAAGAAGGCCATTCTGCCCTCCATCTTTATCAGTCACAGTCACTAACGCAACCACTGTTCCAATTCCAGCACTTTCTCTCACTGGACTCATTAGTGAGGTTATAGAGATCTCTGGTGCATTGTCATTTACATCGACCACCTCTACCAGCACTTTAGAGTAACCACTGCGAGGGGACGCGCCTTGGTCTGTTGCCTGTACTCTTAATTCATATGCATTACTTTCCTCATAATCCAAATTGGCCTTCACAACAATTTCACCGCTTTCCGGGATGACAGTGAATTTTTCAGCGGAATTCACATTTCCTCTTTTCATTAAAGAATATCTGATCTCTGAATTTGACCCCTCGTCTAAATCCGTGGCATTTAGTTTCAATATTGTTGTACCTGTAGGTACGTTTTCGCTGACCCTCACTTTATAAAGCGACTTGCTAAACGACGGTGTGTTATCATTGACATCTATCACACTGACAAGGATTTGCATCGTGCCAGACCTCGCAGGTTTTCCTCCGTCTACAGCTGTTAAAGTTAGTTTAATAACATGCTGTTTCTCTCGGTCTAAAGATTTCTGCAGCACCAACTCAGCGGACGCGCTGTCACCTCCGCTCATTACATCAATGGAGAAATGCTCGTTGGGACTTAACTTGTAGGTTTTCACTGAATTGCTGCCGGTGTCTGCATCTTGAGCTACCGGGAGCGGGTACCTTTCTCCCGATGAAGAAGACTCGGAAATATTAAACACATGGATTTGCTCGAGGAAGGATGGCGCATTATCATTTATGTCAACAATGATGACCTCAATGCGATGAATATTCATAGGATCGCTCAATAGTCCCTCTATATTTAGGGAACATTTAGGTGAATTCGGACAAAGCTCCTCGCGGTCTATCCTTTCGTTAACAACCAAGGCTCCCGTTCTTACATTTGCCTCGAAATATGTCTTACTGTATCCCGAAACAATCCGAAATCCCCGTTCCACCAGTTGCTGTGTCTGAATGTTTAAATCCTTTGCGAGATTCCCCACCACTGTGCCTTTGTCCACCTCCTCGGAAACGGAGTAAGAAATCTGAGCAGCAGACCAGTCAGATAAACAAAGAAGAATGGCGCACAACATCCATTCTGCCTCTTTACACCGTTGACGACCCATCTTTTTCTTCAGAGAAGGAGTCCAGCCAAACAAACGTCATTAATCCACAAAAAACGCAAAATATTCAAGACTGCCGAGCTCTCTACATGTCAAGACGATCTATCAGAACGAATGGTTTACTAACCCAGCCCCTACGAAACGTACAGGCTGAGTCTGATTTCACCGACGAGGAGGAGGAGGAAGAGGAGGAGGAGGAGGAGGAGGAGGAGGAGGAGTCTTCAGTCATTAATGGACACGATTAAACCCGTGGTCTCCAGCGACATCTTGCGTTCCTTTGACAGAACACAGTGGATTCTGACCAACAACACGTCATGAGTTAATGTGTTTACTTTAACAGTACATAATGAATGTTTATGAGCTGATTGCTGAAGCCTTATGTTTGTTTGTTGTAAAAGCAAAACGGTAGGAACGGCAGAAGAATCCAAGTCAATGGAAACGAGATTAAACAGAGAAGAATATTATAACTGGCAAGAGAGACAATGTATTGATCATTGTTGAATAAAAAGTGAATGAATTAAATAGATAATGATTGTATAAGACTGTTCTTTTGCTGCTACACATAAGCTTCCACCACCAAAAACAATTAAAAAGGACGTTTATAAAAAGAACATACAATTTAGAACAAATGCCGCAATTTCGTTCCCTGCCCCTTTGCCACTTTATATTGCTGTGGAAATCTATGAATTTATGATAGTAAACGTCTATGCCTGAATATGTTTGAATTGTTTTACCAGTTTACATTAAAACAGAATGTATTTGAAATGGATTTTTCCCCCAAAATCAGCCAACCCATCAACAAACTAAGCAAAGTGTAACACACGTTCAAAATAAGTACATGAAGTCAAAAAGACCAAGGGACGAAATGAGATTTCAGCACCATGGAGAGAGCATTTCCCATTCAGCAGTACTCGACTATGGATGAACAATATCCAATCTATAAGACGTTTAATTTTGGTCAGAACCTTAATAATAAACCTCTATTATCGGTGATGAAAGGACCACACCTGCACCACCTTTAAAACAGCAAGGCATAATTACCATGTACTGCGAACGCTTTTGCCCTCACTTGAAACAGTTGAAGATATACATGGAAATAAAATATAAACTCATTAGCAGTGTTCATTCTTTATGCCTCTTACCTTCTCTTTGTTGGGTAAAGTCTGAGTTCTTGTAAAAGTGTCTCCGCTGTTAATACTGATCAGTTCCGCATCTACAGGCGGAAACGGTGCGGGGAAAACCATTACGTCACTCTTCAGCGTGTCTGAGCTGAAACACACGTCATACTGCTGAGTAGATTTGGAGTAAGACCAGCTCCCGTCAGGGTGGGTGGTGATCATGGGGGCACCGTACCTACTGAAATTGCCATCTGTCCTGTGGCATTTGACAGCTATTAAACTGATGAGACTGAGCAGAAAGATAGCTGACACCGACACAATGGCGATCAGCAGATACAAGTTCAAATCAGAGAAGCTATCCTCCTTTATGGGCACATGTCTGAACTGAGTCTGGATGTCAGCTGTGCTTTCAACCACCACCACATCAATAGTCACAGTAGCTGACAGGGACGGTTCTCCGTTATCAGAGACCAACACCACCAAGGGGTGAGTTTTCAGGTCATTGTCACTCATTCTCCTCTTAGTCCTGATCTCTCCGGTGCTGGTTCCGATCCGGAAGAGGTTGTTTCCTTTGGGCTCAGACAGGTGATACGAAAGCAGCGCATTGTATCCAGAGTCTGCGTCTACAGCCCTGATCTTTGCCACAAAGTATCCCGCTTCAGCAGAATAGGGGATGCTCTCACTGTTAACGGAGCCGTGCTCAGAATAGGGCGCGAGAATTGTTGGATTATTGTCATTTTCATCGAGTATTAAAACGTTCACAGTCACGTTGCTGCTTAGCGGAGGAACACCAGAGTCTGTGGCCTGAACTTTAAACTGAAACGTTTTTAGCTCCTCGAAGTTAAAAGACTGCAGACTGACTATATCTCCAGTCTCTGAGTTTACAGTAACCATTGAACCTATCGGGGTGGTTTTAGGTGAACTGTTGATTAAATGGTATGTTGCTTTTGCGTTTTCATTCATATCTGAATCTAACGTCATCAGTGTATACATAGTGCTTCCAGTGGGACTGTTCTCTTTCACATACACATTAATCACAGGTTCCAGAAATCTAGGAGGATTGTCATTGACGTCAGAAATTTGAATATTAATGACGTTTGTACTCGACAGAGAGGGAGTTCCTTCATCTGTAGCTGTAATTGATACATTATACTCTGAAACACTCTCTCTGTCAAGAGAGCCATCAACCAACAATGAATAATAGTTTTTATAGTTAGATTTTAACTTAAATGGCACTGAACCTGTAATTTGACAGTGTGTCAGACCATTCTTACCTCCGTCTTTATCAGTAATGGTGACCATAGCGACAGCTGTGCCTATTTCAGCGTCCTCTTTCACTGGACTCATGAGTGAAGACACGGAGATTTCTGGAGCATTGTCATTGACATCAATAACTTCGACTAAAACCTTGCTGTGTGCAATGCGAGGAGGAGTGCCTTTATCTCGTGCTTGAACACGAACCTCGTATGCTTGATTTTCCTCATAATCAATATTACCTTTTACACTAATTTCTCCAGTGTTATCATTCAGACCAAATTTGTCATCAGGACTTAAACGTCCCCTTCCTACAATAGAATATACAAGTTGGCCATTAACACCGTCATCTAAATCAGTAGCCGTGAGTCTTAACAACGTCGTGCCAATATTTGTATTTTCTACAACTTGGACCTTGTAAAGAGATTTACTGAACACGGGAGAATTGTCATTTACATCCAGTACATTAATTTGTATCTGTAAAGTTCCCGTTTTTGGAGGTTTCCCTCCATCTATCGCTGTCAGTGTGAGTTCAATAACAGCCTGTTTTTCTCGATCTAATGCTTTCTGCAGCACTAACTCAGCAGACACGCTCTGGTCACCACTGCTCTGTGTATCCAAAGAGAAATGATCATTCGGGTTTAATTTATAAGTCTTTACCGAATTAGTTCCTACATCTGCGTCATGAGCTAGCGGCAATAGATGTCTTTCTCCAACATATGAAGATTCAGACATATCTATTGTGGTTATTTCTTCCAGAAAAGACGGAGCATTGTCATTAATATCATTAATCACAATTTCAATTCGATGGAGGCTTCGTGGGTTACTCAGTATGGCCTCTATGTTTAGAGAGCACTTTACCGTATTAGGACAGAGCTCCTCCCGATCTATCCGCTCGTTAACGAAAAGTACTCCAGATTCATGGTTTATGTCAAAATACCGCTTGTTATACCCAGAGGTGAGCTGAAGACCCGTGGACTGGAGTTGCTGCACACTGAGATTTAAATCCTTCGCGAGATTTCCCACCGCTGTCCCTTTGTCCACCTCCTCTGAAATGGAGTAGGATATCTGAGCCACGGACCAGTCGCACAGACAAAGCAGAGTGAAAAACAGACCCACGATATCATCCCATTGTTCCCGAGCAGCCATCGCTGTCGCGGAAAAAGGAGCAAATCCTGTTCTCCTGCCTCTTGGCCAATCCACGAGAGATTAAAAGTAACGTTTTAAATATCCATCCTCGCTGTGTGTCCTCTCTCTGTAGGGTTTCACTCGTCTGAAAGCTATTTTCAGAAAGCACTGCCAGATGATGACGTTTCTTTTTTATGTCATGAATAGAGGAGGAGTTTCTAAACGGTTAACGCAATATTTTTTGCGTGGTCTCGAGCGACATCTAGTGACAATTTTGTATACTGAAAGGCGGCCCAAAGATATCTATATTATTAGCTGCACAAACACAATTAATAAAAAATATATAATCTGGATAACATTCTAACATTAATGGGTTGATTTTGAAGTATTTAAATCAGAGACAACTATTCGTAAAACAATATGTATCCATGAAATCTCCATTTATTCTGTTATTAAGAACGTTTCAATGCGTTTCACAAGATCAGCACAGCAGACAGCAGCCGGGTGTGAATACAGAGAACAGTCGACAGAGAAGAAGGTTTCAGCACCGTGGACAGCGCCTCAATTTCAGCAAAGTCCTGTCTCACTCAGTTAAAAAAAGATTTCAACCTTGTTGTCCTGAAATTGTTCTTAATTAATAAAAACCTTCCTCCATCAATACACCTGACAGCTTTGAAATGCATAACAATGCACCATGAAACCACTGAGAATCCAGTTTAACACAGAAGAGACTACAGATACACGTCTGGGTTACTGACACATTCTTAACAATGGTGTACAATAGTTTATCAGTAATTGATTAAAACTGCTAATCATTATTACTTGGGGTACCATCCGGGGTATGAGAAACATTCTTTTTCAAGATGTCAGATTAATGAAATTGGGCGTGGCTTACCTTCTCTTTGTTGGGTAAAGTCTGAGTTCTTGTAAAAGTGTCTCCGTTATTAATGCTGATCAGTTCCGCATCAACAGGTGGAAACGGTGCGGGGAAAACTACTACGTCACTCTTGAGCGTGTCTGAGCTGAAACACACGTCATACTGCTGAGTAGATTTGGAGTAAGACCAGCTCCCGTCAGGGTGGGTGGTGATCATTGGGGCTCCGTACCTGCTGAAACTGCCGTCTGTCCTGTGGCATTTGACAGCTATTAAACTGATGAGACTGAGCAGAAAGATGACTGACACCGACACAATGGCGATCAGCAGATACAGGTTCAAATCAGAGAAGCTCTCCTCCTTTATGGGCATATGTCTGAACTGAGTCTGGATGTCAGCTGTGCTTTCAACCACCACCACATCAACAGTCACAGTAGCTGACAGGGAGGGTTCTCCGTTATCAGAGACCAACACCACCAAGGGGTGAGTTTTCAGGTCATTGTCACTCATTCTCCTCTTAGTCCTGATCTCTCCGGTGCTGGTTCCGATCCGAAAGAGGTTGTTTCCTTTGGGCTCAGACAGGTGATAAGACAGCAGCGCATTGTATCCAGAGTCTGCGTCTACAGCCCTGATCTTTGCCACAAAGTATCCCGCTTCAGCAGAAAAGGGGATGCTCTCACTGTTAACGGAGCCGTGCTCAGAATAAGGCGCGAGAATTGTTGGATTATTGTCATTTTCATCGAGTATTAAAACGTTCACAGTCACGTTGCTGCTGAGCGGAGGAACACCAGAGTCTGTGGCCTGAACTTTAAACTGAAATGTTTTTAACTCCTCGAAGTTAAAAGACTGCAGACTGACTATATCTCCAGTCTCTGAGTTGATGTTCACCATAGTGGGTGGAGGCAGAGATTTACTATTACTGTCTAACAATGAGTAGCTCACCTGACCATTGATGCTGACGTCAGCATCAGATGCAGTAACTGTTTTAATAACTGTTCCTACTTTGCTGTTTTCCTTCACATAAACATTTATTACCGGTTCCGGGAAAGATGGCGCGTTGTCATTAACATCAGAAATGTGAACAGTAATAATACTGATGTTCGAAAGAGGAGGACTCCCTTCATCTCTAGCTGATATTGTGACATTGTACTGAGGAGTTACCTCTCTGTCCAAATGTCCGTCAACCACTAAAGAGTAATAGTTTTTATAATTTGTGTCCAATTTGAACGGGACCGCGTTTAAGATCTCACATTTCACCTCACCATTTTTGCCGCTGTCTCTGTCTAGGACGGATACAAGCGCAATAGCAGTTCCTACAGCAGCATCCTCATTCACTGTATTCATCAATGACGTCACAGTGATTTCAGGAGCGTTGTCGTTGACGTCAATTACTTCTACCAGCACTTTGCTATGAGCAGACAGGGGAGGCTGGGCTTTGTCTCTAGCCTCTGCTCGGATCTCAAAAGCTTTCCTGTCTTCGTAGTCGATTTTTCCTTTCACTGAAATAACTCCAGTGTCAGGGTCAATTTTGAAAATATCTAGAATATGGTCCTGATCTTTACTACGAAGAGAATACACTACTTCACTATTTGTTCCTTCATCAGCGTCGGTCGCATTTAAGGTGAAGACTGTCGTACCAATCGGGACATTTTCAAGCGTCTGTACTTTGTAAAGAGTGCTGCTGAACACTGGTGCGTTATCATTTATGTCGAGTACGTTTATTTCAATTTCTGATGTGCCTGAATTTGATGGAGCTCCTCCGTCTAACGCAGTTAACACGAGCTGCATGCGTGCCTTTTTCTCACGGTCTAAGGCTTTCTGCAGCACCAACTCTGGAGATATGCTGTCCTCTCTTTTGTGTGTCGCAAGAGTGAAATATTCGTTCGGACTGAGCTTATACGCATTGACACCATTTTTACCCACATCAGCATCACTTGCCTCCGACAACGCGAATCTAAATCCAGGCAGGGTGTTCTCCGCTATGTCCAGTATTTGCGATTTCGTGCTAAAGGACGGAGAATGGTCATTCACATCTTTAACTTCTATCTCTACACGATAAAGCTTCAACGGGTTGTTTATCACTGCCTCCACACTGACCGTGCATTTGGGTTCCTCTGCACAAAGCTCCTCTCGGTCTATCCTCTCGTTGACATGCAGAAATCCGGTCTTTAGATTTACCTCGAAGTATTTCCTCTTAGATCCTGTAACAAGCTGAAACAAACGGGACTCTAAATCCTGCACATTGAGGTTCAGATCCTTTGCGATATTTCCGACATTCGTTCCCGGGTTCACCTCCTCTGAGACGGAGTAGGAGAGCTGCCCAGATGCGGCGTCCCAGCAACGATCCAGCAGCACCAGCACCAGATATGCAACAATAGACCTCCTGCTACTTGGTAAAGACATCATTCCGCCGAAGAAGAACAAAACATACATCCACACCAGGGTTTTTCGACCGTTAAATTACACGAAGACGAACAGTTTTAGTCAGCACTATTTCGATTTTCCTCTTCTTATACACGATGACTCCATTATGCCCTGCCGTCTCCTCCCGTGTCTCTTTGTGATGAAAACCACAGTCAGTCTGTCTTTACTCTGGGAGGAGCCTCCACAATTTCTGTGTCACGGTCTATAGCGTCACTGTGTGGTAACTTCCAATAACTGCACGAGTTAGAAACGTGGAAAATCCCTCCTCATTCTGCAACACTGACAACCACTTATTTATAAATTGTAAGTCATTGCAAGGGTTTGGATACATAGAAACCACAATATAGTTTGATATATATTGACAGTATCACTATTGATTTATTGAATTCTGCAAATGAACAGTAGTTTGAATGGATATTCAGCATTAAAGGTCAGGCTCCAAGTCTGATAATAGTGAAAGGCAGTGTTTCTTAGCTTCAAATGTTTTCAGGATGTATCAGGAAAAAATGTCTCAGACTAGATAGCTATATTTTATTGTGTGTGTGAAAACTTAAGAAACAGATAGAATTAAGGGATTTCCCTCAGTTCTGTGGGTTAGGTAGTACACATTTATTGCTTGTCACCCTATCCCAGATACAAGATTAAAAGGATGGAATCAGTCAACGGTGAGGCACACACCTCAGACAGAAAAAAGCCAAACAAACACTGGCACAAGACATTTTGAGTGATTACTCATTACAGCACTCTGGAATGTTTAACAGTAAAAATAAATTATTGCAAAGCCAGCAATACGGCTGTCACCGTAAGGAAACAAGTCACTTATTTTCACACTCCTTTATCAAAATAAATATATATATATTTTCACTTGCAAATATATTGCATCCATGACCACCCAAACATGTTCTTATTCTTAGACCTGCCGATGCAGTATAATATCCATTTGTTATGGGGATTGCCGGTAGAACCAATTCAGAAAAGTGCGTTCAGTACCATGGACAGCGACACACGCATTAAACGCAGAGTTGGCAGCCAATATAGGAAGATTAAAACAATGCATGTAAAGCAGGCCTATAACAACTTATCTCAAATTAAAAGCATGTTGTTTGTCCAAACAAAGAACCAAGTATATTGTTACTGTCAGTAATCATACCAACCATATTGATACAAACCATAACGGAATGGCAAGAATAAGATGCACTCAATGCGCATGTTCTTACCTTCTCTTTGTTGGGTAAAGTCTGAGTTCTTGTAAAAGTGTCTCCGCTGTTTATACTGATCAGTTCCGCATCTACAGGCGGAAACGGTGCCGGGAAAACTACTACGTCACTCTTCAATGTGTCTGAGCTGAAACACACGTCATACTGCTGAGTAGATTTGGAGTAAGACCAGCTCCCGTCAGGGTGGGTGGTGATCATTGGGGCCCCGTACCTGCTGAAACTGCCGTCTGTCCTGTGGCATTTGACAGCTATTAAACTGATGAGACTGAGCAGAAAGATGACTGACACCGACACAATGGCGATCAGCAGATACAGGTTCAAATCGGAGAAGCTCTCCTCCTTTAAGGGCACATGTCTGAACTGAGTCTGGATGTCAGCTGTGCTTTCAACCACCACCACATCAACAGTCACAGTAGCTGACAGGGAAGGTTCTCCGTTATCAGAGACCAACACCACCAAGGGGTGAGTTTTCAGGTCATTGTCACTCATTCTCCTCTTAGTCCTGATCTCTCCGGTGCTGGTTCCGATCCGAAAGAGGTTGTTTCCTTTGGGCTCAGACAGGTGATAAGACAGCAGGGCATTGTATCCAGAGTCTGCGTCTACAGCCCTGATCTTTGCCACAAAGTATCCCGCTTCAGCAGAATAGGGGATGCTCTCACTGTTAACGGAGCCGTGCTCAGAATAGGGCGCGAGAATTGTTGGATTATTGTCATTTTCATCAAGTATTAGAACGTTCACAGTCACGTTGCTGCTGAGCGGAGGAACACCAGAGTCTGTGGCCTGAACTTTAAACTGAAATGTTTTTAGCTCCTCAAAGTTAAAAGACTGAAGACTGACTATATCTCCAGTCTCTGAGTTGATGTTCACCATTGTAGACAGCGGCACTAAGTCATTATCACTGACTAATGAATATCTCACCTGACCATTTTCACTAACGTCAGCATCTGTTGCAGATACTGCTTTCAAAACCGTCCCAACTGGACTGTTTTCTTTCACGTACATATTAATTGCAGTCTCTGAAAAGCGAGGTGTGTTGTCATTTACATCAGAAACATGAATAATAACCGTGCTAGTGTTAGAGAGAGGGGGCCTACCTTCATCTGTAGCTCTGATAGTGATATTGTAGTGGGAAATGAGTTCCCTGTCTAAAGCTCCACCAATAACTAAAGAATAATAATTTTTATAATTTGTCTCTAGTTTAAACGGGACTGAATTCATTATCTCACATTTGACTTCACCGTTTTTGCCCCCATCTCTGTCAAGAACTGAAACAAGTGCAATGGCAGTACCAATTTCAACGTCCTCTTTTACGGTCCTGAGCAGTGACGTCACCGTGATGTCAGGCGCATTGTCATTCAGATCCAACACCTCCACCAGTACTTTACACTGTGCAGTTAACGGAGGCTGGCCTTTGTCCGCAGCCTGCACACGAATTTCGAAAGCAGGATTTGTTTCGAAGTCAACCTGTCCTTTAACTGTTATTATTCCTGTTTCTGAATCGATTTCAAAAATATCCAACACATGGTCCTGATCTTTCGAGTTTAGAAAATACACAATGTCTTTGTTCGCCCCCTCATCGGCGTCAGTGGCAGTCACTGTTATTACTGTACTGCCAAGTGGTGCATTCTCTGGTATACTTGTTTTGTACAACGTTTTGGTAAACATCGGGAAATTATCGTTTGTGTCTAACACATTAATGATTATTTCTGACGTGCCTGATTTTGGAGGAGTCCCTCCATCTACAGCGGTCAGCGTGAGTTTGATTACAGCCTGTTTTTCTCGGTCTAATGATTTCTGAAGAACTAACTCTGCGGACACACTCTCTCCTTTGTGCACCGCTAATGAGAAATATTCACTGGGATTCAGCTTGTACGTGCTAATACTGTTTTTCCCCACATCAGCATCGTAGGCCGACAACACGGGGAACGTAGCTCCCGGCAGTACACTCTCTGCTATATCGATAGTTTGTGATTTGGCACTGAACGAAGGAGGATTATCATTCACGTCAAGAATATTAACTTCAATCCGGTACAGTTTCAGTGGATTGTTAATCACAGCCTCTACATTCACTTTGCATTTTGCAGCCTTCGCGCAGAGCTCCTCTCTGTCTATTCTTTCACTGACGTAGAGAAAACCTGACTTCAAATTTACATCGAAATACTTTCTCTTTGATCCGGCAACGATCTGAAACATACGTGACTCCAAATCCTGCACATTCAGATTTAGATCCTTGGCGAGATTTCCAACCGACGTCCCCGGGTTTACCTCCTCTGAGACGGAATAGGAGAGCTGCCCGGACACCGCTCCCCAGTTAAACACCGCGACAACAAGCAAGAGATAAATCCCAATGGAGGTCTTTCTTCCCGGCCGATGCATTATTCCACACGACGAGACAAAACATATATCCTTGTATGGACGTGCCCTGTGCTGTTCAAGGCGAACAAGCCGTTGGAAAGACGAAATTGTATGCCGGGATGTTTTCTATATCCATCCCCCGTCACCCTGCGTCTCATTCTAACAAAGCACGGGCAAAATGATCCTTTTAATGTGGGAGGGGCCTGTACACATCAGCGACCAGCTGGCGGTGTCACGGTCTATAGTGTCGCCTCATGGCCACTTGAAATAACTGCAAGGCTATGAACTAAATACAGTTATGAATGATTTCTTACAATATAAATCACCAGGAAGGAGATCATTCCTGTGAGTGATAAAGAACCATATCAAATCTCCTTAATCACTATGTCCACTGCCATACTTTATAATTTTACCAGAGTGTAATCGCCGCATATTTCAGCACCATGGAGAGAGCAAAATGGTCAACACTATAGATGGAACGGTTGAAAGAATATATAAAAAGGTTTGATCAGAGTAAAGAAAATGACAGGAGAAACACACAACAGCGAATTGTTTCACTTTTTTGGAAACAATACAGTATATTTAGACAACATGGCACGTTGTCTGTGACGTTTCAGATCAAATATTCAAAGACCAATAGAGTGAAGAACCATGTCAGCAGACATACACGCTATATAAACCACATAGCTGTTCTATTTTTTTTCTGTACTTTTAATATGTAAAACTTTCATCTGAAACTTGATTTCAGCATCGGATCAGCAAGGAAAATGTCATTACACATTGTAACATAACACATGATACAAGAGCGGGAATTAGACTCAATTAAACAAGAAAATTACGTTTCTAATCTTACCTTTTCTTTATTGGGTAAAGTCTGAGTCCTGGTAAAAGTGTCTCCGCTGTTTATACTGATCAGTTCCGCATCTACAGGCGGAAACGGTGCGGGGAAAACCACTACGTCACTCTTCAGCGTGTCTGAGCTGAAACACACGTCGTACTGCTGAGTAGATTTGGAGTAAGACCAGCTCCCGTCAGGGTGGGTGGTGATCATGGGGGCTCCGTACCTGCTGAAACTGCCGTCTGTCCTGTGGCATTTGACAGCTATTAAACTGATGAGACTGAGCAGGAAGATGACTGACACCGACACAATGGCGATCAGCAGATACAGGTTCAAATCAGAGAAGCTCTCCTCCTTTATGGGCACATGTCTGAACTGAGTCTGGATGTCAGCTGTGCTTTCGACCACCACCACATCAATACTCACAGTAGCTGACAGGGAGGGTTCTCCGTTGTCAGAGACCAACACCACCAAGGGGTGAGTTTTCAGGTCATTGTCACTCATTCTCCTCTTAGTCCTGATCTCTCCGGTGCTGGTTCCGATCCGGAAGAGGTTGTTTCCTTTGGGCTCAGACAGGTGATAAGAAAGCAGCGCATTGTATCCAGAGTCTACGTCTACAGCCCTGATCTTTGCCACAAAGTATCCCGCTTCAGCAGAATAGGGGATGCTCTCACTGTTAACGGAGCCGTGCTCAGAATAGGGCGCGAGAATTGTTGGATTATTGTCATTTTCATCGAGTATTAAAACGTTCACAGTCACGTTGCTGCTGAGCGGAGGAACACCAGAGTCTGTGGCCTGAACTTTAAGCTGAAAGGTTTTTGTCTCCTCATAGTTAAAAGACTGCAGGCTGACTATATCTCCAGTCTCTGAGTTGATGTTTATCATTGTAGAAAACGGTAATGTGTTCGTGTTACTTTGTAAAAATGAATATCTCACCTGACTGTTCTGATCAACGTCGGCATCGATCGCTGTTACAGTTTTAATAATTGCTCCTACTGGACTGTTCTCCTTCACATATACATTGATTATGTTTTCTGAGAACAGAGGTGCGTTATCATTCACATCAGACACGTGTACCTTAATGACGCTCGTGCTGGACAGTGGGGGGCTGCCCTCATCAGTAGCAGTGATGCTGATGTTGTATTGAGACGCGCTCTCTCTGTCTAGAGGACCGTCCACCACCAACGAATAGTAATTCTTATAATTTGACTCTAATTTAAAAGGGACGTCGTTGGAAATTTTACAGTTCACCATCCCGTTTTTACCTCCGTCTTTATCAAGTACTGAAACAAGTGCAATAGCGGTGCCAATGGACGCATCTTCTTTAACCGCAGTCAGTAATGACGTCACTGAAATTTCAGGGGCATTGTCATTGACGTCTAAAACTTCAATTAATAATTTGGCGTGTGAGGTGAGAGGAGATGAAGCTCCATCACTGGCTTGTACTCTGATCTCAAAAGCATTATTTTTCTCAAAGTCGATGTTTTTTTTATTTGTTACAGTTCCAGTTTTTTCATCTATGTCAAACAAATCAGTTTGTCTCCCCTGATCTACTTCACTAAAAGAATATGATACTTGTCCGTTGTAACCAACGTCCAAATCAGTAGCATTTAGTGTTATTATTGATGTGCCTATCTTTACATTTTCATGGATACTGGCTTTATACAGTGTTTGACTGAATACGGGAGCGTTGTCATTACTGTCCAAGACATTGATTATAATCACCATAGTGCCTGATTTAGCAGGAGTTCCTCCGTCAATAGCAATTAGTGTGAGTCGAATCACAGGCTGTTTTTCTCTGTCTAAAACTTTCTGAAGCAGCAGTTCGACAGTTACACTCTCTCCTTTATGAGTAGCAAGAGAGAAGTGTTCATTCTGGCTCAGTTTGTAGGTGTTTACAGTATTTTTACCGACGTCTGCATCGTGAGCTCTCTTCAATGGAAATTTTGCCCCTGCTACTGTGCTCTCAGTGATATTTATTATCTGGTTAGTGCTGAGAAATGACGGAGAATTATCATTGACATCTAAGATAATAATTTCAATCCGGTACAGTTTCAGTGGATTATTGATAACTGCTTCTACACTGAGCGAACATTTGGGCTCATCTCCGCAGAGCTCCTCTCGATCTATTCTCTCATTAACGTACAGGACACCAGTCTTCAGGTTTACCTCGAAATATTTTCTCTTTGATCCAGCAACGATCTGAAACATGCGGGACTCCAAATCCTGGACATTGATGCTCAGATCTTTAGCGATGTTTCCGACAACAGTCCCCAGATTCACCTCCTCTGCGACGGAGTAAGAGAGCTGCCCAGACACCGCTTCCCAGTAACAATCCAGCAGCACGACCAAGAGATATATCCACACAGAGCTCGTCCTGCTCGGTAAATGCATTATTCCACACGTCGAAAGAGCATGAAGGCAAAACTGGGCAAAACGGATGATCAGTCCTAATATCGAGATCAAGAACGAAATATTGCAAACAAATATTTCAGCATTTTCACGACCAACGAGACAGTCGTGCTTTGTCGTCCGACTTCTCTTTGTAACAAAGCCCACAGAAACATCATCGAATTAATCTGGGAGGAGCCCCGTGCCGCCGAAGAGGCCGTCTAAATGTGGTGGTCTACAGCGTCCCCTTGTGGACATAAGTCAAACCTACATGCTACAGAAGATATGATAACACTGGAAACTACAAAACATTCTCAGTTCGTTTGAAATATGAAGCAATTGCCACAATGAAAGGGTCAACGAAACGTTGATCAATTGATGGAAAAAATAATACTCTATGACTGAAATGTTCTTTAGATTACATGATATTTTAGAAAATAATTGACATGTCAAGCAAAACGCTTGCCCTTACAGTGGGGCTTAGTAAGTCTACATAATAAAATACAATGGCCGAAGCGAGGAGGGAAGTACATGCAAATATTGGACGAAAAGAGCTTTCTTCACAGATATATTTTCTGAAATCTGTAACATATTGTTCCAGTGACAATGCCAAAGATATGTGTACTTAAAACACTATGCACTTCAATAACGCCTTGCACCATGTTGTTTAAATTGCAAGCAACCTCAATAAGTTGTGTTCAGCACCACAGACAGCGACAAACACATTTGTCAGCAGCAACAATTACTGAAATTCATGAGATATCAACAAATTAACAGCAGACTGCAGAGTACAATATTTAACTAAAAGAACTCAATAACCTTGATTTTAATATCCTTGCTAATAATTTCGTTTAAACTGAAAACAAAAGTCTGTATAAATGTCGCCATGTTTTAACAAAATCTCCTTCGAAAATAAAGCCCAACCAGTTCTTAATGTAAGTTCAATCTTACCTTCTCTTTGTTGGGTAAAGTCTGAGTCCTGGTAAAAGTGTCTCCGCTGTTTATACTGATCAGTTCCGCATCTACAGGCGGAAACGGTGCGGGGAAAACCACCACGTCACTCTTCAGCGTGTCTGAGCTGAAACACACGTCATACTGCTGAGTAGATTTGGAGTAAGACCAGCTCCCGTCAGGGTGGGTGGTGATCATGGGGGCTCCGTACCTGCTGAAATTGCCGTCTGTCCTGTGGCATTTGACCGCTATTAAACTGATGAGACTGAGCAGAAAGATGACTGACACCGACACAATGGCGATCAGCAGATACAGGTTCAAGTCAGAGAAGCTCTCCTCCTTTATGGGCACATGTCTGAACTGAGTCTGGATGTCAGCTGTGCTTTCAACCACCACCACATCAATAGTCACAGTAGCTGACAGGGAGGGTTCTCCGTTATCAGACACCAACACCACCAAGGGGTGAGTTTTCAGGTCATTGTCACTCATTCTCCTCTTAGTCCTGATCTCTCCGGTGCTGGTTCCGATCCGGAAGAGGTTGTTTCCCTTGGGCTCAGACAGGTGATAAGACAGCAGCGCATTGTATCCAGAGTCTGCGTCTACAGCCCTGATCTTTGCCACAAAGTATCCCGCTTCAGCAGAATAGGGGATGCTCTCACTGTTAACGGAGCCGTGCTCAGAATAGGGCGCGAGAATTGTTGGATTATTGTCATTTTCATCGAGTATTAAAACGTTCACAATCACGTTGCTGCTGAGCGGAGGAACACCAGAGTCTGTGGCCTGAACTTTAAACTGAAAGGTGTTTAACTCCTCGAAGTTAAAAGACTGCAGACTGACTATGTCTCCAGTCTCAGAGTTGATGTTTATCATTGTAGAAAACGGTAATGTGTTCGTGTTACTTTGTAAAAATGAATATCTCACCTGACTGTTCTGGTCAACGTCAGCATCAGTTGCTGTCACAGTTTTAATAACTGCTCCTACTGGACTGTTCTCCTTCACATATACATTGATTATGTTTTCTGAGAACAGAGGTGCGTTATCATTTACATCAGACACGTGTACGTTAATGACGCTCGTGCTGGACAGTGGGGGGCTGCCCTCATCAGTAGCAGTGATGCTGATGTTGTATTGAAACGCGCTCTCTCTGTCTAGAGGACCGTCCACCACCAACGAATAGTAATTCTTATAATTTGACTCTAATTTAAAAGGGACGTTGTTGGAAATTTTACAATTCAGCATCCCGTTTTTACCTCCGTCTTTATCAAGTACTGAAACAAGTGCAATGGCGGTGCCAATGGACGCATCTTCTTTAACTGCAGTCAGTAGTGACGTCACTGAAATTTCAGGGGCATTGTCATTTACGTCTAAAACTTCAATCAGCAATTTTGTGTGTGAGGTGAGAGGAGATGAAGCTCCATCACTGGCTTGTACTCTGATCTCAAAAGCATTATTTTCTTCAAAGTCGATATTCTTTTTATTTGTTACAGTTCCAGTTTTTTCATCTATAGCAAACAGATCAGTTTTCTTCCCTCGGCCTACTTCACTGAACGAATATAACACTTGTCCGTTTTGTCCTGCATCTAAATCAGTAGCATTTAGTGTTATTATCGATGTTCCCATCTTAACATTTTCATACACACTGGCTTTGTACAGCTTTTGACTGAATACGGGAGCGTTGTCATTACTGTCCAAGACATTGATTATAATCACCATAGTGCCTGATTTAGCAGGTGTTCCTCCGTCAATAGCAGTTAATGTGAGCTGGATCACAGACTGTTTTTCTCTGTCTAAAACTTTCTGGAGCACTAATTCGACAGTTACACTCTCTCCTTTATGTGTTTCGAGAGAGAAATGTTCATTCTGGCTCAGCTTGTAGGTGTTAACAGTATTTTTACTGACGTCTGCATCGTCAGCAGGATGCAGAGGAAACCTTGCCCCTGCTGCCGTGTTTTCAGTAATATTCATGAACTGTGACGTTCTGAGAAATGAAGGGGAATTGTCATTAACATCTAGGATAATAATTTCAATCCGGTACAGTTTCAGTGGGTTATTGATAACTGCTTCTACACTGAGCGAACATTTGGGCTCATCTCCGCAGAGCTCCTCTCGATCTATTCTCTCATTAACGTACAGGACACCAGTCTTCAGGTTTACCTCGAAATATTTCCTCTTTGATCCAGCAACGATCTGAAACATGCGCGACTCCAAATCCTGGACATTGATGCTCAGATCTTTAGCGATGTTTCCGACAACAGTCCCCAGATTCACCTCCTCTGAGACGGAGTACGAGAGCTGCCCAGACACCGCTTCCCAGTAACAATCCAGCAGCACGACCAAGAGATATATCCACACAGAGCTCGCCCTGCTCGGTAAATGCATTATTCCACACGTCGAAAGAGCGTGAAGGCAAAACCGGGCAATACGGCAAAACAACCCTAATATCGAGATCAAGAATGAAATATTTCAAACAGATATTTCCGCATATTTACGAACATCAACACAACCGTGCTTTGTCGTCCGACCTCTCTTTGTAACAAAGCCCACAGAAACATCATCCACTGAATCTGGGAGGAGCCCCGAGCCGCCGACGACACCGTCTAAATGTGGTGGTCTACAGCGTCCCCCTGTGGACATAATCTCTACGTACACTCTACATCTAACATGATAACATTGGAAAGTGGAAAACATTCTCAATTCTCTTTCAACGTGAAGCAATTGCAACAGTCAAAAGGTTAACTAAAAGGCAATAAAGTTTAGTCCACTGATTAAGAGAACAACTTTGTAAGATAATGTTAATAACATCAATTACAGCCTCTTTTAGAAATAAACTTCAAGCTCAAACAAAAGCCTTTCAGTACTGGCAGTGAGAAGACATCAACAAATACTCACTGACCTTTATTTATCTAAAGGAAGTTGACTCTTAAGATTGAATCGAAAGAGTTTTCTAATAGATATGTTATGAAATATGTACCACATTGTAAGTTTTTAATGCCAAAGATGTGTGTAATTGTATTTTAAAACACTGTGGACTTTAATTACGTTTTCTTTTGCAACATGTTCTTGGAATGGCAGGTTATTTAACAAAATTTGTTTTCAGCACCACGGATAGCGACAAACACCGAGACTGCAAATCTGCACCCAAAAGGACAAACTGAGCTGAACCTTAATGAACAGCAAACTAACAGTCTACAATATCAAACTACAAACTCAGTGACATTAATTACTTTTACGTGACACCATATCCTTCTGAATTCAAAAGGACAGTCCTTATAATACCGATTTCTTGAATCCTATATAGGACTAGTAAGACACTAACAATAATGCAAACAATACTTTAGCATTACGTAGCAAATTATCCTATCTAGCAGGAAGTGCAATGGAACATTTAACTATTCTCCACTATGACTGTTGAATGCAAATATGTTCTTACCTTTTCTTTGTTGGGTAAAGTCTGAGTTCTGGTAAAAGTGTCTCCACTGTTTATACTGATCAGTTCCGCGTCTGCAGGCGGAAACGGTGCGGGGAAAACCACTACGTCACTTTTCAGCGTGTCTGAGCTGAAACACACGTCATACTGCTGAGTAGATTTGGAGTAAGACCAGCTCCCGTCAGGGTGGGTGGTGATCATGGGGGCTCCGTACCTGCTGAAATTGCTGTCTGTCCTGTGGCATTTGACCGCTATTAAACTGATGAGACTGAGCAGAAAGATGACTGACACCGACACAATGGCGATCAGCAGATACAGGTTCAAATCAGAGAAGCTCTCCTCCTTTATGGGCACATGTCTGAACTGAGTCTGGATGTCAGCCGTGCTTTCAACCACCACCACATCAATAGTCACAGTAGCTGACAGGGAGGGTTCTCCGTTATCGGAGACCAACACCACCAAGGGGTGAGTTTTCAGGTCATTGTCACTCATTCTCCTCTTAGTCCTGATCTCTCCGGTGCTGGTTCCGATCCGGAACAGGTTGTTTCCTTTGGGCTCAGACAGGTGATACGAAAGCAGCGCATTGTATCCAGAGTCTGCGTCTACAGCCCTGATCTTTGCCACAAAGTATCCCGCTTCAGCAGAATAGGGGATGCTCTCACTGTTAACGGAGCCGTGCTCAGAATAGGGCGCGAGAATTGTTGGATTATTGTCATTTTCATCGAGTATTAAAACGTTCACAGTCACGTTGCTGCTGAGCGGAGGAACACCAGAGTCTGTGGCCTGAACTTTAAACTGAAACGTCTTTAGCTCCTCGAAGTTAAAGGACTGCAGACTGACTATATCTCCGGTCTCTGAGTTTATGTTTATCATTGTAGAAAACGGTAATGTGTTCGTGTTACTTTGTAAAAATGAATATCTCACCTGACTGTTCTGGTCAACGTCAGCATCAGTTGCTGTCACAGTTTTAATAACTGCTCCTACTGGACTGTTCTCCTTCACATATACATTGATTATGTTTTCTGAGAACAGAGGTGCGTTATCATTCACATCAGACACGTGTACGTTAATGACGCTCGTGCTGGACAGTGGCGGGCTGCCCTCATCAGTAGCAGTAATGCTGATGTTGTATTGAGACGCGCTCTCTCTGTCTAGAGGACCGTCCACCACCAACGAATAGTAATTCTTATAATTTGACTCTAATTTAAAAGGGACGTTGTTGGAAATTTTACAGTTCACCATCCCGTTTCTACCTCCGTCTTTATCAACTACTGAAACAAGTGCAATAGCGGTGCCAATGGACGCTTCTTCTTTAACCGCATTTAATAGTGACGTCACTGAAATTTCAGGAGCATTGTCATTGACGTCTAAAACTTCAATTAATAATTTGGCATGTGAGGTTTGAGGAGATGAAGCTCCATCACTGGCTTGAACTCTGATCTCAAAAGCATTATTTTCTTCAAAGTCGATATTCTTTTTATTTGTTACAGTTCCAGTTTTTTCATCTATAGCAAACAGATCAGTTTGTTTCCCTCGGCCTGCTTTACTGAAGGAATAAAACACGTGTCCATTTTGTCCTGCATCTAAATCAGTAGCATTTAGTGTTATTATTGATGTTCCTATCTTGGCGTTCTCATGGACATTGGCTTTGTACAGAGTTTGACTGAATACAGGAGGATTATCATTAATGTCCAAAACGTTGATTTTAATCACCATAGTGCCTGATTTAGCAGGTGTTCCTCCATCAATAGCAGTTAGTGTGAGTTGGATCACTGACTCTTTTTCTCTGTCTAAAACTTTCTGAAGCACTAGTTCAGGAGTAACACTCTCACCTTTATGTGTAGCTAGAGAGAAGTATTCATTCTGGCTCAGTTTGTAGGTGTTTACAGTATTTTTGCCAACGTCTGCATCGTCAGCAGGATGCAGAGGAAATTTAGCCCCCGCTGCTGTGTTCTCACTAATGTCGATTACCTCAGACGTGCTGAGAAATGACGGAGAATTGTCATTCACATCTCGGATTATAATTTCAATCCGGTACAGTTTCAGTGGGTTATTGATAACTGCTTCTACACTGAGCGAACATTTGGGCTCATCTCCGCAGAGCTCCTCCCGATCTATTCTCTCATTAACGTACAGGACACCAGTCTTCAGGTTTACCTCGAAATATTTTCTCTTTGATCCAGCAACGATCTGAAACATGCGCGACTCCAAATCCTGGACATTGATGCTCAGATCTTTAACGATGTTTCCGACAACAGTCCCCAGATTGACCTCCTCTGAGACGGAGTAAGAGAGCTGCCCAGACACCGCTTCCCAGTAACAATCCAGCAGCACGACGAAGAGATATATCCACACAGAGCTCGTCCTGCTCGGTAAATGCATTATCCCACTCGTCGAAAAAACATGAAGGCAAAACCGGATAATACGGCAAAACAACCCCAAGATCGAGATCAAGAACGAAATATTTCAAACAAATATTTCCGCATTTCCACGACCAACAACACAGCCGTGCTTTGTCGTCCGACCTCTCTTTGTAACAAAGCCCACAGAAACATCATCGACTGAATCTGGGAGGAGCCCCGAGCCGCCGAAGAGGCCGTCTAAATGTGGTGGTCTGTAGCGTCCCCCTGTGGACATAATCTCTACGTACACTCTACATCAAACATGATGACCTTGGAAAGTGGAAAACATTATCAATGCTCATTCTACATTAAGTAATTGCAACAGTCAAAAGACGAATTAAAACGCAAGAAAGTTTAGTCCACTGATTAAGAGAACAATTTCATAATATAATGTTAATAACATCAATTACAGCCTCTTTTTGAAATAAACTTCATGCTCAAACAAAAGCCTTTCAGTACTGGCAGTGAGAAGACATCAAGAAACACTCACTGACCTTTATTTATCTAAAAGAAGTTGACTCTTAAGATTGAATCAAAAGAGTTTTCTAATAGATATGTTATGAGATATGTGACACATTGAAAGTTTTTAATGCCAAAGATATGTGTAATTGTATTTCAAAACACTGTGGACTTTAATTACATTTTCTTTTGCAACATGTTTTTGGAATCGGAGGTTATTTCACAAAAGTTGTGTTCAGCACCACGGATAGCGACAAACACCGAGACTGCAAATCTGCACCCAAAAGGACAAACTGAACTGAACCTTACTGAATAGCAAGCTAACAGTCTACAATATCAAACTACAATCTCAGTAACATGAATTACTTTTACGTGACACCATATACTTCTGGATTCAAAAGGACAATCCATTTAATACTGGTTTCTTGAATCCTATATAGGACTAGTAAGACTCTTTTTAAGATTAATGTAAACAATCCTGCAGCATTACGTAACTTTTTTTTTTTATCGAGCGCAAATTGCAATGGAACATTTAACTATTCTCTGAGTGTTGAATGCAAATATGTTCTTACCTTCTCTTTGTTGGGTAAAGTCTGAGTTCTGGTAAAAGTGTCTCCGCTGTTTATACTGATCAGTTCAGCATCTACAGGCGGAAACGGTGCGGGGAAAACCACTACGTCACTCTTGAGCGTGTCTGAGCTGAAACACACGTCATACTGCTGAGTAGATTTGGAGTAAGACCAGCTCCCGTCAGGGTGGGTGGTGATCATGGGTGCTCCGTACCTGCTGAAACTGCCGTCTGTCCTGTGGCATTTGACAGCTATTAAACTGATGAGACTGAGCAGAAAGATGACTGACACCGACACAATGGCCATCAGCAGATACAGGTTCAAATCAGAGAAGCTCTCCTCCTTTATGGGCACATGTCTGAACTGAGTCTGGATGTCAGCTGTGCTTTCAACCACCATCACATCAATAGTCACAGTAGCTGACAGGGACGGTTCTCCGTTATCAGAGACCAACACCACCAAGGGGTGAGTTTTCAGGTCATTGTCACTCATTCTCCTCTTAGTCCTGATCTCTCCGGTGCTGGTTCCGATCCGGAAGAGGTTGTTTCCTTTGGGCTCAGACAGGTGATAAGACAGCAGCGCATTGTATCCAGAGTCTGCGTCAACAGCCCTGATCTTTGCCACAAAGTATCCCGCTTCAGCAGAATAGGGGATGCTCTCACTGTTAACGGAGCCGTGCTCCGAATAGGGCGCGAGAATTGTTGGATTATTGTCATTTTCATCGAGTATTAAAACGTTCACAGTCACGTTGCTGCTTAGCGGAGGAACACCAGAGTCTGTGGCCTGAACTTTAAACTGAAACATTTTTGTCTCCTCGAAGTTAAAGGACTGAAGACAGACTATATCTCCAGTCTCTGAGTTTATATTCACCATTGTGGACAGGGGGACTGAGTTACTGTTATTTTCTAGAATTGAGTAGCTCACCTGCGCATTTTGATCAATGTCCGCATCGAGTGCAGACACTCTCTTTAGAACAGCTCCTACCGGACTGTTTTCTCTTAAATAAATATTGATTAAAGTGTCTGAAAAACGAGGCGCATTGTCATTGACATCTGAAATATAAACAGTAATTTCGCTGGTGCTAGTGAGAGGAGGGATTCCATCATCTGTAGCTGTGATGGTCACGTTATAATGTGAAGCACTCTCTCTGTCCAGCTGTCCATCTACTACCAAAGAATAATAGTTTTTATAATTTGTTTCTAATTTAAAAGGACTTTCATTTTTAATATCGCAGTGAACTGCACCATTTTTACCTCCGTCTCTGTCCAGGACTGACACTAGTGCTACAGCAGTACCCACTTTTGCATCTTCTTTCACTCTGTTCATTAATGACGTCACAGATATTTCAGGAGTGTTGTCATTTAAGTCCACCACCTCTGTCAGTACTTTACACTGGGCTGCCATTGGAGGAGAGCCTTTGTCACTAGCTTGCACGCGTATCTCGAAAGCCGAGTGCTCTTCAAAGTCAATCTTTCCCTTAACTGTTATTAACCCTGTGTGCTCATCAATGTGAAATATTTCTAAAACATGATCCTGATCTTTACTGCTCAGTGAATATGAAATCTCACCGTTTGGTCCATCATCAGCGTCTGTCGCTGTTACTGTTATTACTGATGTGCCAAGCGGTACATTTTCAGTAATAGCTGTTTTATATAATGATTTGGTAAATACTGGGGTGTTATCATTAACGTCTAAGATATTTATTATTATCTGTGATGTTCCGGATTTTGGAGGTGTTCCTCCGTCCACAGCAGTCAATGTGAGTTTAATCACCGGTTGTTTTTCTCTGTCTAAAGGTTTCTGAAGGACCAGCTCGGCAGAGACACTCTCTCCTTTGTTCACTGATAATAAGAAATGTTCATTTTGATTTAGCTTGTACGTGCTGATGCCGTTTTTTCCAACATCGGCATCATAGGCCGACAGCACAAGAAATTTCGTCCCAGGTAGTGTGCTTTCGGCGATTTCAATACTTTGCGAATTCGCACTGAAAGTGGGATGATTATCATTTGCATCTAGGATATTTATTTCTAGCCGATATAGCTTCAAGGGAGAATTTATCACAGCCTCTACACTCACTGTGCACTTCGCTGCCTTCGCACACAGCTCCTCTCTATCTATTCTCTCATTGACAAAGAGAACACCAGTCTTCAAATTTACCTCGAAATATTTTCTCTTGGATCCGGTAACAATCTGAAACATACGAGGCTCCAGTTCATCAGCACTGAGGTTTAGATCCTTGGCTATATTTCCGACAGAAGTCCCCGGATTCACCTCTTCCGATATGGAGTAGGAGAGCTGCCCAGACACTGATTCCCAGTAACAATCCAGCAGCACAAACAACACGTATGCCACCACGGGACTCCCGTTAATGGAAAACATAATCCAACGCGCGACGTGAATTCAGCATAGGAACGAGCCAAATGGATGTCGAGTATTACGGGAAACTGCGTCCCTTTTCCCTGTGATTCCTCCACAATGCAGATAATGCCCGGGTCTTCTCTCTGTGCGTCTGCGTCTCTTTGTGTCAAAGCCCACGAAAGACATCATCACGCTCTTAATCTGGGAGGGGCGTCAGGCCTTCAATCAAACCTTTTCTGTTTTATGGTCTACAGCGCCCCCGTATGGACGTGTGGACTGATTAAATTACAAATCAAGAGGACGACTATAACATGACACAAATCACCTCTCTTTAATTCTCAGCCCAAACCGACCAACTTTCAAAAGAAGAGACAGCCCAAAAGAGCAGGTTTCTTTCTTAGAAACATTTTTGAATTAACTGGTCGTATTAACTGGTGATATGCAACGTTTAATGTATTTCAAAATAGGGCTCAACACATTTGTTTTTGACTGGCATCTTTAAGCCTTACACTAAAATGTCATCCAGGCAAACAATCATTTACAATATACCATGAATACATTGCGTAAAAGTAGAAAATCTCAAAGGCTCATTGTTGATATGCTCAAAGAAGCAAATTGCAACATCTGGCATAAAAAGGAATTCCTCGGTATGAAATTATTAAACCAGTTCAAAATCAGCGTCTCCTATATTAACAATCAAATGGACAAAAAAGCAGACAAACAGCGAAATTTGATCCGCCATCAAATTTATGATACATAATTTGCACCAAACCAGTTCAATGTATTGTTTGCCATGAAGAAATGAAATAGCACAACACCAGCAGGATGGTCTTGTTGGGTTAGGCTGGTTCTTGCCTACAGCACCATGGACAGCGACTACTGCAGTAAAGCCACTGTTTTAGGCCTGCAATTGTAGATGATTCCAGGTGCAAAGCTTCACCATTTTCAAAAGATTCAGTCGGATCACGCGAGGAAATCAGTTAACACAACATCTGAGCACATACAGTGAGATATAACTAAATAAGAAAGGGAAAACCATATGAATGACAAATACATGAATGGCAAACAAAGCCAGCATTTAGTAACACTCAATCATCTTGATTTGTAGACCATTGCAAATGAGCTGATCTTACCTTCTCTTTGTTGGGTAAGGTCTGAGTTCTTGTAAAAGTGTCTCCGCTGTTTATACTGATCAGTTCCGCATCTACAGGCGGAAACGGCGCTGGGAAAACTACTACGTCACTCTTGAGCGTGTCTGAGCTGAAACACACGTCATACTGCTGAGTAGATTTGGAGTAAGACCAGCTCCCGTCAGGGTGGGTGGTGATCATGGGGGCGCCGTACCTGCTGAAATTGCCGTCTATCCTGTGGCATTTGACAGCTATTAAACTGATGAGACTGAGCAGAAAGATGACGGACACCGACACAATGGCGATCAGCAGATACAGGTTCAAATCAGAGAAGCTCTCCTCCTTTATGGGCACATGTCTGAACTGAGTCTGGATGTCAGCTGTGCTTTCAACCACCACCACATCAATAGTCACAGTAGCTGACAGGGAGGGTTCTCCGTTATCAGAAACCAACACCACCAAGGGGTGAGTTTTCAGGTCATTGTCACTCATTCTCCTCTTAGTCCTGATCTCTCCGGTGCTGGTTCCGATCCGGAAGAGGTTGTTTCCTTTGGGCTCAGACAGGTGATAAGACAGCAGCGCATTGTATCCAGAGTCTGCGTCTACAGCCCTGATCTTTGCCACGAAGTATCCCGCTTCAGCAGAATAGGGGATGCTCTCACTGTTAACGGAGCCGTGCTCAGAATAGGGCGCGAGAATTGTTGGATTATTGTCATTTTCATCGAGTATTAAAACGTTCACAGTCACGTTGCTGCTGAGCGGAGGGACACCAGAGTCTGTGGCCTGAACTTCAAACTGAAACGTTTTTAACTCCTCGAAGTTAAAAGACTGCAGACTGACGATATCTCCGGTCTCTGAGTTGATGTTTATCATTGTAGAAAACGGTAATGTGTTCGTGTTACTTTGTAAAAATGAATATCTCACCTGACTGTTCCGGTCAACGTCAGCATCAGTTGCTGTCACAGTTTTAATAACTGCTCCCACTGGACTGTTCTCCTTCACATATACATTGATCATGTTTTCTGTGAACAGAGGTGCGTTATCATTCACGTCAGACACGTGTACATTAATGACGCTCGTGCTGGACAGTGGGGGGCTGCCCTCATCAGTAGCAGTTATGCTGATGTTGTATTGAGACGCGCTCTCTCTGTCTAGAAGACCGTCCACTACCAACGAATAGTAATTCTTATAATTTGACTCTAACTTAAAAGGGACGTTGTTGGAAATTTTACAATTCACCATCCCGTTTTTACCTCCGTCTTTATCAAGTACTGAAACAAGTGCAATGGCGGTGCCAATGGACGCATCTTCTTTAACTGCAGTCAGTAGTGACGTCACTGAAATTTCAGGGGCATTGTCATTTACGTCTAAAACTTCAATCAGCAATTTTGTGTGTGAGGTGAGAGGAGATGAAGCTCCATCACTGGCTTGTACTCTGATCTCAAAAGCATTATTTTCTTCAAAGTCGATATTCTTTTTATTTGTCACAGTTCCAGTTTTTTCATCTATAGTAAACAGATCAGTTTTCTTCCCTCGGCCTACTTCACTGAACGAATACAACACTTGTCCGTTTTGTCCTGCATCTAAATCAGTAGCATTTAGTGTTATTATCGATGTTCCCATCTTAACATTTTCATACACACTGGCTTTGTACAGCTTTTGACTGAATACGGGAGCGTTGTCATTACTGTCCAAGACATTGATTATAATCACCATAGTGCCTGATTTAGCAGGTGTTCCTCCGTCAATAGCAGTTAGTGTGAGCTGGATCACAGACTGTTTTTCTCTGTCTAAAACTTTCTGGAGCACTAATTCGACAGTTACACTCTCTCCTTTATGTGTTTCGAGAGAGAAATGTTCATTCTGGCTCAGCTTGTAGGTGTTAACAGTATTTTTACCAACGTCTGCATCGTCAGCAGGATGCAGAGGAAACCTTGCCCCTGCTGCCGTGTTTTCAGTAATATTCATGAACTGTGACGTTCTGAGAAATGAAGGGGAATTGTCATTAACATCTAGGATAATAATTTCAATCCGGTATAGTTTCAGTGGGTTATTGATAACTGCTTCTACACTGAGCGAACATTTGGGCTCATCTCCGCAGAGCTCCTCTCGATCTATTATCTCATTAACGTACAGGACACCAGTCTTCAGGTTTACCTCGAAATATTTCCTCTTTGATCCAGCAACGATCTGAAACATGCGCGACTCCAAATCCTGGACATTGATGCTCAGATCTTTAGCGATGTTTCCGACAACAGTCCCCAGATTCACCTCCTCTGAGACGGAATAAGAGAGCTGTCCAGACACCGCTTCCCAGTAACAATCCAGCAACACGACCAAGAGATATATCCACACAGAGCTCGTCCTGCTCGGTAAATGCATTATTCCACTCGTCGAAAGAGCATGAAGGCAAAACCGGGCAATACGGCAAAACAACCCCAATATCGAGATCAAGAATGAAATATTTCAAACAGATATTTCCGCATATTTACGAACATCAACACAACCGTGCTTTGTCGTCCGACCTCTCTTTGTAACAAAGCCCACAGAAACATCATCCGCTGAATCTGGGAGGAGCCCCGAGCCGCCGACGACACCGTCTAAATGTGGTGGTCTACAGCGTCCCCCTGTGGACATAATCTCTACGTACACTCTACATCTAACATGATAACATTGGAAAGTGGAAAACATTCTCAATTCTCTTTCAACGTGAAGCAATTGCAACAGTCAAAAGGTTAACTAAAAGGCAATAAAGTTTAGTCCACTGATTAAGAGAACAACTTTGTAATATAATGTTAATAACATCAATTACAGCCTCTTTTAGAAATAAACTTCAAGCTCAAACAAAAGCCTTTCAGTACTGGCAGTGAGAAGACATCAACAAATACTCACTGACCTTTATTTATCTAAAGGAAGTTGACTCTTAAGATTGAATCGAAAGAGTTTTCTAATAGATATGTTATGAAATATGTACCAAATTGTAAGTTTTTAATGCCAAAGATGTGTGTAATTGTATTTTAAAACATTGTGGACTTTAACTACGTTTTCTTTTGCAACATGTTCTTGGAATGGCAGGTTATTTAACAAAATTTGTTTTCAGCACCACGGATAGCGACAAACACCGAGACTGCAAATCTGCACCCAAAAGGACAAACTGAGCTGAACCTTAATGAACAGCAAACTAACAGTCTACAATATCAAACTACAAACTCAGTGACATTAATTACTTTTACGTGACACCATATCCTTCTGAATTCAAAAGGACAGTCCTTATAATACCGATTTCTTGAATCCTATATAGGACTAGTAAGACACTAACAATAATGCAAACAATACTTTAGCATTACGTAGCAAATTATCCTATCTAGCAGGAAGTGCAATGGAACATTTAACTATTCTCTACTATGACTGTTGAATGCAAATATGTTCTTACCTTTTCTGTGTTGGGTAAAGTCTGAGTTCTGGTAAAAGTGTCTCCACTGTTTATACTGATCAGTTCCGCGTCTGCAGGCGGAAACGGTGCGGGGAAAACCACTACGTCACTCTTGAGCGTGTCTGAGCTGAAACACACGTCATACTGCTGAGTAGATTTGGAGTAAGACCAGCTCCCGTCAGGGTGGGTGGTGATCATGGGGGCTCCGTACCTGCTGAAATTGCTGTCTGTCCTGTGGCATTTGACCGCTATTAAACTGATGAGACTGAGCAGAAAGATGACTGACACCGACACAATGGCGATCAGCAGATACAGGTTCAAATCAGAGAAGCTCTCCTCCTTTATGGGCACATGTCTGAACTGAGTCTGGATGTCAGCCGTGCTTTCAACCACCACCACATCAATAGTCACAGTAGCTGACAGGGAGGGTTCTCCGTTATCGGAGACCAACACCACCAAGGGGTGAGTTTTCAGGTCATTGTCACTCATTCTCCTCTTAGTCCTGATCTCTCCGGTGCTGGTTCCGATCCGGAAGAGGTTGTTTCCTTTGGGCTCAGACAGGTGATACGAAAGCAGCGCATTGTATCCAGAGTCTGCGTCTACAGCCCTGATCTTTGCCACAAAGTATCCCGCTTCAGCAGAATAGGGGATGCTCTCACTGTTAACGGAGCCGTGCTCAGAATAGGGCGCGAGAATTGTTGGATTATTGTCATTTTCATCGAGTATTAAAACGTTCACAGTCACGTTGCTGCTGAGCGGAGGAACACCAGAGTCTGTGGCCTGAACTTTAAACTGAAACGTCTTTAGCTCCTCGAAGTTAAAGGACTGCAGACTGACTATATCTCCGGTCTCTGAGTTTATGTTTATCATTGTAGAAAACGGTAATGTGTTCGTGTTACTTTGTAAAAATGAATATCTCACCTGACTGTTCTGGTCAACGTCAGCATCAGTTGCTGTCACAGTTTTAATAACTGCTCCCACTGGACTGTTCTCCTTCACATATACATTGATTATGTTTTCTGAGAACAGAGGTGCGTTATCATTCACATCAGACACGTGTACGTTAATGACGCTCGTGCTGGACAGTGGGGGGCTGCCCTCATCAGTAGCAGTGATGCTGATGTTGTATTGAGACGCGCTCTCTCTGTCGAGAGGACCGTCCACCACCAACGAATAGTAATTCTTATAATTTGACTCTAATTCAAAAGGGACGTCGTTTGAAATTTTACAGTTCATCATTCCGTTTTTACCTCCGTCTTTATCAAGTACTGAAACAAGTGCAATGGCGGTGCCAATGGACGCATCTTCTTTAACTGCATTTAGTAGTGACGTCACTGAAATTTCAGGGGCATTGTCATTAACGTCTAAGACTTCAATCAGCAATTTTGCGTGTGAGGTGAGAGGAGGAGAACCTCCATCACTGGCTTGTACTCGAAACTCAAAAGCATTATTTTCCTCAAAGTCGATATTCTTTTTATTTGTTACAGTTCCGGTTTTTTCGTCTATAGCAAACAGATCAGTTTGTTTCCCTCGGCCTGCTTTACTGAACGAATAAAACACTTCAGCATTTTGACCTGCATCTAAATCAGTAGCATTTAGTGTTACTATTGATGTTCCAATCTTTGCATTTTCATACACACTGGCTTTGTACAGGGATTGACTGAATACAGGAGGATTATCATTAATGTCCAAGACGTTGACTGTAATCACCATAGTGCCTGATTTAGCAGGTGTTCCTCCGTCAATAGCAGTGAGTGTAAGTCGAACCACAGCCTGCTTTTCTCTGTCTAAAACTTTCTGAAGCACTAATTCAGGAGTTACACTCTCTCCTTTGTGTGTAGCGAGAGAGAAGTATTCATTTTGACTGAGCTTATAGGTATTTACTGTATTTTTTCCGACGTCTGCATCGTCAGCAGGATGCAGAGGAAATTTAGCCCCTGCTGCTGTGCTCTCACTAATGTCGATTACCTCAGACGTGCTAAGAAATGAAGGAGAATTGTCATTCACATCTAGGATTATAATTTCAATCTGGTACAGTTTCAGTGGGTTATTGATAACTGCTTCTACACTGAGCGAACATTTGGGCTCATCTCCGCAGAGCTCCTCTCGATCTATTATCTCATTAACGTACAGGACACCAGTCTTCAGGTTTACCTCGAAATATTTTCTCTTTGATCCAGCAACGATCTGAAACATCCGGGACTCCAAATCCTGGACCTTGATGTTCAGATCTTTAGCGATGTTTCCGACAACAGTCCCCAGATTGACCTCCTCTGAGACGGAGTAAGAGAGCTGCCCAGACACCGCTTCCCAGTAACAATCCAGCAGCACGACCAAGAGATATATCCACACAGAGCTCGTCCTGCTCGGTAAATGCATTATTCCACTCGTCGAAAGAGCATGAAGGCAAAACTGTGTAATACTGCAAAACAACCCCAAGATCGAGATCAAGAACGAAATATTTCAAACAAATATTTCCGCATTTTCACGACCGAACGAGACAGCCGTGCTTTGCCGTTCGACCTCTCTTTTTAACAAAGCCCACAGAAACATCATCGACTGAATCTGGGAGGAGCCCCGAGCCGCCGACGACACCGTCTAAATATGATGGTCTACGGCGTCCCCACGTGGACATAAGTCAAACCAACATGCCATACAAGATATGATAAAACTGGCAACGTTCTTAGTTCGCCTGAAACATGAAACAATTGCCACAATGAAAGGGTGAAAGAAATATCGACCCATTGCTGGAAAAATTATCACTTTATGACTAAGATGTTATTTAGTTTACATCATCTTTTAGAAAATAACTGGCATGTCAAGCAAAACCCTTACCCTTACAGCAGTGACAGTGAGATTTGGTAATCTACATAATAAAAAATACACTTGCCAACGTTTGTTTTTTAACAAAGGAGCCATGTACATATATGGATTGAAATAGGTTTCTTTGCAGTTATAATATGTGAAATCTTTAACATATTGTTATCGTGAAAATACCAAAGATAGGTGTATTTAAAATACTGTGCACTTCATTAAGGTTTTGTTTTGCACTATGTTGCAACCTCAAAAAATTGTGTTCAGCACCACGGACAGCGATGAACACATTTGTCAGCAGCGAAAATAACTGAAATGTAAGTGATATGAGCAAATTAGCAGCAGACTGCAGAGTACAATATTAAACTATAAAACTCAATGTCCTTGATTTGAATATCCTTGCAATAAATTTCGTTTAAACTGGAAACGAAAGTCCGTGTGAATGTCGCCATGTTTGAACAAATTTTGCTTCGAAAAAAACACAACCAGTACTCAACGTAACTTCAATCTTACCTTTTCTTTGTTGGGTAAAGTCTGAGTTCTGGTAAAAGTGTCTCCGCTGTTAATACTGATCAGTTCCGCATCTACAGGTGGAAACGGTGCGGGGAAAACCACTACGTCACTCTTCAGCGTGTCTGAGCTGAAACACACGTCATACTGCTGAGTAGATTTGGAGTAAGACCAGCTCCCGTCAGGGTGTGTGGTGATCATGGGGGCTCCGTACCTGCTGAAACTGCCGTCTGTCCTGTGGCATTTGACAGCTATTAAACTGATGAGACTGAGCAGAAAGATGACTGACACCGACACAATGGCGATCAGCAGATACAGGTTCAAATCAGAGAAGCTCTCCTCCTTTATGGGCACATGTCTGAACTGAGTCTGGATGTCAGCCGTGCTTTCAACCACCACCACATCAATAGTCACAGTAGCTGACAGGGAGGGTTCTCCGTTATCGGAGACCAACACCACCAAGGGGTGAGTTTTCAGGTCATTGTCACTCATTCTCCTCTTAGTCCTGATCTCTCCGGTGCTGGTTCCGATCCGGAAGAGGTTGTTTCCTTTGGGCTCAGACAGGTGATACGACAGCAGCGCATTGTATCCAGAGTCTGCGTCTACAGCCCTGATCTTTGCCACAAAGTATCCCGCTTCAGCAGAATAGGGGATGCTCTCACTGTTAACGGAGCCGTGTTCAGAATAGGGCGCGAGAATTGTTGGATTATTGTCATTTTCATCGAGTATTAAAACGTTCACAGTCACGTTGCTGCTTAGCGGAGGAACACCAGAGTCTGTGGCCTGAACTTTAAACTGAAACGTTTTTAGCTCCTCGAAGTTAAAAGACTGCAGACTGACTATATCTCCAGTCTCTGAGTTGATGTTTATCATTGTAGAAAACGGTAATGTGTTCGTGTTACTTTGTAAAAATGAATATCTCACCTGACTGTTCTGGTCAACGTCAGCATCAGTTGCTGTCACAGTTTTAATAACTGCTCCCATTGGACTGTTCTCCTTCACATATACATTGATTATGTTTTCTGAGAACAGAGGTGCGTTATCATTCACGTCAGACACGTGTACGTTAATGACGCTCGTGCTGGACAGTGGGGGGCTGCCCTCATCAGTAGCAGTGATGCTGATGTTGTACTGAGACGCGCTCTCTCTGTCTAGAGGACCGTCCACTACCAACGAATAGTAATTCTTATAATTTGACTCTAATTTAAAAGGGACGTTGTTGGTAATTTTACAGTTCACCATTCCGTTTTTACCTCCGTCTTTATCAAGTACTGAAACAAGTGCAATGGCGGTGCCAATGGACGCATCTTCTTTAACTGCATTTAGTAGTGACGTCACTGAAATTTCAGGGGCATTGTCATTGACGTCTAAAACTTCAATTAATAATTTTGCGTGTGAGGTGAGAGGAGGAGAACCTCCATCACTGGCTTGTACTCTGATCTCGAAAGCATTATTTTCTTCGAAGTTAATATTCTTTTTATTTGTCACAGTTCCATTTTTTTCATCTATAGCAAACAGATCAGTTTGTTTCCCTCGGCCTACCTCACTGAAGGAATAAAACACTTCTCCGTTGTGACCTACATCTAAATCAGTAGCATTTAGAGTTATTATCGACGTGCCTATTTTTGCATTTTCATACACACTGGCTTTGTACAGAGTTTGACTGAATAAGGGAGGATTATCATTACTGTCCAAGACGTTAACTGTAATCATCATAGTGCCTGATTTAGCAGGTGTTCCTCCGTCAATAGCAGTGAGTGTGAGCTCGATCACTGATTGTTTTTCTCTGTCTAAAACTTTCTGAAGCACTAATTCGGGAGATACACTCTCTCCTTTGTGTGTAGCGAGGGAGAAGTATTCATTTTGGTTCAGCTTGTAGGTATTTACAGTATTTTTACCGACGTCTGCATCGTCAGCAGAGTGTAGAGGAAATCTTGCTCCTGCTGCTGTGCTCTCACTAATGTTAGTTATCTGCGAAGTGCTGAGAAATGACGGGGAATTATCATTCACATCTAAGATAATAATTTCAATCCGGTACAGTTTCAGAGGATTATTGATAACTGCTTCTACACTGAGCGAACATTTGGGCTCATCTCCGCAGAGCTCCTCTCGATCTATTCTCTCATTAACGTACAGGACACCAGTCTTCAGGTTTACCTCGAAATATTTCCTCTTTGATCCAGCAACGATCTGAAACATGCGAGACTCCAAATCCTGGACGTTGATGTTTAGATCTTTAGCGATGTTTCCGACAACAGTCCCCAGATTGACCTCCTCTGAGACGGAGTAAGAGAGCTGCCCAGACACCGCTTCCCAGTAACAATCCAGCAGCAGGACCAAGAGATATATCCACACAGAGCTCGTCCTGCTCGGTAAATGCATTATTCCACTCGTCGAGAAAAGGCATAGATACAAAATCGGCCAATAACCTTACTCACAAAGCGAAATTAAACATGATAGCGAACCACTCGAAATATTTCTTCTGCAAATTTATACTACAATAAGAAAATGGTCGTCGCACCGTTCTCGCTCGTCCACCGAGTCTCTTTGTTTCAATCGCCAGAGAACCATCATCATCCTCTGGATCTGGGAGGAGCTCCGAGCCTTCACATCGGAAGTTCAAATGTGGTGGTCTACAATGTCCTCATGTGGACAATTGGAAGTACTACATCCAGCATCAACACATTACAATATTAGCAGGACCCTTTCATTCTTAATGTCCCAATGAGCATTCAGTCAAGCAGTTCTATATTTCAAAAGGTCAATCTTTGTTATTACACTGATGTGTAGAAAACCTATTTTAATAACAGAGTCAAACATTCAAGAGTCAGCATATTGTGGGTATAAGACTGTACTGAAAATATCCGCACTATGGAAAGATTGCTCAATTTAGTAATTTCAATAAAAACAGATACAAAAAATTAATTTAAGAAAGAAACCATGAGCAAAGTCAAGCGAAAGACTAATGTTGCTGATAATGGCACAATCTATTATACCTATGTTGTTAAATAATTAGTGCCAAGGATATAAATTATTATGTAAACTTCTAACCAACAAGGTGGCTAATTCCATACAATTAAACAAAGTACTTTTCTTGTCAGTAAGTGGATTTCAGTTTCTGCCACCTGGTTAGAAACAACCCACTCCCAAAAATGTGCGTTCAGAACCATGGATAGCGACCTACACACGGAATGACATATCTGCGGCATCTAAGATCATAAACCTTCCACATATTTGCAACAGCCTTAAATCAAAACACCCAAGTTATTGTAAATATGTGTTTTAACTGCAACTCAAAGGTTCGTTTTCTAGTCACTGGCATGGAACAAAGCTCTTTGAAGTGACAAAGTAAAACCCAATTCTGGACTTAAATGTAGTAATGGCGTGCGTAGTTACGTAATACCATCATGTTCTTACCTTCTCTTTGTTGGGTAAAGTCTGAGTTCTTGTAAAAGTGTCTCCGCTGTTTATACTGATCAATTCCGCATCTACAGGCGGAAACGGGGCGGGGAAAACCACTACGTCACTCTTCAGCGTGTCTGAGCTGAAACACACGTCATACTGCTGAGTAGATTTGGAGTAAGACCAGCTCCCGTCAGGGTGGGTGGTGATCATGGGGGCTCCGTACCTGCTGAAACTGCCGTCTGTCCTGTGGCATTTGACAGCTATTAAACTGATGAGACTGAGCAGAAAGATGACTGACACTGACACAATGGCGATCAGCAGATACAGATTCAAATCAGAGAAGCTCTCCTCCTTTATGGGCACATGTCTGAACTGAGTCTGGATGTCAGCTGTGCTTTCAACCACCACCACATCAACAGTCACAGTAGCTGACAGGGAGGGTTCTCCGTTATCAGAGACCAACACCACCAAGGGGTGAGTTTTCAGGTCATTGTCACTCATTCTCCTCTTAGTCCTGATCTCTCCGGTGCTGGTTCCGATCCGGAAGAGGTTGTTTCCTTTGGGCTCAGACAGGTGATAAGACAGCAGCGCATTGTATCCAGAGTCTGCGTCTACAGCCCTGATCTTTGCCACAAAGTATCCCGCTTCAGCAGAATAGGGGATGCTCTCACTGTTAACGGAGCCGTGCTCAGAATAGGGCGCGAGAATTGTTGGATTATTGTCATTTTCATCGACTATTAAAACGTTCACAGTCACGTTGCTGCTTAGCGGAGGAACACCAGAGTCTGTGGCCTGAACTTTAAACTGAAACGTTTTTAACTCCTCAAAGTTAAAAGACTGCAGGCTGACTATATCTCCAGTCTCTGAGTTGATGTTTATCATCGTAGAAAACGGTAATGTGTTCGTGTTACTTTGTAAAAATGAATATCTCACCTGGCCGTTTTGATTGATATCAGCATCAGTTGCTGTCACAGTTTTAATAACTGCTCCTACTGGACTGTTCTCCTTTACATAAACATTAATGAGCGGCTCTGAGAAACGAGGCGGGTTATCATTGACATCAGAAACATGAACAGTCACTGTGCTGGTGCTGGAGAGAGGCGGAGTCCCTTCATCCGCTGCTACGATAGTGACATTGTAATCTGCTGTAGCTTCTCTGTCAAGTGGACCATTAACTACTAAAGAATAATAGTTTTTATAGTTTGTGTCTAATTTAAATGGGGAATCATTTGTAATAACAGCCTTTACAGCCCCGTTTTTCCCTCCATCTTTGTCCAGTACAGAGACAAGTGCAATAGCAGTCCCTACTTCTGCATCCTCCTTCACTGTGTTTAACAGTGACGTCACAGTGATCTCAGGAGCATTGTCGTTTAGGTCCACCACCTCTACCAGGACTTTACAATGAGCAGACATGGGAGGCTGCCCTTTGTCACTGGCCTGTGCGCGAATCTCAAACGCAGGATGTTCTTCAAAGTCGATATTGCCTTTGACTAATATCGCACCTGTTTTAGAATCAATTTGAAACAAGTCTAAAACACGATCCTGCCCTTTTTGCCTTAAAGAATATTCTATTTCACTATTTAAACCTTCATCAGCGTCTGTTGCATTCAGTATGATCACAGTAGATCCTGTTGGTAAGTTTTCAGAAATTTGAGTTTTATACAAAGGACTACTGAAAACCGGATGGTTGTCGTTATTATCCAAAACGTTGATAATAATTTGTGAGGTTCCTGATCTGGATGGATTTCCTCCATCCACTGCAGTCAGTGTGAGCTTAATAACAGATTCATGCTCGCGGTCTAATGATTTCTTTAGTACTAACTCTGCAGACACACTGTCTCCTGCTTTGTGTATTTCTAAAGAGAAATAGTCATTATTGTTGAGCTTGTAGGTATTAACACCGTTTCTGCCTACATCCAAATCCGACGCCTCTGTCAGTCCAAATTTCACTCCCGGTAAAGTATTTTCTGCAATATCAAGTGTCTGCAGCTGCTCGGAGAAAACAGGTGCATTGTCATTGATATCGAGTATATTAATCTCCAAACGGTAAAGCTTCAGTGGATTGTTGATCACGGCCTCTACACTGACGGTACATTTTGCAGCCTTTGCACAAAGCTCCTCACGGTCTATTCTTTCATTCACGTAAAGAACACCCGTCTTCAGATTTACATCGAAATATTTCCTATTTGATCCGCTAACAGTCTGAAACATGCGAGACTCTAAATCCTGGACATTAAGATTTAGATCCTTGGCGATATTTCCAACAGAGCTCCCCGGGTTTACCTCCTCTGATACGGAATACGAGAGCTGTCCACACATCGCTTCCCAACAATAGTTCAGCAGCACGGCCACGATATATATCCGAACCAGCCTCGATCTTCTTGAGAAATGCATAATTATATCCAACCCGATAAAGGCATGAATCTCAGTCCAACATCCCGTCACTCAGTCATATTCAAAGTAAAGTATACGAGTCCAGTTTCTTTCATTTTATGAGCCAGTTGGAAAATGTCTTTCGCCCTCTTCTCTCTCGCTCTGCGTCTCTTTGTAACAAAGCCGAGAGAAACATCATCATCCTCATCCTGTGTTTCGGGGAGGAGTCTTGTGCCTCCTGAAATAGCGTTCAGATGTCATGGTCTACAGTGTCCCCGTGTGGACATGTACCATAAGTGCATACAACCTCAGACAACAACAGTGGATTGACCAACCCTCTGCGAAAACTGACCAATGTCCATCCATTGTCAACCGCTTATCCAAAATCGGGTCGCGGGGGCAGCAGCTTCAGTAGCGAGCCCCAGACTTCCCTTTCCCCGGCCACATCGGCTGACCAATGTCATAGTAACTTAAATAAATGTTTTCAACTTTGTCAACCGATCATAACGAAATGCCATGTAATTTTCTCTGATTATCCTTCTCTGGCGTTTTCTAACATTTGCCTTGTTTTTTGACCCATATCAATGGACACTCAGCTGTTACTGATATGTTGTGCAGATATTGTTTAAGCTCCCTATTTCCCAAAAGAAAAAGAAAAAAGCTAAGAAAATGACAGCCATGAAATAGGATAAGATACATCAAACATCTTCTCTAAATGTGATAAAACGTTGTTTACATCTTACGCTAGAAAATTGTCTTAAATTCCAAACATATGTGGCAGAAAATGACGCTCCAAACCATTTTTCCGCGTTGCACTCTCCGGCCCATACACAACACACTGTGGTGCTCAATTCAGAACCATGGTCAGCGACATACGCCTTCAAATACTTTTATTATTCTGGTTTATAACACTATATATTTCCACATGAAGCCAACAAACACATTTATGAATACGATGCGTAAAGTTTTCCAAAAGTAATTGTTTGTCATAGTTGTCTTACCTTTTCTTTGTTGGGTAAAGTCTGAGTTCTTGTAAAAGTGTCTCCGCTGTTTATACTGATCAGCTCCGCATCTACAGGCGGAAACGGGGCGGGGAAAACCACTACGTCACTCTTGAGCGTGTCTGAGCTGAAACACACATCATACTGCTGAGTAGATTTGGAGTAAGACCAGCTCCCGTCAGGGTGGGTGGTGATCATAGGGGCTCCGTACCTGCTGAAATTGCCGTCTGTCCTGTGGCATTTGACAGCTATTAAACTGATGAGACTGAGCAGAAAGATGACCGACACTGACACAATGGCGATCAGCAGATACAGGTTCAAATCAGAGAAGCTCTCCTCCTTTATGGGCACATGTCTGAACTGAGTCTGGATGTCAGCTGTGCTTTCAACCACCACCACATCAATAGTCACAGTAGCTGACAGGGAGGGTTCTCCATTATCAGAAACCAACACCACCAAGGGGTGAGTTTTCAGGTCATTGTCACTCATTCTCCTCTTAGTCCTGATCTCTCCGGTGCTGGTTCCGATCCGGAAGAGGTTGTTTCCTTTGGGCTCAGACAGGTGATAAGACAGCAGCGCATTGTATCCAGAGTCTGCGTCTACAGCCCTGATCTTTGCCACAAAGTATCCCGCTTCAGCAGAATAGGGGATGCTCTCACTGTTAACGGAGCCGTGCTCAGAATAGGGCGCGAGAATTGTTGGATTATTGTCATTTTCATCGAGTATTAAAACGTTCACAGTCACGTTGCTGCTGAGCGGAGGAACACCAGAGTCTGTGGCCTGAACTTTAAACTGAAACGTTTTTAGCTCCTCAAAGTTAAAAGACTGCAGGGTGACTATATCTCCAGTCTCTGAGTTGATGTTTATCATCGTAGAAAACGGTAACGTATTCGTGTTACTTTGTAAAAATGAATATCTCACCTGACCGTTTTGATTGATATCAGCATCAGTTGCTGTCACAGTTTTAATAACTGCTCCTACTGGACTGTTCTCCTTCACATAAACATTAATGAGCGGCTCTGAGAAACGAGGCGGGTCATCATTGACATCAGAAACATGAACAGTCACTGTGCTGGTGCTGGAGAGAGGCGGAGTCCCTTCATCGGTTGCTACGATAGTGACATTGTAATCTGCTGTAGCTTCTCTGTCAAGTGGACCATTAACTACTAAAGAATAATAGTTTTTATAGTTTGTGTCCAATTTAAATGGGGCATCATTTGTAATAACAGCCTTTACAGCCCCGTTTTTCCCTCCATCTTTGTCCAGTACAGAGACAAGTGCGATAACAGTCCCTACTTCTCCATCCTCCTTCACTGTGTTTAACAGTGACGTCACAGTGATCTCAGGAGCATTGTCGTTTAGGTCCACCACCTCTACCAGCACTTTACAATGAGCAGACATTGGAGGCTGCCCTTTGTCACTGGCCTGTGCGTGAATCTCAAACGCAGGATGTTCTTCATAGTCGATCTGGCCTTTGACTAATATCGCACCTGTGTTGGCATCAATTTGAAACAAGTCTAAAATACGGTCTTGGCCCTTTCTCCTTAAAGAATACTCTATTTCCCCGTTCAAACCCTCATCAGCGTCTGTTGCATTCAGTATGATCACAGCAGATCCTGTCGGCAAGTTTTCAGACATTTGAATTTTATACAAAGGACTACTGAAAACAGGATGGTTATCGTTTATATCCAAAACGTTGATAATAATTTGTGAGGTTCCTGATCTGGATGGATTTCCTCCATCCACTGCAGTCAGTGTGAGCTTTATAACAGAGTCATGCTCGCGGTCTAAAGATTTCTTCAGTACTAACTCTGCAGACACACTGTCTCCTGCTTTGTGTATTTCTAAAGAGAAATAGTCATTATTGTTGAGCTTATAGGTATTAACACCGTTTCTGCCCACATCCAAATCCGATGCCTCTATCAGCCCAAATTTCACTCCCGGTAAAGTATTTTCTGCAATGTCGAGTGTCTGCAGCTGCTCAGAGAAAACAGGTGCATTATCATTTATATCGAGTATATTTATCTCCAAACGGTAAAGCTTCAGTGGATTGTTGATCACGGCCTCTACACTGACGGTACATTTTGCAGCCTTTGCACAAAGCTCCTCACGGTCTATTCTTTCATTCACGTAAAGAACACCCGTCTTCAGATTTACATCGAAATATTTCCTATTTGATCCGCTAACAATCTGAAACATGCGAGACTCTAAATCCTGGACATTAAGATTTAGATCCTTGGCGATATTTCCAACAGAGGTCCCCGGGTTTACCTCCTCTGATACGGAATACGAGAGCTGTCCACGCACCGCTTCCCAACAATAGTTCAGCAGCACGGCCACGATATATATCCGAACCAGCCTCGATCTTCTTGAGAAATGCATAATTACATCCAACCCGATAAAGGCATGAATCTCAGTCCAACATCCCGTCACTCAGTCATATTCAAAGTAAAGTATACGAGTCCAGTTTCTTTCATTTTATGAGCCAGTTGGAAAATGTCTTTCGCCCTCTTCTCTCTCGCTCTGCGTCTCTTTGTAACAAAGCCGAGAGAAACATCATCATCCTCATCCTGTGTTTCGGGGAGGAGTCTTGTGCCTCCTGAAATAACGTTCAGATGTCATGGTCTACAGTGTCCCCGTGTGGACATGTACCATAAGTGCATACAACCTCAGACAACAACAGTGAATTGACCAACCCTCTGCGAAAACTGACCAATGTCATAGTAACTTAAATAAATGTTTTCAACTTTGTCAACCGATCATAACGAAATGCCATGCAATTTTCTCTGATTATCCTTCTCTGGCGTTTTCTAACATTTGCCTTTTTTTACCCATATCAATGGACACTCAGCTGTTACTGATATGTTGTACAGATATTGTTTAAGCTCCCTATTTCCCAAAAGAAAAAGAAAAAAGCTAAGAAAATGAAGGCCATGAAATAGGATAAGATACATCCAACGTCTTCTCTAAATGTGATAAAACGTTGTTTACATCTTACGCTAGAAAATTGTCTTAAATTCCAAACATATGTGGCAGGAAATGACGCTCCAAACCATTTTTCCGCGTTGCACTCTCCGGCCCATACACAACACGCTGTGGTGCTCAATTCAGAACCATGGTCAGCGACATACGCCTTCAAATACTTTTATTATTCTGGTTTATAACACTATATATTTCCACATGAAGCCAACAAACACATTTATGAACACAATGCGTAAAGTTTTCCAAAAGTAATTTTTTATCATAGTTGTCTTACCTTTTCTTTGTTGGGTAAAGTCTGAGTTCTGGTAAAAGTGTCTCCGCTGTTTATACTGATCAGTTCCGCATCTACAGGCGGAAACGGGGCGGGGAAAACCACTACGTCACTTTTCAGCGTGTCTGAGCTGAAACACACGTCATACTGCTGAGTAGATTTGGAGTAAGACCAGCTCCCGTCAGGGTGGGTGGTGATCATGGGGGCTCCGTACCTGCTGAAATTCCCGTCTGTCCTGTGGCATTTGACAGCTATTAAACTGATGAGACTGAGCAGAAAGATGACTGACACCGACACAATGGCGATCAGCAGATACAGGTTCAAATCAGAGAAGCTCTCCTCCTTTAAGGGCACATGTCTGAACTGAGACTGGATGTCAGCTGTGCTTTCAACCACCACCACATCAATAGTCACAGTAGCTGACAGGGAGGGTTCTCCGTTATCAGAAACCAACACCACCAAGGGGTGAGTTTTCAGGTCATTGTCACTCATTCTCCTCTTAGTCCTGATCTCTCCGGTGCTGGTTCCGATCCGGAACAGGTTGTTTCCTTTGGGCTCAGACAGGTGATAAGACAGCAGCGCATTGTATCCAGAGTCTGCGTCTACAGCCCTGATCTTTGCCACAAAGTATCCCGCTTCAGCAGAATAGGGGATGCTCTCACTGTTACCGGAGCCGTGCTCAGAATAGGGCGCGAGAATTGTTGGATTATTGTCATTTTCGTCGAGTATTAAAACGTTCACAGTCACGTTGCTGCTGAGCGGAGGAACACCAGAGTCTGTGGCCTGAACTTTAAACTGAAACGTTTTTAGCTCCTCGAAGTTAAAAGACTGCAGGCTGACTATATCTCCAGTCTCTGCGTTGATGTTTATCATTGTAGAAAACGGTAACGTGTTCGTGTTACTTTGTAAAAATGAATATCTCACCTGACCGTTTTGATTGATATCAGCATCTGTTGCAGTCACGGTTTTAATAACTGCTCCCACTGGACTGTTCTCCTTTACATAAACATTAATGAGCGGCTCCGAGAAACGAGGCGGGTTATCATTGACATCAGAAACATGAACAGTCACTGTGCTGGTGCTGGAGAGAGGCGGAGTCCCTTCATCGGTTGCTACGATAGTGACATTGTAATCCGCTGTAGCTTCTCTGTCAAGTGGACCATTAACTACTAACGAATAATAGTTTTTATAGTTTATGTCTAATTTAAAGGGGGCATCATTTGTAATAACAGCCTTTACAGCCCCGTTTTTCCCTCCATCTTTGTCCAGTACAGAGACAAGTGCAATAGCAGTCCCTACTTCTGCATCCTCCTTCACTGTGTTTAGCAGTGACGTCACAGTGATCTCAGGAGCGTTGTCGTTTAGGTCCACCACATCTACCAGCACCTTGCAACCAGCAGACATTGGAGGCTTCCCTTTGTCTCTGGCCTGTGTGTGAATCTCAAACGCAGGATGTTCTTCGTAATCAATCTTTCCTTTGACTAATATCGCACCTGTTTTAGAATCAATCTCAAACACACCGATAACATGATCCTGACCTTTGCTCCTCAATGAATATTCTATTTCAGCATTTAATTCGTCATCAGCGTCTGTTGCATTCAGCACTATAACAGTTGTACCTACTGGTAAATTCTCAGATATGCGTGCCTTGTACAAAGAACTGCTGAAAACCGGAGCGTTGTCGTTAATGTCTAAAACATTAATAATAATCTGAGACGTTCCTGACTTGGGTGGATTTCCGCCGTCGACAGCAGTTACTGTGAGTCTTACAGTATGTTGTTTTTCTCGGTCTAAAGCTTTCTGAAGCAGGAGCTGTGCAGACACACTCTCTCCTGCTTTGTGAACGTCTAAAGAAAAACAATCATTCGGACTTAGTTTGTACGTACTCACACTATTCTTACCAACATCGAGATCTGACGCTCCGATAAATCCAAATGTACCCCCTGGAACTGTACTTTCAGCAATGTCAAGAGACTGCTGATTCTCTGGGAAATACGGTGCATTGTCATTTATATCGAGTATATTAATCTCCAAACGGTAAAGCTTCAGTGGATTCTTGATCACGGCCTCTACACTGACGGTACATTTTGCAGCCTTCGCACAAAGCTCCTCACGGTCTATTCTTTCATTCACATAAAGAACACCCGTCTTCAGATTTACATCGAAATATTTTCTCTTTGATCCGCTAACGATCTGAAACATGCGAGACTCCAAGTCGTGAACATTAAGGTTTAGATCTTTGGCGAGATTTCCAACAGCAGTCCCCGGGTTTACCTCCTCTGACACAGAGTAAGAGAGCTGCCCAGACACCGCTTCAAAACTGCAATCCAAAAGAACAACGATCACATAAATCCAAAAGGGGCTCCAAATCTTCTGCTTCGACATGTTGTTATCCAACGTGAACAGAGCATATAATTTCCAGTCTCCAAAAATACCGAACCAGTCCCCTTCCTCGTTAAGGGCTAAAAGAAAAAGTGATGGTCGCATAACCCATTCTTGCTCTGCGTCTCTTTGTCACAAAGCCCCGAGAAGCATCATCATCATCCTCTCTATCTGGGAGGAGCCTGAAGCAACCGAGAGAGCATCGAGATGTGATGGTCTACAATGTCCCCGTGTGGCCATTTTTAACAATTACATAAACTACCAAAAACAGATAGACCACCTATATTCTGCTGAACATTCAGATCAGCATACAGCTAACAAGAAGTCGCACAACACAAGGCAACTGCCTCATTTACATATCAACAGAAAAGTAAGATATAAATAAAAAAATGCAAATTAGCATTACTGCCTTCTCTGTTTCTTTTTGGTCTAGAAATGATCAAGAGAGACTCTTGATATATGTTGTACATTATGTATCAGTAAAAATATGTAATGGTAAGAAAGCTCCGGTGAATATGTAGAGTAGCATCAGGACAACGCACTGTGAACTATTTCGGGTAGATTAAATGTCTGGAATCAGTTTTGCTCCCTCCAGACTGCATTCAAGACACTGTGCTCTTATTTCAGCACCATGGAGAACGACACACGGCAGAGCTGTGAGAGGTATGAATGAGGCTTACTTTATGTTAACTCCTGTTGTCAATAGTTGATTTACTATACATATTTGAAAACACACTTACAAATACAAAATAATACTTAAAATAATGTGTAATTTCATATGAAAGACCAAAAGAACATGGATAGAAATTATCTCTGCCGCTGCCTCCCAAACATTACACATTAAGTGAAACATTTTGCTTTTTCAGAGTTTTCTTACCTTTTCTTTGTTGGGTAAAGTCTGAGTTCTGGTAAAAGTGTCTCCTTCATTTATACTGATCAATTCCCCATCTACAGGCGGAAACGGTGCGGGGAAAACCACTACGTCACTCTTGAGCGTGTCTGAGCTGAAACACACGTCATACTGCTGAGTCGATTTGGAGTAAGACCAGCTCCCGTCAGGGTGGGTGGTGATCATGGGGGCTCCGTACCTGCTGAAACTGCCGTCTGTCCTGTGGCATTTGACAGCTATTAAACTGATGAGACTGAGCAGAAAGATGACTGACACCGACACAATGGCAATCAGCAGATACAGGTTCAAATCAGAGAAGCTCTCCTCCTTTATGGGCACATGTCTGAACTGAGTCTGGATGTCAGCTGTGCTTTCAACCACCACCACATCAATAGTCACAGTAGCTGACAGGGAGGGTTCTCCGTTATCAGAGACCAACACCACCAAGGGGTGAGTTTTCAGGTCATTGTCACTCATTCTCCTCTTAGTCCTGATCTCTCCGGTGCTGGTTCCGATCCGGAAGAGGTTGTTTCCTTTGGGCTCAGACAGGTGATAAGACAGCAGCGCATTGTATCCAGAGTCTGCGTCTACAGCCCTGATCTTTGCCACAAAGTATCCCGCTTCAGCAGAATAGGGGATGCTCTCACTGTTAACGGAGCCGTGCTCAGAATAGGGCGCGAGAATTGTTGGATTATTGTCATTTTCATCGAGTATTAAAACGTTCACAGTCACGTTGCTGCTGAGCGGAGGAACACCAGAGTCTGTGGCCTGAACTTTAAACTGGAACGTCTTTAGCTCCTCAAAGTTAAAAGACTGCAGACTGACTATATCTCCAGTCTCTGAGTTAATGTTTATCATTGTAGAAAACGGCAATGTGTTCGTGCTACTTTGTAAAAATGAATATCTCACCTGACTGTTCTGGTCAACGTCAGCATCAATCGCAGTCACAGTTTTAATAACTGCTCCTACTGGACTGTTCTCCTTCACATAAACATTAATCTGGGGCTCTCGGAACAGAGGAGCGTTATCATTAACGTCTGACACGTGTATTGAGAGCACACTCGTGCTCGACAGTGACGGGGTTCCTTTATCAGTGGCCTCTATAGTGACGTTGTAGTTAGAGACGCTCTCTCTGTCCAGCGGCCCGTCAACTAACAAAGAAAAGTAGTTTTTGTAGTTCGGCTCGAGTTTGAAGGGGGCTTTATTTTTAATTTGGATTTTCACATCGCCGTTTTTCCCACCGTCCTTATCAAGGACTGACACTAGAGCGACCACGGTGCCTACAGCAGCGTCCTCTTTCACCGTGCCATGTAGTGACGTCACGGTGATCTCAGGAGCGTTATCGTTGAGATCCACCACCTCCACCAGCACTTTACAATGTGCAGACATCGGAGGCTGCCCTTTGTCGCTGGCCTCTACACGTATCTCAAACGCTTTTCGCTCCTCAAAGTCTATATTGCCTTTGACTTTGATGACACCTGTTTGACTTTCAATTTCAAAGATGTCGAGAACGTGATCTTGATCTTTGCTTCTCAGCGAATACACAATCTCACTGTTCAGGCCCTCGTCCGCATCGGTGGCGTTCACAGCCATCACTACTGTGCCCACCGGCGTGTTTTCGGGAATTTTTGTCTTATACAACGTCTCACTGAATATCGGGATGTTATCATTAATATCTAAAACATTAACAACAAGCTGCGAGGTGCCTGATTTCGGAGGGCTCCCTCCATCGACAGCAGTCAGAGTCATGGTGATCACAGGCTGCTTCTCTCGGTCTAAAGCTTTCTGCAACACGAGCTCAGCAGACACGCTGTCACCTGTTTTGTGCACTGCCAAAGAGAAATGCTCATTTTGGCTTAATTTGTATGTACTGACTCCGTTTCTCCCCACATCTGCATCAGCTGCTTCAGATAATGCGAATTTCACTCCTGGTAGAGTACTCTCTGCAATAAACAGATTTTGCAGTTTGGTAGTGAACAACGGGGCATTGTCATTTACATCTAAAACGTCTACATCAATGCGATGCAGCTTCAGCGGGTTATTTATCAGGGCTTCTACACTTACTGAGCATTTGAGTTCCTCCGCGCAGAGCTCCTCTCTGTCTATCCTCTCACTGACATAAAGAACACCAGTCTTTAGATTTACCTCGAAGAATTTCCTCTTTGATCCAGAAACAATTTGAAACATACGGTGCTCCAAGTCCTGTGCATTGAGGTTGAGGTCCTTGGCGATATTTCCAACAGGAGTCCCCGGGTTCACCTCCTCTGACACAGAATATGAGAGCTGCCCAGACACCGCTTCCCAATAACACTCCAGAAGAAAAAGCCCAAGATAAATCCCGAAATAGCTCCATCTATGAGGAGAAGACATGTTTCCATCCGGTATGAACAAAGCATTGATATGACCCCCAGTCACGGTCAGGTATTTTGTATATATGGAAGCTCTGATACGCTTTGAATGAGTGGAAATGCTGTTCGTTCCGCCGTCCTCTCTTTATAACAAAGACTGAGAAAATGACCCAGTCGCCTGAAAACAGGAGGGGCCTAGTTTTATCAGAGAGCAGCGCTGTCTCTGATGGATCAACAGCGGCGCCACGTGGGGGAACAGGGGACATGGAGGCAGCGGTGACAATTTAACGCACCCTCCTCTTCAGCAGACCTCACCTCACTGGAGAAAATATTGATAATCATACGCAAACTTCACTGAGACAGCTGAGCAGCACATTTCAGCACCATGGACAGCACACCAGCGCTTGTCCTTACTATAATCCCCCTCCACCTCCTTCCACGTCACTCCTTCCCCATGTATTGCATATATGCATGCAGAATTTAGGCAGCAATTTGCATATTTGTGTACACTCTGTTTAAAGTTAGTTTTGGCAATGTGTGATGTAGGGCTTCCATTGCTGTCAGAGAAGTATTTGAGGACATTTCTGAGTTGCATCCTGTTCTTGGTCAGTCAATCTTTGACTTTCAGCTATGATTAATGTGTTTTTGTTTTTGTTTTTATTTTTTACTGTACAATTTAATAACCACATTCTTAAATAATGATCTCAGACATAACAAACTGTGTATTTTGATAAATGCAGTAGAACACAGCCCAGATATTTAGAAATGAATGAAACATTTACTTCCCCTTGCTCCCACATCACTCCCTAATCCTCTCTTGTCATGGTCAGCTTTGGGGGCAATAAATGAAGTTAATTGGACTCTATTGTTCCACAGCTCATGAACACAGAGGGCGCATCTGTGTGCTACGGTGCATTTTGGTGTATTTCAGTATTCCTCCACGTTTCCACAGAGACAGTAGTCATGAGTTTATGAACATTCCCTCGTTTGTAATCCCAGGATTAAGCCCTGGATTCAGAAACTCCTGTCCTATTTCCATTCTGGAGGAAACATGATTTGATTTGAAAATATTAATAACCATCACACACTGAGCCGCAGTCATCCTTTAGCCCCAAAATGCAATATTAATAATAGCTCGTAAAGATTGACCTGTGTGCTCAATTTCCCTAATGTATGGCAAGAGACAATAGTATGCACTGTTTACGAGGGCACTGTATGTGTGTAAATAACCTACAAGTGCATTCTACTGAATCAAACACACACACAGACGCAGAGACCACCTGGCCCATCAGACCCAGACGGCCCATGATGAAATTCAGTGATTCATAGTTTATTTGTAGGTCACTGTCTATACGGCGACAACATTACAGTATTTCAGTCTGGATTATCTTTGTCATAAAATCATCATGACGCAGATGGACCTCTGATGCTACAGTTTATTCACCACCATCAACAGAATTTATCTTTTATCAAATCTTTAAACTTTTCGTGGATCCTGCTTCGTGGCCTGTTGACACCGTGACCTTAAACTGTAGGTTAAATGCACAAGCCACTGAAAATGTGTCATCACAGTCATGCTCCAAGAAATAATAAACCAAGTTATGAAACTGTCTGCGATTACAATCCACAAGTAAACCATGTGGAGGAAAAGCTGATTGTGTCACAGTGAAGTGAGAGATGCTGGACACACACATCCCCTCCTCCAATGTCAGATACGGCTCCTCTGGGGAGCATCTGCAGAGGGGGTCAGTCAATCTATAAATAGCTCTGTATGCACCAAACACACACACACACACACACACACACACACACACACACACACACACACACACACACACACACACACACACACACACACACACACACACACACACACACACACACACACACACACACAGACAGTGCCTTGTGTGCCTCTTTAATTGATAACTTTTAGCTGATTAAACCGACCCTCATAAAGACGGTATATCACTTTTTATTTATGAACTGTGAATGCATTGATGAAAGTCACATTTCCTGAGGTTATGATAATTGGTTTGCTGAATAATTAATCGAGAACAAATAGTGGTTTTGAAAAAATACACAGGATTTGCTCCCCGAACACAGGGAGCTGTGCATAATGAATCTAGTTGTTAAATACATGTGTGCCCTTCATCTGTGGTTTACCAATCCTGTGATGAAGTTCAAGGAGAGGCAGAAGGAGAGCACCAGAGCAGTGTGATCAAAGGGGCAGAGGGAGCAGGGAGTGGTAGGTGAAGGGAGGGGAGGGGAAGGGAGGTGAAGGGAGGGGAGGGGGCGGCAGGGGCGGAAGCAGTCATCAGCAGTGTTTTAGGCGGATATGCTGCATTATTAAAGGGCTACCACCACATATAGTCACCAAATTAGCTGCTATTCCTTTTTCTCCTCCTCATGATTTTAAGATATCTCTTTGTATGTCAGCAGTTGGTTGTGTGTGTGTGTGTGTGTCTGTGTGTGTGTGTGTGTGTGTGTGTGTGTGTGTGTGTGTGTGTGTGTGTGTGTGTGTGTGTGTGTGTGTGTGTGTGTGTGTGAGAGAGAGAGAGAGAGAGAGCTTGTGAACAAGTGTGTGCGTTACATGGGTGTGTACTGTACTGTTCATCTGTGTGTGAGTAGATGGGGGATGGGTGCTAGCTGAACATGCTCCAAGGCGAGTCTCCCTCTCTCCTTCTGCACAGCTCTCTTGTCTCCATAGCAACGCCTTCTCAGGCACAGACATGATGCATGTGTGCACAAACACACACACACACACACACACACACACACACACACACACACACACACACACACACACACATACATACACACCCTTACCAATGTAGAAGCCTATGGGTTTATTTTTTTCAAAAGGCATGGGATAATATAGAAAGTAGAACATTGGATTTTGTCAGCCACTTCCACATTTTTATCTGCTAGTGTTCACTTTCACACAGCCTTTTCATCTGACTGAACCAATCAGATCACATCGCTGTGACAGGCACAAAGCGCACGCACACACACACACACACACACACACACACACACACTCCCACACAAACTCACCCAAGCAAACTCAAACCACACTCCTATGCATAGCCTACCAGGCTGTCCACAGTTGGGCTGCTCATGCATTGGTAATGTAGCACTGCAGCAGCATATTCACTATGACAGATTCACTGTAGCAGCAGCACCTGCTTCTCCATCTTCATCCACCCCCACAGCCCCCACAGAGAGCCTGACCTTTGCATTCAGCCATGCCCAACCCACAATACCCTCTGTGGGCCAGGGCTCTGGGGACCACCCCCACTCCTGCAGTCCACACACTACATCCCACTTCATGTGACGAAATACTGATGTCATTGTGCTGTTTTATGTGGAATAAAGCTAATCACGGCACAAGGGGGCAACCTACTCCTTGTGCATGTTTCTTTACTCGTTGTCTTCTAGCACTACATTGTTCAGATGGATTCCTTTTTCTTTGTATGCTGAACCTTACTCATATAATGATTCCCTGTGAACAGCTGCGACATGGCTTGTACAGCACTTGATTTTACAAACAGTGTGACTGGAACCACACCCAACTGCAGCACTACACTAATGACTTAGATTTTCTGATAAAGCAAACAGGATGAACAGAGATAAAGAGGCAACGAGACTGGTATAATGTAATAGAAACAGAAAATAGGGAAGTGTTATCACAGAAGAGGAACCCAAATGAAGTCAAATGTGAAGGGGAGGCAAGGAAATGGTCCTTGGAAGATTAAGAAGTCTAAAAATAGACAGGGATGTTCTTGGGGAAATCAGGAGATATGACCCCAACCCTGCACAGAGACGACTTACAAGACGATTACACTCACACTTGTAGCCCCACAAATAGGAACGAAGGAACAGTTCGACACAGATATCATCAATAACATGATAGATAGATAGATGGATAGATGGATAGATGGATGGATAGATAGATGTGTGTAAATATCCTACAAGTGCGTTCTACTGAATCAGACATGGAGTGGGGAGGGAGACGAATCGCTCCTAGTATTTAATCCAACTGCCACTTAATCATTTATTTCCAAATCTGCGCTCGCCTCCAGTGGTTTCTGGAGTAAGTAGGACGGGTGGGGTAGGGGCGGGTCGGGGAAACATGAGCCGGAACAAGATGAAAACCAGGACACAGCAATATGGAGCATGCCCAAAAACACACACATGCACAAACCCCTGAGATAAAACTAGAGGCACACCAACACACTCATTTGTTCACTCATTTGGAAAGTAATGGCACAATGCCCACGAATCACATAATTAGTTACTCTACTGTAAAACAACAGGCCAGAGAGACGGCGTGCTATTGTTTGCCGAGGTGATTGTTCTCTTTGATGTTGTCGCAAGCTGCCATTGCCCCATGGGGGAGAAAGGACTCTTATTTTGATTTTAACTCACTCTGTCACTCTACAGGCCCAGTCAATATTATAAACAGTACTCTTGCTTGATTCTTTACAGTATTGCAGACACTTTGACACTTGATTTGATGGTTGATCCTCTCTGTTAATGGTGAAACAGCTGATGTGGATGCATTAAGTGTAAGTACGTCAATTAATTGTGTGAGTTTACAAATGATCAATAGTGCATAGAGCCGTCTGTTCGTAAAAAAGCCAACAAATATCCTCATCATAATGGAACCTTGCCATTACAATTTCAGTAATTACACAAAGTCAACAGAGATGGGGGCATGTTATTGAATCTGTGATGGTGAAAATAGAGCATGATCAGCAGCTAATCCAAATGTCTATGTGTCAAGTTGAAGTGCAGGAAGGAAGGCACAGGGTTAATTTGCATGTGTGTGTGTGTGCGTGTGTGTGTGCGCGTGCGCGCGCGCGCGTGTGTGTCAGAGAGGTGCGAGAGCGAGAAACAGATGGTGAGAGATACAAACAGGAAGTCTGTGTGCATATTTAATTGATATATATTTGATTATAGCTCAGTGAGGATTGTCAGTTGCATCTCATTTGATGAAGAAATGCCTTAAAAAAACATATCATGCTACAAACAGTGTAGGAGAAGAGGCGCAGTCACGGTGTACTTTACAAAAACAGACCATTAATCAAAACTGTCGATACAACAGGAGGTGTACAGCAAGCTTTAGTAACAGCGGAGGTAGCACGGAAACCTGATTGGTTGGCTGGAATCAATGTGACTGTAATGGACACTCTGATTGGCTCAGCGTTGTGCCTGGAGACAAAGGCACAGTCCGATAGCACCCGTAATTGATTCACGTTCTCCCCTCCTGTATCCATGGTGAAGCAGATGCAGCCCCTGCCAGTGCCCCTCCCTACTCCCCCTCTTTCCGCACCCCTCTTTATGAGAACACAGTACATAAACCAAGGACAGGGCATTTATTTTACCTCATCACAACACTGCAAACTCCAAAGTGTGTGTGACATTCAACTAAAATGCATATATTAGCAACACTGTCTACATTAACTAATTTTATACAGGCTTTAAATATAAAGGACACATACGCTCTCTGTCTCCTTTATTCTCTCTCTCTGTCTATCTGTCTGTCTATCAGTCACACACAGAAGCAGCCTGAACCAAACCATTTTTTTCGGGATTAAGAATAAATCTAGCTTCATGTTCGGGCGTGGATAACCTAGATTTGTCAATCAAACAGTTCACGGGGGAAGAGGGCGAGAACTGTGTTTGGCTTAAATCGGAATGTGAAAATGGGGCAGGACCCACTATCTGTGGATCCATACTGACACAGAAACTCAATACTGATACCAGTCAATACACTACCACATACAGAGTGGCAACATGTTAAATAATTGAATGTATTGACACACAGACACACTTCTAGCACAGAAGAAGTGGCGAGTCAATTCCGCTTTTTTGCCACAAGGGGGAGCCTTTTCACCCTTTCCTTTGTTATCTAAGGTAGTGCTGCACAGACAGACACACACACTGATGTCAGAGGCAGGCAATGCTATAAGGCACTATATTAGATTAGCACGTTCACACACTCGAAAAATTGCATCAGTAGTACAGAGACACCCGCAGCCTTGGTGTCTGCCACACTTTTCCTCTGCCTGCGGAAATTAAAATGTCAACTGTCCCAGATGGGAAGGGAGATGTGTATGTGTTTAACAATACCTGAACCTTCTCATCCAGTCTGATACATATCAAAACATAGAGGGAAAGACAGAGAGATAATCCCATCAGCCAGCATCCTTTTTAGATCAGCTGTGTATATTTTAATTAACAAGAACAAACTGTAAAGGCAAACTGCAGCTGTAACGCATAGTATAACCACTTCTTTTGTGTCTCATTTAAATTATCCATACATCGGCAAATTATACTTGTTAAAAGTAGTATTGTGTAATGTCTATTTTTACTCTCCTATTAGTCATGCAGCACTGAATGTGCAGCAGTCAGTGCTGCATGGTAAGTGCATTGCAGGTGCAGGTCTGCTGCGCAAGGGCTTGGCCCATTTCTTTAAATATATAAAAAAAAGAAACAGGTCTGAATAATAGAGGAGAGTGCCGGCCTGCAGAGAGTCTGATGTTAGAAACGGTTGAAATGGTTTTGTGAGGTTGCTCCACTTTCCACAGAAAATGAAAAAAACTATTTATAAAGTAATGACTTGCCTACCAATCATTTAAGCCTTGGCTCTGTTGCTGCCGCTCTCTGAGAATAGCAAACACCATCTTCCACTCTCATCAGCATCAAAACTTAAACAGCTACAGAGACATCAGCCCGGCATGTGTAGCCACACAAGCCTCTTAATGTGGTGAGGATGTAGGTGGAACATGAGTGTGCATTTTAGCTTGTATGTGTGTGGTATGTTGGTTAGAATGTGTATGTATGTGTGTGTGTGTGTGTAGAGTTGCCTCTTTATTAGGTGCACCTGCCTAAAACTAATGCACACTGATGCAACAGCCCTGCAACAAATACTGCTTTCATGACGGTTACAATGTTCAGTTTTTGTTGAAAGTATTTGAGAAGAATGTTGCCACATCGTAATGCTCTTTTAGAGGCTGTAGTAGATTTGTCTGCTCCATTCAGTGGGTAGAGTATCACCTCTTAGTACAATTCAGCAGCTCTAAAAACTACAGCCTCCAGAAGACCTGCAAGTTAAAAAACACCCCCCTCACTTTGGCCAACATTTACTATTGTATTGTATTTACTATTAATATATACCACAATAAATCATGCAGCAAATGTAAATGCATTACAGATGAGAAGAGAGTTATTAATCACGTTTGATTTTAACAACATAATCACAGACCAGGCCAAAGCAACTGCCCTGCTACAAGGATAGAACACAGAAAAAAAAATAAAAAGCAGCCTGGACATTAGCCCAGAATTTAAGGGTGAGTGACATTCCAGCTTGCTGTCTGTGTGCTGTTGCCCTTTTAAAGCTACTCTTCGCGGCATCGTTAAGATGATTCCACCTAATCGTATTAAAGGGGCAACATAGTAGAATTATCTCTTTACATACTTTACAGAAGCCTTAATCCAGGACAACTGGGAGTACTGACAGCAGTAGCAGAAATGAAAGAAAACATGACAGTAATTTCCACTTAGAACACCTGAATGAACAGTGATGATGTTTAAACCAATTGGTACAACAAATACTTGCATTCCATAGAGTGCACAGAGATCTGATATATTGTTTTCACAAATGCAATATTTTCAGCAGGGTTACATTTCGATTTCAATGGGCAGTGAGTGTATTATTTATACTAATTCACACTTTAGATATCTTTGCTCCGCAAGAAGCACCATAAGCTCAATTTACTTCTCCAGTTCTCAGTTAGAGGACGAACCAAAGTGAGTAAGGATTAAGACGAACATTAGGGGGTAAACAAGGGCTTAGGGAACAATTATACTCCGGTCTTATCGCAAAGACTCCATTTACAGTCGTCTGTAAACAAGCAGGCCAAACCCTTGTTATTTTGGGAGCATGTTTTTAACGCCTTTGTTGTCTCTGCTCAGTTTTGCTCCACTGCTCACATTAAGCAGATTCTCACTTCATTAACTGTAATGTGATGCTTAGATTATCTAGCCCAGTCTCTACTGTGGACAATTCAGTTTGGAGGTTGACTTTTCAGTGTGTAATGAGATACCTGATCCTGTTATCTGCTATTAAACCCCGTTCAAATCCAAACTGTCAGCCTTAACATAGCAAAAATATGGTGCGACACACTTACATCGGTGCACCGAGACCTGGACTGTAGGTCCAAAGCTGCATGAGGCAGAGACTCAGAAAGATGCACCAGGGGCTGCACAATTAATTCCAAGGAAAGTACATCATGATGTCAAATCCACAATAACGATTCATACTAAAATACATCTACCATTGCCCTGGTAGCGAAAGATATCGAACCCTTTGAATGGGTAATTACAGTGTTTAAATGTGAAACATGCACTTATCTGAAGAAAACTATGGTGTTAAATGTAGGAAAAGCTGAATCTGAAATAAGCAAACTTGATTGACAATAGCCCTCACATAAATATTCTTTAAAAATAACAAGAAAGCAGGTCCAGAATTCAACCTTCAGCAAGAAAAAGTTCTGTTATTTTTAACTTTCACAGAAAAGCGTCATCGCCTGATGTATAGAGACACCCTTGGCTATAAATCAAATGATTACAAATGTGATTGTTGTACTGACAGCTATAGGATTGTGCTTTGTTTCTGTACAGCAATACCACCCTGTATCTTAAAGCTCCTATTTGTAAGAAAAGTTGTTTTTTGGGTCTCATTCCCAACTTGTCACATACTGATGATTTAAAAACAAAACGTGTAACTAGTAATCATGATCACTTATAGTGCAGCCCTCACATAGACACACTAACAGAATCCATAACATAAGACCTGAAGCTTTACCCCAGGAAGGAGGCGAGATTGGATAAGCGCTGTCAGTTAAGAGCCAGTTAACAATACAGAAAAAAAACTATGTATCACATAGTACATATGACACACGTTGATCCTAATTAGCATTGCATTCAATCAACAAATGTTTGCTGCAATATTGTAACGCTTCAGCCTTATCACACATGAATCCCCTTTATAAAATAAGTATTAAAAGAAACTTAAACAGCAGCTTCCCTAACCTTAACCCTCATGAAACTCATCTACCACTAAAATGAAGTTGTTTGTCATTTTAATACTAATTAGAACAAAATGTTCAGTAGTATTACAGAAAGTAGGTCACTTTTCATTGCATATTTATTAACATGCACACACACACACACACTGACACAAGCCCACACAAACCAACTTAAATCGCGTTCTTGCATTCAGTTAAATACAGTCCATGTCCAATTCATTGGAAGAGTAAGAGTGAAAATCCACAGACACATTTGTAAGTCAAATAAAGGGAACAAAGTATGAAAACATTACAGCCATGCCTCGTCAGTATGTCAGACGTTTCTCATGCTGCATATGCACTAGCTATTTACATTTGTTAAAGCCGAGTGGGTTTATCATCAAATAGCCAAAATAGTCACAATATTCATATACATGACACAAGCACACAGTAACAGAGGATGAGTTCAGATTATTTTGCTTCATGCCTTTGGGCTCAAGTCCTGAGGCTGTGAAGAGTCACACTAAGGCTTTATTCATGTGTCCCATCTCCCTGTTTGTGCTGCACTCATAAAGATGAGAGGAAAAGAAAGGTGCTCTGAAATATCCAGCTCTACCCACAGCTCCTGTTTCTACAGAAACCGGGTGCACTGTAGAGAGGAGAGGCTGTCTCTGTGGTCAGAAAGAGAGAGGAGAAAAGGAGGGTGCATGTTTGAGTGAAGGCTAATGGACAAAGCTATGTATTCCAATGGCAATTAGCAACCAAACTAAGAAGAGCAGACTTAAACGGGAGAGATATGGTAAAGAACGAGGGAGAGAGCATCTAAAAGGTGTCAGCCATTTTCTATCAGCTTGCAGTTACTTGAAGAGACAGGAGGGGGCATAATAGAGAGTACCATCCAGAGGAAACCGGGATGCGTAGGAGGAGGATGAAGAAAATCAGAGAAATAGATTCTTTGTGTAAGGCTGAGAATGAAGAGATGTGAAAACACAGAGATGGAATGATGGAAATGAGAAAGCAAAGGAAATGAAATGACAAGAGAAGATGAGTAGAAAAGCACGCGAGGCTGGAGAAAAGTGGGGTAGTGAGAATGAGAACAAAGGCAGGGGAAGAGGGAGAGAGGAGAGAGGCAGTCGGTGGGAGGAGAGAGTGGGATATGAGTCAGGCTTACAGCATTAACACTCATCTTCCACACCCATGTCTCATTGTTTTATTCATACACTGCACCCACTAGATAAGATGGCGGGAAACAAGTCGGAGTATTCTGCGATCGACTCACATGTAAACACACACACACACATACACAACTCTAGCCAGTGTGTCTGGCTGCAGGGCATCACATAACCAAATCTCCCTAACATAATGAGAGAATAATACGAGCATTAACCCTAAATGCTGAAGTTCCCGACTTAATTTAATTCTGTCATGACAGATGGTTCACCCAAAAATAAACACAGCCGACCAACTTCGCAAAATGAAAAGCTACATGTGGGATGAGATGACTCACACACTGTGCAGAGCAGCTCGCATGTTCACACTCAAAAAGATGACCACAAGGAGCCAAATGACGCTCAGACCATTTTAGAAATAAAAACAGGCTTTCTCTCTGCATCAACGTAGTCATACTGTATCTATGTCATGTAATCTCTCACACATCATCACATGATATCAGCACAGTTACTTCCTGCACAGTCCTAGAAGACCACAGATCAATGAAATGTATTTCTGTAAACACGCAGGCTCAGTGCCTCGCACATTCCACGTTTCTTTTAATAGAAAAGGCTGTTTTGTAGTGAATCTGCCACTGATGTCGGGTGAAAACTTGCAACTTTTAACATTTTTACCTTAAACAGAAGCCAGTTTCCAGTTTGACAACCAGACTAACTGCTAGCTTTCATCTAATTGCTTCTTAGTAAACGCTTTCTTAAACTTCAAAAAGACATTCAGAGTCCTTTCTGTGTTAGTATTCAGACAATTTTGTTCTTGTTAAAGCCCTTAAAAACTGACAGTTTGTTTCAGATGCTGTCCTGCAGTTCCACAGAAAATAAAACATACATACTACATAGTACCATAAAAGACGTCAGTGTCTCTACAACGCACATCTTTAATGTCACATTGTCTTCAGGCACATATACACATCGTCTGTCCGTGGCGACATATTACACTGGCCCTGCGGCCAACATCTTACATTACCTGTTAGTTTTGAGAAACTTAACATAATCCTGCTCAGGGGGACCCTGAAAGTAATTCGACCCGAGGGTAAAAGCTGGAGCTCTGAGTGGAGGATGTGAGTTTGATAACAGGCTGCTCATATTGTTTTATTTCAATATTCATAGCAGTCTGTACCAGATGAGCAATCTGTGATCTCAACTGTAGACAAGCAACCATACCAGGCTGTTATCCCATTTCTTATTATACTCTCTACTCTATAGTTTATCATATGGCACTATCATATATGCACACCTGGCTTACCATGTAAAAAAGTATAAAAAGTCAAAATCAACAATGCTACGTTGAGGCTACATTAAACAAATCATTAAAACACACAAGCGTGACTACACAACATTATGGATGTGAATAACCTAACAGGCAACATTCAGAGAAATTGAGAATGCACTAGCAAAAAACAAGGCTAAGCAATTACCCAATATGCTTAGTGGAGGGCATTAGGCAGGGGCAAATGGCCACAGGGGGAAGAGGAACCCTGCAGCTAGAGACTGGATCCCTCTCACAGCCAACATCTGATCCCATCCATGTGTGGCCAGGAATAAATACACCATAGGGCATTAATCAGACAAGTTTATGGCAACTGTGGCTGTATACCACATCTCACCCACAGTGAGCAGCGCAGGGATACTGCTGTAAGAAGGCAATCCTCTTACCAAGGCTGCTTCCAAAGTCCCAACAGCTGACTCTGGATTTCTCCTTACCCCATTCATACATTCTTTCAATCAGAGTTCACAACCCCCTCCCCTCCTTTAAATCCAGAGCTCTGGACTCTTTTAGGTTAGCAACAAGATGAACTTAAAGTGGATTTTTTTTTTTTAACCAGCTGTGTCTTGCATGCAGCCTTACGCTGACCCCTCAGTCAGTTCAATCCTGCGGGCATGCAGTGATGACCTAAGCACGGCAGCAGATGTTGTGACTGTATGAGCACTGATGCCAGACAAAAGCAGTGCAGACCCACATCTGTTCTGATCTCTGTTGATTCAGGAAAAAAAATATTTAAACAAGTACACTTAACATAGCTATGAAGCGCTGGTTATTACATCAGACAGACAGATAAGTGGGAAGGCCAACATGTTGTTCAGCACTGTTATTGTATTAATTTGATTTTTTTTTGATTTTTTTTTTTTTTTTTGGGGGGGGGTTATTGCATTGTTAACAGATCATTGTATTTCAAAATAAAGCAAGAGAGCACGTCAGCATAATGCAACACACTAAGCTAAGCTCATACCATCCAGCAAGGATTTAAAATGACACATGAAGATAGTGTGTGCAAATGGTTTCATTAGTGCAATGTCGTTAATGCTCATAGAGGTTGACCCGGAGAAACCCTGGAGAAAGAACTCAGTGCCTTGTTTAAGCTGCAATGGGCTGATTCTAAAATGAGAGTGGCAAGATCCAACGTATAGGATTCATCCACACAGCCATGAGTCAATGGACTGAAACGTAATGAAACTGAGGGCTTATATAACCGAGTGGTGGAGAGGAGAAAGGGTCAGACCCACTCACACAATATACCAGGCATGAACGAGGAAGAGATGGAGACAGTGAGCGTGAGAAGAGTGAGATCGAAAAAGAAATTGTTCAGATGTGATGAAATATTTACCATCAGTCTTTACTATTTGATATGATAAAAGGGTAACCAGGTCAGACTTGCCAGGTAAGCTAAAAAATAAAACCAGCATGTCTCTTTATCACCATGGAAGAACCAGGTTTGACCCATATACTAAGAGTAGGGACTAGCCAGGGCCAATTCACATGAAAGCCACACATGGCTCTGAACCAGTCTCGTCATGTTCTAGGACAAATGACACGAGCGAAAGGAGCAGTGCCAGGGAGTCTTAGCCCACGGTTGTGAGCGCAGCCTACATGAAATTTTTGGCCCACTGACTCTGATTTTGCCCTAAGAACCCAGAGGCAAAAAAAAAATGTAGTACATCTTCATGTCTTGTTGTTTTACTTGATTTGATGTTGCTTTCAAATAGCTGCTGTGGGAAAAAAAAGGTATGTTTTCTCTGCTACATGAGCATAACGAAGCGATGTATAATAATAAACAGTGAATACTATAATACAGAGAAATAGTCATTTCAGTGCCTTTTCGGTTTCAAACACAGCACCACACAGAGATGGACCAACCGCTTATTGACCAAACACTCTATAAGCTGCACTGCACCAGTGCCTGTGCTTGCTGACATTCACAGTAACAACCTCCTGATTCACCAGCACCCAATCAACTGAATGCTCCACAAGGACAAAAAGCTGATACAAACAAACACACGCTCACCAGCACACAAACACAGAGAGAGTACATCCAGTATCAGCACGGATAATTAAATGCTCAGAAGCATCTGGACAGCAGTTTACCTGGCACAATATAATAGAACCTGAAACAGCCCATTTTTTTTACTTGTGGAACTACTGTGTTGTGCTGGAAGCCAATCATTTGTTAATATTATTTCTAAAGTAACATAAGGTACTGTTGCTCTCTGTTAGCAGGGCGAAGGGAGATGCTGAGATGAGTCCTTCACAAAGAAATCCACGTCCAGCAGCATTCAACAACTTAAACAAATTATCCACAGGCTTTCAGAGTCAACCAAGAGAGATGGAAACTGTCACGATGTGAAAAATCATGTAACAATCTGCTTACATATTTTGTAGAGACTTATACATGTAAATTGCCACAAACTGTTACATAGAGCCCCTTTCCCTACAAATAATTACAATATAATTGTCAGCAACATAAGCTGATATACTTTCCTTCCTCTTTTCATTGAGCCACGTCAGCTAAATGAGTTAAAAATAACTCTCCAGTCAACCTTGTCAAATGCTAGTGACGGGTGATCAAAAAAATCAATACTTTATGACACAGAAAAAAGCTTACTAACACTTTGAATTAACCCCTTATGGATGTATCTTTATAGATGTTGATAACAAGACAAAATAGAAAGACATCACTTTAGAAGGACGGAGCTAACTGCCAAGTTTAAGTAATATGCTGTTAGTACTGCTGCACTGCCAGACCTAACTCAGTGCTACGTGTGTGCTGTGCTAGGGCAGGGGGTGAACTCAATGTTACTGATTAACATTATAGACATGGCTTTTTTTCATGGTTCAGATAATGCATGGTGCTTGTTAGCCAGATTGAAAGCTTGAGATGTTTTTTCCTTATTTGAAACTGCAACCAAAACAGGACTAGAGAGCAGAAAGTAAGATAATCTATGTCATCACTGGCCTGGTGGAACAGAAGAAGGCAGGGTCTGTTGGAGAAATTAATAAAAAGATGTATCACACATAGAGAGTGCAGGCAGAGGAGGGGAGACTAAAAGTTTACAACAGTAGAGAGAAAAGCACTGATTACATGCAATAGTCGAAACTAACATCTTGTCCAGAACAACCGGGCATTCATTTGTAAAGTATAGGTATACAGAGCGAAGTGAGAGTGAGCATACATAATGTATGGTTATTGAACATCATTAAGCAGCTTTATTATCTAGGTAATTACACACCCAGTGAGTGCTCTGACTGACGTGGGTCAGCCGGTGTTATGGTTTGGTCAACTCTGCATGTATGAGAGCTGCTGTCAGTACTCGTCACGACTCTGTGATAAAAGTTTGGTCCAGGAGGGAAGATGAAATGTGTTGTGAAAAAAAAAGCTTGGGTACAAACTTCCTGTGTAAGAAGCTGGTGGCATGAAATATAAATATATCAGAAGAAACTCTGAAATAATGAAAAAAGAGACTTCCTTATATTCTATTTTCAGTCAAGCAGGACATCATTTAATTTTTGCACACCATCTGGATTTATATAACTGCTTCCTAGTGGGTGTGTCTCTTTCTCTCTCTCGGCGAGTTCCGAGATCACCACAGGGGCATGTGCTCCTTGTGCTCTGTTTTCTTGTTCCCTACACATCATCTCTCCCTCTGTCTGTCGCATCCCCCTTTCTGCTGTGAAAGTGCCTTTCAATAAGGCGGATTAGCCATGTGAGAGTGTGTGCGATGTGTTGGTGCACGCGCCTGTGTGTGCATGTGTGTCTCTGAGCACAAGCGTGTGTGTGAGGAGTGAACATAAAGATAGTAGCTGTTTTCCTTGTACCCAATTGTGTGTGTAAATTAGATTACCATCACTGCTGCTGACCTCAATGTGAGTGGCGCCATCCTCCCAACAAAGCTGAAGCAATAAGGGAGAATGTGCCCTACTGACACACAACAGTGCATGCAGCATCCGCGGCCACAACCCCACAGGCATGAGGCACACAGCAACACAGCTAAAGAGCATGTGGCAGAACGACAGAGGGGATAGGCGACAGAAAGAAGGACAGAAAGCGATAGTGAGGCCGAAAAGGGCGGCATACGAGGGAGGAAACGAAGGACAGAGACATGAAAGCGGGAAAAGGAGGCCAAGAGTGGGGGTGGGGGAGGGGGAGTGATACCAATATGGAGGGTGAGGAAGGAGGAGAGGAGTGGTGAGGAAACAGAAGCAACAAACAGGGAGGAAGCAAAAGCAGAAACAAAACAGAGCAGAGGCAGAATACGACAGGTTGTGCTGCAAGGAATGTTGGTATTGCAGTATTTAACGTGAAGACGAGTTTGCCGGAAGGAGTCAAATTGGACAGTAAATTACAAAGGAGGTAACATGAGAGAGGTTGCTTTTGAAGGTTCACCTAACATATGGGTGAAGGGGTTAGGGAGGTGGATGCAGAAAAAGTTAGTTAGCAAAGCCAAGAGCGGGGCACAGGAAGAAGTGTTTGCTTGGGAGAGAGCTGTCAGCTGTTTTCTATGTGTGAATGAAGATGATAACACATTACAGTAGATACAGTGGTGCTGTAACAGCTGTGTCTCCTCTCTAGGTGACGTTTAGCTTGCCCTCTCTCTTCCTGTGACACTGAACGTGGTTTAATGAGGGAAACGCTGTTACCCACTTAACAAACACAACAGACACACAAAGCACAAGGGCCGTTGCACTGTGACTGATTTTCAGTGCAGACACTCAACATGCAAACACATTTGCACTGATCTGCTGAGCCAGCCAAGCAGACACACAAAGCCACTGGAGCAAGCAGCCACACCCCCGCCAAAGGGAGCACACAGAATAACATAGACATGCTGCTTTCAGTGCACAGTGCCCTGCCGCACTGTAATCTTTAAATCTGAATCATGTAGTTGCAAACAATGGAAGTTTATTATATAGAATCTAGTTGCTAACTTCAAACATAATGTGTAATGAAGCCACATCCCATGTGCTTTCCTAATTCAGCTCATGACCCTGCTAATAATTCATCCACTCCTCTTGTCTCATCTGTTTTTTTTCCTCCTACAAAAATGCCGTGGCAATGTAACAAAAGTTGAGGGATGTACAAATCAGTTCGAGACGAATCTTCCTCCCACAAAAAACAGAAGGCAGCCGATTTGATGCCCTGACACTACCCTGCACTTTTTTTTAAGGTTGAATGACATGAACTCATTTTTAATCATGTCAAATAAAATCTTTTCCGGGCATCTGCTGTCCAGGCACAGCTTAGCACTGCTGCTGTACTGCAAAGGACACGATGCCACGCATTCTTTTATCTCACACACAAACATGTGCACATAAAATATGCGTGCACACAAACACACAGAGAGGCAGTGATCGCTCTCGAGTAGAGCTCTGAATAAAAGTGGACGGAGGAGCTGCTGCAGGGGAAGTGTGTTCAGACTCTCCTTCATAAAGCTCAGCTGCTGCTTTACTCTGAAGCTGGACCGGTCCTCTCTGTGTCTGCGTGCATACTCCACTCTGGCTTACTGCTTTATTTCACATGCTGCTCACTGGGTCAACATATGCCATTAGCTTTTCAATAAAGATGCATCTAATGACAGTTTAAAATACATGTTTTTTTTTTTTTTTTCTGACAGTCGTTTTCTAGGGAGGGAATATAAGGTTGACCCAGTTGTTGGAGAGAAAAGATTATCTCAATACCATAAAATATCTAATTAGAAGCTCAACTCTTCCCGCCTTGACTATTGCTGCTATATCTGCACCATCTGTTGCCTGATTTACTGTGGAGATTTCACAGCCATAATCCATGTGTTTCTATCTAAATAAACCCATTTCCATTAAATATTGTGAGGTGTCTGTAGATGAACCATTCAAAAGCCACTTCCCTTCCCCCCTCCTCTACTAGCCTCTCTCTCTCTCCCTCCCTCCCTTCCTCCTTCATCCTCTCCTGCTGCTGTTGCTAAGACCGCCGAGCACATGCTAGTCTGTGAAACCAGTAGACTCTGAGAGGTGGATCTCCTCGTGCGTTGCTATGGGCAACACACAGTGTTCGACAGAGAATCAGCCCAGAAGCCGAGCATGCAGACCTTCACACATGTGATAAAATATGACCTATTTTTCAGTCAGCCAGAAGAGATCATCTGCACTGAAGCTTGTATGTATAGTACATAAATACACTCTTTCACACAACCGCCTAGTATATCATAAGCACAAAAATCCAATCAAATGAAAAATTGTTTAAAGAAAGACAGCTCGCGGCTTTGCAGCCGTGTAATGACTGACGATTCCTGCTGAAGCAAAGTCACCCAACCCCACCTGACTGGCTGTACATTGTGATTCACTGCACACCAGCCGCAGGCTCTCTCTCTGCCTCTCTCTGCCTCGCTCTGTCGTGTCTGCAGCCATTCATGGCCCATTGAATCACCTCAACTACATCAGCGAGCACTGACCTCGAGTCAGTCTTTCAGTCGGTCAGTTACTGTCTTTACACGTAACAATCCTAATAGACAGGAGCAAAAACATACATGTGTGTACGGGCATGTAACACACACAGACCATAAACACAAATGATGTATAGTAACATGTCTTTTTAAAAGGAATATCTGGATATTTAGGTACTAAAAGAACATTATATCAGACATGTGGGACCAAATGCAGTAACTGAATTAATGCAGATGTTGGGAAAAGCTTCGACTCTAGTTTTAGGAGCAACCTGCTGTGTACAGACAGCAAATGAGACTTGTATTGTTTTAAGGGTAAGCTAACGTAGGGTCAGTGGTTACTGGAATAAACTAAACTTCATACTGAACTGAACCCAAACCTTTCCATGTTTCATCAGGTTTAACCACCATCAGCTCAAATCGTTACTATGACACAACCACTGCCTGAAATAGGCACAGTACAGTCTAAATTATTTATAGTCCAAGTGGGTGAGCATACTGCATACAAAGTTCTCAATGGTCTGAAAGAAGTCACATGTGATGAAACAGTAACATAACATTCATTCTATTAAGGAAAGAGTTTTTTTAATGTGTTCTTTTGTTCTAGAAAGAAGCTGTCTTAAGTGTTACAAAAGAGTATGCTTTATGCTATTTACAGAAAAATCTCCTCATCCTTAAAACTAACTCCAACAAAATCACACTACAATCCACACAGCCCAAACAACATCAGTATTTCTCATTAGGTTGTATAATTTCTTGGGATGTTTTCCTTTTTAAGCACATAGGAATAACACAGCTTTATGGTAACAAACAAAGCATACTAACTGCAGTCCTTTGTCTTATTTATGAATCAACTGTCCGTACAAGCACCTGTTAAAAAAAAAAAGAGTGACTCTTAACGCAGTCTCATAACAACACACAGCCTCTTCATTTCCATCATAAGTCTGTGATCAATTTCTATACAGCTGTTCTGAAAGGGTGGTGTGATTCAGTACTTTTGGCAGGCATCAATCATCAGAATCGGATCCTCATCTATCACGATCATTCATACCAGAACTTCCTTGAAATTAAGTGATCTGTCTTACCTCTGTAGATCCCCTCCTCCTGTCAGGGAGCACTAGAGTATTAGCATGGCTGCCAGGGACTATAGTAGATCCTATACTCATTCTGGGTCCAACTAACATGTAGCGTTTGTCTCCAGATCTGTACTGGATGCTGTGACAGAGAGTCCCGTCATAATTAGTCTCTTGTAGGTATTTAGAAGTATAGTCTGTGGATTTGGAGCACTGCATCGCAATCAGCACGATGATACTGATGATAAAAAGTACAGAGACTGAGCCCAAAGTTATCATGAGATAAAATGTCACATTGTCCTCCTCGTCAACTTTAGTGGCACTTTTAACATCAGAAGCAGCAAAAGCCTCTTTGGGCTCCACCAGTTTGACAATAACAGTAGCTGTTGCTGAGAGAGAAACATTCCCATTGTCTTTGACCAGTATGAGCAGTTTATGCTCAGTCTCGTCTGTCTCTGTGAATGAGCGATGTGTTCTGATCTGTCCTGTATAGCGGTCCAAACCAAAGAGACTGTGGTCAGTGACTTCCTGCAGTGAAAACAGTAACCAGCCGTTATATCCTATATCAGCGTCATAGGCTCTGACTTTAGTCACCAAGTGTCCTGCGTTCACATTGCGGGGAATCTCCTCCACACCTTCAGCAGAACCGTTGGAGCTGACTGGATACAGGATGACTGGAGCGTTGTCGTTCTGATCCAGAATGAACACGTTCACTGTGACGTTGCTGCTCAGTGACGGAGTTCCAGAATCTGTGGCCACAACTTGGAACTGGAACTTTTTCAGAACCTCAAAGTCAAAACTTTTTAAAGCCACAATTTCTCCATTTTCAGAGTTTATGTTGAGAAATGATGTAATTTTTTTGTGTTCATCCCCATTTCTATCAATTGTATATGATATGAGAGCATTATCACCCTCGTCACCATCATGAGCACTCACTGAGAATAAAGAGGCTCCTGCAACATTGTTCTCAGTAATATAAAAAGTATATGGACTTGTTGAAAACACTGGACTGTTGTCATTCACATCTGACACAGTCACACTTATTGTGCGATGAGATGACAGTGGTGTTTCACCTCCATCTTTAGCAATTATTGTTACATCATACTTGGACTGATGCTCTCTATCCAGCATAGATTTGGTAACTATAGAGTACATATTGTCTTGTAAAGACGGTGTTAATGTAAAAGGTACATCCTCACTAATGTAACAGATCACCTTTCCATTTACACCTGAATCATCATCATTCACACTTATCAATGCTACTGTCGTTCCAGGTTTGGAGTCTTCGGGAACTGCTCTGGAAAAGGATGTCACCTCAATCTCAGGTGCGTTGTCATTCAGATCCACAATTGTTATTTTAACACTTTTTTCTGTTTCTAAGGGGACTGTCCCTTTATCAGAAGCTTTAATATCAATTTCATACCTGTCTTTTGCTTCAAAATCTATCAGTCCTTTAACCATAATTTCACCTGTATTTGCGTCAACTTCAAAAAGTTTCCTTAATTTATTATTTGCATTTTCACCGAACGAATAAACCACCTCCCCATTTAAACCATCATCTAAATCTGTGGCATTTACTCGTATGATAGTTGTGCCAATCGGGGAATTTTCATTAAGCACCGCAGCATATGAGTCTTTGGCAAAAACTGGCATGTTGTCATTTACATCCAAGACATTAACGATAATTGCCATAGTTCCAGACCGAGCAGGCTTCCCTCCATCAACCGCTGTCAGCAGCAATCTGTGAATTCTCGCCGTCTCTTTGTCCAGCGGTTTATGTAAATACAAAACAGGAATTTTCCCATCTTCTCCTCTATCCTTCACTTCAAGACGGAAATGATCATTTTGACTGAGCCTATATAGCTGAATAGAGTACATGTCACTGTCTGGATCACGGGCGCCTTGTAGTTGAAATCGTGCCCCAGGTAACGCAGATTCAGATATCTCTAAATGCGTCTCGTTTTTGGAGAAGGTGGGAGGGTGATCGTTCACGTCCAAAACCTCAATGCCAACGTAATGCACCTCTAACGGGTTCTCCAGCACCGTCTTAATGTTGATAATGCAGGTGCTGATCCGTTCGCACACCTCCTCTCTGTCTATGTTTCGGTTAACGTGTAAGATGCCATTGTTGTTCAGTTGAAAAAGGGGTTCGGTCGATCCGGAAACGATGCGAAATCCTCTAGCAGTCAAAGCACCGACATCCAGCCCTAAATCTTTCGCGATATTACCAACCACAGCACCCACGGCGAGCTCCTCGGGTATAGAGTATCGTAGCTGTGCCGAAGCGAAATGAAAAGTAAGATCCAAAGAGACAATGAGAACGACCAGGCGCTCCAGCCACGCTCCGCGTCCTCCTCCAGCCATGTTTGATTAAAAAAAAAATCAAAACAAGACGAATATAGGGGTCAGAGATTACAATGCGAGTCTACACAGGAACCCGCATTTTGTTGGGGAAAAAAACAACACAACTGCTCGATATCAGGAAAATGTTGGTGAACGAGTCACACATCTGAAGCCATCGCCCTGACGCACGAGCGCACACTGTCGCGAAAGACTGTAGCGCCAAACTACTGACGTAGAGGATGTTCAACCGAGAGGGTTCATTTTCACAAGCAGTGACACCATGCGAGCTGATGATACAATGCACTTGACACATGACAACGTATTTGTATGTAACTTTAGTTGTAGTTAAGCGCTTCTATTTCCTGTAGAGAGTGCATTTAAAACAGGAAAAAGATTAACTCCGTACGGTAATTACAAACTTTACAAACCATTTCCAAGAATGCAACAACAGTAATAATAATAATAATAATAATAATAATAATAATAATAATAATAATAATAATAATAATAATAATATTAATGATGATGATAATAATAATCAACATTATTATTGTTATTGTTATTATCAATATCATCAGTACTCCCATACATTGATCGTTCAGCTATGGCGATAACCTCTTACTTCTTCAGATGTTAGGCAGGACATGAGATATGAGATGTGAACCTGTCGGCTCCATGGACAGCAACTAAGACCAGCTATAACTCAGCACAGCCACAGGTGTGAATTTATATATTCAATCACAGACATCCTGAAAACTCAAATCACAAAGTCTGTTGTAATACAGGCATGTTTTTCAGAGTACCGCGGAATAAACAGGAGACTACGAAATAACAAACGGATGACAGTACACGTGCAGTGTATGTAGTGGTTGGTCGACTGAACTAATTAATGAAGCCAGCAAATGAATATCACAGCCAGCAGAAACAAACCAGGGCTTCAGCCATGAATGGGCTTTACCTCCCCAGATCCCCTCCTCCTGTCAGGGAGCACTACTGTGAACACTAATTATAATGATTTGAGGTTTTTTTTCACACTGTCATACTGTGCTTGCAATTCTTCACTTTACATTATGTGTTTTTCATGGCTAAGTGAAGGAATGTTCAGTAAACAATCAAACAATACAGTCAATCACCTCACAGTTTGCACTTAAATATGTCTTACCTCTCCAGATCCCCTCCTCCTGTCAGGGAGCACCAGCGTATTAGCATGGCTGCCAGGGACTATAGTAGATCCTATACTCATTCTGGGTCCAACTAACATGTAGCGTTTGTCTCCAGATCTGTACTGGATGCTGTGACACAGAGTCCCGTCATAATTAGTCTCTTGGAGATATTTAGAAGTATAGTCTGTGGATTTGGAGCACTGCATCGCAATCAGCACGATGATGCTGATGATAAAAAGTACAGAGACTGAGCCCAAAGTTATCATGAGATAAAATGTCACATTGTCCTCCTCGTCAACTTTAGTGGCACTTTTAACATCAGAAGCAGCAAAAGCCTCTTTGGGCTCCACCAGTTTGACAATGACAGTAGCTGTTGCTGATAGAGAAACGTTCCCATTGTCTTTGACCAGTATGAGCAGTTTATGCTCAGCCTCGTCTGTCTCTGTGAATGAGCGATGTGTTCTGATCTGTCCAGTATAGCGGTCCAAACCAAAGAGACTGTGGTCAGTGACTTCCTGCAGTGAAAAGAGTAACCAGCCGTTATATCCTATATCAGCGTCATAGGCTCTGACTTTAGTCACCAAGTGTCCTGCGTTCACATTGCGGGGAATCTCCTCCACACCTTCAGCAGAACCGTTGGAGCTGACTGGATACAGGATGACTGGAGCGTTGTCATTCTGATCCAGAATGAACACGTTCACTGTGACGTTGCTGCTCAGTGACGGAGTTCCAGAATCTGTGGCCACAACTTGGAACTGGAACTTTTTCAGAACCTCAAAGTCAAAACTTTTAAGTGCCAAAATATCTCCAGTTTCAGAGTTAATATTTAAAAACAGACCAATACTTTCTCCACTGTTGTCCCTTGGAATGTGATAAGAAATATGCGCATTATCACCATCATCAAGGTCAGATGCCTTCACTGAAAATACTGGTGCTACTAAGCCATTATTTTCAGTAATATAGAAGGTGTATGGGCTCAGTGAAAACTGTGGTCTGTTATCATTCACATCTGAAACAACCACACTTATTGTCTTTTCAGATGAGAGTGATGGCTCTCCAGTGTCCTTTGCAACAACTGTGAGTTCATAAAAAGACTTTTCTTCCCTGTCTAGTTGTGATTTGGTCACTATGGCGTACAAATTGTCTTGTAAAGATGGAGTTATGGTGAAAGGAACGTCCTCACGTATAAAGCAGGACACCTTCCCATTAGGACCTGAATCTAAATCATTAACGCTGATCAAAGCTACTGTTGTTCCAATTCTTGAATTCTCTGGAACTGATTTTGAAAATGATGTAATTTCAATCTCTGGAGGATTATCGTTCAGGTCAATTACCTTTATCATCACAGTTTTGTCTACTGAAAAGGGGATAGTGCCTCTATCTGAAGCTTGTATATCAATTTCATAACTTTCATTTTCTTCAAAATCAATCACCCCGGTCACTTTAATTTCGCCGGTCTTTGGGTTTATGCTGAATATTTTTTGTAAATCCGAATCCACTTCTTCACCCAATGAGAAAACAATATCACTGTTGTCACCCTCATCCAAATCAGTCGCATTCACCTGAATTACTAACGTGCCAGGGGGTGAGTTTTCATTTAGACTTGCGGAATATGCGTCTTTAGTAAAAACTGGTGAATTGTCATTAACATCAAGCACCTTAATTAGTATTTCTATTGTTCCAGACCTCGCCGGTCTCCCTCCATCAGTAGCAGTGAGCAGTAGCTTGTGCTCCCTCAGAGCCTCTCTGTCTAACTGCTTCTGTAGAATCAGAAAAGGCATCTTACGGTCCTCGCCTCTCTCCTTAACCTCCAAACGAAAGTGGTCGTTGTGGCTCAGTCTGTACTGCTGCACGGTGAACTGACCGGCATCGGGGTCCCGTGCAGGTTGGAGCTGAAACCTCGCTCCCGGCAGTGTCGACTCAAATATCTCCAGCCGTTTCTCTTTCTCTGGAAAGACGGGGGAGTGGTCGTTCACATCCAGCACCTCTATGGCCACGTAATGGATTTCCAGCGGGTTTTCTAACACGGTTTTTAGGTTGATTATGCACGCGCTGCTCCGCTCACAGATCTCTTCCCTGTCCACCTTCCTACCGACATACAGGATACCGTCATCCTTATTCAGACGGAAAAGAGGTTCGGTTGAGCTGCCAACAATACGATACTCCCTGTCTTTCAGCGTAGCCTTATCAATGCCTAAGTCCTTCGCAATATTCCCAACAACAGTTCCTTCTTTCACTTCCTCGGAGATGGAATATCTGATCTGAGCAGAGGCTTCACTCCGGAGCGTTACCAAAGCCACCATGAAAGTGACGCATCTCCACCGCTCGATCCACGTCTGGCGCCCGCTTTGTTCCATTATGTACAGCAAAAAAAACAACAACAAAAAAAAACCACAGAAAATGCAAGCCCGCTAATTCCTGGATCTATACGTGTATGTTTAGGAAGTAATAATCAGCCGTAACTCCATGCAAACTGCGCTCCATCGCAAAAATGTGCCCTGGAAATCGTACGGAGCTAGTTTCTTGTACAAGCCCTCTGTACGTAATGCCAAAACACACGGGGAGATTTTAATGGTGATGACGGAAAGTTCCGGGGACACACTTTGCCATTATACCGACACCATGCGATTCATGACGTTATTGCAGCACTGTTAGAACAAAAAATAATAATAAAATCAAAAGTTCATATAACAAGGAAACCGCGAGGCAAAGCAGTTAAACAGCATGTTCATGTGTTAAGAAATGTTTGCCCAAAGAGGCTTTCTCCTCTTAAGCACTTGATTCAAGTCACAACCAGTTCCCCCTCCAACACTATTATTCTGAGGAATGTACTGCCTTTAACAAACAACAACTTTCAGCACCACGGATAGCGACATTTCAGTGCACACAGACTCACCAGCAGCAATCACAGAACACACATTCTGACACTGCTCCTGCTTCCTTTGACAATGTCAGCATTAACACACAGCACATCTTCAGCTATCCTACAAAAGGAAGCCACCATTATGTAAATACAACAACAAAAAGCATGCTGTTAGGTGGATAAGACATAGAAGCTGCTTTTGAAACAATAAAGGTGTCTTTGTGTAAATGTAATTTATGATCACATATCCAGCTGTGGTTAATGTGTGTTTTCAGACTTCCATGAAATTATTGTCTAACTTATTTGAATGACAGGAAGTTTTTATATTATTTGTATTAATCTATATTACCTCTCCGGGTACTAATTTTCTGCAAAAGTATTTGCATTGCTTCTCGTGACTGCAGTAGATCCTGTACTCATTCGGGTCCAACTAACTAGTACTGTTTATCTCCATCTGTACTGGAGTCCGGTCATGATAAGTGTCTTATAGTTATGCAGAAGTATAGTCCGTTGGGTTGAAGCACTGCATGGCAATCAGAATGATGATACTGAAGAAGGAAAGTACTAACAGCAGTCACAAATATCCACAAAATTATCTCGTCTGTAGCTAAAGCCAACATGAAGTCAGTATATTTCATAAGGTTGTATAATTTTTTGTGGTAAACCAAACACAGCACACAAACTGCAGTTCAATGTGTTGTTTATGAATCAATTAACACTATTCGCTGTGTGAAAACCAACCATACAACCACCTGTAAACCATGAACTTAACTCAGCAGTCTCATAACAACAAACTCCTCATATCCCCCAATGATGAATCATATTTCTGTGATCCAGTTCTATCCAGCTGTTCTGAATAGGTGGTGTGATTCAGGTTTTGGCACATTTCAATCATAAGGATCTGCATCTCATCTATCACAAGCATTAATACCAAGACTGCCTTTAAATAAAGTGATCAATCTTACCTCTGTAGATCCCCTCCTCCTGTCAGGGAGCACCAGTGTATTAGCATGGCTGCCAGGGACTATAGTAGATCCTATACTCATTCTGGGTCCAACTAACATGTAGCGTTTGTCTCCAGATCTGTACTGGATGCTGTGACACAGAGTCCCGTCATAATTAGTCTCTTGTAGATATTTAGAAGTATAGTCTGTGGATTTGGAGCACTGCATCGCGATCAGCACGATGATACTGATGATAAAAAGTACAGAGACTGAGCCCAAAGTTATCATGAGATAAAATGTCACATTGTCCTCCTCGTCAACTTTAGTGGCACTTTTAACATCAGAAGCAGCAAAAGCCTCTTTGGGCTCCACCAGTTTGACAATGACAGTAGCTGTTGCAGAGAGAGAAACGTTCCCATTGTCTTTGACCAGTATGAGCAGTTTATGCTCAGCCTCGTCTGTCTCTGTGAATGAGCGATGTGTTCTGATCTGTCCTGTATAGCGGTCCAAACCAAAGAGACTGTGGTCAGTGACTTCCTGCAGTGAAAACAGTAACCAGCCGTTATATCCTATATCAGCGTCATAGGCTCTGACTTTGGTCACCAAGTGTCCTGCGTTCACATTGCGGGGAATCTCCTCCACACCTTCAGCAGAACCGTTGGAATTGACTGGATACAGGATAACTGGAGCGTTGTCGTTCTGATCCAGAATGAACACGTTCACTGTGACGTTGCTGCTCAGTGACGGAGTTCCAGAATCTGTGGCCACAACTTGGAACTGGAACTTTTTCAGAACTTCAAAATCAAAACTTTTTAAAGCGGTGATGTGTCCATTATCAGCGTTAATATTTAGAAATGAAGCCAATTTATTTTCTTCCCTTCCATCTCTGAGAATATGATAGGATATCAGAGCATTGTTGTTCTCATCACGATCAAAAGCTTTGACAGAAAACACAGAGGTACCTGGCTCATTAGCTTCAGCGACATAGAAAGTATATGGACTCAGTGAAAACTCTGGACTGTTGTCATTCACATCTGACACCACAACACTGATTGTTTTTTCAGATGATAATGGAGGTTGACCAGCATCTTTTGCAGTTATTGTTAGTTCATAATGTGACTGTTTCTCTCTGTCCAGAGGAGATTTGGTGACTAATGAATACATTTTGTCTTGTAAGGATGGTGATAAAGTAAAAGGAACATCATCACTTATTGAACAAATAACTTTTCCATTGAGACCAGAGTCCAAGTCATTTACACTGATAAGAGCAACTGTAGTTCCAGGTCTAGAATCTTCAAGGATGGAACTTGAAAATGAGGTAACTTCAATCTCTGGTGCATTATCATTCTCGTCAACTATCTTAATAATGACACTTTTTTGCGTATCAAGAGGAGCCAGACCTTTATCTGATGCTTGAATCTCAATTTCATATTTGTCCTTGTGCTCATAATCTATTAAACCTTTAACAATTATCTCACCTGTCGATGGATCAATATCAAAAAGATTAAATAATTTACGATTAACACTGTTGCTAAATGAATAAACAACTTCTCCGTTTTGTCCTTCATCTAAATCAGTCGCATTAACTTGTGTGACTGTTGTACCTACTGGAGCATTTTCATTGAGCGTCACAGAATAACCTCCTTTAGAGAAAACAGGTGCGTTATCATTAATATCCAAAACATTTACTATTATCTTCATCTCCCCGGATTTCGGAGGTTTACCCCCATCGGATGCCGTCAGTACTAAGGAATGGCTTGCCGAAATTTCCCTGTCCAAAGATTTTTGCACAATTAATACAGGTATTTTACCATCTTCGCCTTTATCTTTAACTTCCAAACGAAAGTTTTCATTGTGGCTGAGTTTATACTGTTGAACAGAGAAAGGACCACCGTCTGGATCTCGTGCAGCTTGAAGCGGAATGCGAGCTCCAGGTAACACAGACTCTGAAATCTCCAGCGATTTCTCTTTATCTGGGAAACTGGGGGAGTGGTCATTTATATCCAGAACTTCCACTCCAACGTAGTGTACCTCCAGCGGGTTTTCTAGCACAGTTTTCAGATTTATCAAGCAGGTACTGCTTCGCTCGCACACCTCTTCTCTGTCAATCTTCCGGCTCACGTACAGGATGCCATCGTTCTGATCTACACGGAAAAGCGGATCCACAGCACTAGAGACAATGCGGTATCTCCTGTCTTTCAACATGCTCTTATCTAGTCCCAAATCCTTCGCTACATTCCCAACCACAGTCCCTTCGGTCACTTCCTCAGAGATAGAATATCTTAATTGCGCAGAGGCCACGCTCCACAAAAGCACCGCGACCACGCAGCGGATCCACCGTCCTCTCGCCCGTCCTGCCTCGCATCCCCTTTGTTCCATGATGAAGTACGAAACAGTTAACGATTCATCACCGGGTAATAATCGTCTTTGAAGAAATTAATCCAACACATCCGGCTATGCAAAGGATCACTCTGGTTCAAAAATGTTTTAAAAAGCGAGATACTACTGATACACTCAGAAGCCAGCCGCCAGGCGATTGTGCCAGTACCGAACTGAGAGCTCTACAAAGAGGTGGAACCAAAAGGCAGTGACGACAAGCTACGTAAATTATTTTTCAAAACACACTGACACCATGCGATCTCATTGGTAACTGCAAGAAAACCAAAGGTTTACAGCTATTTACTTGTAAAGTTTCATGTGTTATTTACTTGCCTAATACGTGGATGTTGCAGTACTTGTGAGGTGATGCCTTCTTCAGATGATTTAACAAGTAGGCAAAGCACGTACATTCCGTTAAATGTAGACATCAAATCCTCCCACAATGCTTAGGGCTTCCATATAACAAGGTTGAGCTTCATTTGTTGGATATTTATCAAGAAAACGCATGCGGTTATTGACATTTTTAACCAGGTATCAGTTCATGAGAGCAACACGTTTCAGCACCCTGGACAGCAAACAACGGCCTATAGAACTCGGCTCAGCCACATGTTCAACCCAAAATATCATCACAAATGCCCCGAAAGTTCAGAACGTGTCCAATGTGGTCCAAGTTAAAGTGCAAAAAGTTTGATCCAAGTGGGTTCTTTGACAATCAACGCATGTTGTAATACTGGTATCTGTTTTACAGAGTATAGTGAAAAAGCAGGACACTGTGGAATAAACGGTTTATAAGCATTTACTTCAACTTATAGTAGTTGCTGTTAGAACTTTACTTTAAAGGACAGCTATAAAATGAGGGGTATCAGTCAAGTGTCTTTCTTCACAAAACGATATCACAATGCCAAGCAGACAGTTCACATGCAGCATATGCAGTACATGACTAAACTAACGAATGAAGGAACAAATTAATATCATCATGAGTGAAAACAAGCCAGGACTTTCACAAAAAAGTCTTACCTCTCCAGATCCCCTCCTCCTGTCAGGAAGCACTAGAGTATTAGCATGGCTGCCAGGGACTTTAGTAGATCCTATACTCATTCTGGGTCCAACTAACATGTAGCGTTTGTCTCCAGATCTGTACTGGATGCTGTGACACAGAGTCCCGTCATAATTAGTCTCCTGGAGATATTTAGAAGTATAGTCTGTGGATTTGGAGCACTGCATCGCAATCAGCACGATGATACTGATGATAAAAAGTACAGAGACTGAGCCCAAAGTTATCATCAGATAAAATGTCACATTGTCCTCCTCGTCAACTTTAGTTGCACTTTTGACATCAGAAGCAGCAAAAGCCTCTTTGGGCTCCACAAGCTTGACAATGACAGTAGCTGTTGCTGAGAGAGAAACGTTCCCATTGTCTTTGACCAGTATGAGCAGTTTATGCTCAGCCTCGTCTGTCTCTGTGAATGAGCGATGTGTTCTGATCTGTCCTGTATAGCGGTCCAAACCAAAGAGACTGTGGTCAGTGACTTCCTGCAGTGAAAAGAGTAACCAGCCGTTATATCCTATATCAGCGTCATAGGCTCTGACTTTAGTCACCAAGTGTCCTGCGTTCACATTGCGGGGAATCTCCTCCACACCTTCAGCAGAACCGTTGGAGCTGACTGGATACAGGATGACTGGAGCGTTGTCGTTCTGATCCAGAATGAACACGTTCACTGTGACGTTGCTGCTCATTGACGGAGTTCCAGAATCTGTGGCTACAACTTGGAACTGGAACTTTTTCAGAACCTCAAAGTCAAAACTTTTTAAAGCAGTGATGTGTCCATTATCTGAATTAATATTTAGGAATGAAGCCAATTTACTTTCTTGGCTTCCATCTCTGAGAATATGATAAGATATCAGAGCATTGTCGTTCTCATCACGATCAAAAGCTTTGACAGAAAACACAGAGGTACCTGGCTCATTAGCTTCAGTGACATAGAAAGTATATGGACTCAGTGAAAACTCTGGACTGTTGTCATTCACATCTGACACAATGACACTGATTGTCTTTTCAGATGATAATGGAGGTTGACCAGCGTCTTTAGCAGTTATTGTTAGTTCATAATGTGACTGTTTCTCTCTGTCCAGAGGAGATTTGGTGACTAATGAATACATCTTGTCTTGTAAGGATGGTGATAAAGTAAAAGGAACATCATCACTTATGGAACAAATAACTTTTCCATTGAGACCAGAGTCCAAGTCATTTACACTGATAAGAGCAACTGTAGTTCCAGGTCTGGAATCTTCAGGGATGGAGCTCGAAAATGAGGTAACTTCAATCTCAGGTGCATTATCATTCACATCTGCTATTTTGACAATGACGCTTTTCTCTGTAGTTAACGGAGCCAGACCTTTATCTGATGCTTCAATTTCTATTTCATATTTGTCCCTTTGCTCATAGTCTATAAGTCCTTTGACAATTATCTCACCTGATGATGGATTGATATCAAAAAGTTTAAGTAGTTTATTAGTCACGCTGTCACCAAATGAGTAAAACACCTCTCCATTCTGACCTTCATCTAAATCGGTTGCATTTACTTGCACGGCTGTAGTTCCTATTGGAGCGTTTTCAGACAGCGTAACCGAGTAAACATCCTTAGAAAAAACAGGTGTGTTGTCATTTACATCTAAAACTTTCACTAGAATATTAATTTCACCGTATTTCGGAGGTTTCCCTCCGTCCAGCGCTGTTAATACTAATGAATGAGTTGCTGTTGCTTCTCTATCCAATGACTTTTGCAACACCAATATCGGTATTTTACCATCTTCTCCTTTATCCTTAACTTCCAAACGGAAGTGGTCATTCTGGCTGAGTTTATATTGCTGCACAGAGAAATGACCGCTGTCTGAATCCCGTGCAGCTTTTAGCTGAAATCGTGCTCCAGGCAACACGGACTCAGAAATCTCTAACCTCTTTTCTACCTCCGGAAAACTGGGAGAATGATCATTTATATCCAGCACCTCCACTCCAACATAATGGACCTCCAGCGGGTTCTCTAGCACAGTTTTCAGATGTATTAAACACGTACTGCTCTGTGCGCACACCTCTTCTCTGTCAATCTTTCGGCTCACATACAGGATGCCATCGTTCTGATTTACATGGAAAAGCGGATCCGCATTACTGGAAACAATCCGATACCTTCTTTCTGTCAGCGTGCTTTTATCTAATCCTAGATCTTTCGCTACATTTCCAATCACAGTTCCTTCGTTCACTTCCTCAGAGATTGAATATCTGATTTGCGCCGAGGCCACGCTCCACAAAAGCACAGCGACCACGCAGTCGACCAGATATCCTCGCGCCCTTCCTCCCTCGTATCTCCTTTGTTCCATGGTTAAACCCGAAGTCATCAGTACTCCGTCACAGAAACAGTAACTGCGTTATAATGACAGAATCCAACTCCTCCAAGTGTGAATATATTCATCGTCTTCTTACAGCGACAGACATGAGGGCGAATGCGAGTATTTCCAAAGGAAGCAGCGAGCTCAGAAACGACTGCGTTAAAACTGAACCAAGGGAGCTGTCAGGAGGTGGAACCAAAACGCACTGACGACAACCACATGCCCTGCTGACTTCATTCATTACACTGACACCATGCGATCTAAATCCTCATTGCAAAACGTCAAAACCAGTAGCACTTCAGCTGAATTGGGAATTTTCTTTCTGTGTGTTTTTCCTATGTATTTATCTGAAATCAATACACAGAAAATAATAGAGTTGAACTGATAGTGATGACGAGGCTGCTCACTTTCAACACCAAGCCTGCTTTCAATGAATAAAAACAAACCTTTTTAATGTTTATTCTACTTAATACGTGGGGATACGTTCAACTTATGTGGGACTGCATAAGATATGAAGTTAGATCAGGAGAGAAGTGAATGAAGTAAATAATTGTTTTATTACTGCAGATCATGTGTGCAAAACAACAGCATGAATGAACTAGAGGCAGAGAGAATCATATTTTAACAGCAGCAAGCTGATAGGCCAACAATGCAGATGTGTCACTGCGCTATTGGATAATTGTGACCAGCTGATGTGAACAGCTGACCCCTGAGAGGATTGAAAGATAGGATGGGACGAGAAATAAACTACAGACCTAACCACACAACAGAATAGTCCTCCTGACTGAACTTTCACTGGAGTTTGATTAAAACGCAGAGAAAGGTCACTGTGATTTGATAAAACACATCACAAAATACTGCGAAATGAGAGCAAACACGATCAGCACCATGGACAGCGATTACCACTACCTTCACATTAGTCCGCTACATTTGTCAGATTTCCATTTCGAGTTAGTTGATAATGTGTCATGGACACTGGCTTATTTTACTCTTTCCATGTTGTCATACCTTACCCATGTTAAATGTTGTTTTTATCATATGAGTAAAATGTTTTGAAAGAAAATAAATATCCTGAAGTGACATAACACTAAAGTTGCTCAGACAAACTGAGGGGTTGCCAGTCGATCCAATTCTTCACTTTTCAAAAGCATAGCAGGAAGGCATATAGCACAGTATACAATATGAGCAGTTTAAAACGCCACAGTTGTTATAATTGAGAGCAGTTTCGATCAAAAGCAATATGAATTACGATTGACCTTTCATGAAAGCCTTTCTCTATAAGCCATAAATATGATAAAAATACTTCCACTTTGGTGTCTATCATAGGTTGTATTTCTCTCAACAGCTTTATCATGTCTTGATGCTTTATTTTCTGCATATGTGAAAGTGTACTTTAAAAATGTCTTACCTCTCCAGATCCTCTCCTCCTGTCAGGGAGCACTAGAGTATTAGCATGGCTGCCAGGGACTATAGTAGATCCTATACTCATTCTGGGTCCAACTAACATGTAACGTTTATCTCCAGATCTGTACTGGATGCTGTGACAAAGAGTCCCGTCATAATTAGTCTCTTGCAGATATTTAGAAGTATAGTCTGTGGATTTGGAGCACTGCATCGCAATCAGCACGATGATACTTATGATAAAAAGTACAGAGACTGAGCCCAAAGTTATCATCAGATAAAATGTCACATTGTCTTCTTCGTCCACTTTAGTGGCACTTTTCACATCAGAAGCAGCAAAAGCCTCTTTGGGCTCCACCAGTTTGACAATGACAGTAGCTGTTGCTGAGAGAGAAACGTTCCCATTGTCTTTGACCAGTATGAGCAGTTTATGCTCAGCCTCGTCTGTCTCTGTGAATGAGCGATGTGTTCTGATCTGTCCTGTATAGCGGTCCAAACCAAAGAGACTGTGGTCAGTGACTTCCTGCAGTGAAAACAGTAACCAGCCGTTATATCCTATATCAGCGTCATAGGCTCTGACTTTGGTTACCAAGTGTCCTGTGTTCACATTGCGGGGAATCTCCTCCACACCTTCAGCAGAACCGTTGGAGCTGACTGGATACAGGATGACTGGAGCGTTGTCGTTCTGATCCAGAATGAACACGTTCACTGTGACGTTGCTGCTAAGTGACGGAGTTCCAGAATCTGTGGCCACAACTTGGAACTGGAACTTTTTCAGAACCTCAAAGTCAAAACTTTTCAGTGCCAGAATATCTCCAGTTTCAGAGTTAATATTAAGGAACGAAGCCAATTTATTTTCTTCCCTTCCATCTCTGAGAATATGATAGGATATCAGAGCATTGTCGTTCTCATCACGATCAAAAGCTTTGACAGAAAACACAGAGGTACCTGGCTCATTAGCTTCAGTGACATAGAAAGTATATGGACTCAGTGAAAACTCTGGACTGTTGTCATTCACATCTGACACCACAACACTGATTGTCTTTTCAGATGATAATGGAGGTTGACCAGCATCTTTTGCAGTTATAGTTAGTTCATAATGTGACTGTTGCTCTCTGTCCAGAGGAGATTTGGTGACTAATGAATACATCTTGTCTTGTAAGGATGGTGATAATGTAAAAGGAACATCATCACTTATGGAACAAATAACTTTTCCATTGAGACCAGAGTCCAAGTCATTTACACTGATAAGAGCAACTGTAGTTCCAGGTCTAGAATCTTCAGGGATGGAGCTTGAAAATGAGGTGACTTCAATCTCAGGTGCATTATCATTCACATCTACTATTTTTATAATGACGCTTTTTTGTGTTGTTAGAGGAGCCAGACCTTTATCTGATGCTTCAATTTCTATTTCATATTTATCATTCTCCTCAAAGTCTACTATACCCTTCACAACTATTTCACCTGTCAACGGATTGATGTCAAATAGCTCTAATAATCTGTGATTCACAATACTGTTAAAGGAGTAAACTACTTCTCCGTTTGGTCCTTCATCTAAATCAGTTGCATTCACTTCTGTGACAGTTGTACCTACTGGAGCATTTTCATTGAGCATCACAGAATACACATCTTCAGAGAAAACAGGTGCGTTGTCATTAATATCTAAAACATTTACTTTAATATCCATTTCACCTGTTTTTGGAGGTTTCCCTCCATCCAGAGCGGTCAGTACTAATGAGTGACTCCCTGTTGTTTCCCTATCCAAAGATTTTTGTACTACTAATATCGGTATTTTACCATCTTTTCCCTTATCCTTAACTTCCAAACGAAAGTTGTCACTATGGCTGAGTTTATACTGCTGGATAGACAAAGGACCACCGTCCTGATCTCGTGCGGGTTGTAGTGGAAAGCGAACTCCAGGCAAGACAGACTCTGAAATTTCCAATGTTTTCTCCTTACGTGGAAAACTGGGGGAGTGGTCATTTACATCCAGCAGCTCGACTCCAACATAATGGACCTCCAGCGGGTTTTCTAGCACAGTTTTCAGATTTATTAAACACGTACTGCTCTGTGCGCACACCTCTTCTCTGTCAATCTTTCGGCTCACATACAGGATGCCATCGTTCTGGTTTACATGGAAAAGAGGATCCGCATTACTGGAAACAATCCGATACCTTCTTTCTGTCAGCGTGCTTTTATCTAATCCCAGATCTTTTGCTATATTTCCCACCACAGTTCCTTCGTTCACTTCCTCAGAGACTGAATATCGTATTTGCGCCGAGGCCACGCTCCACAAAAGCACCGCGACCACGCAGCCGACCAGATATCCTCGCGCCCTTCCTCCCTCGTATCTTCTTTGTTCCATGGTTAAACCCGAAATCATCAGTACTCCGTTACAAAAACAATAACTACGTTGTGATGATATGATCCATCTCCTCCACCTGTGGAAATATTCATCGTCTTCGTACAACTACAGCTATAGGAGCAAAAAGAGTATTTTCAAAAGCAGCTGTAAGACCAGATCCGACTGCGACAATATCGAGATGAGCAGTCTGGAGAGAGGTGGAACCAAAATGCCATGACGACAAGCTCGTGCAACGCGTCTTTATTCTGTTACACTGACACCGTGCGATGTATATTCTAACTGCAGAAAATCTAAAGCCAAATGCCTTTAACTAAATATGACATAGTTTGTTTTTACCTAGAAACAGTGCCCAAATAGTGAGTTGAATGAAAATGTAAATCTGGGCTGCTCACTCAGAACAATTAATTTCAGTAAATATGTAAAGCACGCTTTCCAAACTGTAGAGAATATTCTAACATGCGAGAAAATAATTGTATAAGAGGATCAACTGGTGTGAATGAACATATATTGTCAGTGAGTGGTTTTCTACTTTGATTACAGTTAATTGACTTACAGTAGTGTATATTCAGGGCAATGACCAAGTTTCAAGGTTCAGAACCATGGACAGGGATCACCACCATGCTTTTACCTGTCCTGCTGTATTTGGTAGCAATATTATTATTCAATTTCAGGTTTTTTAATTAAACCTTGATTTTTACTATGTGTGTTTTAATTAAATTCTTGACGTATGTGTAGTAAAATTTTGCTGATGCAATGCACTCATATATTTGGGATCAGTCAGCTTGAGACATGATGACCTCAACAAATTATGCACAATCATTAACGCAAATATCAGTTCACCTTTCTATAACCTCTGCCCCAAATGTTAAGCAAGACGGACTGAAACAGCAGTAGAGAAAATGCTCAATAAACTCATGAAAACGTGAGAGAAAAGACTAAATCAAAAAGCGTTCATCACTGATCCAACAGGAAATGAAGGTAGGGAACCAGTGCACAAAGTCAAGTGGTTTTGAAGAAAAGTCAGTTATGTGATTTGACTTCTTAAAATAGTGACCAACCGATCCAATTTCTGAAGCCAAGGCATAAAATGCCTTTTCAATAGTTATGTCATCCCGATGCATGTTCACTAATTTTCACAGATAAAGTATGTTAATTATAGACAGCAGACACTCCACAACTTCCACAATTAATCACTGAATATAAAGCTTTATTAATCAAGGTCTTACCTCTCCAGATCCCCTCCTCCTGTCAGGAAGCACTAGTGTATTAGCATGGGTGCCAGGGACTATAGTAGATCCAATACTCATTCTGGGTCCAACTAACATGTAACGTTTGTCTCCAGATCTGTACTGGATGCTGTGACACAGAGTCCCGTCATAATTAGTCTCTTGGAGATATTTAGAAGTATAGTCTGTGGATTTGGAGCACTGCATCGCAATCAGCACGATGATACTGATGATAAAAAGTACAGAGACTGAGCCCAAAGTTATCATCAGATAAAATGTCACATTGTCCTCCTCGTCAACTTTAGTGGCACTTTTAACATCAGAAGCGGCAAAAGCCTCTTTGGGCTCCACCAGTTTGACAATGACAGTAGCTGTTGCTGAGAGAGAAACGTTCCCATTGTCTTTGACCAGTATGAGCAGTTTATGCTCAGCCTCGTCTGTCTCTGTGAATGAGCGATGTGTTCTGATCTGTCCAGTATAGCGGTCCAAACCAAAGAGACTGTGGTCAGTGACTTCCTGCAGTGAAAACAGTAACCAGCCGTTATATCCTATATCAGCGTCATAGGCTCTGACTTTGGTCACCAAGTGTCCTGCGTTCACATTGCGGGGAATCTCCTCCACACCTTCAGCAGAACCGTTGGAGCTGACTGGATACAGGATGACTGGAGCGTTGTCGTTCTGATCCAGAATGAACACATTCACTGTGACGTTGCTGCTCAGTGGCGGAGTTCCAGAATCTGTGGCCACAACTTGGAACTGGAACTTTTTCAGAACTTCAAAGTCAAAACTTTTTAGAGCCAGAATATCTCCACTTTCAGAGTTTATGTTGAGAAATGAAGCCAATTTGTTTTCTTCCCTTCCATTTCTGAGAATATGATAGGATATCAGAGCATTGTCGTTCTCATCACGATCAAAAGCTTTGACAGAAAACACAGAGGTACCTGGCTCATTAGCTTCAGCGACATAGAAAGTATATGGACTCAGTGAAAACTCTGGACTGTTGTCATTCACATCTGACACCACAACACTGATTGTCTTTTCAGATGATAATGGAGGTTGACCAGCGTCTTTTGCAGTTATTGTTAGTTCATAATTTGACCATTTCTCTCTGTCCAGAAGAGATTTGGTCACTAATGAATACATTTTGTCCTTTAAGGATGGTGATAATGTAAAAGGAACATCCTCATTTATGGAACAAATAACTTTTCCATTGAGACCAGAGTCCAAATCATTTACACTGATGAGAGCAACTGTAGTTCCAGGTCTGGAATCTTCAGGGATGGAACTTGAAAATGAGGTAACTTCAATCTCAGGTGCATTATCATTCACATCTACTATCTTGATCAAGACACTTTTCTCTGTAGTTAGAGGAGCGAGACCTTTATCTGATGCTTCAATTTCTATTTCATACATATCCTTCTTCTCATAGTCTATTGAACCTGTCACGGTTACCTCACCTGTTAATGAATTGATATCAAACAGGTTTAATATATTTTGATTCATACTGTTGCTAAATGAATAAACTACTTCTCCATTTGGTCCTTCATCTAAATCCGTTGCATTCACTTCTATGACTATTGCACCTACTAGAGCATTTTCGTCCAGCATCACAGAATAAACTTCTTTAGAGAAAACAGGTGCGTTATCATTTACATCTAAAACATTTACTAGAAAATTCATTTCACCAGATTTCGGAGGTTTCCCTCCATCGAGGGCCGTCAGTACCAAAGAGTGACTTCCTGCAGTTTCTCTGTCTAAAGATTTTTGAACAACCAATATCGGTATTTTACCATCATCTCCTCTATTCTTAACTTCCAAACGGAAGTGATCGTTTTGACTGAGTTTATATTGCTGCACAGAGAAATGACCGCTGTCACGATCCCGTGCGGCTTTTAGCTGAAATCGTGCTCCAGGCAACACATTCTCTGAAATCTCCAACCTCTTATCTTTCTCAGGGAAACTGGGAGAATGATCATTTATATCCAGCACCTCCACTTCAACGTAGTGCACCTCCAGCGGGTTTTCTAGCACAGTCTTCAGATTTATTAAACACGCACTGCTCTGTGCGCACACCTCTTCTCTGTCAATCTTTCGGCTCACATACAGGATGCCATCGTTCTGGTTTACATGGAAAAGCGGATCTACATTACTCGAAACAATCCGATGCTTCCTTTCTGCCATCGTGCTTTTATCTAATCCCAGATCTTTCGCTATATTTCCAACCACAGTTCCTTGGTTCACTTCCTCGGATATTGAATATCGTATTTGCGCCGAGGCCACGCTCCACAAAAGCACCGCGACCACGCAGCCGACCAGATATCCTCGCGCCCGTCGTGCCTTATATCTTCTTTGTTCCATATTTAAACCCGAAGTCATGACTAATCCTTCACCAGAGCAAAAGCTTCGTTGTAGAAACACAATCCAGCACTTTCCTAATGTCAGTATTCCCTCCTTTCCTACATCGTCAGTAATGATGGCAACCAGGGTCTTAACAAAGGCAACAATAAGCGCAGGAGAGGCTGCGCTAACATCCAAGTGAAAATTTTGTCTAGAGGAGGAACCAAAATGCGATGACGACAAGACCATGCACTGCTGACTTATTACATTACACTGACACCATGCGACCAATCGTCCCGCTGCAGAGAGGACGAAGGGTTCATCGCACATTAGATGAATGTGAAATAGTTTCTCTCACCAAAACACAGTCGAGTAATTGGAAAATTTATTAAAGGGGAGACAGCTTTTCAGGAAAAAAAGATAACTGAAAACCTCCTTAATATGAATTCCATCAGCAAGACTGCATCATTCTGTGGTTTAATGTTTGATATATTGTTTGAACAATCACTGGCAAATGAATCCACACACGTCCAGCACCACGGACAGCGATCACCACAGACAGACCGCAGCTGAGTCAAGGCACAGCTGAGGAATGAATTACAATTCTGTTTCAATTTGTATTTGCACAGTAATATACCATACACTCCGGCTTTCTTTATTGTGTTATGCTGCCACGTTGTGCACTTGTATATGAGACTTCACTTAACGTGTTGTTAAAGGCTGAGTACAGTGTTGGTAAAGTAATTTTGCTGATGCAGCAAGAGTATGTCTGCAGTCAATTAACTCTCCTTTACTGTGGTTAGTACCCTTATAATCTAAACAGACAAGCAACAACAACTGGAATATGACCTCATGTCAATGTCATGTGCATTTTATCTTTCAAAATAGGAAGAGGCTACGATAAGAAAAACAATGAATACATGGAAAAACGTAATACTGTAAAATCAGGACTAACAAGCCACAAAAAGCATTCTCAATCACATCTGGAATGTAAAAACAAAAACCAGTCAACTTTGCAAAACCATACAGAAGCACTAGGAAACCATACAGTACTGTGCATGTTTTGTGTGTGTCGTAGGCAACAAATCAGAGAGTTAGCAATCACACCACAGTTTTCTGACAGCTCTAGGTCTGCTCAAATTGTCTTTCATATGCAACAGATATGAAATATGATAAATATTTACAAACTCAAGATAGGGCCAATCCTGGACCCTCGTGTTTCCCTGATACCAAACCAAATTGTTATTATTTGCCAAACTCTCTTGTACAAATACTTTCCACTTTAAAAAATGGTGATGAAAAAGTTGGGTTTCTCCATGCATTACAACATAGAGTGCTCAAATTACTGCTAGTAATTTTTGCAAAAAATAAAACACACACACACACACACACACACACACACACACACACACACACACACACACACACACACACACACACACACAAAATGCTACTTTAAATATGTCTTACCTCTGTAGATCCCCTCCTCCTGTCAGGGAGCACTAGAGTATTAGCATGGCTGCCAGGGACTATAGTAGATCCTATACTCATTCTGGGTCCAACTAACATGTAGCGTTTGTCTCCAGATCTGTACTGGATGCTGTGACACAGAGTCCCGTCATAATTAGTCTCCTGGAGATATTTAGAAGTATAGTCTGTGGATTTGGAGCACTGCATCGCAATCAGCACAATGATACTGATGATAAAAAGTACAGAGACTGAGCCCAAAGTTATCATCAGATAAAATGTCACATTCTCCTCCTCATCAACTTTAGTGGCACTTTTCACATCAGAAGCAGCAAAAGCCTCTTTGGGCTCCACCAGTTTGACAATGACAGTAGCTGTTGCTGAGAGAGAAACGTTCCCATTGTCTTTGACCAGTATGAGCAGTTTATGCTCAGCCTCGTCTGTCTCTGTGAATGAGCGATGTGTTCTGATCTGTCCTGTATAGCGGTCCAAACCAAAGAGACTGTGGTCAGTGACTTCCTGCAGTGAAAACAGTAACCAGCCGTTATATCCTATATCAGCATCATAGGCTCTGACTTTAGTCACCAAGTGTCCTGCGTTCACATTGCGGGGAATCTCCTCCACACCTTCAGCAGAACCGTTGGAGCTGACTGGATACAGGATGACTGGAGCGTTGTCGTTCTGATCCAGAATGAAAACGTTCACTGTGACGTTGCTGCTCAGTGACGGAGTTCCAGAATCTGAGGCCACGACTTGGAACTGGAACTTTTTCATAACCTCAAAGTCAAAACTTTTCAGAGCCAAAATGTCTCCAGTTTCAGAGTTTATGTTGAGGGATGAAGCCAATTTATTTTCTTCCCTTCCATCTCTGAGAATATGATAGGATATCAGAGCATTGTCGTTCTCATCAAGATCAAAAGCTTTGACAGAAAACACTGAGGTACCTGGCTCATTAGCTTCAGCGACATAGAAAGTATATGGACTCAGTGAAAACTCTGGACTGTTGTCATTCACATCTGACACCACAACACTGATTGTCTTTTCAGTTGATAATGGAGGTTGACCAGCGTCTTTTGCAGTTATTGTTAGTTCATAATGTGACTGTTTCTCTCTGTCGAGAGGAGATTTGGTGACTAATGAATACATTTTGTCCTTTAAGGATGGTGATAATGTAAAAGGAACATCATTACTGATGGAGCAAATAACTTTTCCATTCACACCAGAGTCCAAGTCATTTACACTGATAAGAGCAACTGTAGTTCCAGGTCTGGAATCTTCAGGGATGGAGCTTGAAAATGAGGTAACTTCAATCTCAGGTGCATTATCATTCACATCTACTATCTTGATAATGACACTTTTCTCTGTAGTTAACGGAGCAAAACCTTTGTCTGATGCTTCAATTTCAATATCATATCTGTTATTCTCCTCATAATCAACTAATCCTTTCACAGTTACCTCACCAGTTAATGTATTGATATCAAATAGCTTTAATGTATTTTGATTCATACTGTTGCTAAATGAATAAACTACTTCTCCGTTTGATCCTTCATCTAAATCAGTTGCATTCACTTCTATGACTGTTGTACCTACTGGAGCATTTTCATCCAGCATCGCAGAATAAACTTCTTTAGAAAAAACAGGTGCGTTATCATTAATATCTAAAACATTAACTATTATATTCATCTCGCCAGATTTTGGAGGTTTCCCTCCATCCAGAGCCGTCAGTACTAATGAATGGCTTCCTGCAGTTTCTCTGTCTAAGGATTTTTGAACAACCAATATTGGTATTTTGCCGTCGTTTCCTCTATTCTTAACTTCCAAACGGAAGTGGTCGTTTTGACTGAGTTTATATTGCTGCACAGAGAAATGACCGCTGTCTGGATCTCGTGAAGGTTTTAACTGAAATCGTGCTCCGGGCAAAACGGACTCTGAAATCTCCAACCTCTTATCTTTTTCCGGGAAACTTGGAGAATGGTCATTTATATCCAGCACCTCCACTTCAACATAATGGACCTCCAGCGGGTTTTCTAGCACAGTTTTCAGATTTATTAAACACGTACTGCTCTGTGCACACACCTCTTCTCTGTCAATCTTTCGGCTCACATACAGGATGCCATCGTTCTGATTTACATGGAAAAGCGGATCCGCATTACTGGAAACAATCCGATACCTTCTTTCTTTCAGCGTGCTTTTATCTAATCCCAGATCTTTCGCTATATTTCCTACCACAGTTTCTTCGTTCACTTCCTCAGAGATTGAATATCGTATTTGCGCCGAGGCCACGCTCCACAAAAGCACCGCGACCACGCAGCCGACCAGATATCCTCGCGCCCGCCGTGACTTGCTTCGTCTTTGTTCCATGGTTAAACCCGAAAACATCAGTAATCCATCACAAGAACAAAGCTTCGTTGTAAAAACAGATTCCAGCACCTTGTGATTTGAAAGTATCCCCACCTTTCCTACATCCTCAGTAATGATGGCAAACAGGGTCTTCACAAAGGCAACAATAAGCGCAGGGGAGGCTGCGCTAACACCGAAGTGAAAATGTTGTAAAGAGGAGTAACAAAAATGCGATGACGACAAGACCATACATTGCTGACTTATTACATTACACTGACACCATGCGACCAAACGTCCCGCTGCAGAGAGGACGACGTGGTTTATAGCACATTAGTTGAACGTGGAATTATTTGTCTGATCAAAACGTACATAATCGATTAATTGCAGATGAGGATCTGAACTTCTTTCATTAAACACGCGAACTGAAGACCTCATTCAATTCAAACAAGAAAACAAATGCCTCTCTAATGATTGCAGGATTCTGCAGAGTGTTTCCTAATATTGTTTTTTTTTTATGATAAAAGTAAAAAATTCAGTCACCCAGTGAACAAAATGTGTGTCTTTTGAACATATCCTGGAGAATGTGGCTGAACACATTCAGCATCATGGACAGCAACCACACTGACTGTGGCTCAGTCTAGATCAGGGGTCACCAACCTTTTTGAAACTGAGAGCTACTTCATGGGTACGGAGTCATACGAAGGGCTACCAGTTTGATACACTCTTCTGAAATAACTAATTTGCTCAGTTTGCCTTTAGTTATATATGATTATTAATGATTAATGATACTCATCTATGTGAAGACACTGATCACGTTAATGATTTCTCACAATAATTATCAACAATGACTTAACAAGGTGGGAAACAGATGATATCAATATTCAATATTCATTTTTAGAACAGGCCTGAGGGCTACTCATGTGGTCCTTGGGGGCTACCTGGTGCCAGCACTGTGTTGGTGATCCTTGGTCTTGATAGACTTAGTCAAGTTAGGTACACTGATGCTGCAGCACCCTGATGTATCTGTTATCAGTCAGCTCTCCTTTATTGGGAGCAGGACTCTCCTCATCTGAACACACAATAGCTCCAATAACTGAACTGTAACTGCATGATGTGCACGTCTACAAATATCATATGAAAATAGGAAGCATATTAAATAACCACAAATATTGAATTGAAAAAATAACTTTAACATTATAACAACAAAGACCAACCAGTACTAGTCATGTTATGAACTGCAAGAAATGAAAAATAGCAACCAGTGTGCCAAGTCAAAACTGTACAGCCTATAAACAAGGTAAGAATACTGGTAGGGCTTTTTTATAAACTAGTGAAGAAATCATGAAGTAGAATTTCCTCATAAAATGGTCAGTCAACCTAAATATATAAAGCCAGCCAGGTTAACCCATGAAATGAAACGTGCCATGAAAATGACCAAGCATCAATCCCACGATGAAAACAAAGAGCAACCAGCAGATTCAGCACAATAGTTTGTAGAACCATACAACTGCATCAGCAAAGTATTCAGTGGTATGTGTGTTGTGTGCAAATACACCAATCAAATTATCAGAAAAACACTTCACAGTTTTCATACAACTCTGTCAGCTACAGATGTCATTCCTCAAACTGCAAATTTGCCTTGAAAGAGAAACCTTTTCATTTAAAATATGTCTTACCTCTGTAGATCCCCTCCTCCTGTCAGGGAGCACTAGAGTATTAGCATGGCTGCCAGGGACTATAGTAGATCCTATACTCATTCTGGGTCCAACTAACATGTAGCGTTTGTCTCCAGATCTGTACTGGATGCTGTGACACAGAGTCCCATCATAATTAGTCTCTTGGAGATATTTAGAAGTATAGTCTGTGGATTTGGAGCACTGCATCGCAATCAGCACGATGATACTGATGATAAAAAGTACAGAGACTGAGCCCAAAGTTATCATCAGATAAAATGTCACATTGTCTTCCTCGTCAACTTTAGTGGCACTTTTAACATCAGAAGCAGCAAAAGCCTCTTTGGGCTCCACCAGTTTGACAATGACAGTAGCTGTTGCTGAGAGAGAAACGTTCCCATTGTCTTTGACCAGTATGAGCAGTTTATGCTCAGCCTCGTCTGTCTCTGTGAATGAGCGATGTGTTCTGATCTGTCCTGTATAGCGATCCAAACCAAAGAGACCGTGGTCAGTGGCTTCCTGCAGTGAAAAGAGTAGCCAGCCGTTATATCCTATATCAGCATCATAGGCTCTGACTTTAGTCACCAAGTGTCCTGCGTTCACATTGCGGGGAATCTCCTCCACACCTTCAGCAGAACCGTTGGAGCTGACTGGATACAGGATGACTGGAGCGTTGTCGTTCTGATCCAGAATGAACACGTTCACTGTGACGTTGCTGCTTAGTGACGGAGCTCCAGAATCTGTGGCCACAACTTGGAACTGGAACTTTTTCAGAACCTCAAAGTCAAAACTTTTCAGTGCCAGAATATCTCCCGTTTCAGAATTAATATTAAGGAATGAAGCCAATTTATTTTCTTCCCTTCCATCTCTGAGAATATGATAGGATATCAGAGCATTGTCATTTTCATCACGATCAAAAGCTTTGACAGAAAACACAGAGGTACCTGGCTCATTAGCTTCAGTGACATAGAAAGTATATGGACTCAGTGAAAACTCTGGACTGTTGTCATTCACATCTGACACCACAACACTAATTGTCTGTTCAGATGATAATGGAGGTTGACCAGCATCTTTTGCAGTTATTGTTAGGTCATAATGTGACTGTTTCTCTCTGTCCAGAGGAGATTTGGTGACTAACGAATACATTTTGTCTTGTAAGGATGGTGATAACATAAAAGGAACATTGTCACTTATGGAACAAATAACTTTTCCATTGAGACCAGAGTCCAAGTCATTTACACTGATAAGAGCAACTGTACTTCCAGGTCGGGAATCTTCAGGGATGGAGCTAGAAAACGAGGTAACTTCAATCTCAGGTGCATTATCATTCACGTCTACTATCTTAATAATGACACTTTTATCTGTAGTTAGAGGAACAAGACCTTTATCTGATGCCTCTATTTCAATTTCGTACCTATCCTTTTCTTCATAATTTATTGAACCTTTCACAGTTACCTCACCTGTTAATGGGTTGATATCAAAAAGGTTTAGTATTTTCTGATTCATACTGTTGCTAAATGAGTAAACTACTTCTCCGTTTGGTCCTTCATCTAAGTCTGTTGCATTCACTTGTATGACTGTTGTACCTACTGGAGAATTTTCATTGAGCATCACAGAATAAACATCTTTCGAGAAAACAGGTGCGTTATCATTAATATCTAAAACATTTACTAGAATATTCATTTCACCAGATTTGGGAGGTTTCCCTCCATCCAGAGCCGTCAGTACTAATGAGTGACTTCGGGCTATTTCCCTATCTAAAGATTTCTGTACTACTAATATTGGTATTTTACCATCTTCACCTTTATCCTTTACTTCCAAACGGAAGTGATCGTTTTGACTGAGTTTATACTGCTGCACGGAGAAATGACCACTGTCTGGATCACGCGAAGGTTTCAGCTGAAGTCGTGCTCCAGGCAACACGTTCTCTGAAATCTCCAAGCTCTTATCTTTTTCCGGGAAACTGGGAGAATGGTCATTTATATCCAGCACCTCAACTCCGACATAGTGCACCTCCAGCGGGTTTTCGAGCACGGTTTTCAGATTTAGTAAACACGTACTGCTCTGTGCGCACACCTCTTCTCTGTCAATCTTTCGGCTCACATACAGGATGCCATCGTTCTGATTTACATGGAAAAGCGGATCTGCATTACTCGAAACAATCCGATACTTCCTTTCTGCCAGCGTGCTTTTATCTAATCCCAGATCTTTTGCTACATTTCCAACCACAGTTCCTTCGTTCACTTCCTCAGAGATTGAATATCGTATTTGCGCCGAGGCCACGCTCCACAAAAGCACCGCGACCACGCAGCCGACCAGATATCCTCGCACCCTTCCTCCGTCGTATTTTCTTTGTTCCATGGTTAAACCCGAAATCATCAGTAATCCATCACAAGAACAACAGCTTCGTTGTAGATCCCGGATCCAAGTCTGTGTTGCATGAAATTGTCCCCTCCTTTCCTACATCGTCAGTAATGATGGCAAACAGGGTTTTACAATGGCAACAATAAGCGCAGGAGAGACTGCGCTAACACCGAAGTGAAAATGTTATCAAGAGGAGGAACCAAAATGCGATGACGACAAGACCATGCACTGCTGACTTATTACATTACACTGACACCATGCGACCAGAAGAAACGTTTTAAAACCTTTGCAGATTGAAATATTTTATATTACCCGTCCCATCTAAACGTTGTCCCAAGCTGATTTGAAAGAGACGAGGACGTGGACTTATGTTAATTAAATAAGCAAAAGTAAAAATGTCTTGCAGTTCAAAATGGGAAACAAATGCATTTAAAAAATGTTTTGAGGATTTTACAGAAGATTTCCTGATATCAAGTATTTCCTATGATGAAGTTGTATGAATTCAGTCCCCGAGATTAGGCGATGTTTGTTGTATTAGGAATAAATCACTGGGAAATGAGACCAAACACGTTCAGCACCATGGACAGCAATCATCACTGCTCTCGGCTCAGTCTCGCCACAGAGAAGTGAGACTGAGTGATACTGCTGTAGCACGATCATGTATCCGTCATGACCTACACATTAGTTAAAAATGTACTACAACCGTGAAAGCAATATATGAACATAGGAAGACTACGAAATAACTGCAATAATTGTATCAAGAAAAGAACTTAGCATTGTAACAAAAATATACCAACAAGTATTAATTATGTCATGGCCTGAATGAAGTGGAAAATAGCAACCAGTGTGTCAAGTCAAAACTGAATAAGAGAAATCAGAATGCTGTTGGGCTTTTAAAACTACTGACAATACCATGAACAAAACATTACTCATAACATGCTCAGTCAGTGTAAGTGTTATAGCAAAGCAGGTTAACCCATAAAAAAGGAAATGTGTTGTAAAAAAGACAAAGCATTAATCCAGAAATCTAAACCAAAGAACAGCTAGCAGATTCAGCTCAATAACCAGTCTTCATATACAACTCATGTACAATAGGATTTATATTCACTGACTAAAACTAGTACAACTCCGAGGACCACAATGTTTCCTGACTCTCAACAAGAATTTATAGCATTTTCCAAAGTTGTAATGACCCCTTAAAAATGTACTTTCCACACAGGAAGGTAAATTCTAACATTTGTGGTAAAAAAAAAATGAAATAAAAAATCTTTCTACATGTTGTTGAATAGTTTGCCTAGCATGTAATAAAAATACAGGTATCCTCTCAACATAGTGCTTAATTATGGCAAGCTATTTTCAAATTACACAACATGTAAACCAAAGAACAACCAGCAGATTCAGTGCAATAGTTTGCAAAACCATACAACTGCACCAGCAAAGTATTCAGTGTTATGTGTGTAGTGAGCAAATACACCAATCAAACCATCGAAAAACCGCTTCACAGATTTCATATAACTCTATCTGCTAGAGATGTCATTTCTCATACTACAAATTCCTTTGAAAGAAACACGTTTTCATTTAAAATATGTCTTACCTCTGTAGATCCCCTCCTCCTGTCAGGGAGCACTAGAGTATTAGCATGGCTGCCAGGGACTATAGTAGATCCTATACTCATTCTGGGTCCAACTAACATGTAGCGTTTGTCTCCAGATCTGTACTGGATGCTGTGACACAGAGTCCCATCATAATTAGTCTCTTGTAGATATTTAGAAGTATAGTCTGTGGATTTGGAGCACTGCATCGCAATCAGCACGATGATACTGATGATAAAAAGTACAGAGACTGAGCCCAAAGTTATCATGAGATAAAATGTCACATTGTCCTCCTCGTCAACGTTAGTGGCACTTTTAACATCAGAAGCAGCAAAAGCCTCTTTGGGCTCCACCAGTTTGACAATGACAGTAGCTGTTGCTGAGAGAGAAACGTTCCCATTGTCTTTGACCAGTATGAGCAGTTTATGCTCAGCCTCGTCTGTCTCTGTGAATGAGCGATGTGTTCTGATCTGTCCTGTATAGCGGTCCAAACCAAAGAGACTGTGGTCAGTGGCTTCCTGCAGTGAAAAGAGTAACCAGCCGTTATATCCTATATCAGCATCATAGGCTCTGACTTTAGTCACCAAGTGTCCTGCGTTCACATTGCGGGGAATCTCCTCCACACCTTCAGCAGAACCGTTGGAGCTGACTGGATACAGGATGACTGGAGCGTTGTCGTTCTGATCCAGAATGAACACGTTCACTGTGACGTTGCTGCTCAGTGACGGAGCTCCAGAATCTGTGGCCACAACTTGGAACTGGAACTTTTTCAGAACTTCAAAGTCAAAACTTTTCAGTGCCAGAATATCTCCAGTTTCAGAGTTAATATTAAGGAATGAAGCCAATTTATTTTCTTCCCTTCCATCTCTGAGAATATGATAGGATATCAGAGCATTGTCATTCTCATCACGATCAAAAGCTTTGACAGAAAACACAGAGGTACCTGGCTCATTAGCTTCAGTGACATAGAAAGTATATGGACTCAGTGAAAACTCTGGACTGTTGTCATTCACATCTGACACCACAACACTGATTGTCTTTTCAGATGATAATGGAGGTTGACCGGCGTCTTTTGCAGTTATTGTTAGTTCATAATGTGACTGTTTCTCTCTGTCCAGAGGAGATTTGGTGACTAATGAATACATTTTGTCTTGTAAGGATGGTGATAATGTAAAAGGAACATTGTCACTTATGGAACAAATAACTTTTCCATTCAGACCAGAGTCCAAGTCATTTACACTGATAAGAGCAACTGTAGTTCCAGGTCTAGAATCTTCAGGGATGGAGCTTGAAAATGAGGTAACTTCAATCTCAGGTGCATTATCATTCACATCTACTATCTGGATGATGACACTTTTCTCTGTTGTCAACGGAGCCAGACCTTCATCTGATGCTTCAATTTCTATTTCATACGTGTCCTTTTGCTCATAGTCTATAAGACCCTTTACAGCGATCTCGCCTGTGGATGTATTGATATCAAAAGTGTTTAATATTTTCTTATTCATACTCTTACTGAAGGAGTAAACTACATCTCCGTTTGGTCCTTCATCTATATCAGTTGCATTCACTTGTATGACTGTTGTACCTATTGGAGCATTTTCATCGAGCATTACAGAATAAACATCTTTAGAGAAAACAGGTGCGTTATCATTAATATCTAAAACATTTACTATTATATTCATATTACCAGATTTCGGAGGTTTCCCTCCATCCAGAGCCGTCAGTACTAATGAGTGGCTCCCTGCTGTTTCTCTGTCTAAAGATTTTTGAACCACTAATATTGGTATTTTACCATCATCTCCTCTATTCTTAACTTCCAAACGGAAGTGGTCGTTTTGGCTGATCTTATATTGCTGCACAGAGAAATGACCGCTGTCTGAATCGCGTGAAGGTTTTAGCTGAAATCGTGCTCCAGGCAACACGGACTCTGAAATCTCCAACGTTGTTTCCTCATCTGGAAAACTGGGAGAATGGTCATTTATATCCAGCACCTCCACACCAACATAATGGACCTCCAGCGGGTTTTCTAGCACAGTTTTCAGATTTATTAAACACGTACTGCTCTGTGCGCACACCTCTTCTCTGTCAATCTTTCGGCTCACATACAGGATGCCATCGTTCTGATTTACATGGAAAAGCGGATCCGCATTACTGGAAACAATCCGATACCTTCTTTCTTTCAGCGTGCTTTTATCTAATCCCAGATCTTTCGCTATATTTCCCACCACAGTTCCTTCCTTCACTTCCTCAGAGATTGAATATCGTATTTGCGCCGAGGCCACGCTCCACAAAAGCACCGCGACCACGCAGCCGACCAAATATTCTCGCGCCCGTCGTGGCTCGTATCTTCTTTGTTCCATGGTTAAACCCGAAAACATCAGTAATCCATCACCTGAACAAAAGCCTCGTTGTAAAAACAGAATCCAACACTTTGTGATATGTAACTATTTCCTAATTTTCTACATCGTCAGTAATGATGGCAAACAGGGTCTTCACAAAGGCAACAATAAGCGCAGGAGAGGCTGCGCCAACACTGAAGTGAAAATGTTGTCAAGAGGAGGAACCGAAATGCGATGACGACAAGACCGTGCACTGCTGACTTATTACATTACACTGACACCATGCGACCAAACGTCCCGCTGCAGAGAGGACGAAGAGGTTCATAGCACATTAGATGCATGTGGAGTTGTTTGTCCTATCAAAAGTTAAACGTACTTGATCGATTAATTGCAGATGAGGAAATGGATTTCTCTTAATTAGGAAAACGAGGCCGAACACGTTCAGCATCATGGACAGCGACCACACTGACCGCAGCTCAGTCTAGTTACACTTAGTGAAGTTAGGTATAGTTACACTGATACTGCAGCATCCTGATATATCTGTCATCAGTCAGCCAGCTCTCCTTTATTGGGAGCAGGACTCTCCTCATCTGAACACACAATAGCTCCAATAACTGAACTGTAACTGCATGATGTGCACGTCTAAACATATCATATGAAAAAGGAAGCATATTAAATAACCACTAATATTGAACTGAATGAAGAACTTAACATTGTAACAATAAAGACCAACCAGTACTAATCATGTAATGACCTGCATGAAATGGAAAATAGCAACCAGTGTGCAAAGTCAAACCTGTGCAGCCTATGAGCAAGGTCAGAATGCTGGTAGGGATTTTTTTATAAACTAGTGATGAAATCATGAACTAGAAATTCTTCATAAAATGCTCAGTCAACCTAAATATATAAAGCCAGCCAGGTTAAACCATGAAAATGAAATGTGCCATGAAAATGACCAAGCATCAATCCCACGATGAAAACAAAGAGCAACCAGCAGATTCAGCACAATAGTTTGTAGAACCATACAACTGCATCAGCAAAGTATTCAGTGGTATGTGTGTTGTGTGCAAATACACCAATCAAATTATCAGAAAAACACTTCACAGTTTTCATACAACTCTGTCAGCTACAGATGTCATTCCTCAAACTGCAAATTTGCCTTGAAAGAGAAACCTTTTCATTTAAAAATATGTCTTACCTCTCCAGATCCCCTCCTCCTGTCAGGAAGCACTAGTGTATTAGCATGGCTGCCAGGGACTATAGTAGATCCTATACTCATTCTGGGTCCAACTAACATGTAGCGTTTGTCTCCAGATCTGTACTGGATGCTGTGACACAGAGTCCCGTCATAATTAGTCTCTTGGAGATATTTAGAAGTATAGTCTGTGGATTTGGAGCATTGCATCGCAATCAGCACGATGATACTGATGATAAAAAGTACAGAGACTGAGCCCAAAGTTATCATCAGATAAAATGTCACATTGTCCTCCTCGTCAACTTTAGTGGCACTTTTAACATCAGAAGCAGCAAAAGCCTCTTTGGGCTCCACCAGTTTGACAATGACAGTAGCTGTTGCTGAGAGAGAAACGTTCCCATTGTCTTTGACCAGTATGAGCAGTTTATGCTCAGCCTCGTCTGTCTCTGTGAATGAGCGATGTGTTCTGATCTGTCCTGTATAGCGGTCCAAACCAAAGAGACTGTGGTCAGTGACTTCCTGCAGTGAAAACAGTAACCAGCCGTTATATCCTATATCAGCGTCATAGGCTCTGACTTTAGTCACCAAGTGTCCTGCGTTCACATTGCGGGGAATCTCCTCCACACCTTCAGCAGAACCGTTGGAGCTGACTGGATACAGGATGACTGGAGCGTTGTCGTTCTGATCCAGAATGAACACGTTCACTGTGACGTTGCTGCTCAGTGACGGAGTTCCAGAATCTGTGGCCACAACTTGGAACTGGAACTTTTTCAGAACTTCAAAGTCAAAACTTTTTAGAGCTGTGATGTGTCCGTTATCAGAGTTTACATTTAGGAAAGACATGATGTCATTCTGACTCCCTTCTCTCACAATATGATATGAAATCACTGCATTATCATTCAAATCTTTGTCTGTTGCGCTGACAGAGAATATTGACGCTCCAGCTACATTGTTTTCTACCAGATAAAACTGTAATGGATTTTGTTCAAAATGTGGTCTGTTGTCATTTACATCTGATATCTGAATATTTAATGTTTTAAAAGTAGATAAGGGAGGTTCACCACAGTCAGTGGCTTTTATTATTATTTCATAATGTGACACCTCCTCTCGATCCAGAAATCCTTTAGTGACAACTGAATATATGTTCTCTTTATAAGAAGGTTTTAATTCAAAAGGCACGTCATTCGATATGTGTGAAATAATTTTTCCATTGACACCGGAGTCTTTATCTGTCACACTAAGTAGTGAAATAACTGTTCCAGGTTTTGAGTCTTCAGACACTGTATTTGACAGAGATGTTACTTCTATTTCGGGTGGATTATCATTGACGTCTATTATTTTAATAATGACTCTACACTCACCTGTCAGTGGAGGTGTTCCTTTATCTGATGCCTCCACATCCAGTTCATATACTTCGTTTTCTTCATTGTCCACTACTCCTTTCACTGTAATCTCTCCAGTTAATTTGTCCAAATCAAATATTTCATAGACCTTTTTGTTCAGGGTTTTACCAAGATTGTATTCAATTTCGCTATTTGTTCCTTCATCGGGATCTGTTGCATTCATTCTAAATATTGAAGTACTGACAGGAACATTTTCTTGTATTGAAATCTGATAAATCTCCTGACTAAACACTGGACGATTATCATTACTGTCAAGAACAATAATAGAAACGTTCAGTGTTCCTGATCTTGGAGGTTTACCTCCATCAACTGCTGTAACCAGCAGCGTGTGTTTGTCCTTTTGTTCTCTGTCTAATGATTTCTTCAGCACTAAAAATGGTACCTTGCCAGCATCGCCTTGACGGATATTTACCTCAAAATGTTAATTTGAAGTTAGAGTGTATGTACGAATAGAATTAATACCAGCATCTGGGTCTTGAGCAGTGTGCAGTTGAAATCGCCTTCCTGGTAATGTATGCTCAGCTATTTCAAATGTTTGTTCTCTTTCAGGAAAACTAGGAGAGTGATCATTTACATCAGTAATTTCTACAACTACGTAGTGCATTTCTAAAGGGTTTTCAACAAGGATTTTTAGCTCCATTAGACAAGCACCGCTGCCCTGACAGAGCCCTTCTCGGTCGATATGCTTATGGACAAATAATACTCCATTATTCTGATTTACGTCAAAAATAGCGTCCTCACTTCCAGACACAACGCGGAACCGTCGATCAATCAAAGAGGTGATATCGAGGCCAAGATCCTTCACAACATTTCCAACAACAGTTCCCACTTCGACCTCTTCAGGAACCGAGTATCTTGTCTGAGCCACAGCCTGTGTTCCGAAAATCAGTAGCAGAGCGACATGAAGAGCAAACCAGAAGCAGTCCATCGTCCGAATTTTTGTATCCGTCCCCATCGTTATCCAACAACACACAAGGAGGCTTTTACTGCGACAAACTATGATTAATGTCCAATCCGCTGAATATCCATCTTCATAGAACGCGCAGTGTGAATTCAGCGGCCGATGTGTTGCGTTCAAACGCTATCGTTGCTCCGCTAAGATGACAAAGAAAAGCATTCTGAGGGGAGGGACAACGTATAGTAAGGTTTCCCGGTGTAGTAGTGACACCCAGAGGTAATGATTGAGATATTTGGTCTAGCTGTCGGCCTCTTTTGTCGCTTGCTCTCTACTCGTTAATTGAAAGATTTTGAAGCGAAACATTCCTTAAGTTGGTTTGCATCTACCAATGACCACTCTGGTGTTTAACAGAATACTATTCACTGTGGGATTAATAAAAAAGATATTGTATTATTGTTTGACGTGTGTCATGCGTTTCAGCACCATTGACAGCAGCCACCACTCGTTGCACAGCCTTTCCCTTTAACAGCAGAAATAATTCAACTTCAAACCAACTTTCCCTTTAATGACAGCAAAAATCTACTTCAAGTCCACTAAATCCAGGCATATTGCACAACGTAACAGAAACACTGCAACATCTTCAAATCCCCTGTCAAAAACGTGGTGCCCATATACTTCATACAGACTATGGAAAACAATAAACTTTCATTTCAGCACCATGGAGAGTGATCACAGTCAGGGGCCAGACCGTCCTTTTTACAAAGGATGAGCCCCTTTATGTATTTCAAACTTCTTATCATTCATCATGGTTATGAATGTGTGTGGTCATCAACAGGAAACACAACCAATCAAAGTAAAGCAGAGTTGCTGTTGCAGAGTTATGGAGCCACATTTAGCATTTTTAACCTTGACTTGAAAATGTAGATACCATTCTATGAAAACGAACAGTTTTTATGTGATGAATGAGACATTAACAATGGAAACAAATATTTAGAAATCCAGACCAAACAGATTAAAACTATGTTTTTAAAAGCCTTACCTCTGTAGATCCCCTCCTCCTGTCAGGGAGCACTAGAGTATTAGCATGGCTGCCAGGGACTACAGTAGATCCTATACTCATTCTGGGTCCAACTAACATGTAGCGTTTGTCTCCAGATCTGTACTGGATGCTGTGACACAGAGTCCCGTCATAATTAGTCTCTTGGAGATATTTAGAAGTATAGTCTGTGGATTTGGAGCACTGCATCGCAATCAGCACGATGATACTGATGATAAAAAGTACAGAGACTGAGCCCAAAGTTATCATCAGATAAAATGTCACATTGTCCTCCTCGTCAACTTTAGTGGCACTTTTAACATCAGAAGCAGCAAAAGCCTCTTTGGGCTCCACCAGTTTGACAATGACAGTAGCTGTTGCTGAGAGAGAAACGTTCCCATTGTCTTTGACCAGTATGAGCAGTTTATGCTCAGCCTCGTCTGTCTCTGTGAATGAGCGATGTGTTCTGATCTGTCCTGTATAGCGGTCCAAACCAAAGAGACTGTGGTCAGTGACTTCCTGCAGTGAAAACAGTAACCAGCCGTTATATCCTATATCAGCGTCATAGGCTCTGACTTTAGTCACCAAGTGTCCTGCGTTCACATTGCGGGGAATCTCCTCCACACCTTCAGCAGAACCGTTGGAGCTGACTGGATACAGGATGACTGGAGCGTTGTCGTTCTGATCCAGAATGAACACGTTCACTGTGACGTTGCTGCTCAGTGACGGAGTTCCAGAATCTGTGGCCACAACTTGGAACTGGAACTTTTTCAGAACCTCAAAGTCAAAACTTTTTAGAGCGGATATTTGTCCATTATCTGAATTTATATTCAGAAAAGATGCCATATCATTATGGCCGCTTTCCCCTCTAATTATACGATAGGACACAACGGCATTGTCGTTTAAGTCTTTATCAAATGCACTCACGGAAAATATTGATGCGCCAGGAGCATTGTTCTCCGTTAAATATAATTCCAGTGGACTTTGTGAGAACTCTGGGGTGTTATCATTTACGTCTGACACCTGAATACTCAGAGTTTTGAACGTGGAAAGTGGAGGCTCGCCATAGTCTCGTCGCTGTGATCGATATGTCATAATATGACACACTTTCCCTGTCGAGTTTTTCTTTAGTCACCAATGAATACATATTCTCTTTAAACGACGGTTTTAATTCAAACGGCACATTTCCCGTCAGACTGCATTGGACTTTGCCATTGAGACCAGAATCAATGTCTGTGACACTGATAAGAGATATCACAGTGCCGTGTTTTGAATCCTCGGGGACCATGCTGGATATTGACGTCACCTCTATTTCTGGTTTATTGTCGTTGACATCTTGGATCTTTATTATAACTCTGCAGTCCGTTGTCATCGGAGGCTGACCCCTGTCAGAGGCTTGGACATCTAACTTGAAAACATTTCCTGTCTCATAGTCAATTGGTCCCTTAGTTCGAATTTCGCCTGTATTTCTGTCTAGACTAAAAAGCTCCAACACTTTGGAATTAATGTCACCTCCAAACGCATACTCCACATCCCCGTTAGTTCCCTCGTCTAGATCAGTTGCTTGCACTTTTATCACCACCGTATCTAAATCAACATTTTCTTGTAATATCACAGAATAAACCTCTTTCGAAAAACTAGGTCTATTATCATTGTTATCCAGAACTTTAATTGTAAGATTAAGATTTGCTGATTTCGGCGGTGTCCCTCCGTCCATAGCGGTTAAAATCAAGCTGTGGTTTATTTTCTGCTCTCTGTCCAAGGGCCTATTCAACACCAAAAAGGGGATCTTATCCTCGCCCCTGTCTCGTATTTCAAGATTAAAATGTTCGTTCTGACTCAGTTTATAGCGCTGGACTGAATTTATTCCAACATCTGGATCACGAGCGCCTGGTAGCTGAAATCGTGCTCCCGGCAGAGTATTTTCTGCTATTTCTATAACCTTCTCTTTCTCCACAAACGTCGGTGCATGGTCATTCGCATCTGTTATTTCCACCGTGACATAATGAATTTCGAGTGGGTTTTCAACAACTATTTTCACATCTACTGAACAAGCACCGTTTCTATCGCACAGCTGCTCTCGGTCGAGATTTGTACGCACACACAGAACCCCATTGTTCGGGTTTACCTCGAACAGCGCGTCCTGAGCTCCAGACACAATGCGAAAACGCCTGTTCGCCAGGGTACTGACATCGAGGCCCAAATCCTTGGCAACATTTCCAATGATGGCTCCCACTTTAACTTCCTCTTGGGTCGAGTATTTTATTTGAGCTGAAACCAGCTCGCCAAAGCAAAACAGCAGAGAGAAAAGCAGAGCGCACGACCAGGACATCATTCCGCCTCTTTGTCCTTTGTCCTCTTCGGGGTAATCATCTGAAACAGCGCTCACAAAAATCTTCAGCTCAAAAACACCTCTAGTTCTCCTGAGTTTAAATGTCAGGAAACCACGTTCGCGGAGGATATGTACAGATCAAAATCCGAAACGATGTGATTCTTTGTGGTCGAGCTAAAAAAAAAAAGCACACTTGAAAGGGGCAGAGTCTATTCTGAATGAAGTCTGAGCAAATCCCTACTGTAACACTGACACCCAGTGGACCATTCAATGCAGTCATTTCGTATGAAGGAGAGAATGAACATTGGACATCATTCCACCGAATTGAAACATTTCCGACACGGTCTCACAAAATGCTACAAAAACTAAATTTTGAGTATTCAAGATGCTCTTCACCATAGGCAAGCTTACCACTAGGCAGCCGACAGCTATGAAAAATGCAAGTTTATAGCAACTGTCACACCCAGAAGCCCTGTCAGCGTCAACAGAAGTATTTGCATTGCTACATTAAACCGTTACAGGACTTAAGATACTTAAGACAAACGTTCAGCACCATGGACAGCACTCATCGGCGTTAGTATGAAAGCTTTACTGAACAAATGAACAAAGTAACCTTTCAAGTGTCCTGAAAAAAAAATACAATCCTCTCTTATAACCCTTTCTTTAACAATAATATAAAAGAAACTCACCACCAAAATTACCATGACTCAACTTTATCACGGTCACGGTACAAAACTATATTGTGCTGGTAAGGGTGTGGGCTGAAGAGCCAAAACACATTATACAAATTCGACAGAGGCAAAACATGAAACATTGCTCAGGCCAAAATCACATGTCAACAATTAGGCTCTTTCACAAAGGCAAACATTGAAATATGAATACGAATGACGTCATTCATTCTACAGGAAGTTTAACCAAAAATAAGATCCTGAGTAGAAATGATGTAAAATCACACATTAGTCTTACCTCTCCAGATGGACGTCTTCTGTCAGGGAGCACTAGAGTATTAGCATGGCTGCCAGGGACTATAGTAGATCCTATACTCATTCTGGGACCAACTAACATGTAGCGTTTGTCTCCAGATCTGTACTGGATGCTGTGACACAGAGTCCCGTCATAATTAGTCTCTTGTAGATATTTAGAAGTATAGTCTGTGGATTTGGAGCACTGCATCGCAATCAGCACGATGATACTGATGATAAAAAGTACAGAGACTGAGCCCAAAGTTATCATGAGATAAAATGTCACATTATCCTCCTTGTCAACTTTAGCAGCACTTTTAACATCAGAAGCAGCAAAAGCCTCTTTGGGCTCCACCAGTTTGACAATGACAGTAGCTGTTGCTGAGAGAGAAACGTTCCCATTGTCTTTGACCAGTATGAGCAGTTTATGCTCAGCCTCGTCTGTCTCTGTGAATGAGCGATGTGTTCTGATCTGTCCTGTATAGCGGTCCAAACCAAAGAGACTGTGGTCAGTGACTTCCTGCAGTGAAAAGAGTAACCAGCCGTTATATCCTATATCAGCGTCATAGGCTCTGACTTTAGTCACCAAGTGTCCTGCGTTCACATTGCGGGGAATCTCCTCCACACCTTCAGCAGAACCGTTGGAGCTGACTGGATACAGGATGACTGGAGCGTTGTCGTTCTGATCCAGAATGAACACGTTCACTGTGACGTTGCTGCTCAGTGACGGAGTTCCAGAATCTGTGGCCACAACTTGGAACTGGAACTTTTTCAGAACCTCAAAGTCAAAACGTTTTAGAGCTGTGATGTGTCCATTATCAGAGTTTACATTTAGGAAAGACATGATGTCATTCTGACTCCCTTCTCTCACAATATGATATGAAATCGCTGCATTATCATTCAGATCTTTGTCTGTTGCGCTGACAGAGAATATTGACGCTCCAGCCACATTATTTTCTACCAGATAAAACTGTAATGGATTTTGTTCAAAATGTGGTCTGTTGTCATTTACATCTGATATCTGAATATTTAATGTTTTAAAAGTAGATAAGGGAGGTTCACCACAGTCAGTGGCTTTTATTATTATTTCATAATGTGACACCTCCTCTCGATCCAGAAATCCTTTAGTGACAACTGAATATATATTCTCTTTATAAGAAGGTTTTAATTCAAAAGGAACGTCTGAGGTTATACTGGAAATTATTTTTCCATTTACACTGGAGTCTTTATCCTTCATACTGATGAGAGAGATCATTGTTCCAGGTTTTGAGTCTTCAGACACTGTATTTGACAGAGATGTGACTTCTATTTCCGGTGGATTATCATTGACGTCTTTTATCTTAATAATGACTCTACACTCACCTGTCAGTGGAGGTGTTCCTTTATCTGATGCTTCGACGTCTAGTTTATAAACGTCGTTTTTTTCATAGTCCACTACTCCTTTTACTCTAATCTCCCCAGTTAATTTATCCAATTCAAAAATGTCATAGACTTCTTTCTTCAGAGTTTTTACAAGGCTGTATTCAATTTCGCTATTTGTTCCTTCATCTGGATCCGTCGCATTCATTCTAAATATTGAAGTACCGACTGGAACATTTTCTTGTATTGAAATCTGATAAATCTCCTGACTCAAGACTGGACGATTATCATTACTGTCAATAACAATAATAGAAACGTTCAGCGTGCCTAATCTTGGAGGTTTACCTCCATCAACTGCTGTAACCAGCAGCGTGTGTTTGTCCTTTTGTTCTCTGTCTAACGATTTCTTCAGTACTAAAAATGGTACCTTATCTTCATCACTTTGGCGGATGTCTACTTCAAAATGTTCATTTGATGTTAATGTGTATGTACGGATAGAATTGATTCCAGCGTCGGGGTCGCGAGCAGCGTGCAGCTGAAATCGTCTTCCTGGTAGTGTTTGTTCAAATATTTCAAATCGTTGTTCTTTTTCAGGGAAAGTAGGAGAATGGTCATTTACATCAGTAATTTCTACAACCACGTAGTGTATTTCCAAGGGGTTTTCTACAATGACTTTTAACTCCATTAGACAAGCGCCGCTGCTCTGACACAGCTCCTCTCTGTCGATCTTATTCCGGACATAGAGAACCCCATTGTTCTGGTTTACCTCAAAATATGTCTCCTTCGATTCAGACACAACACGGAACCGCCGGTCAGACAAAGACGAGACGTCGAGTCCAAGATCCTTTGCAACATTTCCAACAGCAGTTCCTTCTTTCACCTCCTCTGGAATAGAATATCTTATTTCTCCCAATGCGCGTTTACCGATAAGCAGCAGTAGAGCGACATGAAAGTAGAACAAGGAGGAGACCCTTCCTCTGGTTTGTCTCTGGATCCCCATCGTTATCCAACAACTCATCAGCGCAAAAAATCCCGTTACTGCAATCAATTTCTTTATCAAACCCGTTGTGTGTCGCAAAATTACAAACAAGACAACACGATTCCATCGGGTGGCGAGCTGATTCAAATGAAGTATGTGTTTTCCAGGGGGCAAACAAAAGCTTTGTGAGGGGAGGGACAACGTGTTCTGTGGTTTCCTAATGTAATACTGACACCCAGAGGTCACTGTTAATGCACCAGGCTGTTTACAGTCTACTCTATTTTAAAAAAACAGATCACCAAATTCAGACTTTATGCACCATTAACATTTCAGCATGTAAACACCTGATCAAGGTCTTCAATCTGTGTGTCAAAGTATGCATATAATGTCAGTAGTCAATGGACTTACTGTATGTGCACCATGCTTTATATGGACAAAAAAGCAAGTGCGTTTCAGCACCATGGGCAGAGATGTGAAACAAACGTCCCACGTGACTGCTTGAGAACACGGGTCCAGCCTGATGCGCAGTAGGCTGCTCAACTAAATCAACGGAAACATCTTTAAATTCAAACTTCCCTTTTCGTTGTAGTGCAAGACTTGGATGCATGTTAAGGCTATATCACAGAAGTTCAACTTAGTTTTTAAAATTCTTACATGCGGCTATGTTTAAGAAGAGACGGCAAAAAACATTTCTGTAACGTGGTAAACAGTCATATTGTAGTCTATAAAATCGATGCCAGAAAATCAACTTGAATTTCACTTATCAGCTTGCATAAACATGCAAATGACACATTGGTGGTAAGTGAAGTATGGACACAACTGTGGAGCAGTGTGGCTCCTATCAACACAGCAAAGCAAAGAAATACAAAGCCCACCTGCATCTCTTATAGAAAAGACTCAAAAGGTGACGACAGTATCACTACATACAGTCATACTCACGGGTAAAGATACAAATCATACGCATCACACTTAACCAGATGTGTAATAAGACCGAGCTTGCTTTAAGCTATTTTGGTGGTACTCTGTGTCCTGTGGGACACTGTGGTGACAGACATGTGATAACAAAGAAAATGTGCCATTGACCACAAAGTAGTAAGAAAATGGAATACATATAAGCATGTTGTATGTCACATTGTTTTCAAGCTCTTACCTCTGTAGATCCCCTCCTCCTGTCAGGGAGCACTAGTGTATTAGCATGGCTGCCAGGGACTATAGTAGATCCTATACTCATTCTGGGTCCAACTAACATGTAGCGTTTGTCTCCAGATCTGTACTGGATGCTGTGACACAGAGTCCCGTCATAATTAGTCTCTTGTAGATATTTAGAAGTATAGTCTGTGGATTTGGAACACTGCATCGCAATCAGCACGATGATACTGATGATAAAAAGTACAGAGACTGAGCCCAAGGTTATCATGAGATAAAATGTCACATTGTCCTCCTCGTCAACTTTAGTGGCACTTTTGACATCAGAAGCAGCAAACGCCTCTTTGGGCTCCACCAGTTTGACAATGACAGTAGCTGTTGCTGAGAGAGAAACGTTCCCATTGTCTTTGACCAGTATGAGCAGTTTATGCTCAGCCTCGTCTGTCTCTGTGAATGAGCGATGTGTTCTGATCTGTCCTGTATAGCGGTCCAAACCAAAGAGACTGTGGTCAGTGACTTCCTGCAGTGAAAACAGTAACCAGCCGTTATATCCTATATCAGCGTCATAGGCTCTGACTTTAGTCACCAAGTGTCCTGCGTTCACATTGCGGGGAATCTCCTCCACACCTTCAGCAGAACCGTTGGAGCTGACTGGATACAGGATGACTGGAGCGTTGTCGTTCTGATCCAGAATGAACACGTTCACTGTGACGTTGCTGCTCAGTGACGGAGTTCCAGAATCTGTGGCCACAACTTGGAACTGGAACTTTTTCAAAACCTCAAAATCAAAACTTTTTAGAGCTGTGATGTGTCCGTTATCAGAGTTTACATTTAGGAAAGACATGATGTCATTCTGACTCCCTTCTCTCACAATATGATATGAAATCGCCGCATTATCATTCAGATCTTTGTCTGTTGCGCTGACAGAGAATATTGATGCTCCAGCCACATTATTTTCTACCAGATAAAACTGTAATGGATTTTGTTCAAAATGTGGTCTGTTGTCATTTACATCTGATATCTGAATATTTAATGTTTTAAAAGTAGATAAAGGAGGTTCACCACAGTCAGTGGCTTTTATTATTATTTCATAATGTGACACCTCCTCTCGATCCAGAAATCCTTTAGTGACAACTGAATATATGTTCTCTTTATAGGAAGGTTTTAATTCAAAAGGAACGTCTGAGGTTATACTGGAAATTATTTTTCCATTTACACCGGAGTCTTTATCCTTCATACTGATGAGAGAGACCATTGTTCCAGGTTTTGAGTCTTCAGACACTGTATTTGACAGAGATGTGACTTCTATTTCCGGTGGATTATCATTGACGTCTTTTATCTTAATAATGACTCCACACTCACCTGTCAATGGAGGTGTTCCTTTATCTGATGCCTCCACATCGAGTTTATAAACGTCTTTTTTTTCATAGTCCACTAATCCTTTTACTCGAATCTCTCCAGTTAATTTGTCTAATTCAAACACGTCATAGACTTCTTTCTTCAGAGTTTTTACAAGGCTGTATTCAATTTCACTATTGCTGCCTTCATCAGGGTCTGTTGCATTCATTCTAAATATTGAAGTCCCGACTGGAACATTTTCTTGTATTGAAATCTGATAAATCTCCTGACTAAACACTGGACGATTATCATTACTGTCAAGAACAATAATAGAAACGTTCAGTGTGCCTGATCTTGGAGGTTTACCTCCATCAACTGCTGTAACCAGCAGCGTGTGTTTGTCTTTTTGTTCTCTGTCTAACGATTTCTTCAGCACTAAAAATGGTATTTTATCCTCATCACTTTGACGGATATCTACTTCAAAGTGATCATTTGATGTCAAAGTGTATGTATGAATAGCGTTAGTTCCAGCATCAGGATCGCGAGCTGCGTGCAGCTGAAAACGCCTTCCTGGTAATGTTTGCTCACCTATTTCAAATCTTTGTTCTTTCTCGGGGAAAGTAGGAGAATGGTCATTTACATCAGCAATTTCTACAACCACGTAGTGTATTTCCAAGGGGTTTTCTACAATGACTTTTAACTCCATTAGACAAGCGCCGCTGCTCTGACACAGCTCCTCTCTGTCGATCTTACTCCGGACATAGAGAACCCCATTGTTCTGGTTTACCTCAAAATATGTCTCCTTCGATTCAGACACAACACGGAACCGCCGGTCAGACAAAGACGAGACGTCGAGTCCAAGATCCTTTGCAACATTTCCAACAGCAGTTCCTTCTTTCACCTCCTCTGGAATAGAATATCGTATTTCTCCCAAAGCGCGTTTACCGACGAGCAGCAATAAAGCGACATGAAAGCTGAACAAGGAGGAGACCCTTCCTCTGGTTTGTCTCTGGATCCCCATCGTTTTCCAACAACTCATCAGCGCAAAAAATCACGTTACTGCAATCACTTTCTATATCAAACCCGTTGTGTGTCGCAAAATTACGAACAAGACAACACGATTCCATCGGGTACCGAGCTGATTCAGATGAAGTCTGCGTTTTCCAGGGGGCAAACAAAAGCTCTGTGAGGGGAGGGACAACGTGTTCTGTGGTTTCCTAATGTAATACTGACACCCAGAGGTAACTGTGAAAGCACCAGGCTGTTTCCAGTCTAGGCTCTTTTTTTTTAAACAGATCACCTAATGCAGACTTTATGCACCACCAACATGTCAGCATGTAAACACCTGATCAAGGTCTTCACTCTGCTCGTCTAAGTTGGCACAGAATGTGTGGAAAAGGCGTATTAATTGACTGAAGTTGATAAAATGTCTGTAGTCAATGGACTTGCTGTATGTGCACTGTAATGTGGGTGGTGAAGGGGAAGGTTATGGTCCGCTTTTAGTTGCGGTGGCTCCGGTTATCTCAAAGACATGGCAGGCAACATGTGGGGTTTTCCGCACGTACTTTTAATACACTATACAGACCATACCATGCCAGATCTACACGGCACTAGTTATTACATGCACTAACGAACGCAGTCCGAGGATCCAACACCCACCAGCACATTACAAAATAGAAATAAAATAAAAAGCGGGTCTTCACTCCGCTGGCGGCATCTTTACGCACGGTGGAGCGGAAGTACACCTGCTCTGCTTCTAGGTACGGGTTACATTACCCACTTAAAAAAAGGGGGCATTAAATAACTCCGACTGTCACAGCACCATGTTTTCATATGGACGAAAAAAAGCAAGTGCGTTTCAGCATCATGGGCAGAAATATGAAACAAGCGTCTTAAATGACTGCTGGGAACACGAGTCCAGCCTAATCTGCTGTAGGCTACTCAACCAAATCAACGGAATCCCCAGCAAATCCAAACTTCCCTGTTCGTTTTACTTTAAGATTTGGAAATATGTGAAGGATACATCACAGACACTGAGCCCAAACATAGTTTGCAATTCTTACATGCTGCTGTATCTAAAAAGAGGCACCAAATAATTTATGTAACGTGGTAAACAGTAATAATGAGGCATACTGTAGTCTATAAAATTAATGCCAGAAAATTAACCATTTCAATTTCGCTCATCAGTTCGCATAAACTTGCAAATGACACACCGGTGGCAAGTGAAATACGGACACAAATGTGGAGCAGTGTGGCTCGTGTCAACACAACAAAGCAAAGAAAAACAAGCCCACCTACATCTCTCATGGAAAAGACTCAAAAGGTGACGACAGTATCACTAAAAACAGTCATACTAACGAGTAAAGGTACAAATAATACGCATCACAGTCAAGATGATATGTAATATGACCGAGCTTGATTTTAGCTATTTGGTTGCACTCTGTGTCCTGGGGGCGATAGACAGGTAACAAGGAAACCGTGCCACTGACCACAAAGTAGTAGGAAATGGAATACATAAAAACATGTTGTATGTCACATTTTCTTTCAAGCTCTTACCTCTCCAGATCCCCTCCTCCTGTCAGGGAGCACTAGAGTATTAGCATGGCTGCCAGGGACTATAGTAGATCCTATACTCATTCTGGGTCCAACTAACATGTAGCGTTTGTCTCCAGATCTGTACTGGATGCTGTGACACAGAGTCCCGTCATAATTAGTCTCTTGTAGATATTTAGAAGTATAGTCTGTGGATTTGGAGCACTGCATCGCAATCAGCACGATGATACTGATGATAAAAAGTACAGAGACTGAGCCCAAAGTTATCATGAGATAAAATGTCACATTGTCCTCCTCGTCAACTTTAGTGGCACTTTTAACATCAGAAGCAGCAAAAGCCTCTTTGGGCTCCACCAGTTTGACAATGACAGTAGCTGTTGCTGAGAGAGAAACGTTCCCATTGTCTTTGACCAGTATGAGCAGTTTATGCTCAGCCTCGTCTGTCTCTGTGAATGAGCGATGTGTTCTGATCTGTCCTGTATAGCGGTCCAAACCAAAGAGACTGTGGTCAGTGACTTCCTGCAGTGAAAACAGTAACCAGCCGTTATATCCTATATCAGCATCATAGGCTCTGACTTTAGTCACCAAGTGTCCTGCGTTCACATTGCGGGGAATCTCCTCCACACCTTCAGCCGAACCGTTGGAGCTGACTGGATACAGGATGACTGGAGCGTTGTCGTTCTGATCCAGAATGAACACGTTCACTGTGACGTTGCTGCTCAGTGACGGAGTTCCAGAATCTGTGGCCACAACTTGGAACTGGAACTTTTTCAGAACTTCAAAGTCAAAACTTTTTAGAGCTGTGATGTGTCCATTATCAGAGTTTACATTTAGGAAAGACATGATGTCATTCTGACTCCCTTCTCTCACAATATGATATGAAATCGCTGCATTATCATTCAGATCTTTGTCTGTTGCGCTTACAGAGAATATTGACGCTCCGGCCACATTATTTTCTACCAGATAAAACTGTAATGGATTTTGTTCAAAATGTGGTCTGTTGTCATTTACATCTGATATCTGAATATTTAATGTTTTAAAAGTAGATAACGGAGGTTCACCACAGTCAGTGGCTTTTATTATTATTTCATAATGTGACACCTCCTCTCGATCCAGAAATCCTTTAGTGACAACTGAATATATGTTTTCTTTATAAGAAGGTTTTAATTCAAAAGGAACGTCTGAGGTTATACTGGAAATTATTTTTCCATTCACACCGGAGTCCTTATCTGTCACACTAAGTAAAGAAATAACTGTTCCCGGTTTTGAGTCTTCAGACACTGTATTTGACAGAGATGTGACTTCTATTTCCGGCGGATTATCATTTACGTCTTTTATCTTAATAATGACTCTACACTCACCTGCTGATGGAGGTGTTCCTTTATCTGATGCCTCAACATCCAGTTTATAAACGTCGCTTTCTTCATAGTCCACTACTCCTTTTACTCGAATCTCTCCAGTTAGTTTATCTAATTCAAACACGTCATAGACTTCTTTCTTCAGAGTTTTTACAAGGCTGTATTCAATCTCGTTATTTGTTCCTTCATCGGCATCTGTTGCATTCATTCTAAATATTGAAGTACCGACTGGAACATTTTCCTCTATTGAAATCTGATAAATCTCCTGACTAAACACTGGACGATTATCATTACTGTCAAGAACAATAATAGAAACGTTCAGTGTGCCTGATCTTGGAGGTTTACCGCCATCAACTGCTGTAACCAGCAGCGTGTGTTTGTCCTTTTGTTCTCTGTCTAACGATTTCTTCAGCACTAAAAATGGTATTTTGTCCTCATCGCTTTGACGGATGTCTACTTCAAAATGTTCATTTGATGTCAATGTGTATGTACGAATAGAATTAATTCCAGCATCGGGATCTCGAGCTGCGTGCAGCTGAAATCGCCTTCCTGGTAATATTTGTTCACCTATTTCAAATCTCTGTTCTTTTGTCTGAAAACTAGGAGAATGATCATTTACATCAGTTATTTCTACTATTACGTGGTGCATCTCCAAAGGGTTTTCAACAAGGATTTTCAGCTCCATTAGACAAGCAACCGCTACCGCGACAGAGCTCCTCTCTGTCGATTTTCTTATGCACATACAGAGCTCCATTGTTCTGGTTTACCTCAAAGTATGTCTCCTTAGAACCAGACACGACACGAAACCGTCGGTCAATTAACGAGTTTATGTCGAGGCCAAGATCCTTTGCAACATTTCCAACAGCAGTTCCTTCTTTCACCTCCTCCGGAACAGAGTATCTTATCTGAGCCACAGCCTGCTCTCCGAAAAACATCAGCAGAGCAAAACCATACACAAGCAAATAGTACTCCAGCGTTCGATTCTGTCCGTCCGTCCCCGTCATTATACTTCAACTTAGAGAAAACACAAGCAAGATTTTTACCGCGACAAAAAAAAATCTTTATATTCAAACCGTTGTGCTTCGCATATTTTTTCAAAATGTACAACACGAATCCATCGCCCGGCGTGTTTGTTTCAAATGCCTGTTCTCCTCTAGCTGGGAAACAAAAGCTTTTTCAGGGGAGGGACAACGTGTTCTATCGTTTCCCAATCTAACAGTGACACCCAGAGGTCATCAGACGAAAGTAATAGTCGTTATACGGACCTAAACTTTATATTTAACGGTATTATATTGTTTTTGTCCGAATCATTACGTCCTATGTGCACAAAATAAAACAAATGACCAGAAAGGAAATTAAATACGAAACCAACATTTGTACAGTCTCTGCTGCTTTCTCTCTATCCCTCTTTCTGTGTGTTAAGTGATGTATCATTGTGTGGAAGGACCCCCTCGAAAATGAGATGATTCATCTCAAGGGGCTATCCTGAATAAATAAATTCAAAGTGATGAATTTCCTGAGATAATTTGTATTAGGAAGTGTCTTATGTCTTCAATTCACAACTTTATTACAGACTTGAGGTCAAGATAAAATACAAGACAAGACAAGATTATTATATCTGTAATAATTAGTTACTTTGTTTCTTTATTACATTATTTCTGGTGCACTATCTTCTTGTTGATAACAAATGCTCACGTGTTGCAGTATATAAAGCAGTCAGAATCAGGTTCATATGTTTTGTCTGTCAAATGTTGCTCAGTAATTAAACAACAAATACACATACACCATACCATACACACTGCGCAACAACAGTCAGCAGCAACTCTTATTTACAATCATTTTATCACTTCTTGGTTAAAATTTTGTGCACTGTTTAGTGGTGCAACTGTCAGATACAAGCTGCCCAAACATTCCAAAACATATCGATCATATCTTGATTTCTAAGTGCTCTGTTTTGCTTGATAACAAAACAAAGTAAAGCGTTTCAGCACCATGGACAGCGGTCATGTCAAAACAAACAGCTGTAACGACTTTTAACATCTTACCTCTCCAGACGGACGTCTTCTGTCAGGGAGCACTAGTGTATTAGCATGGCTGCCAGGGAATATAGTAGATCCTATACTCATTCTGGGTCCAACTAACATGTAGCGTTTGTCTCCAGATCTGTACTGGATGCTGTGACACAGAGTCCCGTCATAATTAGTCTCTTGGAGATATTTAGAAGTATAGTCTGTGGATTTGGAGCACTGCATCGCAATCAGCACGATGATACTGATGATAAAAAGTACAGAGACTGAGCCCAAAGTTATCATGAGATAAAATGTCACATTGTCCTCCTCGTCAACTTTAGTGGCACTTTTAACATCAGAAGCAGCAAAAGCCTCTTTGGGCTCCACCAGTTTGACAATGACAGTAGCTGTTGCTGAGAGAGAAACGTTCCCATTGTCTTTGACCAGTATGAGCAGTTTATGCTCAGCCTCGTCTGTCTCTGTGAATGAGCGATGTGTTCTGATCTGTCCTGTATAGCGGTCCAAACCAAAGAGACTGTGGTCAGTGACTTCCTGCAGTGAAAACAGTAACCAGCCGTTATATCCTATATCAGCGTCATAGGCTCTGACTTTAGTCACCAAGTGTCCTGCGTTCACATTGCGGGGAATCTCCTCCACACCTTCAGCAGAACCGTTGGAGCTGACTGGATACAGGATGACTGGAGCGTTGTCGTTCTGATCCAGAATGAACACGTTCACTGTGACGTTGCTGCTCAGTGGCGGAGTTCCAGAATCCGTGGCGACGACTTGGAACTGGAACTTTTTCAGAACCTCAAAGTCAAAACTTTTTAGAGCGGATATTTGTCCATTATCTGAATTTATATTTAAAAACGCTGTCATTTTCACCTGACCACCTTCCCCTCTCACGATATGATAAGTCAGGGCAGCATTTTCATTCAAGTCTTTATCCGAAGCAGTAACAGAAAATATTGGGTTTCCAGGCACGTTATTTTCTACCAGGTAAAGATCAATCGGGTTGTGGGGAAATTGTGGGACATTATCATTGACGTCTGAAACATCAATACTCAGAGTTTTGAATGTAGACAGGGGGGGCTGGCCACAGTCTGTAGCTGTTATTGTGATGTCATAATGCGAAACTGATTCTCGATCCAGATGCTGTTTCAAAGCTAACGAGTACATATTATCTTGGAAAGATGGTTTTAAATCGAATGGCACATTTTCTGAAAGACTACATATCACTTTACCGTTTAATTCGGCGTCTTTGTCTGTGATGCTAATAAGAGAAACCACAGTTCCAGGTTTGGAGTCTTCAGAGACCATGTTTGACAGGGACGTCACCTCTATTTGAGGTTTGTTGTCGTTTTTGTCGAGCACTTTAATGATCACCCTGCAATCCGTACTCATTGGAGGCTGTCCTTTGTCACTGGCATGGACGTCTAGCTTAAAGACGTCAACCCTCTCAAAGTCAATTTCTCCCTTCACTCGAATCTCACCAGTGTCTTTTTCTAAGCTAAACATGTCATATATCTTCCGGTCCAGTTCACTTCCGAAAAAATACTCTATTTCTCCATTTGCGCCCTCATCCACATCAGTTGCCTTAACCGTGATTACACTTGTGTCTGCAGCTACATTTTCAGGTATTGTCACTGAATATACTTCTTGGCTAAATATAGGATGGTTATCATTTGAGTCGAGAACGATGACCGTGACATTAAGCGTCCCTGATCTCGGTGGATTTCCACCGTCAACTGCGGTCAGAATGAGTCTGTGCTCACTGTGCTTTTCGCGATCCAGAGCCTTTTGCAGAACTAAGAAGGGTATTTTGTCCTCGCCTCTCTCTCGAGTTTGAATACTGAAATATTCGTTTTGACTTAATTTATACAGGCGCACAGCGTTGATGACAACATCTGGATCGCGAGCTGTTGGCAGCTGGAAACGCTTGCCAGGTACAATAGATTCGGCGATTTCAAGTATTTTTTCTTCCTCCTGAAAGCTCGGCGAGTGATCATTTACGTCTATGATTTCTACCCCCACATAATGTATCTCCATGGGGTTCTCAGCTACCATTTTAAGGTTAATCAAACAAGGAGAGACGCTCTCGCAAAGCTCCTCTCGGTCGATGTTCTTATGCACGTACAAGACGCCATTGTTCTGATTTACTTCAAACTGAGCATCTTTGGTTCCGGAGACAATACGAAACCGTCGTTCTCCAAGCGAACTAATGTCGAGTCCGAGATCCTTAGCGACGTTTCCAACAACAGATCCCACTTTTGCCTCCTCTGGAACTGAGTACTTTATCTGAGCTGAAACCCGCTCCACACAGCTGAGCAGCACAGAAAAGCGCACGGCAAACCACCATGACTGTATTCCTCGTCTTTGTCCTCTGGCTCCCATCGTTTCAGGTGTGATTGTTTTAACATCCACTGACAGGTCCTTAAGAAAAAAGGAAATGGCCTATTCCACAAAGTAAACAGCTGGAATATATCCCATAATTTCAACGTATCTGTACAAATGCAACAACGGCACCACTCGTTTCTGTTGAAGGTGGTGTCTCCTTTCTGTCGACCAGAACAAAACGTCTCTGTGAGGGGCAGGACCAACCAGCCCAGCAGTTGATGCTGATATGACACTGACACCTTGTGGACTGGGCACATTATGACCTTTGTATAAGCAACCCGCGACATGACACCTGAAACCAGTGTGTTTGCAAATTGTAGCTCCTTAACTACAATTAATTTATAGCTTTGATCACCATTTTTGAATCTATATTTTACAATTTTAGATTTGGATGATTTTTATTCCTACCATTCTAAGTAGCTACTTTCCCTTCCTTTCTGTATAGCATAATAATAAATGAAGAGACACTTGCTTTTGTCATTTAATTATAGCAGTGATAATTGTGTCATTATTGCTTAAGCATGAATAATTAGTATTCACTAAATTCCCTTGAAAAAAAATATTTTGGAGACTTTTGGAGACCTAATGCACTGTAAACGATATTGCTCTATTAAGTTTCAAGGGTCAGCTAATATACCTCCTTAGTGCAAATGAATAGGAACTACTGGATCGCTCCAGCGGTGGGCAAGATACATCAAGATGTCTAAAAATTATTGTTGAAAGGCATGCAACCATATCAACTTAGAATTTTCCTGGTTATTGTCATCGAGCCAGACAGAAGAATCCCACGTTGCAAATCTGTTACTCAGGTCAATTTTATACAAAACAGACTTTTGATTCACAAAAACATGTGCCGGATGTAAGAATACTGACTGAATGGAAACTATTAACTTAATGCAGAACTACACTTAAGTCAACTTGCAACTTCATTGCATTGCCAAATGAAAATCCACAGATAAAAAAAACAAAAACAACTTTCAGCATCATGGACAGCACAATTTCAGTCCAGCAGGGCAAAAAATACAACTTCAGTTAAAATCGAAATAATGCTCTTACCTCTGTAGATCCCCTCCTCCTGTCAGGGAGCACTAGAGTATTAGCATGGCTGCCAGGGACTATAGTAGATCCTATACTCATTCTGGGTCCAACTAACATGTAGCGTTTGTCTCCAGATCTGTACTGGATGCTGTGACACAAAGTCCCGTCATAATTAGTCTCTTGTAGATATTTAGAAGTATAGTCTGTGGATTTGGAGCACTGCATCGCAATCAGCACGATGATACTGATGATAAAAAGTACAGAGACTGAGCCCAAAGTTATCATGAGATAAAATGTCACATTGTCCTCCTCGTCAACTTTAGTGGCACTTTTAACATCAGAAGCAGCAAAAGCCTCTTTGGGCTCCACCAGTTTGACAATGACAGTAGCTGTTGCTGAGAGAGAAACGTTCCCATTGTCTTTGACCAGTATGAGCAGTTTATGCTCAGCCTCGTCTGTCTCTGTGAATGAGCGATGTGTTCTGATCTGTCCTGTATAGCGGTCCAAACCAAAGAGACTGTGGTCAGTGACTTCCTGCAGTGAAAAGAGTAACCAGCCGTTATATCCTATATCAGCGTCATAGGCTCTGACTTTGGTCACCAAGTGTCCTGCGTTCACATTGCGGGGAATCTCCTCCACACCTTCAGCAGAACCATTGGAGCTGACTGGATGCAGGATGACTGGAGCGTTGTCGTTCTGATCCAGAATGAACACGTTCACTGTGACGTTGCTGCTCAGTGACGGAGTTCCAGAATCTGTGGCCACAACTTGGAACTGGAACTTTTTCAGAACCTCAAAGTCAAAACTTTTCAGCGCAGATATTTGTCCATTATCTGAATTGACATTGAGGAACGATGTGATATCACCGTGCTGCCCATCACCTCTCACAATGTGGTATGTTATTGCTGCATTTTCATTCAGATCGTTATCAGCAGCACTTACTGAAAATATTGAAGCGCCCGGGGCATTGTTTTCTATCAGATAGAGTTCAAACGGATTCTGACTGAAAATTGGCTTGTTGTCATTGACATCAGACACCTGGACACTCAGGGTCTTCACTGTGGAAAGTGGAGGTTCACCACAGTCAGTAGCTGTTATTGTGATGTCATAATGTGACACAATTTCTCGATCTAAACGCCCCTTTGTGACAAGAGAGTACATATTTTCCTCAATGGATGGCGTCAGATCAAACGGAACATCACCTGAGATTTTACAAATAACTTTTCCATTCAGACCAGAATCTCTGTCAGTAACACTGATGAGGGAGATGACAGTGCCAGGCTTTGAATTTTCTGGGACTACGTTAGAGAGCGATGTTACTTCAATATCTGGCTTATTATCGTTTACATCTTTAATTTTAATTACAACTCTACTCTCAGCTGTCCAAGGTAGCTGGCCTTTATCTGAAGCCTGCAAATCGAGCCTATAAATCTCAGTGTCCTCGAAGTCCACGTTCCCTTTCAAATGAATCTCCCCTGTGACGCTGTCTAATTCAAAGGTTTCATGCACTTTTTTCTTCTGTGTTTTTCCAAACGTGTATTCGATTTCACTGTTCAAACCTTCATCTAAATCTGTAGCGTTTAAATTTATCACAAGAGTTCCTATTGGCGCATTCTCATCTAATGACACAGTGTATATATCTTTGCTGAACACAGGGCGGTTATCATTTGCATCGAGCACTGTTATATTTAAACTTAGACTCCCAGATTTTGACGGACTGCCTCCGTCAAGAGCAGTTAGCACCAAACGGTGTTCTGCCTTTTGCTCCCTGTCCAGAGGCTTTTTCAGCACTAAGAACGGGATCTTGTCCTCCTCGCTGTCTCTGATTTCAATGTCAAAAAAGTCATTTTGGCTCAGTTTATATAATCGGACAGACTGTGCGCCGACATCAGGGTCTCTGGCTGCATGGATTTGGAAACGAGTACCTGGAGGAGTGTGCTCCGCTATTTCCAGCCGCTGCTCGCTTTCTGGGAACGTCGGTGAATGGTCATTAACGTCCGTTATTTCAACACCGACGTAATGTATCTCCAGGGGGCTTTCCACTACAATTTTTAGGTTTATCAAACAAACCTTGATGCCTTCGCAGAGCTCTTCCCGGTCCACATTTTTCCCAATGTACAGCACTCCATTGTTTTGACTCAGCTGGAACAGAGCGTGATTGGGCCCCGAAACAATACGAAACCGCCTGTCTGTCAAAGTGCTGATGTCGAGTCCTAAATCCTTGGCTACATTTCCAACAGAGGATCCCACCTGCACCTCTTCCGGAACAGAGTATCTTAACTGGGCCACAATCCGCTCCACACAGCACAGCAACACAATCCCGGCAACCCAGCAGCAGTTCACTCGGCGCCTTTGTCCTCGTTCTCCCATTGTGCAGCAAAAAATGAAGGTTTTCTGTGAAGCAAATACAGTGATCCAACTGCTCACCAGAGCAGTCTAATTAGATCCATTTCACGACTCTCAAATCGACGCTTTCAAACAAATATATAAACCGATATCTATGTTACTCCATACAGAGCCTACGATGTGTACTCCGTCAGCAAAGACCCTCCATCAGAAATGATCCCGAGATGGGCAGGGCCTGTGTAGACTGAGCAACACAACCATTAGCACACACTGACACCATGTGGCCTGTCAGCCGCAACACGAAATCAAATCACAAGTGTTTTACCTCAACACCTCCTTCTCTATTCCAATCCACGTATATGTCCCTCCATGCTGCCAACTCCTAAAGGACACGCGATGAGCTAATGAGTGAAAATGCACCCCAGTCTCACTTCGTGGAGGATGCTCAGGTCTGCCTCCTCCAGCAAGTCAACTGCATGTTTTTTTCTGTTTGTCAGCAACTCCCTGATCAGTGTGTGTTTTTGAATAAGTAATAGCACTATAAATAACATCTGCAATTAAATGCATCGTTTGTTAAATGGCATGCTGCCGCATCAACTTCAAATTTTCTCGGTTAATGTCATCGAGCCAGATCAGTTTTGATCAAAACAGATTGATTCACAAAACATGTGACCGGATGTAAGAATACTGACTGAATGGAGAAATATCAACTTAATTCAGAATTACACTTAAGTCAACTTGCCATTCATTGCATTGCCAAATGAAAATCCACAAATAAAAAACAAAAACAACTTTCAGCACCATGGACAGCACAATTTCAGATCAGCAGAACAAAAAACACATCTTCAATTAAAATCGAAATAATGCTCTTACCTCTCCAGATCCCCTCCTCCTGTCAGGGAGCACTAGAGTATTAGCATGGCTGCCAGGGACTATAGTAGATCCTATACTCATTCTGGGTCCAACTAACATGTAGCGTTTGTCTCCAGATCTGTACTGGATGCTGTGACACAGAGTCCCGTCATAATTAGTCTCTTGTAGATATTTAGAAGTATAGTCTGTGGATTTGGAGCACTGCATCGCAATCAGCACGATGATACTGATGATAAAAAGTACAGAGACTGAGCCCAAAGTTATCATCAGATAAAATGTCACATTGTCCTCCTCGTCAACTTTAGTGGCACTTTTAACATCAGAAGCAGCAAAAGCCTCTTTGGGCTCCACCAGTTTGACAATGACAGTAGCTGTTGCTGAGAGAGAAACGTTCCCATTGTCTTTGACCAGTATGAGCAGTTTATGCTCAGCCTCGTCTGTCTCTGTGAATGAGCGATGTGTTCTGATCTGTCCTGTATAGCGGTCCAAACCAAAGAGACTGTGGTCAGAGACTTCCTGCAGTGAAAAGAGTAGCCAGCCGTTATATCCTATATCAGCGTCATAGGCTCTGACTTTAGTCACCAAGTGTCCTGCGTTCACATTGCGGGGAATCTCCTCCACACCTTCAGCAGAACCGTTGGAGCTGACTGGATACAGGATGACTGGAGCGTTGTCGTTCTGATCCAGAATGAACACGTTCACTGTGACGTTGCTGCTCAGTGGCGGAGTTCCAGAATCTGTGGCCACAACTTGGAACTGGAACTTTTTCAGAACCTCAAAGTCAAAACTTCTCAGCGCAGATATCGTGCCATTGGCTTCATTTATATTCAAAAATGAGGTCACGGTGGGACCTGGACTCCGACTGAGTGAATATGAGACTGCCGCATTATCACCGCCATCAGCGTCCAACGCACTCACAGAAAAAATGGACATTCCAGCTTTGTTGTTTTCCGGGACATAAAAAGTATATGGGCTCTCAGTGAACAAAGGTCTGTTATCATTAACATCCAGCACATCTACCTGTATCACCTTTGTGGAGGACAGAGCGGGGCTCCCTAAATCCTTTGCTGTTATCGTAATCTCATACATATATGTTGTTTCTTTATCTAGGTAGTCCTTGGTGACCAAAGAGTAAGACTGACCGTCAGGTGACGGCTTTAAGTCGAAAGGTAAATGAGCGGGAACACTGCACACCACCTGCCCGTTCACACCTGAGTCGAGGTCCGTCACACCCATCAGCGCCACCACAGTTCCAGGAGGTGCATCCTCTTGGATGTGACCTGAGAGGGATGTGATTTCTATTTCGGGCGGGTTGTCATTCACATCTTCCACTCTGACTACCACGTTGCAGTGTGTGGATAGGGACACGGCACCTTTGTCTGAAGCCAGCACCTTAATCTCATACACTTGTTTTTCCTCAAAATCGAGGCCTCCCTTCACCGTTAGTCTGCCAGTTTTACTATCCAGATCAAAAGGCTCTGATGAGAGTCCTCTGTGTTTACTCCGTAAAGTATATTCTATCTCACCATTCATTCCCTCATCAGAGTCTGATGCGTTTACTGTCACCAGGAATGTCCCTGCCGGTGCGTTTTCTTTTATTGTTACGGTGTATTTTTGTTTATCACATACTGGTGAGTTGTCGTTAATGTCCGATACATTAACAGTGATGTTAATAGTACCAGATTTTGATGGTTTGCCCCCATCTGTAGCTATTAATAGTAACCAGTGCTGAGCGGCTTGTTCTCTATCCAAAGGCCGCTGTAATATCAGGAATGGGACTTTTCCATCCTCCTCAAATTCCTCGGTTTCCAGGCGAAAGTACTGGTTATGGTTTATTTTATATGCCTGTAAGGAATTCAAACCAACATCCAGGTCGTGTGCTCCTTCTATCTGAAATCGAGATCCGACTACGGCGGACTCCAGCACCTCTAGTGTGTAGTTCTCCTCCGGAAATTTCGGCGAATTGTCATTTACATCGAGAATTTCAACTACGACTTGGTGCATCTCGAGAGGATTTTCTACCACCGCTTTCAGATTTGTGATGCACGGAACCGTTTTTGCGCACAGCTCCTCCCTGTCTGCTCTCTGGTTCACTGACAGAACTCCGTCTCTCGGGTTTACCTTGAACAGATCCTGCTTTGTCCCCGACACGACGCGCAGATTCCTGTCCGCCAGCCTCCCGAGATCTAATCCAAGGTCTTTGGCTACATTTCCAACAGCGGTGCCTACTTTTACCTCCTCCTGAATGGTGTAACGTATCTGAGCAGATATTCCCTCCAGCTGAGTCCCAATCAGCAGAGCCAGACAAAAGGAAATCCACACATCCAGCCGTCTTCCTCTAATATCCGTTACCGCCATTTTTTAGCAAAAATATTTGAATCAGCGGTCTCAAACCCGCCCGCAAAATTCTTCTTGAATTTTCAGTTTCTCCCTACGATTAAAATACAATGCATGTCCGCGGGAGCCATCATGCTGACTGAAGAACGAGCGTCCGTTCTTTCACTTCACTCTTTGGGTTGTTACTGAGTGCACATGCAAAAGAAAGCCTCGACACACACACACAACCTCTGTAGTGATATTTAATGTAACAGCACCACCCGTTGTCACTGGAGGGATGGTGCTTTCAGCTGAGCCTACAGTGTAGCCTAAGTGATTTTGCTGAAATACTACCTCACATCTACATTCAGCAAGTAGACGCTCTGAGCAGGAGCTGAAGTTATTATTACATCAGTCCAGACGAAAAGGGTCTCATTTTAGCATCACCCGTGCGTTAAAGCCTTACAAGAGTCTTACAAGTGGATTCTGAAAATAGCAGTTTAAATACACATATTTCAAATGTTCTCAAATATGCTATTTCAAGTTATGTTGTTAATTTTAAGCTTTTTACAATATTTTATCTTGTTTTAATAATATCCATTCCCTACAACTCGCATATCTAGTCAATACACATGTGTAATTAAAGTAACACTATAACCTTTAAATGTTGGCATCACTTATTTATTAAGAAAGCAAGTAAGCATTCGTTTTATTTTTTTCTTGACATTTTAAAGAATGTTGGCAACGAAGTGTGCAAAGATGACAACAAACAATAAGAAAATGCGCATGAGGATTTTAATGATCTTCTTTACAACAATAAGGACGTGTCCTGGAAAGAGCTGTGTTAATTGTAGTATGAGGTAAAGGTGATTTCCCTGAATAAAGAGTAAAACCCAAACCTAAATCAATCGCATATCTGCACCACATGGCTATCCAAGCATTTATTGAAAGCGTACCAGTTGAACTCTGGGCTTTATTTTATAGCTGTTTACAGGACACTTCTAGAGCTGTATTCATATAATATTACATGTAAAAATTACTAACCCTAACAAAAAGCGGTATTTTACGTCTCATTGTGTTTGGGACATTGTGGAAGAGCTGTCGACATTCACATTCAACCTGCTCCAGCTCTATTTCATCTACTCAGCACACACCCACAATCTTCCTCTTGTTGCAGTGGTGAGCAGCGACATCTCATGGATTAAACCTGCAAGTGCAGCTCCGATGAGCCCACTCATGTGTCCGCATTGTTCATACGTAATCGTGCCTTGTGCGTCACGCAGAAGCCTCACCACACTGCAGCACAGCGTGGAAGCAATAATGGATTTTGTTAGAAAGGGGGGAAATAACGATTGCACTAACAACAACCAGGAAATAAAGTGACCTACATTTAAAAGAAAAAAAAAAGAAGAAAAAACCCATTTCCTCGCACCCCACCCCTCCCACATGCTGCGGCTGCGTATCGGTTCTGGAAATAGGCCAAACGTTTACGTGCGCGCTCACGAGCGCTGCCGCATTCTGCAACACCTCCTCCCGTGTCTACCTTCATCGTTTCCCCCTGCACCAGTTCTATCACATTTCAAAGCACCCCGTGTCCTTTAAAACAATTCGCCCTCAGTAGACAGAGGGAGCGGTGATATTTTACAGAGGATGCTCAGATGATGTCTGCGGGCTGCGGATGTTGCACTGTGAGGTGGTGGTGGTGGTGGTGGGGGCGGTGTCTGAATATTAAATCACAGGCAGCCTCACAGCACACCGCGAGCTCCAGCGAACAGACAGCGCGTCGCCATGGCAACTCAGCTTCAGTAGGCAGGTCACTGTCCGTGGTGCTGAAAGGAAGCGGGGCTGAGGAACCAGAGGGGGAGGGATGCAGGAGCTGTGAATGCTGCAGACAAAGAAAGTCAGCTGTATCCACACGCCCTGATGCTTCGGTTCTCCAAATCATGCCAAAATATATTCCCCTTCACAGTAATATCTCTCCCTCGTGGCTAATAAAAGTATACAACTATCATAAACATAATTATTTTCTAATGGGGGTATCAAGGGGAAGGCATGAGTCGTTGTTAAGGAGACACATGTAAGATATTTCTTTTAAAATCATATTTTTCTCTTTAGCTTTAAAAGAAAAAATCATCGACCCCAGATATATACTGATACATAGAATACACTGGGGCTTGATATAAGGTGCACATGTGTTAGCTTACTAGTGCCAGCTGGTGGTTATTCTAGTGTTTTGTTCCACATTGGTGCATCCTTGTGTCAGTGTGCTAGTCTGCCAGTGGAGCAGAGCAGCAGACATCAGGCAGTGTCTCCTCTCAGGGTCAAGTGGTGAAATGGAAAGGGAACGTTTCCTGTCTCACTTCAATCAAACTGAATGATACCAAAACTAAATTCCCTATACTGTCAAAGTCTTTGTCTTTGACTACTGTCAAAGTCTTTATTATATATATATATATATATATATATATATATATATATATATATATATATATATATATATATATATATTATATATATATATATATATATATATATATATATTACAAAGACACACACACCTCCTCAGTGCTCAACCAGTGCTACCAAAATTTGAGTAAAATCATGCGCAAAATTTGAGTAGTCTTAAAGTAGTCTTTAATAAATTAAAATGAATTCCAAGCTCTCCTGTTCACAAATGACCTCATATCTCTGGGGAGATGAGGTCATGCAAACACAAAAGCAGAGACAGATGTGCCCTCAGAAGGAAAGGAAAGAAAACGCCCTACAAGCATGCATTGTCTGCAAATTAGCATTAACACCAAATCTACTGATGAGTGTTTGTTTTACATTATCATAAAATGTATTTCAATTCACTAAATATACCCTTCAGCTATTCAACTTCTGACCTTTAGTGCAATTCATTAGCTCATTTTCAAACTTCAGTTGAGACATAATGTGGCTGCTATTTTCATCTAAATTTATTTTATTATTAACTGTGTGCTTCGCTCCGGGATAAAGATGGCTGTGATGTTCTCACACATGGCGGATGTGCTGACTCTGCCAAGTGAGACCGGACCAGAAGGGGCTCTTAACTGGAGCCAGTTTCCACTGTTGTCATACATTAGAAAAGTATTGTCACAGACTTCCTCAAACGCCTGCCTGTGGAAATGTCCTCTTGCTTTGACTCACACATAATGTGCACTTAAATTGCTTGCTACTGCAGTGCCGTAATACCATTAAGGATTAAGGAGTGGACAGCAGAGGCAGGAATACTCTTACAATGACTTTTCAGATGCCAAAAAATATTAAAAATAAAAAAGTGTATAGCAGTCTGACTGAATTCTTTACTTGCTCAGTATGTATTTTGTAATGATAAGACTGCACTTCAAATTTAACATTATAGGATGCAGCAGGTAAGTAATGCATTTCATTCAAGAAATCAAATAGTACAGACCAGTTAATTCATTCATGTATTATATACTAAACTCTACCTCATTACTACACATTATTATATGGATTCCTGTCGTCCTTATTTCCTGTATAACCTATATTTGACAAACAGCGAAGGTTTCATTTGAATCAATACTTAAATTACACTAGTGGGAAGTCATGACTGGAGAGGGAAGATCTTATTGGGAGCCCACAGGCATAGTACGTTTTCCTTGATTTGCTTTTTTTTCTACTCCTCGGTGTTCTAATTTCATCACCATACTAACACTGTCTCAGTGATGAAAAAAGAAAATGATGAGATAAAAATAGAAGCCCCAGTTATGAGCATCCTGGGGGAGCATCTCCATTTGGGAATAACACCAGTTCTAGCCTTTACGATAGTGCTCCATACAACATTGCCTGCTAAAACCTTGCAATTAAATAATTTTCTGACCTTAAATAAAAAAAAGATTCCATAAATTTTTCCCATCTACATACACAAGCATCTACATACACATACAATAACTCATCCTTCAGTATAGAAACCTAGGACCCTTTCACGTTTTAATGCTTTTATGTTTAGGACATTAACATACATGTCTGTGTTACACCTGACTCTGAGCTATACTTTGGTTTAGAGAGTGGTCCACATTAAAGTAAGATTGTTTTGACATGTTATATATGCAACATCTTTGTGTGGATGGTCTGTGCCACCATAAAGTCTTCTCCATGAGTTCAGAATGCGATCTTGCAGTAAATAACGATCCCTGGCTCAACTCACTATCTGGGCCAGATGATCTTCAAAAGGGCCAGAAAGCCCCTGAATCAGAAACATCAACAAATATCCAATCTGGCCACATCAATAACTGTACTAATGTGTGTGCATTCAAGCTAATTACTCTTCCATGAATTGATTCAGACAGTGTTCTCAGTGTCAGTGATTTGTTTCAGAAATTAGCTCAGTATGTTTTTTTAAACTGACACATCAAGTCAAGTGAAACTTAACCACATCAGTTACATTGCTAAAAGGGTGACACAGGCATAATAATGCAGTTACGTAGGCCTTTAACTTATTAACATTGACTCATCACAAACTTAATTGACTTTGCTTTGTAATCCAGATCACAATTAAAACCAATTTTGCAAAAATGCTGCTGTCCAAAAGAAACTGTATACCATTTGATGCAAAAACTCAAGAGATTCAGAAGTCCATTTTTAGGTTTGCTGTTCAGTTTGTTTTTTTGTATTTAATAGATCATACACACCAGACCATAGCATACAGTAAGCTCACATTACACAGGTTATTACATACTGCACCATCAAAGTACCACCGTACAAAAGCACTTACTGTATATGTTTGTCTGTAAAATGTTTCGACTTTATACATGTAATGCAATGTGAGCTGTGCTGAAGAGCTTGACTAAATGATGTCTGATTATTTTACTGTTTCACGCACGAGTTGGCTCATAAATCTGATGGCACTGCTTTCGTTCACATTTAAAAGTTCAGTATTGGCATTGAAAAGAAAGGCATATTTATAGATGAAATACTGTATATGTCATATCTGTATTGCTGTGTTGCATATGCAGATACATAAAGTAGTCAGTAATAAACATGAGCACAGCCTTAATTGGGTAAAATCAACCACAACTATGTCATTTCAGTATTATAAAGTAAACGCTAAGACACCACGTTAACTTTTGACTTTTCAACTTGTTACACATCCTCAGGAGATACTGGGGAACATCCAGAGTTTGGCATTAAAAAAAAAAAAGTGAAAGTACGTGGTTATGTTTATGATGTATATACAGTATTCATAAAGAGATATTAATCAATCCATTCTCAAAGACGCCCTGTGTTTACATGTGTTCAGTTCCATCCCCTAGTCTCACATTATCCATCCAAGTGGACATAACATGCAAGCACGTCTAAATTTAAGCTGAATAATTTAATAAATCAATAGAATTGTCCCACTGCTGCCAGCCATTTCCCTCTTGCCCAGGAACCAGGACAAAGGATGAGATTACAGATCTTGTTGACCTTCTCGGAAGATCTCATGATTTTTGACTTCACTGTAGTCAAATCAAAATGTAATCATCTGTCTTGTTTTGTAAAATACCAAGCACTGAGGCATAGTTAAAGAAAATGGATTGTTCAATATCATAAAATACCCAAAGCTGTCAATACTTTGATTGATCCATGCAAAAACAACTGAAAGGCAGATACGTAATAAAGCTAAAGGCCTCACTTTTATCCGTTGGTTGTACTGGTTAACATAATTAACTCTTAGCGCTCTAGTTGATATACTTAGGCCTAGTTCACATATAAAGCACAAAGTCAAGTACAAACATAAAACTACTAAAAGCTACATCACATTTATAAAATACTGACTCCCGTTTGTTTCATATGTTGAACTCGTAGGTTAGTGCTTTTTCTGACATTTACTTAATTGTGCTGTTTCACTTCTTAGATAACTTGTATATTATACATTGAAGCTGATATGGGGGCAGGACAAAGCACAGAGGTTCAAAATGATATCCAACATGTGTTTCATTTTTAGAGAGGGAAAACAGTCTCTTAAAGGCATTTTAACATTCCCATGTCCACTCCAATAGTCCTTGTTTGTGGCTTCTCTGAAAATCCATTTAAGTTGTGTTTTGTCCAGTCTGCTTCTTGGTGAACATGAAAAGTTTTTTTTTGTATGGAGGTCTTGGAGTGTGGCTGAAGCCATGCAGTCTTATCATGCATACTGAATGGATGGGGAGGTGGTGTTGATTGGATTTTCATGTGCTTAAAGAAAGAAAGGGGGAGGGTCGTGTCATTGATTAGCCACCGTTGTCCATTTGGTGTCATAGCATGGCAGCTCGTGAGGAGCAAGGATCAGACTGAGCAGGGTGGACATGGAGGGGGAGTTTTACGGGCAAGGGGTTTCTCCTCTCCTCTGGTTTCCTGTCAGCGTCAAATCCAGTATGCAGCTGAAGGTGTTGACTTAGGCTGAACTGCCGCTACTGGTGGTGGATGCCTGCCAACGAGACAAAGAGACAAATTAGACGAATCTGGGAACGAAGCACGACATGGACAGCCTTGTGACTGGCCAAACTGACATATCTCATGCAGCCGACGTCCGATCTCTCAGACAGGGGCTTCAGGCAGGGGGCAGAGTGGGTGAAGGGGATCCTTCAACATGTAGTGGTGATGTGGCAGGGGGTCTATCTATGAATACCATGCTCCAAGATTATGTGAAGGAGGGTGGTTGCTAGGTAACTGGGTGACTGGTTTCACTTTGCGCCTCGCCTGCACAAAGAATTAGGTCATGATTCACACTACAGCAGACAGAAAATTCAAAAGTGTTAATCTGTGTATGTGTGATGTCAGTGACACTAGAATTATAACCAACCCAATAATACGGATACAGCACAGTTCATTCCCACTCATAAACATTCACACCTAGAACACACTCCTTATCTATTACTGATGGGTCAGTCAGGGGATGAACACAAATTAAACTTAACATGCACAGGATCCTTTTGAGAACATAGTGATTCAATTAAAGAAATGTCTTATGATGTGTTAACAGCAGAAGCCAGATTGTGCAGAAAGCAAGGCTGGCAAATGTCATCACTGTTAGTTGAAATTTGTTTTCTTTTTTAGACCTGTGATCAATGGATTCAGGTAGAGCAGCATGTTGAGCCCAAGAATCAGGTGTGTGACTCAGGGACTGACTATGCTTCACTCTCACTTTGTTCAAAAAAAGTAATGACTAGGACGGGAATACTGTTATAATATGACTTCATCTGGATCACCACAGTCTGCAGGACTAAGCAACAGATAGTCAGACTCAGTGTATTATCCATTATTATTATCATGGTCTCATGTCTCTTTCCCCCAAATCATTAGGGTGATACGTTTAGGCTCTGTCAAAAGTAGAGCTAATTACGGTACATAGATTATTCTAGTGGGCTTTAAGGATGAGACTGTAACATGAGTATCAGTAACCAGAATGTAGATCATGAAGAGGTTAATTATAAAAAATCTCGGTCTCCAAGAGAAATCAAATAAGACAAAATAATAAAAGAAAGAAAAATCCAACCACTGAAAAGAAAAGAAAACAAAAAAAAAAAAAAACAATTCAAACACTGAGTTCTGTAACATCATTAATTAAAAAGGGCATCCAGGGCGGGGGAGTGAGACTCCTGCATACCTCCAGCTGCCGAGTGGACTTCCCTCATTTAGGGTACTTTAGAGTGGGGAGAAGAACAAAACAAGCAGTTCAATGGTCAGGTCATTGCAAGCAGAAAAGAAGGATTATTTGTGTATGCATCCTATGATCACAGAGGTGGTGCCGAGGCACTATGAATGAAATGTTATCTTTGAAAAATACCACAAATATGCAAGTTAGTGTGATCCTTTATAACAGATACTGCAGCTTGTTACAATCCAATCTATGAAAGTGGGTTAAAACATTTAGACACATTTTTTTGTTCTTCAAGCAGCATACTTACCATCATAGATAGATAGATAGATAGATAGATAGATAGATAGATAGATAGATAGATAGATAGATAGATAGATAGATAGATAGATAGATAGATAGATGTAGACAGGTAGACAGTTAGACAGATAGACAGATAGGTAAATACATATAGACAGACAAATATATTGACATATCGGCAGACTGTTGTTATCGGCAGTTGGGCTCTTATTGGTATATTTTATTGCTGCCTGTTAAATAAAAAAGCAAGGGCAGATCATACAGCGATATATATATACACATGTAGAGTGACACGGAACTTTGTTGCTGTATTTGACAACAAGCCAGTGTGTTAAGAAAGCACACATGCACAAAAATTGAAATGAGTTATCTTTGGTGCAAAACATAAACAGAGAAAACATCAGAGGCATAGTAGGAATCACATTTCTTTCTGTGCTTGCGAACCAACCCAACTTTTATACTGTTTTGGTGATCAGGCACCAACACCTCCCCCCTCAAATCTATATTTAGTTTAGCCTCCAACCGGGATATTAGATTTACTTCTAAATCTCTGGTTCTAAAACCATCTTCATCAAGTAGCAATGGCCTTGTCCAGGGAACAAGCTTTCACCTGGTGGTAATCTACAGACCTCCAGGGCCTTACTCCTTTTGTTGCAGATTTTGTGACTTCAGATAAGATCCTAATTATTGAGGATTTCAATATCCACTTGAATAAGCCTTCTCACCCTCTAAATGAAGCTTTTTTTCAGCATTTTCATGAACCTACTCATTCCAGTGGTAACACTCTGGACTTGATCCTTTCCCATTAATTAGATGTGTCAGCTCTGAATGTCGCTTCTGTCTCTTCTGCCATGTCAGACCACTTTCTTATTACATTTAAAGCATCAATAGCCTGTCTTTGTACCGGTGACACAAATGTTTTTAATTCTCATCATGTCAGCCCGACAGTCATGGCAATGTTTTTTATCTTGCATGGTGTGACAGTGTAAGCCTGCTATTAATGCTGCTAAAACAGCATATTTCTCCAGCCTGATAAACAATAATGAACACAATCCTAGATTTCTTTTCAACACTGTGGCTTAACTTCTGTATCATCTAAGAGTTATTCGGGCATATATAAGAAGAAAAATATTTTCATGAAAGGGGAAGAGTATTTTATTTTAGTTATTTATTAAATTACTTGTTGAAGTTCATAAAACTATTTAAAGATGTAAGTAGAATCTAGCATTGTTGGATGAAGTATTCTGATCCTTAAATTAAGTGAAAGTAACAATGCTACAGTTTAAACATGCACAGTTTCAAGTAAAAGCCCTGCATTCAAAATGATATGTGAGTAAAAGTATACAAGTATTATATGAAAAACATACTTGTAGTATGAAAACTAAAAGTAGTCTCTATGCAAAACAGCCCATTTAAAATGATACAATTTTCGAGTCTTCAGAGTCCAGAAAGATGCATAAATGTTTTCATATGTCGTGCAAAGATTATAATTTGGACACAAACATTATTATCCTGTCAAGGAACATGACAAAAAATCTTCTAAACTTCAGGAGCTCTCTTGTTCATTTTGTTGTTGGACAATTTGCACATTTATCTTTCTTTTAGGTAGATAATAGCCTCAGCAAAACTTCAACGTGAGAACACCTGTCAGTGTATTAGAGACCTTTAATCTATAACAATGTATCAGTGTTTTCTATCTTGAATTATTTTGTGACAGTTACGTTTATACTTGTGATGCCTGTTTCCTTTTGAGACAGCTGGTTGCTATTTATGAATGATAACTCAAAATAAGTGAAGGGGAGAGAACAAATTCTCAACCGATGATATGACAAGAGAACCGCGATGACTACGATGGTCACTTAAGAGTGGAACTGATTAATATTCAGGGGGTACGTCTGTGTCACATGCTAAATAGTTGTTTTTCCCATACCTGCAGAGTAGAAGCTGCTGAGTCACTAGTGTCTGTCAGCCCTGTGCCTCTCGGTAAACTGGACACGATGTATCTGGAGCCCTTTGGCACAGGCTGTCTGACCACCAGCTTCCCTTTCCTGGTCTCTGCTAGAAACAAACTGTACCAGTAGGCATCGTTGGACACCAGAGTGGAGTCTGCGATGGTGGAGTTCCTCTCACTGAGCACACTGTTCCTGCAGGGAGGAGCTGCTTTGCTGGGCTTGGGTTTCTGACACTTGAGCACGATGGTGACCAATATGGTGATGAGCAGCAGAAAAGACACCGAGCCCAGACCGATGACCAAATACAGGTTGAGGTCTGAGAAGATGTCGTATTCTAGAGGCACCTCAGTCAGATCAGAGTAGGCCTTAACGGCAGTCTCCACTGTGGACAGCTTGATGGTGACTGTAGCAGAGAGAGCAGGCTGCCCGTTGTCCTTGGCGATAACAACCAGTCTCTGGTGGCGCGGATCTCTGTAACTGAACATCCTCATAGTGCGGATCTCTCCGTTGTATTGGTCCAGACTGAACAAAGTGGCGTCAGTCACTTGTAGAAACTGGTAGGTAATCCGAGAGTTGTGCACCGAGTCGGTGTCTAAGGCTATCACCTTGGCAACCAGAGAGCCTTTATCGGTAGATCTGGGGATCTTTTCCTCCACCACAGAGCCGTGTGCGCGCCACGGAGACACAATGACCGGAGCGTTGTCGTTCTGGTCCACAATGATGATGTGGACGGTGACGTTACTGCTGAGAGGAGGAGAGCCAGAGTCTCTGGCCTCGATGTGGAAAAGAAACTCCTTCTCGATCTCATAGTCAAAAGTTTTCAGTGCGTAAAGATTCCCGTTCTCTGGATTGATGGAGAACAGCATGGACATGGAGGTGTTGGCGATCTCCTTCTCCAGGATGAAATAAACCAGATACTGGTTTTCATGGAGGTCAGGGTCAAATGCAGTGAGTGAGCTGAGCAGGGCCCCAGGTGCGTTGTTCTCCATCACACGTATAGTATAAAACGACTGAGAGAACTGTGGAACATTGTCATTAACATCCAGCAGCTCTAACGTCATAGTCTCATTGTCAGATAAAGGAGGAGAACCTCTGTCTGTGACAGTGAATGTGACGTCATACTCTGGGACCTTCTCACGGTCTAACGGCTCTGACACCACTAATTCATAATAGTTATCAGAGGACTCCCTCAGTTTGAAAGGCATATTATCTGGAATATGAAGATCCACCACTCCATTGTCTCCTGAGTCTTTATCGCTGACACTAACTACAGCTATCACTGTGTCTAATGGCACATTTTCTTTGACTGGACTCTGAAATGATTTAATTGATATTTCTGGATGATTATCATTCATATCTGTCACCTGTACTGTCAGTCTACACTGTCCAGATAAAGAGTTCGGCCCCTTGTCACTGGCAATAACTTCCATCTCATAAATCTTAAAATCCTCATAATTGATCATCTCTCTCACTCTGATTTCACCATTTTCTGGGTTCAAGTTAAACATCTGCTGCGTTCTCTCTGATGTATACAAACTATATGAATAAACAATATCCGAGTTCGACCCTTCATCTAAATCAGAAGCATTCAGTTTGATGACTAGACTGCCAATTGGAGAGTTTTCCATCACTTCTATGACGTATTTGTCTTTGTCAAATGAAGGGGCGTTGTCGTTCACATCGAGCACGCGAACAATTATACTGGCTGTACCTGTGCGCGTGGGGACTCCACCGTCCACTGCAGTCAGTATCAGATTATGCACAGCCTGCTTCTCTCTGTCTAAAGCTTTTTTCAGGATCAAATCGGCAAACTTTGACCCGTCTCTTCCGGTCTGAATCTCGAGTGCAAAATGTTCACTTGAGCTGAGATGGTAATCTTTAACAGAATTCGTCCCAACATCTGGATCTGCAGCATTATTCAAAGAGAATCTCTCTCCAACAGAGGTGGATTCAGAGATGTCTAAATGCATGGTTCCTCGTCGGAAATGAGGAGCGTTATCATTAATATCCGTGATTTCCACCTCAATGTTGAACATTCGTATTGGATTTTCAATTGTCGCGTCTAATCTAAGAAAGCAATATGTAGTGGTCTTCAAGGGGCACAAAAACTCTCTGTCAATTCTTCCCAGAATGAACAGCTCTCCCGTGTCCTTGTTGATGTCGAGATACTTTTTATTACCCACAACGTCTACGCGTATTTTCCTTGTATTCAGAGTCTTCACGTCTAGTCCCAAATCAGCTGCTAAATTAGCAACAACAGATCCTTCCTCCATTTCCTCGGGAATAGAATAATGGGTGACAGTGGAGACCGTGTTCACTATGGCAGAGAGAAAGAGAAACGCGGAAACGCACCCCCTCACGTGCATCAGTGTGATATGGTGTGCCATCGTTCAGATTCCGTATGTAAATCCTCCAAATGTGCTGAAACGCGGATAAACAGCCCTCCTGTTGAAGTAACAAACGGAAGAACGCTCCTTCACGCTCAGCCCAAGTGTGACGCGCATGTAGCAGAATGTCTGGCTGTGTCTCCTCCAATGAACTCCCGTGAAAACGATGACCTCATCAGCGGGTGTGTTTTCATGGAGAGCAGCGACGAAAGTAGTCTGGCAGAAGACTTTACAACTTTTTAAGACAAACAAATAATAATTTCGCTTTAAACGTAGACAGAGTGAGAGTGGATTTTGATAGCAGTTTGTGCTGGAATAAGTTTTTTGTGACGTTTTCAACTCCGTTTTCTGAACTTGTATTCCCTGGCCGAGAGGTGGAAGTCTGAATACATGACAGACACTTTTCACTTTGAGTCGATGATGTGTAATTGCATGACCTTATAAACTTCATCTTTGGTTGTTCTTGCCGCAGCTGTACACGGTGATTGTAACGACATAGAACATTTATCAGGGTAGCTCATTTCGTTTTTTGTTCTACGAGTTTCACGGATGTTAGTCAAATAATGCGACACATGATGAATAAAGTGACCGTGAATGCATCATCAATGATTGTTACTGCCAGTTACTTTTGATTTATGATGTCAGTGTGCCACACATCTTCCTTAATTTCTTTAAAAAAAGAACAACTAGTGTTTGCAGAATTGTTCAGGCTGATATAACAAGAAAAATCTATTTATGGATGGGGAAGAGTAGGTTATTTATGAAATTGCTGGTTAAAGTTCATAAAACCATTTCAAGATTTTAAGGAGAAACAAGCAGCGTTGGATGAAGTACCCTTATCCTTTACTTAAGTGAAGGTAACAATTCTACAATTTAAAAATACTCAGTTTCAAGTAAAAGTCCTGTATTCAAAATTATATGTGAGTAAACATATACAAGTATTATCTGCAAAATATACTTACAGTATCAAAACTAAAAGTCGTCTCTATGTTACACAGCCCCTTTTCAAACAGTTAATTCTGGAGTCTTCAGAGTCCAGAAAGATGAATAAATGTTTTCATACTTTTGTCACATGCATTGAATATGATAATTTGCACACAAACATTATTATCCTGTCGAGTAACATGACAGAAAAAATACTTCTGAAGCTCAGGAGCTCTCTTGTTAGTTTTTTGGTGGGACAATTTACACATTTATCATTATTTTAAGTAGATGATAGCCTCATGTAAATTTCACCACAGCTTCAACCTGTCCACACCTGTGGGTGTATTAGGGGCCTTTGATCTATGACAATGTATCACTGTTTTCTATCTTGAATTAAAGTAGGTAAATGAATGTAGTCAAGAAAAAGGAACAATGTTTACCTCTCAAATATAGTGAAGTAGGGATATAAAGAAGCATACAATTGGATCTACTCGAGTATAGTATAACTACTGTACCTAAGAAAATTGTTCATTAGTACAGGATTGGTGTAAATGTACTTTGTTTCTTACCATCACTGGAAATGACCTGCCAGTGAGTGTAAGAAGACTTATCTAACACGTTAATGTGCACAGTTACCTTTAAACTTGTGATGCCTGTTTTCTTTTGAGACAGCTGGTAACTATTTATGCGTAATAACTCAGAATAAGTGAACAGGAGAAAACAAATTCTTAATTGCTGACACCACAAGAGAACCACAATGACTACTATGGTCAATTAAGAGTGGAACAGATGAACATTCAGGGGGTACGTCTGTGTAACATACTAAATAGATGTTTTTCCCATACCTGCAGAGTGGAAGCTGCTGAGTCACTAGTGTCTGTCAGTCCTGTGCCTCTTGGTAAACTGGACACGATGTATCTGGAGCCCTTTGGCACAGGCTGTCTGACCACTAGCTTCCCTTTCCTGGTCTCTGCCAGAAACAGACTGTACCAGTAGGCATCGTTGGACACCAGAGTGGAGTCTGCGATGGTGGAGTTCCTCTCACTGAGCACACTGTTCCTGCAGGGAGGAGCCGCTTTGCTGGGCTTGGGTTTCTGACACTTGAGCACGATGGTGACCAATATGGTGATGAGCAGCAGAAAAGACACCGAACCCAGACCGATGACCAAATACAGGTTGAGGTCTGAGAAGATGTCGTATTCTAGAGGCACCTCAGTCAGGTCAGAGTAGGCCTTAACGGCAGTCTCCACTGTGGACAGCTTGATGGTGACTGTTGCAGAGAGAGCAGGCTGCCCGTTGTCCTTGGCGATAACAACCAGTCTCTGGTAGCGCGGATCTCTGTAACTGAACATCCTCATTGTCCGGATCTCTCCGTTGTATTGGTCCAGACTGAACAAGGTGGCGTCAGTCAACTGTAGAAACTGGTAGGTAATCCGAGAGTTGTGCACCGAGTCGGTGTCTAAGGCTATCACCTTGGCAACCAGAGAGCCTTTATCGGTGGATCTGGGGATCTTTTCCTCCACCACAGAGCCGTGTGCGCGCCACGGAGACACAATGACCGGAGCGTTGTCGTTCTGGTCCACGATGATGATGTGGACGGTGACGTTACTGCTGAGTGGAGGAGAGCCAGAGTCTCTGGCCTCGATGTGGAAAAGAAACTCCTTCTCGATCTCATAGTCAAAAGTTTTCAGTGCGTAAAGATTCCCGTTCTCTGGATTGATGGAGAACAGCATGGACATGGAGGTGTTGGCGATCTCCTTCTCCAGGATGAAATAAACCAGATACTGGTTTTCATGGAGGTCAGGGTCAAACGCAGTGAGTGAGCTGAGCAGGGCCCCAGGTGCGTTATTCTCCATCACACGTATAGTATAAAACGACTGAGAGAACTGTGGAACATTGTCATTAACATCCAGCAGCTCTAACGTCATAGTCTCATTGTCAGATAAAGGAGGAGAACCTCTGTCTGTGACGGTGAACGTGACGTCATACTCTGGGACCTTCTCACGGTCTAAGGGCTCTGACACCACTAATTCATAATAGTTATCAGAGGACTCCCGCAGTTTGAAAGGCATATTATCTGGAATATGAAGATCCACCACTCCATTGTCTCCTGAGTCTTTATCACTGACACTAACTACAGCTATCACTGTGTCTAATGGCACATTTTCTTTGACCGGACTCTGAAATGATTTGATGGATATTTCTGGATGATTATCATTCATATCTGTCACCTGTGCTGTCAGTCTACACTGTCCAGATAAAGAGTTCGGCCCCTTGTCGCTGGCAATAACTTCCATTTCATAAATCTTAAAATCCTCATAATTGATCATCTCTCTCACTCTGATTTCACCATTTTCTGGGTTCAAGTTAAACATCTGCTGCGTTCTCTCTGATGTATACAAACTATATGAATAAACAATATCTGAGTTCGGCCCTTCATCTAAATCAGAAGCATTCAGTTTGATGACTAGACTGCCAATTGGAGAGTTTTCCATCACTTCTATGACGTATTTGTCTTTGTCAAATGAAGGGGCGTTGTCGTTCACATCGAGCACGCGAACAATTATACTGGCTGTACCTGTGCGCGTGGGGACTCCACCGTCCACTGCAGTCAGTATCAGATTATGAACAGCCTGCTTCTCTCTGTCTAAAGCTTTTTTCAGGATCAAATCGGCAAACTTTGACCCGTCTCTTCCGGTCTGAATCTCGAGTGCAAAATGTTCACTTGAGCTGAGATGGTAATCTTTAACAGAATTCGTTCCAACATCTGGATCGGCAGCATTATTCAAAGAGAATCTCTCTCCAACAGAGGTGGATTCAGAGATGTCTAAATGCATGGTTCCTCGTCGGAAATGAGGAGCGTTATCATTAATATCCGTGATTTCCACCTCAATGTTAAACATTCGTATTGGATTTTCAATTGTTGCGTCTAATTTAAGAAAGCACGATGTTGTTGTCTTCGAAGGACATGACTCTCTGTCAATCCTTTCCAGAATAAAAAGCTCTCCTGTGTCTTTGTTGATGTCCAGATACTTTTTATTGCCTGCAGCGTCTACACGCATCTTCCTTTTAGTCAGAGTCTTTACGTCTAATCCCAAATCAGATGCTAAATTAGCAACAACCGATCCCTCCTCCATTTCTTCGGGGATAGAATAATGGGTGACGGTGAAAACCGTGTTCACTATGGCAGAAAGAAAGAGAAACGCGGAAACGTACCCTCGCCGGTAACAATGGCGATGTTGATGAGCCATTGCAAATAATCCGTTACTGAGTTCCTGGAAGGTGGTGTTGTGTTAGAAAAAGGATAAACAGTCCCGTAAGTAAATGATGAAAGTCGCCGCGGGTCTTCCAGTGAAATATCTCTTTATGCTGGAATCAGAAGAGGTTTGCGTGCAATATGCCTGCCTGCCCAGCCTCCAATGAAATATCAGTAGAACGATGACTTCATCAGTGAGTAAATTTTTGTGGAGAACAGCGACGTGAGTAGTCTGTTAGGAGTCTGTGCACATCTCAAAATATCGAGGATGTTAATATTCAGTTAGAAAAAGATCAACTGGCGGTGAAATTTTAATTTTAGTTAAAAGAATACTGTTATCAATTATACGAGTTGTGTTTTTTCCTCCTGTTGCTGGCCGAGATTATTCGAGGGGGTGTGAGGACAAGAACCACAAGGTTTTTTTTTTTTTCTCCGTTGTATTGTTTTTATGAGCATTTCTGTTTCGTGTTATGTTATTAGATATAAATAACACACATGCTACACAATATTCGACCAGTCCAAATGTATAATACCACAGCCTTTGCCAGCGCGTTTGACTTTTACGCACAGATTTCTGTGCGTAAAACCAAACCAAACCAATATGGCAAAAGAAAGATGAAGTTTAGTTTTTCACGCTGTTAGTCTACTTTAATTAATTTCCTGAATGTCATCAGTTATTTTTTTCGTTCGTGGTTTCGTCCGTGTTTTACCATGTGCAGCACACACGCTTGCCCCGTAACCTCTGCAACTTCGACCATAAGCCGTACCCAAATAGCGTTTGCGAGAAAAACCGATTCATGAAAAGAGAATAGATTGTAAATAGCCACTGAATTATCAAATGTTTTAAGCATTTAAGACCTTGTGAAGGTTTGAATTTCATCTGTCATCACTAACACTATGAAGACGGGATATTTGTTCTTGTACTCATTTATAAAACATAAATCAATGTCAATTTTAATATTTCGGATACCTATGGATATAAAATAATATAGACACTGGAAAAAAATGTTGTGATGTTGAAAAATCAATAACTGCTATAAAATATGATGATTTACACGCTTATATATTGCTGTATTTGATGGTAATTCTCGGAGGTTATCTGTGTGTATTACATGTCTAGATGAGTTTTCCCCATACCTGCAGCGTGTTAAAGGTTAGACAAAATCAAACTTTCAATAAACGAGAGGAAATAAGTGTGGGTGTGTCTAAATGATTTGTCAAGAGTTGCAGCCCTTAAGGAGGAGAAATTTTTCAGAAGACAATTGCAAATTCCAAAGTCCTATATTGGCATACAAAAGGTAACTATTTCTAAATTGAACAGCTCGCATACTATATTAGAAACGACATCAGGGTTGGAGCAGCAAAAGAGTCTCACCTGCAGAGTAGAAGCTGATGAGTCACTAGTATCTGTAAGCCCTGTGCCTCTCGGTAAACTGGACACGATGTATCTGGAGCCCTTTGGCACAGGCTGTCTGACCACCAGCTTCCCTTTCCTGGTCTCTGCTAGAAACAGACTGTACCAGTAGGCATCGTTGGACACCAGAGTGGAGTCTGCGATGGTGGAGTTCCTCTCACTGAGCACACTGTTCCTGCAGGGAGGAGCTGCTTTGCTGGGCTTGGGTTTCTGACACTTGAGCACGATGGTGACCAATATGGTGATGAGCAGCAGAAAAGACACCGAGCCCAGACCGATGACCAAATACAGGTTGAGGTCTGAGAAGATGTCGTATTCTAGAGGCACCTCAGTCAGGTCAGAGTAGGCCTTAACGGCAGTCTCCACTGTGGACAGCTTGATGGTGACTGTTGCAGAGAGAGCAGGCTGCCCGTTGTCCTTGGCGATAACAACCAGTCTCTGGTGGCGCGGATCTCTGTAACTGAACATCCTCATTGTCCGGATCTCTCCGTTGTATTGGTCCAAACTGAACAAGGTGGCGTCAGTCAACTGTAGAAATTGGTAGGTAATCCGAGAGTTGTGCACCGAGTCGGTGTCTAAGGCTATCACCTTGGCAACCAGAGAGCCTTTATCGGTGGATCTGGGGATCTTTTCCTCCACCACAGAGCCGTGTGCGCGCCACGGAGACACAATGACCGGAGCGTTGTCGTTCTGGTCCACGATGATGATGTGGACGGTGACGTTACTGCTGAGTGGAGGAGAGCCAGAGTCTCTGGCCTCGATGTGGAAAAGAAACTCCTTCTCGATCTCATAGTCAAAAGTTTTCAGTGCGTAAAGATTCCCGTTCTCTGGATTGATGGAGAACAGCATGGACATGGAGGTGTTGGCGATCTCCTTCTCCAGGATGAAATAAACCAGATACTGGTTTTCATGGAGGTCAGGGTCAAACGCAGTGAGTGAGCTGAGCAGGGCCCCAGGTGCGTTATTCTCCATCACACGTATAGTATAAAACGACTGAGAGAACTGTGGAACATTGTCATTAACATCCAGCAGCTCTAACGTCATAGTCTCATTGTCAGATAAAGGAGGAGAACCTCTGTCTGTGACGGTGAACGTGACGTCATACTCTGGGACCTTCTCACGGTCTAACGGCTCTGACACCACTAATTCATAATAGTTATCAGAGGACTCCCGCAGTTTGAAAGGCATATTATCTGGAATATGAAGATCCACCACTCCATTGTCTCCTGAGTCTTTATCACTGACACTAACTACAGCTATCACTGTGTCTAATGGCACATTTTCTTTGACCGGACTCTGAAATGATTTGATGGATATTTCTGGATGATTATCATTCATATCTGTCACCTGTACTGTCAGTCTACACTGTCCAGATAAAGAGTTCGGCCCCTTGTCGCTGGCAATAACTTCCATCTCATAAATCTTAAAATCCTCATAATTGATCATCTCTCTCACTCTGATTTCACCATTTTCTGGGTTCAAGTTAAACATCTGCTGCGTTCTCTCTGATGTATACAAACTATATGAATAAACAATATCTGAGTTCGATCCTTCATCTAAATCAGAAGCATTCAGTTTGATGACTAGACTGCCAATTGGAGAGTTTTCCATCACTTCTATGACGTATTTGTCTTTGTCAAATGAAGGGGCGTTGTCGTTCACATCGAGCACGCGAACAATTATACTGGCTGTACCTGTGCGCGTGGGGACTCCACCGTCCACTGCAGTCAGTATCAGATTATGAACAGCCTGCTTCTCTCTGTCTAAAGCTTTTTTCAGGATCAAATCAGCAAACTTTGACCCGTCTCTTCCGGTCTGAATCTCGAGTGCAAAATGTTCACTTGAGCTGAGATGGTAATCTTTAACAGAATTCGTCCCAACATCTGGATCGGCAGCATTATTCAAAGAGAATCTCTCTCCAACAGAGGTGGATTCAGAGATGTCTAAATGCATGGTTCCTCGTCGGAAATGGGGAATATTATCATTAATATCCGTGATTTCTACCTCAATGTTAAACATTCGCACGGGATTTTCAATTGTCGCGTCCAATCTAAGAAAGCACGATGTTGTTGTCTTCGACGGGCATAAAAACTCTCTGTCAATCCTTTCCAGAATAAAAAGCTCTCCTGTGTCTTTGTTGATGTCAAGATACTTTTTATTGCCTGCAACATCTACGCGCATTTTCCTTTTACTCAGAGTCTTTACGTCTAATCCCAAATCAGATGCTAAATTAGCAACAACCGATCCCTCCTCCATTTCTTCGGGGATAGAATAATGGGTGACGGTGAAAACCGTGTTCACTAGGGCAGAAAGAAAGAGAAACACGGAAACGTACCCTCGCCGGTAACAATGGCGATGTTGATGAGCCATTGCGAAAAATCCGTTACTGAGTTCCTGGAAGGTGATTTTGTGTTAGAGAAAGGATAAACAGTCCCGTAAGTAAATGATGAGAGTCACCGCGGGTCTTCCAGTGAAACGTTTCTTTATGCTGGAATCAGAAGAGGTTTGCGTGCAATATGCCTGCCTGCCCAGCCTCCAATGAAATATCAGTAGAACGATGACTTCATCAGTGAGTAAGTTTTTGTGGAGAACAGCGACGTGAGTAGTCTTTTAGGAGTCTGTGCACATCTCAAAGTATCGGGGATGTTAATATTCAGTTAGAAAAAGATCAACTAGCGGTGAAATTCAGATTTTAGTTAAAAGAATACTTTTATCAATTATATGAATTGTGTTTTTTCCCCTTTTGCGGGCCGAGATTATTCGAGGGGTGCGGGAACAAGAACTACTAGGTTTTTTTTCCCGTTGTATTATTTTCATAAGCATTTCCGTTTCGTGTTATGTTATTAGATATGAATAACACACATGCTGCATAATATTCCACCAGTACAAATGTATGATGCCACAGCCCTCGCCAGCGCGTTTGACTTTTACGCACAGATTTATGTGCGTAAAACCAAACCAAACCAATATGGCAAAAGAAAAATGACATTTCGTTTTTCACGCTGTTAGTCTATTTTAATTGGTTTGCTGAATGTCATCAGTTGTGTTTTTCGTTCGTTACCGGGTTTTACCATGTGCAGCACACACGCTTGCCCCGTAAACTCTGGAACTTCGACTATAAGTCGTACCTCAATAACGTTTGCGAGAAAAACCGATTCATGAAAAGAGAACAGATTGTAAATAGCCACTGAATTATTAAAGGTTTTAAACATTTAATAACCTCGTGAAAGTTTAAATTTCATCCTTCTTTATTACCAGTATTGAGACGAGATATTTGTTCTTGTACTCATTCATAAAACATAAATCAATGTCAATTTTAACAATTCCGATACCTATGGAAATAGAACAACATAGACACTGGAAAAAACTGTTGCAATGTTGAAAAATCAATAACTGCTATAAAATATGATGATTTACACGTTTATATATTGCTGTATTTCATAGTCATTCTCAGAGGTTATCTATGTGTATCACATTTCTAGATGAGTTTTTCCCCATACCTGCAGCGTGTTAAAGGTTAGACAAAATCAAACTTTCAATAAACGAGAGGAAATAAGTGTGGGTGTGTCTAAATGATTTGTCAAGAGTTGCAGCCCTTAAGGAGGAGAAATTTTTCAGAAGACAATTGCAAATTCCAAAGTCCTATATCGGCATATAAAAGGTAACTATTTCTAAATTGAACAGCTCGCATACTGTGTTACAGACGACATCAGGGTTGGAGCAGCAAAAGAGTCTCACCTGCAGAGTAGAAGCTGCTGAGTCACTAGTGTCTGTCAGCCCTGTGCCTCTCGGTAAACTGGACACGATGTATCTGGAGCCCTTTGGCACAGGCTGTCTGACCACCAGCTTCCCTTTCCTGGTCTCTGCTAGAAACAGACTGTACCAGTAGGCATCGTTGGACACCAGAGTGGAGTCTGCGATGGTGGAGTTCCTCTCACTGAGCACACTGTTCCTGCAGGGAGGAGCCGCTTTGCTGGGCTTGGGTTTCTGACACTTGAGCACGATGGTGACCAATATGGTGATGAGCAGGAGAAAAGACACCGAGCCCAGACCGATGACCAAATACAGGTTGAGGTCTGAGAAGATGTCGTATTCTAGAGGCACCTCAGTCAGGTCAGAGTAGGCCTTAACGGCAGTCTCCACTGTGGACAGCTTGATGGTGACTGTAGCAGAGAGAGCAGGCTGCCCGTTGTCCTTGGCGATAACAACCAGTCTCTGGTGGCGCGGATCTCTGTAACTGAACATCCTCATAGTCCGGATCTCTCCGTTGTATTGGTCCAGACTGAACAAGGTGGCGTCAGTCACCTGTAGAAACTGGTAGGTAATTCGAGAGTTGTGCACCGAGTCGGTGTCTAAGGCTATCACCTTGGCAACCAGAGAGCCTTTATCGGTGGATCTGGGGATCTTTTCCTCCACCACAGAGCCGTGTGCGCGCCACGGGGACACAATGACCGGAGCGTTGTCGTTCTGGTCCACAATGATGATGTGGACGGTGACGTTACTGCTGAGAGGAGGAGAGCCAGAGTCTCTGGCCTCGATGTGGAAAAGAAACTCCTTCTCGATCTCATAGTCAAAAGTTTTCAGTGCGTAAAGATTCCCGTTCTCTGGATTGATGGAGAACAGCATGGACATGGAGGTGTTGGCGATTTCCTTCTCCAGGATGAAATAAACCAGATACTGGTTTTCATGGAGGTCAGGGTCAAACGCAGTGAGTGAGCTGAGCAGGGCCCCAGGTGCGTTATTTTCCATCACACGTATAGTATAAAACGACTGAGAGAACTGTGGAACATTGTCATTAACATCCAGCAGCTCTAACGTCATAGTCTCATTGTCAGATAAAGGAGGAGAACCTCTGTCTGTGACGGTGAACGTGACGTCATACTCTGGGACCTTCTCACGGTCTAACGGCTCTGACACCACTAATTCATAATAGTTATCAGAGGACTCCCTCAGTTTGAAAGGCATATTATCTGGAATATGAAGATCCACCACTCCATTGTCTCCTGAGTCTTTATCACTGACACTAACTACAGCTATCACTGTGTCTAATGGCACATTTTCTTTGACCGGACTCTGAAATGATTTAATAGATATTTCTGGATGATTATCATTCATATCTGCTACAGAAATCTTTACTTTGCACTGTCCTGAAAGACTGTTGACTGCTTTATCTGTAGCTATAATTTCCATCTCATAATTCCGAATATCTTCATAATTTAACATTCCCTTCACTGTTATTTCGCCAGTGGATGGATTCAGGTTAAATATCCCTTGTGTCTTTTCGGATGTGTACAGACTATATGTATACTCAATCTGTGCATTTGTCCCCTCGTCTAAATCTGTAGCATTCAGCTTCAGAACAAGGCTTCCAACAGGAGAATTTTCCATAATATTAATGTCATAATTATCTTTGACGAAAGTTGGGGCGTTGTCATTAGTGTCTAGCACACGGACAATGATACTGGCCGTTCCCGTGCGAGTGGGGACTCCGCCATCCACAGCAGTCAGTACTAAGCTGTGCACTGCTTGCTTTTCTCTGTCCAAACCCTGTTTTAATATTAAATCAGCAAATTTGGATCCGTCTCTTCCGGTTTGAATTTCTATCTCAAAGTGCTCATTTTCGCTCAGAAGGTAGGTTTTAACGGAGTTTGATCCTAAATCTGGGTCCACTGCGTTATTAACAGAGAATCTCTCACCAGCTGGGGTTGATTCCATAATATCCAAGTTTATGGTGTCTCGTCGAAAGTGAGGAGCGTTATCATTGATATCCGTTATTTCAATTTCGATGTAAAATATTCTTTGCGGGTTTTCCACAATAGCCTCCATTTTTAGGAAACATGTCGGTGTCTTTATGGCACAGAGGAACTCTCTGTCGATCCTCTCAACGATGTAAAGCTCCCCTGTGTCTTTGTTCACATCCAGATATCTTTTGCTGGATATAATGTCTAACCGCATCTTGCGCCGACTCAGAGTCTTCACGTCTAAACCTAGATCGGAAGCTAAATTGGCCACCACCGACCCTTCCTCTAATTCTTCGGGTACAGAATAGTGGTTAACGGCAACAACCGTGTTCACAAACGTACCAATAAACAACAGCGCAGCCACATACCTCCTCCAAGAATTCCCAGTGTTTAGCATGTGCATCGTTACACCGCTGATAAAATGTTCCCTTTTCTGTGAGTCAGTTCAGATGAAGGAGAGAAAAAAGGGCAAAGGTTATATAGTCTGATGACGCTGATCATAAAAGCATGCTGGATTAAGACAAATACACGCGAAATAAATCCATTAGAGCCTGATCAGCACCGGGAGCTGTCCACCCTGCTCTTGTTGCCGTCTGGTCTGTCTCCAGATAAAACACTGTCATGGCGCCTATGAAGTCGCCCACAAGGACATTTTACTGGGGTACAGCGACACTAAAATGCAGAAAACGCGTTTATGCTTGATTATATTTGCATGGAGTTTATAACAACGTCGGATTGATTTGAAATTAATCAAAGTGATGTTTAAAATGTTGAAATGTGCACTGGTTTCTATACCAAGATTTCTTTTTTTTTGGATTGTAGACTTGGAAAATATATTTTTTAGTCACCTTAATAAGAAATCCCTGTTCATGTCTCTTATTTTTTTTTAACACGTCACTTTCACAACTGCTGAACCCGGGAAAACACGAACAAAAATGACAGTGTCTGGGAGAGATTTTGATTAAGTAAAAAAAAAAAAGTTAACTTTGGTAATAAAATTAATTAATTTACCTGCAGAGTAGAAGCTGCTGAGTCACTAGTGTCTGTCAGCCCTGTGCCTCTTGGTAAACTGGACACGATGTATCTGGAGCCCTTTGGCACAGGCTGTCTGACCACCAGCTTCCCTTTCCTGGTCTCTGCCAGAAACAGACTGTACCAGTAGGCATCATTGGACACCAGAGTGGAGTCTGCGATGGTGGAGTTCCTCTCACTGAGCACACTGTTCCTGCAGGGAGGAGCTGCCTTGCTGGGCTTGGGTTTCTGACACTTGAGCACGATGGTGACCAATATGGTGATGAGCAGCAGAAAAGACACCGAGCCCAGACCGATGACCAAATACAGGTTGAGGTCTGAGAAGATGTCGTATTCTAGAGGCACCTCAGTCAGGTCAGAGTAGGCCTTAACAGCAGTCTCCACTGTGGACAGCTTGATGGTGACTGTAGCAGAGAGAGCAGGCTGCCCGTTGTCCTTGGCGATAACAACCAGTCTCTGGTGGCGCGGATCTCTGTAACTGAACATCCTCATTGTCCGGATCTCTCCGTTGTATTGGTCCAGACTGAACAAGGTGGCGTCAGTCACCTGTAGAAACTGGTAGGTAATCCGAGAGTTGTGCACCGAGTCGGTGTCTAAGGCTATCACCTTGGCAACCAGAGAGCCTTTATCGGTGGATCTGGGGATCTTTTCCTCCACCACAGAGCCGTGTGCGCGCCACGGAGACACAATGACCGGAGCGTTGTCGTTCTGGTCCACGATGATGATGTGGACGGTGACGTTACTGCTGAGTGGAGGAGAGCCAGAGTCTCTGGCCTCGATGTGGAAAAGAAACTCCTTCTCGATCTCATAGTCAAAAGTTTTCAGTGCGTAAAGATTCCCGTTCTCCGGATTGATGGAGAACAGCATGGACATGGAGGTGTTGGCGATCTCCTTCTCCAGGATGAAATAAACCAGATACTGGTTTTCATGGAGGTCAGGGTCAAACGCAGTGAGTGAGCTGAGCAGGGCCCCAGGTGCGTTATTCTCCATCACACGTATAGTATAAAACGACTGAGAGAACTGTGGAACATTGTCATTAACATCCAGCAGCTCTAACGTCATAGTCTCATTGTCAGATAAAGGAGGAGAACCTCTGTCTGTGACGGTGAACGTGACGTCATACTCTGGGACCTTCTCACGGTCTAACGGCTCTGACACCACTAATTCATAATAATTATCAGAGGACTCCCTCAGTTTGAAAGGCATATTTTCTGGAATATGAAGATCCACCACTCCATTGTCTCCTGAGTCTTTATCACTGACACTAACTACAGCTATCACTGTGTCTAATTCTATGTTCTCATTGACTGGACTCTGAAATGATTTAATAGATATTTCTGGGTGGTTGTCGTTCATGTCTTCCACAATAATCTTTATTGTACATTGTCCTGACAAACTATTAGCTCCTTTATCAGTGGCTATCACTTCCATATCATAGATTTTGAAATCTTCATAGTTTAACATTCCTTTAACAGTGATTTCACCAGTGGAAGGATTCAGATGAAATGTTTCTTGTGTTTTTTCTGATGTATATAAACTGTATGAGTATGTTATATCAGAATTTGACCCCTCATCTAAATCTGTTGCATTAAGATGAACAACGAGACTTCCAATGGGAGAATTTTCCATTATCTTTATATTGTAAGCAGCTCTGTCAAATGTAGGAGCATTATCATTAGTGTCCAAAACTCGAACAATAACACTAGCAGTACCTGAACGAGCAGGTGTGCCTCCATCTACAGCTGTCAGTATTAAATTATGAATAGCTTGCTGCTCTCGATCTAAAGTCTTTGTTAAGATAAACTCAGCAAATTTCGACCCATCTCTTCCTGTCTGAACTTCAATATTAAAATGTTCACTTTCACTCAGATGGTATGTTTTAACAGAATTGCTTCCAACATCAGGATCAACTGCGTTGCTCAGAGAGAATCTCTCTCCTTTAGGTGTCGCTTCAGAAATATCTAAATGAATGACGTCTCTTCGAAATTGTGGGGCGTTGTCGTTCATATCCAGAATTTCTACTTCAATATTAAAAATTCTCACTGGGTTTTCTAGTATCACTTCCATTTTCAAGTAGCACAGTGTCAGCGTTTTTGTACAAAGATATTCTCTGTCGATCTTCTCCACAATATACAACTCCCCAGTCTCTTTGTTCACGTCCAGATATTTCTTATTTGCAATGATGTCCAGACGCATCTTCCTCTGATTCAGTGTTTTAACGTCCAGGCTGAGATCTGTAGCAAGATTTGCCACAACTGATCCTTCTTTCATCTCCTCTGGTATTGAATAATGAGTCACTGAAGACGATATGTTACGGACGAAAGAAAGGAGAAAAACGAGCAGCACGTACCTTTTACAAGAACGCATTGTTACAACGGACCCCATTGTTGTGTGTGGCTTCACTGCAGTTCAGCCAATATAACGCACATTTCCAAGTATATCCAAGTTTATTCTTCCGGCCTGGGCTATGGTATATTATTATGGTTTGAATCCAGGTGATATATTTGAGCACAAAAAGAGCGATCGCGGTTTTCGTCGTGGCGTTTCAGCACCACGGAGCTGTCCCGTTTCTTCAAACTGCCCGAATGAGAAAATTCACTGTCATGGCGGCCATTTCCTGTTTTTTAATGAGAGAACAGCGCCACCTTTTGCATTTTTAAACACTGTGTTTGACATGAGTACTTTACAGTGCGTTTGATACATTTAAAGTGGATTAAAACAATGTTTTTTGTGGATCTTGCAGATTAGAACTATCAGACCGATTTAGGATTTGTAATCTCACCATTATGCGTCATTATGCACCATTTCACTACGATGCAACACAAAATTTAACTTCAGTTTCGAAAATGTAGAATTGAAACTAAATGCAAACTACACTCTTACCTGCAGAGTAGAAGCTGCTGAGTCACTAGTGTCTGTCAGCCCTGTGCCTCTTGGTAAACTGGACACGATGTATCTGGAGCCCTTTGGCACAGGCTGTCTGACCACCAGCTTCCCTTTCCTGGTCTCTGCTAGAAACAGACTGTACCAGTAGGCATCGTTGGACACTAGAGTGGAGTCTGCGATGGTGGAGTTCCTCTCACTGAGCACACTGTTCCTGCAGGGAGGAGCCGCTTTGCTGGGCTTGGGTTTCTGACATTTGAGCACGATGGTGACCAATATGGTGATGAGCAGCAGAAAAGACACCGAGCCCAGACCGATGACCAAATACAGGTTGAGGTCTGAGAAGATGTCGTATTCTAGAGGCACCTCAGTCAGGTCAGAGTAGGCCTTAACAGCAGTCTCCACTGTGGACAGCTTGATGGTGACTGTAGCAGAGAGAGCAGGCTGCCCGTTGTCCTTGGCGATAACAACCAGTCTCTGGTGGCGCGGATCTCTGTAACTGAACATCCTCATTGTCCGGATCTCTCCGTTGTATTGGTCCAGACTGAACAAGGTTGCGTCAGTCACTTGTAGAAACTGGTATGTAATCCGAGAGTTGTGCACCGAGTCGGTGTCTAAGGCTATCACCTTGGCAACCAGAGAGCCTTTATCGGTGGATCTGGGGATCTTTTCCTCCACCACAGAGCCGTGTGCGCGCCACGGAGACACAATGACCGGAGCGTTGTCGTTCTGGTCCACGATGATGATGTGGACGGTGACGTTACTGCTGAGAGGAGGAGAGCCAGAGTCTCTGGCCTCGATGTGGAAAAGAAACTCCTTCTCGATCTCATAGTCAAAAGTTTTCAGTGCGTAAAGATTCCCGTTCTCTGGATTGATGGAGAACAGCATGGACATGGAGGTGTTGGCGATCTCCTTCTCCAGGATGAAATAAACCAGATACTGGTTTTCATGGAGGTCAGGGTCAAACGCAGTGAGTGAGCTGAGCAGGGCCCCAGGTGCGTTATTCTCCATCACACGTATAGTATAAAACGACTGAGAGAACTGTGGAACATTGTCATTAACATCCAGCAGCTCTAACGTCATAGTCTCATTGTCAGATAAAGGAGGAGAACCTCTGTCTGTGACGGTGAACGTGACGTCATACTCTGGGACCTTCTCACGGTCTAACGGCTCTGACACCACTAATTCATAATAGTTATCAGAGGACTCCCTCAGTTTGAAAGGCATATTATCTGGAATATGAAGATCCACCACTCCATTGTCTCCTGAGTCTTTATCACTCACACTAACTACAGCTATCACTGTGTCTAATTCTATGTTCTCATTGACTGGACTCTGAAATGATTTAATAGATATTTCTGGGTGGTTGTCGTTCATGTCTTCAACAATAATCTTTATTGTACATTGTCCTGACAAAGTATTGGCTCCTTTATCAGTGGCTATCACTTCCATATCATAGATTTTGAAATCTTCATAGTTTAACATTCCTTTAACAGTGATTTCACCAGTGGATGGATTCAGATGAAATGTTTCTTGTGTTTTCTCTGACGTATATAAACTGTATGAGTATGTTATATCAGAATTTAACCCGTCATCCAAATCTGTTGCATTGAGATGAACAACGAGATTTCCAATGGGAGAATTTTCCATCACTTTTATGTTGTAACTGACTTTGTCAAATGTAGGAGCATTATCATTAGTGTCCAAAACACGAACAATGACACTTGCAGTACCTGAACGAGCAGGTGTGCCTCCATCTACAGCTGTGAGTGTTAAATTATGAACAGCTTGCTGCTCTCGATCTAAAGTCTTTGTTAAAATTAAATCGGCAAATTTCGACCCATCTCTCCCGGTCTGAACTTCAATATTAAAGTGTTCACTTTCACTCAGATGGTATGTTTTCACTGAGTTGCTTCCAACATCAGGATCAACTGCATTACTCAGAGAGAATCTCTCTCCTTTAGGTGTCGCTTCAGAAATATCTAAATGAATGACGTCTCTTCGAAATTGTGGGGCGTTGTCGTTCATATCCAAAATTTCTACTTCTATATTAAAAATTCGCACCGGGTTTTCTAGGATTATTTCCATTCTGAGAAAGCAAGATGTCGACGATTTTGTGTTGCAAATATATTCTCTGTCAATCTTCTCCACAATATACAGCTCACCAGTCTCTTTGTTCACGTCCAGATATTTCTTATTTGCAATGATGTCCAGACGCATCTTCCTCTGATTCAGTGTTTTAACATCCATGTTGAGATCTGTAGCAAGATTTGCGACTACAGATCCTTCTTTCATCTCCTCTGGTATTGAATAATGAGTCACTGAAGACGATATGTTACGGACGAAAGAAAGGAGAAAAACGAGCAGCACGTACCTTTTACAAGAACGCATTGTGACGACAGACCCCATTGTTGTGTGTGGCTTTACTGCAGTTCAGCCAATATAACGCTTATTTCCAAATATATCCAAGCTTAAACTTCCGGCCCTGGCCTAAGGCATATTCGTAGGATTTTAATCCAGGTGATGTATTTGCGCACAAAACGGACGGTCGCCTTGTCGTCGTGGCGTTTCAGCACCAAGGAGCTGTCCCGTTTCTTCAAACCGCACGAATGATAAGATTCACTGTCATGGCGGCCATTGCCTGTTTTTTAATGAGAGAACAGCGCCACCTTTTGCATTTTGAAGCGCTCTGTGTTTGACATGGGCACTTTACAGTGCATATCATACATTTAAAGAGTATTTAAAACGATATTTTTGGAGATGTTGCAGAATAATATCATGAGACTGATTTAGTGTTTGTAATCTCACCATTTCTACTATACAATATAAAATGCCACATCAGTTTGGAAAAAGTTAAATTAAAACCAGATGCAAACTACACTCTTACCTGCAAAGTAGACGCTGCTGAGTCACTAGTGTCTGTCAGTCCTGTGCCTCTTGGTAAACTGGACACGATGTATCTGGAGCCCTTTGGCACAGGCTGTCTGACCACCAGCTTCCCTTTCCTGGTCTCTGCCAGAAACAGACTGTACCAGTAGGCATCGTTGGACACCAGAGTGGAGTCTGCGATGGTGGAGTTCCTCTCACTGAGCACACTGTTCCTGCAGGGAGGAGCCGCTTTGCTGGGCTTGGGTTTCTGACACTTGAGCACGATGGTGACCAATATGGTGATGAGCAGCAGAAAAGACACCGAGCCCAGACCGATGACCAAATACAGGTTGAGGTCTGAGAAGATGTCGTATTCTAGAGGCACCTCAGTCAGGTCAGAGTAGGCCTTAACGGCAGTCTCCACTGTGGACAGCTTGATGGTGACTGTAGCAGAGAGAGCAGGCTGCCCGTTGTCCTTGGCGATAACAACCAGTCTCTGGTGGCGCGGATCTCTGTAACTGAACATCCTCATTGTCCGGATCTCTCCGTTGTATTGGTCCAGACTGAACAAGGTGGCGTCAGTCACCTGTAGAAACTGGTAGGTAATCCGAGAGTTGTGCACCGAGTCGGTGTCTAAGGCTATCACCTTGGCAACCAGAGAGCCTTTATCGGTGGATCTGGGGATCTTTTCCTCCACCACAGAGCCGTGTGCGCGCCACGGAGACACAATGACCGGAGCGTTGTCGTTCTGGTCCACGATGATGATGTGGACGGTGACGTTACTGCTGAGAGGAGGAGAGCCAGAGTCTCTGGCCTCGATGTGGAAAAGAAACTCCTTCTCGATCTCATAGTCAAAAGTTTTCAGTGCGTAAAGATTCCCGTTCTCTGGATTGATGGAGAACAGCATGGACATGGAGGTGTTGGCGATCTCCTTCTCCAGGATGAAATAAACCAGATACTGGTTTTCATGGAGGTCAGGGTCAAACGCAGTGAGTGAGCTGAGCAGGGCCCCAGGTGCGTTATTCTCCATCACACGTATAGTATAAAACGACTGAGAGAACTGTGGAACATTGTCATTAACATCCAGCAGCTCTAACGTCATAGTCTCATTGTCAGATAAAGGGGGAGAACCTCTGTCTGTGACGGTGAACGTGACGTCATACTCTGGGACCTTCTCACGGTCTAACGGCTCTGACACCACTAATTCATAATAGTTATCAGAGGACTCCCTCAGTTTGAAAGGCATATTATCTGGAATATGAAGATCCACCACTCCATTGTCTCCTGAGTCTTTATCACTCACACTAACTACAGCTATCACTGTGTCTAATTCTATGTTCTCATTGACTGGACTCTGAAATGATTTAATAGATATTTCTGGGTGGTTGTCGTTCATGTCTTCCACAATAATCTTTATTGTACATTGTCCTGACAAACTATTGGCTCCTTTATCAGTGGCTATCACTTCCATATCATAAATTTTGAAATCTTCATAGTTTAACATTCCTTTAACAGTGATTTCACCAGTGGAAGGATTCAGATGAAATGTTTCTTGTGTTTTCTCCGACGTATATAAACTGTATGAGTATGTTATATCAGAATTTGACCCCTCATCTAAATCTGTTGCATTGAGATGAACAACAAGACTTCCTATGGGGGAATTTTCCATGACTTTTATATTATAGCTGACTTTGTCAAATGTAGGAGCATTATCATTAGTGTCCAAAACTCGAACAATGACACTTGCAGTACCTGAACGAGCAGGTGTGCCTCCATCTACAGCTGTGAGTACTAAATTGTGAACAGCTTGCTGCTCTCGATCTAAGTTCTTCGTTAAAATAAATTCAGCAAATTTAGACCCATCTCTCCCGGTCTGAACTTCAATATTAAAATGTTCACTTTCACTCAGATGGTATGTTTTGACTGAGTTGCTTCCAACATCAGGATCAACTGCATTACTCAGAGAGAATCTCTCTCCTTTAGGTGTCGCTTCAGAAATATCTAAATGAATGACGTCTCTTCGAAACTGAGGGGCGTTGTCGTTCATATCCAAGATTTCTACTTCTATATTAAAAATTCTCACTGGGTTTTCTAGTATTGCTTCCAGTTTAAGATAGCAGGACGCCGATGACTTTGTCGTACAAATGTATTCTCTGTCAATCTTCTCCACAATATACAACTCCCCAGTCTCTTTGTTCACATCCAGATATTTCTTATTTGCAATGATGTCCAGACGCATCTTCCTCTGATTCAGTGTTTTAACGTCCAGGCTGAGATCTGTAGCAAGATTTGCCACAACTGATCCTTCTTTCATCTCCTCTGGTATTGAATAATGAGTCACTGAAGACGATGTGTTGCGGACGAAAGAAAGGAGAAAAACGAGCAGCACGTACCTTTTACAAGAGCGCATTGTTACAACGGACCCCATTGTTGTGTGTGGCTTCACTGCAGTTCAACCAATATAACGCACATTTCCAAGTATATCCAAGTTTATTCTTCCGGCCTGGGCTATGGTATATTATTATGGTTTGAATCCAGGTGATATATTTGCGCACAAAAACAGCGATCGCGTTTTTCGCCGTGGCACTTCAGCACCACGGAGCTGTCCCGTTTCTTCAAACTGCCCGAATGAGAAAATTCACTGTCATGGCGGCCATTTACTCTTTTTTAATGAGAGAACAGCGCCACCTTTTGCATTTTGAAAGACTCTGTGTTTGACATGAGCATTTTACATTGCGTTGTATACATTTAAAGTGGATTAAAACAATGTTTTTTGCGGATCTTGCAGATTAGAACTGTCAGACCAATTTAGAATTTGTAATCTCACCATGATGCATCATTATGCACCATGTCACTACGATGCAATACAAAATGCCACTTCAGTTTATAAAATGTCGTATTAAAGCCAAATGCAAACTACACTCTTACCTGCAGAGTAGAAGCAGCTGAGTCACTAGTGTCTGTCAGTCCTGTGCCTCTTGGTAAACTGGACACGATGTATCTGGAGCCCTTTGGCACAGGCTGTCTGACCACCAGCTTCCCTTTCCTGGTCTCTGCTAGAAACAGACTGTACCAGTAGGCATCGTTGGACACCAGAGTGGAGTCTGCGATGGTGGAGTTCCTCTCACTGAGCACACTGTTCCTGCAGGGAGGAGCCGCTTTGCTGGGCTTGGGTTTCTGACACTTGAGCACGATGGTGACCAATATGGTGATGAGCAGCAGAAAAGACACCGAGCCCAGACCGATGACCAAATACAGGTTGAGGTCTGAGAAGATGTCGTATTCTAGAGGCACCTCAGTCAGGTCAGAGTAGGCCTTAACGGCAGTCTCCACTGTGGACAGCTTGATGGTGACTGTAGCAGAGAGAGCAGGCTGCCCGTTGTCCTTGGCGATAACAACCAGTCTCTGGTGGCGCGGATCTCTGTAACTGAACATCCTCATTGTCCGGATCTCTCCGTTGTACTGGTCCAGACTGAACAAGGTGGCGTCAGTCACCTGTAGAAACTGGTAGGTAATCCGAGAGTTGTGCACCGAGTCGGTGTCTAAGGCTATCACCTTGGCAACCAGAGAGCCTTTATCGGTGGATCTGGGGATCTTTTCCTCCACCACAGAGCCGTGTGCGCGCCACGGAGACACAATGACCGGAGCGTTGTCGTTCTGGTCCACGATGATGATGTGGACGGTGACGTTACTGCTGAGAGGAGGAGAGCCAGAGTCTCTGGCCTCGATGTGGAAAAGAAACTCCTTCTCGATCTCATAGTCAAACGTTTTCAGTGCGTAAAGATTCCCGTTCTCTGGATTGATGGAGAACAACATGGACATGGAGGTGTTGGCGATCTCCTTCTCCAGGATGAAATAAACCAGATACTGGTTTTCATGGAGGTCAGGGTCAAACGCAGTGAGTGAGCTGAGCAGGGCCCCAGGTGCGTTATTCTCCATCACACGTATAGTATAAAACGACTGAGCGAACTGTGGAACATTGTCATTAACATCCAGCAGCTCTAATGTCATAGTCTCATTGTCAGATAAAGGAGGAGAACCTCTGTCTGTGACGGTGAACGTGACGTCATACTCTGGGACCTTCTCACGGTCTAACGGCTCTGACACCACTAATTCATAATAGTTATCAGAGGACTCCCTCAGTTTGAAAGGCATATTATTTGGAATATGAAGATCCACCACTCCATTGTCTCCTGAGTCTTTATCACTCACACTAACTACAGCTATCACTGTGTCTAATTCTATGTTCTCATTGACTGGACTCTGAAATGATTTAATAGATATTTCTGGGTGGTTGTCGTTCATGTCTTCAACAATAATCTTTATTGTACATTGTCCTGACAAAGTATTGGCTCCTTTATCAGTGGCTATCACTTCCATATCATAGATTTTGAAATCTTCATAGTTTAACATTCCTTTAACAGTGATTTCACCAGTGGAAGGATTCAGATGAAATGTTTCTTGTGTTTTCTCTGACGTATATAAACTGTATGAGTATGTTATATCAGAATTTGACCCCTCATCTAAATCTGTAGCATTGAGATGGACAACGAGACTTCCAATGGGGGAATTTTCAGTCACTTTTATGTTATAATTCACTTTGTCAAATGTAGGAGCATTATCATTAGTGTCCAAAACGTGAACAATGATGCTGACCGTACCTGATCGAGCAGGTGTGCCTCCATCTACAGCTGTCAGTATTAAATTATGAACAGCTTGCTGCTCTCGATCTAAAGTCTTTGTTAATATTAATTCTGCAAATTTAGACCCATCTCTCCCGGTCTGCACTTCGATATTAAAATGTTCACTTTCACTCAGATGGTATGTTTTCACTGAATTTGTTCCAACATCAGGATCAACTGCATTACTCAGAGAGAATCTCTCTCCTTTAGGTGTCGCTTCAGAAATATCTAAATGAATGGCGTCTCTTCGAAATTGTGGGGCGTTGTCGTTCATATCCAAAATTTCTACTTCTATGTTAAAAATTCGCAGTGGATTTTCTAATATTGCTTCCAGTTTGAGGTAACAAGACGTTGACGACTTTGTCGGGCAAAGATATTCCCTGTCAATCTTCTCCACAATATACAGCTCACCAGTCTCTTTGTTCACGTCCAGATATTTCTTATTTGCAATGATGTCCAGACGCATCTTCCTCTGATTCAGTGCTTTCACATCCAGGCTGAGATCTGTAGCAAGATTTGCCACAACTGATCCTTCTTTCATCTCCTCTGGTATTGAATAATGAGTCACTGAAGACGAAATGTTACGAACGAAGGAAAGGAGAAAAACGAGCAGCACGTACCTTTTACAAGAACGCATTGTGACAACGGACACCATTGTTGTGTGTGGCTTCACTGCAGTTAAGCCAATATAACGCACATTTCCAAATATATCCAAGTGTATACTTCTGGCCTGGTCTAAGGCTTATTGTTATGGTTTTAATCCAGGCGATCCATTTGCACACAAAAACAGCGATCGCGTTTTTCGTCGTGGCGTTTCAGCACCACGGAGCTGTTCCGTTTCTTCAAACTGCCCGAATGACAAAAATCACTGTCATGGCGGCCATTGCCTATTTTTAATGAGAGAACAGCGCCACCTTTTGCATTTTGAAGCACTCTATGTTTGACACGACAACTAACTGCAGTTTGTTAAGTGGATTTTAAAAGATTGCTTTCGCATATGTTGCAGAATACAATCATCAAGCTAATTTAGTATTCATAATTTCACAATTTTTAAAATGCAATATAAAATGCCACTTCAGTTTATAAAATGTCGGATTAAAACCAAATGCAAACTACATTCTTACCTGCAGAGTAGAAGCAGCTGAGTCACTAGTATCTGTCAGCCCTGTGCCTCTTGGTAAACTGGACACGATGTATCTGGAGCCCTTTGGCACAGGCTGTCTGACCACCAGCTTCCCTTTCCTGGTCTCTGCCAGAAACAGACTGTACCAGTAGGCATCGTTGGACACCAGAGTGGAGTCTGCGATGGTGGAGTTCCTCTCACTGAGCACACTGTTCCTGCAGGGAGGAGCTGCTTTGCTGGGCTTGGGTTTCTGACACTTGAGCACGATGGTGACCAATATAGTGATGAGCAGGAGGAAAGACACCGAGCCCAGACCGATGACCAAATACAGGTTGAGGTCTGAGAAGATGTCGTATTCTAGAGGCACCTCAGTCAGGTCAGAGTAGGCCTTAACGGCAGTCTCCACTGTTGACAGCTTGATGGTGACTGTAGCAGAGAGAGCAGGCTGCCCGTTGTCCTTGGCGATAACAACCAGTCTCTGGTGCCGTGGATCTCTGTAACTGAACATCCTCATTGTCCGGATCTCTCCGTTGTATTGGTCGAGACTGAACAAGGTGGCGTCAGTCACCTGTAGAAACTGGTAGGTAATCCGAGAGTTGTGCACCGAGTCGGTGTCTAAGGCTATCACCTTGGCAACCAGAGAGCCTTTATCGGTGGATCTGGGGATCTTTTCCTCCACCACAGAGCCGTGTGCGCGCCACGGAGACACAATGACCGGAGCGTTGTCGTTCTGGTCCACGATGATGATGTGGACGGTGACGTTACTGCTGAGAGGAGGAGAGCCAGAGTCTCTGGCCTCGATGTGGAAAAGAAACTCCTTCTCGATCTCATAGTCAAATGTTTTCAGTGCGTAAAGATTCCCGTTCTCTGGATTGATGGAGAACAGCATGGACATGGAGGTGTTGGCGATCTCCTTCTCCAGGATGAAATATACCAGATACTGGTTTTCATGGAGGTCAGGGTCAAACGCAGTGAGTGAGCTGAGCAGGGCCCCAGGTGCGTTATTCTCCATCACACGTATAGTATAAAACGACTGAGAGAACTGTGGAACATTGTCATTAACATCCAGCAGCTCTAACGTCATAGTCTCATTGTCAGATAAAGGAGGAGAACCTCTGTCTGTGACGGTGAACGTGACGTCATACTCTGGGACCTTCTCACGGTCTAACGGCTCTGACACCACTAATTCATAATAGTTATCAGAGGACTCCCTCAGTTTGAAAGGCATATTATCTGGAATATGAAGATCCACCACTCCATTGTCTCCTGAGTCTTTATCACTCACACTAACTACAGCTATCACTGTGTCTAATTCTATGTTCTCATTGACTGGACTCTGAAATGATTTAATAGATATTTCTGGGTGGTTGTCGTTCATGTCTTCCACAATAATCTTTATTGTACATTGTCCTGACAAAGTATTGGCTCCTTTATCAGTGGCTATCACTTCCATATCATAGATTTTGAAATCTTCATAGTTTAACATTCCTTTAACAGTGATTTCACCAGTGGATGGATTCAGATGAAATGTTTCTTGTGTTTTCTCCGACGTATATAAACTGTATGAGTAAGTTATATCTGAATTTGACCCCTCATCTAAATCTGTAGCATTGAGATGAACAACAAGACTTCCTATGGGGGAATTTTCCATTATCTTTATATTGTAATTAGCTCTGTCAAATGTAGGAGCATTATCATTAGTGTCTGAAACATGAACAATGACACTTGCAGTACCTGAACGAGCAGGTGTGCCTCCATCTACAGCAGTGAGCACTAAATTATGAATAGCTTGCTGCTCTCGATCTAAAGTCTTTGTTAAGATTAACTCAGCAAATTTCGACCCATCCCTCCCTGTCTGAACTTCAATATTAAAATGATCACTTTCACTCAAATGGTATGTTTTCACAGAATTGCTTCCAACATCAGGATCAGCTGCATTGCTCAAAGAGAATCTCTCTCCTTTAGGTGTCGCTTCAGAAATATCTAAATGTATGGCGTCTCTTCGAAATTGTGGGGCGTTGTCGTTCATATCCAAAATTTCCACTTCTATGTTAAAAATTCGTAGTGGGTTTTCTAATATTACTTCCAGTTTCAGATAGCAGGATGATTTTGTGTTGCAAAGATATTCTCTGTCGATCTTCTCCACAACATACAGTTCACCAGTCTCTTTGTTCACGTCCAGATATTTCTTATTCGCAATGATGTCCAGGCGCATCTTCCTCTGATTCAGTGTTTTAACATCCAGGCTGAGATCTGTAGCAAGATTTGCCACAACTGATCCTTCTTTCATCTCCTCTGGTATTGAATAATGAGTCACTGACGACCAAACGTTACGAACGAAAAACAGAAGAACGACGCACACGTACCTTTTGTATGACTGCATTGTCAAGAAGGACCCCATTGTTGTTTGTGGGTTCGCGGTTTGAGACGCTTCAGCCGATATAGCACATGTTTCCGCCGATGTGAAAAATGTCCTTTCAGACCTCGATCAAAACACTTTTGTGCTGTTTAAATCCCAACGAGATTTTGTCGCAATCAAATGGTAACTGCTCCTTGACGCTGCTGCGAGTTTCAGCACCACGGAGCTGTCCGGGTGTTCCAATGTCTGCCTCACTGACTCAGATTCACTGTCATGGCGTTCACGGGCTCGTATATTTTGGAGTAAACAGCGCCACTCTTTGTATATTACCAGATGCTACACTATAAGCTTAAACTACCCAAGAAACCTCAAACTAGGAATTAGTTTCGAATGGAACACAGCTGCTTTTGCTGCTTACAGTAGCAAAGTTTAGCACATTATCAAACTAAAGTTACATGTTGCAACCATACATATTTCGAGGAGGGCATTAAACTACATCATTTGAAGAAGTAAAGAAATAAATAACAGCAATAAATTCCTATAGCGGATTCTTACCTGCAGAGTAGAAGCAGCTGAGTCACTAGTGTCTGTCAGTCCTGTGCCTCTTGGTAAACTGGACACGATGTATCTGGAGCCCTTTGGCACAGGCTGTCTGACCACCAGCTTCCCTTTCCTGGTCTCTGCTAGAAACAGACTGTACCAGTAGGCATCGTTGGACACCAGAGTGGAGTCTGCGATGGTGGAGTTCCTCTCACTGAGCACACTGTTCCTGCAGGGAGGAGCTGCTTTGCTGGGCTTGGGTTTCTGACACTTGAGCACGATGGTGACCAATATGGTGATGAGCAGCAGAAAAGACACCGAGCCCAGACCGATGACCAAATACAGGTTGAGGTCTGAGAAGATGTCGTATTCTAGAGGCACCTCAGTCAGGTCAGAGTAGGCCTTAACAGCAGTCTCCACTGTGGACAGCTTGATGGTGACTGTAGCAGATAGAGCAGGCTGCCCGTTGTCCTTGGCGATAACAACCAGTCTCTGGTGGCGCGGATCTCTGTAGCTGAACATCCTCATTGTCCTGATCTCTCCGTTGTACTGGTCCAGACTGAACAAGGTGGCGTCAGTCACCTGTAGAAACTGGTAGGTAATCCGAGAGTTGTGCACCGAGTCGGTGTCTAAGGCTATCACCTTGGCAACCAGAGAGCCTTTATCGGTGGATCTGGGGATCTTTTCCTCCACCACAGAGCCGTGTGCGCGCCACGGAGACACAATGACCGGAGCGTTGTCGTTCTGGTCCACGATGATGATGTGGACGGTGACGTTACTGCTGAGAGGAGGAGAGCCAGAGTCTCTGGCCTCGATGTGGAAAAGAAACTCCTTCTCGATCTCATAGTCAAAAGTTTTCAATGCGTAAAGATTCCCGTTCTCTGGATTGATGGAGAACAGCATGGACATGGAGGTGTTGGCTATCTCCTTCTCCAGGATGAAATAAACCAAATACTGGTTTTCATGGAGGTCAGGGTCAAACGCAGTGAGTGAGCTGAGCAGAGCTCCAGGTGCGTTATTCTCCATCACACGTATAGTATAAAACGACTGAGGGAACTGCGGCGCGTTGTCATTGATGTCCAATAGATGCAGATGTATTGTTTCATTGTCAGATAGAGTCGGCGTCCCTGCATCTGTCACAATCAGCGTGATGTCATATTCAGCTACTGATTCACGATCCAAGGGTTCTGACACTATGAGCTTGTAATGCGTGGGTCTGTCTGATGACTTATTAAGAACAAAGGGCAGTCTCTCATTTATGGATAAACTCACTTTCCCATTATCGCCAGTGTCTCTGTCACTTATGCCTACCAGAGCTATGACACTTCCCACTGGGATGTTCTCGTCCACTGTGTCTTTCACAGACTGTATTGTAATTTCTGGATAATTGTCATTCATATCTGTCACGTGGACCACCACTTTGCATTGCCCCAATAAGGGATGTGTCCCCTTGTCTCTGGCTTCAATGTGCATCTCATAAAATGTCATATCTTCATAATCAATGGTACCTTTAACTGCAATCTCCCCTGTGTTAGGATTCAATGCAAACACCTCTTGTGTTTTCTCTGACGTGTACAGGGTGAACGAGTACACAATCTCTGAATTCACACCTTCGTCTAGATCTGTGGCGTTCAGCTTCATCACTAAGGTTCCGATCGGGGAGTTTTCCGTCATATTAACTGTGTAGGTCTGCTTGTCAAACCGAGGAGGATTATCGTTTGTGTCCTGTACTCTCACAATAATATTTGCGGTGCCGGAGCGCACAGGGACCCCGCCGTCCACAGCTGTCAGGATCAGATTATGAACAGCGGTCTTCTCTCTGTCTAAAGACTTTGTCAGCACCAGATCAACATATTGAGTTCCGTCACTGCCCGTCTGAATTTCGATGGTGAAATGTTCATTGGTGCTGAGTCTGTATGTCTTAATTGTGTTAACGCCAACATCTGGATCCACAGCATTGGGCAGCGAGAATCTTTCTCCTGGTGTGGCCGATTCTGAAACGTCTAGCTCGACTCTGTCTCGTCGAAAATACGGAGCGTTATCATTTATGTCCGTTATTCCGAGTTCGATGTTGAAGATACGTAAGGGGCTTTCTATGATGACATCAAGCTTTAGGAAACAGGAGGTTAATTTCGGACAGAGATTTTCCCTGTCCATCTTTTCCACGATATACAGCTCTCCTGTCTTTTTATTGACATCTAGATATTTTTTGTTATGGAAAATATCAAGTTTTACCTCTCGTTCTGCCAAACCTCCAAGATCAAGTCCCAAATCCGCAGCGAGATTAGCCACAACAGAGCCCCTCTCCATCTCCTCGGCTATGGAGTACCGTGTCACAGACAAAGCGCCTGGCCATACTGCGCACCAGACAAAGACAGTGGCCCAGAGATGCATCCTCTCCTCCTCAGGGAACAGTAATCCAGATTGTAAGAGTGGGTTGTTTTTGGTTGATTCATAGGATCTGACTAAAAACCTCAGGGCATGTCTTGGGTTCCTGTCCTTAATTTAAAAAATAAAAAAGGCACATCTTCTAGGAAGCTGTGTCCTGCACCCTTTATAAATGGGTGTGTCGCTGTAATGACTGGAGGAGAGTGATGCATTATGCTTTAGTGGTCCACAGTGGCACCCTGTGGCAAAGACTGTACAGTGTCTAACTACTGTAGAATCAGCTTTGTTGACCAATAGCTGGACAAAATATGGATTGACAGGACAGGGACAGTTGACGAAAATGTTCAGTATTCCCTCAGAAACAGCTTCTGTTTAATCTGTTCGCTGTCAGACAATAGATAGATAGATAGATAGATAGATAGAAATACTTTAATGATCCCAGACTGGGAAATTATTTTGTTACAGCAGTTGTGGGTCCACAAATAAAACACTTCGTACATAACATAAATAGAATCTAATATATACATAGTGTATATATACAGTGCACAGTGTGCTATAAACAATAAACTATAATAATATATACAACAAAACAGTAGAGAGAGCAGAGTTCTCTATCAGGCAGACGTGAGAGAGTTGTTGTATAAAGTGATGGCTTGTGGCAGGAAAGATTTCCTGCATCTGTTGCTACGACAGCGAAGCTGAAGCAGCCTTCCGGAGAAGGTGCTCCGCTGTCTGACCAGTGTGAGTTGGAGAGGGTGGAGAGGATTATCCATGATGGATAACAGTTTTTTCAGTGTCCTCCTCTCCACCACAGCCTCCAGAGTGTCCTGTTTGCAGCCAATCACAGAGCCAGCCCTCCTGATCAGTTTGTTGAGTCTGTTAGTGTCACTGGCTCCAATGCTGCTTCCCCAACAAACCACAGCAAAGAAAAGTACACTGGCCACCACAGACTGATAAAAGATCTCCAACATCTTGCTGCACACGTTGAAGGATCTCAGCTTCCTCAGGAAGTAAAGTCTGCTCATCCCCTTCTTGTACACAGCTTCAGTGTTAGATCTCCAGTCCAGTCTATGGTTGATGGTAACACCAAGGTACTTATAATCCTCCACCGCCTCCACATCCCTTCCCAGAATGCACAGAGGTTGGAAAGCCGTCTTCCTCTTCTTCCTGAAATCTATCACCATCTCTCTGGTCTTGCTGATGTTCAGCCGCAGGTGATTCTGTCCAGTCCACTCCACAAAGTTGTCTACCAGAGCCCTGTACTCCTCCTCCTGTCCCTCACTTATACACCCAACAACAGCCGAGTCGTCAGAGAACTTCTGCAGGTGACACGACCCGGTGTTGTACTGAAAGTCAGTGGTGTATAAGGTGAACAGGAAAGGAGACAGTACAGTCCCCTGTGGAGCTCCTGTATCACTAACCACCGCATCAGACAGAACACTGCCCATACGGACAAACTGTGGCCTGCCTGTCAGGTAGTCAGTAATCCAGGAGATCATTGTGTCGTCTACACCCATCACCCTCAGCTTCTCCCCCAGTAGCAGTGGCTGAATGGTGTTAAAAGCACTGGAGAAATCAAAGAATGTGATTCTCACAGTGCCTCCTCCACCATCCAGGTGCGAATGGGCTCGTTGCAGCAGGTAGATGACAGCGTCATCAACTCCCAAGTGGGGCTGGTAAGCAAATTGCAGAGGGTCTAGCAGGGCCCTCACCTGCGGCCTCAGGTTGGCCAAAATCAGTCTCTCCAGCACCTTCATGACGTAAGATGTGAGGGCCACTGGTCGATAGTCATTGAGGTCTGATGGTGTCGACTTCTTTGGAACAGGAACCAGGCAGGATGTCTTCCAAAGCACCGGTATTCTCTCCTGTCCAAGGCTCAGGTTGTAGAGGTGTTGTAGGACAGGAGACAGCTGGCTGGCACATGTCTTCAGGATCCTGGGGCTGATACCGTCAGGGCCTGCAGCCTTCTGCTGGTGGAGTCTCTCCAGCTGTCTCCTAACCTGGCCTGCAGTCACAGTCATGCGGGGGAGGCTGCTGGTGTCTTCAGTGGAGGACGAGGAGGTGGAGGAGGAGGTGAAGGTGGAGGAGGAGGAGGTAGAGGAGGAGGAGGTGGAGGAGGTAGAGGTGGAGGAGGAGGAGGAGAGGTGTTGCACAGGAGAGCTCACAGCAGGGATGTGAGGGGGGAGGGGAGGAAGCATTCGGGGCAGTGAGGGTGTGTGGGGGTCTGGAGGTGTCAGGGAGACGACGGAAGGCTGTGAGCTGAACCTATTGAAGAATCTGTTCAGCTCGTTTGCCCTCTCCAGGCTGCCCGATGACTGTCTGCCGCTCACCTTACACCCAGTGATCTGCTTCATACCAGTCCACACATCCCTCACATTGTTCTGCTGAAGTTTGGCCTCCAGCTTCCTCCTGTAGGCGTCTTTACAGGTCCTCAGCATATCCCTGAGTTCATGCTGCACTTTCCTCAGTTCTTCCCTGTCTCCAGACCTGAACGCCCTCTTCTTCTTGTTAAGAAGGACCTTCAGGTCATTGGTGATCCACGGCTTATTATTAGGGAAGCAGTGTACAGTCCGGGTTGGCATGGTGGTGTGTTCACAGAACCTGATGTATTCTGTGATGCAGTCGGTCATGCTGTCGAGATCCTCCCCATGTGGCTCAACGAGTGCATCCCAGTCTGTCGACTCAAAGCAGTCCTGTAGTGCATCAGCAGCCTCCTGAGTCCACCTCCTCACGCTCCTAGTGTGGACAGGCTGCCGCTGAACAAGAGGGACATACTTAGGGGTCAGCAGAACCAGGTTGTGGTCAGATCTCCCAAGAGGGGGGAGGGCTGTGGGACTGTATGCATCCTTAGCATTTGCATACAACAGATCCAGTGTGTTACAGTCTCTGGTGGGGCAGTCAACATACTGGTGAAATGTTGGGAGGGTTTTGTCCAGTGAGATGTGATTAAAATCCCCAGTGATGACAATAAATGCGTTAGGATGCAGCGTCTGTATCTGGGCAACAGCGGAGTGGATGACGTCACAGGCCAGCGCTGCATCAGCTGTAGGAGGAACGTACACACCGATAATGACGGCGTACGTGAATTCCCGGGGCAAATAATAAGGCCTCATCCCCACAGTCAACAGTTCAATGTCCGGGGTACAGAGACGTTCCTTCACGTGAACATGTCCGGGATTACACCACCTCTCACTCACATACAGTACAATCCCTCCTCCTTTCTTCTTTCCGCTGCTTATCACATCCCTGTCCGCCCGAACAGTGCTGAAGCCGGGAATCGCCACGCTGTGGTCCAGGATGTTTGAGTGAAGCCATGTCTCCGTGAAACACAACATACTGCACTCACGATATTCCCTCTGAGCCTTTATCAGCGCGGCGAGCTCGTCCGTCTTGTTCCCCAGAGACCTCACGTTTCCCATGACGATCGCCGGTACAGCCGGTCTGTGTCTCCTCTTCTTCCCCCTCCTCTTCACTCCGGCTCTGCAGCCACGGCGTCTCCTCCGCAGCTCCTTCAGGACCTCAGGTCTGGCTCCGGGTAGCAGTGCAGGTTCACACAGCAGTGCAGGTTTACACAGCGCAATCAGCTGGTCGCGTGTGTAAACAATGCGCTCAATGATGCGCTCCTGTCCCTCCGTTGCTAGGGTTAGCATAATAAACATAAAAGTGCCACAAGCTCGTCCGTCTTGTTCAAAAAGACAAAATAGTTTTAAAAAAAGGAAGTGTCCATCTTCTCACTGTCTCTTGAGAAGAATTGCCAAAAATCACATCGAAAATCAAAACAGAAATACAAAAAAAAAACTTGGAAGCCCACGGGAGCTGCTGCAACAGGCTGCCACCTAGTACGGCGCCATAGCAACAGGACAAAATGCAGTGAGCGTCATCATCACACATTATTTTAAGATAACCATATTTGTTTGTATTTTGGAGAATAGTGACTAGATTTGTGTGACAACAACCCAGTCAGCAATCACCTGAAATGAGATATAAGAGTGGCAGGACACTTAAACCTCTACAGGTAGAATTATAGGATGGTCTCTGTGGGAAGAATATTTATAATAGGTTCTCCTGGATAACATCCTGCATTTGTGTCAGTCCAGGGCTGCAGACAGAGACAGCAGTGTGAAACTATACTTCCTGATGAGAGATGCATCCAAGGATGAGTTGCATGCAAAATGGTTCAATTGTGCTTTTTTTCTTAGTTACTACGTTAAAATGTGTTCAGAATAAGGTTGGCCAAAGAACACACTTGACTTAATGTATTTCATATGTATGATGGAGGTTTGTTGTCATTTAGGAATAGGATTGTGCACTGCATTTTATTATTTTGCCATGTGCTGTTGTATTTATGTCATTTGCTTTGTAAACTTGCAGATATTCTGCTACAACTCCACCCTTCACATCTAATTACACTGATATGGCAGCCTGATATAAAGAACCACACACTTTCACTCTTGAATGTTTTGCTTCTGAAACTAACAAAATATTTACTTACACCTCAGTTTCGTAAGGTTATACTCACCTTAAATAACTTTTTTCAATAATCCTGTCTCGCCTAGCTAATTTGATGTAGCAGGTGGCATCCCCAATAGCAGAACCAAGTCAGATTGTAATGTCACCCTAATTTCCTACTGGATGTGTGTTATTGACTGAACTTGGGAGCTTAGTTAAATCTCATTCTATTATATATACAGTACATAATGACATTATCAGGAAAATGAATAAAATGAAGTTGGAATCTCTTCGTTGCAGTAAACCATGAACTGCAAACTGTTCTCCATATTTGCTCCAACACCACACAGCAGTAGCTGTTATGTTTTAAGGTCGACAGAACTATCAAGTTACACAAAGTGTACTGAATTCACACTGAAATAATTTGGGTCATTTTTTAAAGCTATATTAAGCATTTTATTTTTTCAAATTTAACTTTTAGCTGTAGTCTGTAACCATTCTATTGTTATATTTGCAAACATTGTCATTATGATCTGACAGTAGAATAAGATACAGCTCAGCTGAGTAAAAATCCACTGTCTGTTGGTCCACCAGTGGCTGTAATTTGATTTGCAAGAATCCACCTTTCCCGGATCAACACAACCAATCAGAGCCAAGGGGAGTGTCTGAGAAGTGTCAATCATTCTAGCGCATAAGCTGCCGCAGCCCCTCTCCCTCGCACAGCGCGAACTGGGCAGTGTCCCTCCCCCGCGCATGCGCAGTGCCTGCTCTTACCTGGTCAGATATGTTCAAGCTCAAGCCCAAACTGTAAACAATGGCAGAGAAGCAAATGAGCAAAAAAATACCCCACCATTGGCCACATCAAAGAGAGGAAATAAGAAGACTGACAAAGAAAAAGCAGTGTCAAAACAAGGAATTGGATCGAGCCAGAGAGATAACTAACTGGATAAATATTGGAGCATCATTTCAGAGGTGGAGGGAGCTGCTGGATTTGTAAGGACTGGAGCCACGCAGAGTTAGCGGCTTTTCTGCTGGACAAGTAAGGACCCCTGCTTGATATATGTTTATTTCTGTCATGTAACCACAGGGCTAAGATGTTGGCGGTTGCAGTAACACTCGCTATAGTGCAAATTGCTGGTGTTTGCAGTCAAGCTACGTAGCTTGTTGGTAAATCTGACACCGCTAACTCCGGTGTTTAGCTTTGTCTTTATGGCTACTGGTTAGCAAAAGTGTCTTTCAAGTGACCGGGCAGTTATAACGTTAGTTTGTGTCCTGTACGCTCTGAAGAGGTTGAATTGGTTTAGAGAAATAAAGTTAGTCATGCTTCAGAAAGGCAGCATGGCAAAAATGTTGCATGGGGTATTGATTGCCTGGTAACTTTGTCTGCCCTGATGTGATGAATATTTTTTGTTACTCGGTTTACTACAATGATCGGCTGGCACTCGTCATTGTAATTCAGTTGTATTGATCAGAAATACAACAATCAGGGCTTATGTTGTTGAGTGTGACATCTTGGTTATCTGGCGACCTCTGTTACCATGGTTACAAGCCTGCTCGTGCATGGCAGGCTCCTCTGTGGGGAGGGCCTTTGAAGGCAGGGCTGTAGGAAGTAGGAGGGAGCTGGGAGCTGTGCTCATTCAAATACTCTGGCTAAGTCCACTTTTTTCTCAGAACTCCAGACTGCAGCTTTGATATTAAAGATGCTTAAAGTATGCTATTCCCTTAAACACACAAACCACTCAGCAACTACTGCAACAACAGTGGTCCCACACATATTTCTTTTTAATGTAAAGGATGGTGATTTTGTCAGTGTGTTATCTTGAAGAAAACTAAAAGGAAAACCAAGAGTCGAATGTAATCCAATAACATCACGCACCGCACCCAATAAACACCTGTTTGACACATCTTAAATTTAATGTTGTGTTTTCCAATCCCTCTGTATGAAATTAAAGCCTAATTTATTTTATGTAGCCGCAATTTTAAGGATATTCCTTCCCTAAACGCCGTGCAGGCTGGAGAGATAGTAGTTAGCTGGACGTAACTCTAAATGTATGCCCCTGAGCTGCATCCCCTCACAGAGATGGTTGGGTGAAAGCCGTCCTTCCACATTAACACAGGGACATGAAGCTCACTTTTGCCGGTTTGGCTTGAGTGAAGCAGATCAGGAGGTGGCATATTGATGTCTTAATGCAATGTACAGCTGCCTCCTGTGATGCACAATTTGCATGTGGAAATATTTGTCAGTCAGGACTATATGCACTGGCTAGATGCACACCAGAATGTGTCTGTCACTTAGCATGCAGAAAGACCCCTATGCAATCCAGCCATTCAGAATGTGTAAGTCCAGTTTGGAATAGCAAAATGCCACAAACACTAGAGCAGCAAGGTAATTTGGGAGGCAGCAGACCTGACTTGCCTTTAAAATGTCGAATACAGACATGGATGTAGTTATATAACATTAGAAGTCGGTCTCTGAAGTAAGGGAGGCTCAGCAACTGTCAGTGCAGGTCTTATGAGGTCACTACCAAATGATGGAGCACTCACCCAGGTGGGCTTGGGGGAAGTTAACCTGGGTGCTAAATCAGCAGGGTCCTTGCTGATTTAGCCCTAAGGTTGCCAACACAAACCTGGACAATCATTTGCCCATAGTGAGCCTTCAAAAATAGTGGCAGCCAGCCTGCTAATGAGGAGCTTAACTTTGAACAGTTTACTAACTGGGATGATCTCAGTGTGGTGGGCTTACTAGCCACAAAATAAAGCTGAGATGACCTTTGCTTTTGCTGCTAATATTTTGAATGTAAGTGTCTTGCATCCAGATAGAACATCACCCATTACACAATTAGCTTCATCAAATTTGAGCGAGTGCTACACTTTCTTCTGATGCCTTGACCAAGTAAAAAAAAAACTCCATTTCACCTGGCCTGCGATGCACCTGGCTGCATTACCCTTCTTGTTTCAATGCAGGCTCATGAAAGGTAACTGCCACCCAGTGGACGGAAAGTGTATTACAACAAAAATAAACCCAAATGTGAACAAATGGATAAATGGCTGTAACATTTGTTCATACTTGTATTTGTTTTTCAATTTATTTCAATGGTATATTTGAGTTGGTAGATTTGAGTCAAGTGGAACTAATTTGGGTTCCAAAGGAAAGAAAATCCTCAACTGAGAAAAGAGAAGTGTACCACGTACCAGACAAATGAAAATAACCAGTCAACCTTTATAAATCATACAGGTGTTTTCTGTTATTGCTTTAAGCTAATGGTTGTGATGTGTGTTCTTGTGTGATCCGGTCTCTACCTAGACCTCATAGACAGTCAGTCAATCACCACAATAAATGTAGGCAATGTACTTTTTTCTTATCTTTCATGGATATGTTGAAACAATATGTTAAAGGTCCCATATTATGGTCATTTCTGCTTCTTGACATGGTTCCTTGATGTCTAAATGGAATGTTAGTAACATGCTTTGGTCGAAAAAAGCTGAAGGATTGAGCACAGCAGGGTTCTTGAAACACCAGTTTCACAGCCCTGCTCCAGGTGGCCGGTTTCAGTGCCTTTCCCTTTAAATGCTAATGAGCTACTGCGCGCCGCCCACGGTACCGCCCACCTCCTCCTGCCTGCGGAAGACGTGAGGACGTCATCGTGTGACCATGGCAACGGCGGAGTTTCTGGGAATAATGGCTGCCGGACAACAGACTGCGGTCCGACCCAGAACAAGAGGCTCCAAAAGAAAGTAAGCAGCCAAGAATGAACATTGGTGTTTCTCAGTGGTTAGTAGTTAAGTTTGTTACCTCGACATTACTTTTATGTTATTATTATGTTATCATATTATTATTTACCTTTATGTAGCCAGGTAAGTTGATTGAGAACCTGCTCTTATTTGCAGTGACGACCTGTAATTAGCTACTGCCAGCAATTTTCAACTGTAGTTTTCAGTAAGCCACAGTTGCTTCCAATCACCTTTCTACCAGCAGAATTGTTTTTTAACCATTTAAAACGGTTTCTAAACTTTATATATATTATCAAAGAAACAATGTGACATGATTAGTGATCATAGTTTCCCATGAATAATAAAAAAAGGCATAAAAACAGGTGTTCCTGTGGCTATTGTAAACAAATGCCTACAGAACCTGAGAATATCTGCTGTATGGAAATACCACAATGAAGTGTGAACACTGGGCAAACAAGGTTGTCATTCTGCTCTCTCTCTTTTCTCTAATCTATTGTCACTCACTTACCTTTCATTATTTCTAGGTTATACGAAGACTACAGCAGTTTCCTGAGCCACCATCATGCATGGTGGACCACCCTGGCCTGGAACCTGTCTGCCTGAATGTATCTGCACTGCAGAATGCACTGAACATTTATCGGGCAGACTATGAATCTTTACGTCTGAGGGGAATAGTGCAGTAAGCTTTTAGTCACATAAATACTATTCATTTATCGTAAAAGTGTTATGATTAAAAGTACATAACTGCTTCTTCTATCTTACATTGTTTATAGTTTATTATCTTTTTTATTACCATGAAAATTACATATCAAACAATGAAAACACAGAACAGTTAGGAAAGATGTTTTAATTGTAAGAAACATTTGTAAACATGTGTTGACATGAATGAAATAAGAAGAAAATACATATCTGAAGTGAAACAGTTTGACTTTATATATTAACTTCAATATCAATATGAAAATGATAACAAAGAAAGTATCTCGTTGCCATGGGTGTAAACATTCAGTGCTGACTTTATATTGAATTGTGTTCAGCCAATATAGCCTACATAAGCTTTGTAAGGTGGTGCTGGTGCTCTCTGGGGCAGAGAGTGAGAGTTGTGCTGCCCATCTGTGTGGTCCGACAGGTTTTCAGGGATTATGAGTTTCAGCACCTCCTTCACATATGGGGCAGGGTCCTGGAAAACCTTCTGGAAGATCAGGTCCAACAGAGCATCACCGCAGTCTGCAGTGCAATAAACAAATGCATGTTTACAGGAAAACTGCAGTAGAACCAAAACACCTTGTGCTGCAGTGTTGTAAAGTGTCTCTTATTTCTTCTTATTACTTATCATTTATACATTCTCATTATTTATTTTGAAAACCATCTTAAAAGAATTCAGATTTTAAGTGTTTGTGTTCAACCTTTTGTGTGATGTCTGTGTGTCCATGTTTATTTTAATTTGAGAGGTTCAAATAAAAGATTGTAAAACTTACAGAATGTCGTGTCTGTCTTCACTGGTTTGGCTCTGCACTCTCCCTTCCAGGACTTTGGAAAGCTCAGTTTGAAAAGACGATCTCCTGATGATGTGGTGGCTTGTCCTCTATCAGCATTCTTATTGTGATGCAGTGCAGCCAGTCAGAGTCTTGAACAGTAAAAAGACAAAACATGAAAACAATTGCAAGAAATGGGCAAATGTTCTCAACAAGTAATCACAGTTTAATTTACCTGCACAGCATTCCCAGATATGGATAGGATAACACATGACAGCACTGTTACAGTATAATTCAAGCACTAAAGGCTGCAACGCCTTACATTACTCTAATCCGACCATTTTATTTCAGTAACGAGTAATCTAGCGTTAATATTTCCAAACCAGTAATCACATTAAAGTTATTTATTCAAGTCACTGTGCGTTACAATTATTGTCATTTTCATTCGTAAAAATATATATTTTTGCTTTCTTCTTGTCACGTACGTCTCAAGTCACGTTTTAGCCATGAGGATAACTCACGTGTACACCACGCAGCAACACAAAAATGGAGGGAGGAGAGAGATGCGTGTTTCCTAGCTGGAAATATACTCATTATGCTGAGTTATTTAAAACAAAAAAGCACAAATGCTTGGTCAAGGGCCCAGCCCGACCCGGCTCGGGCAGAGAATCTAAGCTCTATGTAGCAGTCAACAGTACCCTCGTATTGCCCCGGCCTATGCCAACATATTCCAGCTTAGAAAACATTTTCAAATGCATTATTTCACAAAATCCTGAAAGCTTAGACCCGGCGGAGGGTGTGTGTATGTACTGCTTGACTGACCGCGCCTCTGGGTTTGCATGTGGAGACCGTGTTGATGCGAACTAGGGGCTCGCGGTTAGCATTAGCTTGAAAGCTCACGGTTAGCGTTAGCTGGTACTATGTGACACTGCTTGGTTAGTTCGTGTAAAATTGCTAAATAAACACAGCTAAATACTTGTACATGCAGACATTTCCCTGGGACACGCATTACATAGTGTGCAGGATCAGAAACGTACTACACACAATGATTCTGCTTTAGCACTAGCGTTAACTTGTGTGGTCAGGGAAGCTAACGTTAGCGGTTAGCCGCTAACCTTAGCTTGTTCTCAATGGCAAAACACACAGTACATCAGGCATGAGTTCAGCCTAATCTACAGAAACACACAGCACATTATTTGTGTACTTACATGTCCTTGGTCTGCATGTATTCCTTTGAGTAAAAGTCTGCCGACGACTCCTGCGTTGTACTGGCCCAAGTTGGTGAAACAGTCAGTGTCAAAGTGGCTCGCACACACCAACAGTTTTTTGCCAACTTCAAAAATAAATCATAAAAATAAATTCAATCCATGCCGCTCTCTTGTCCTCTGCAGCTGTGAGTCTCACAGTGTGAGACGATGGAGTGTGTTGTGCTGGTCCTTGCAGCCAACAACAGAGCATTTTTCCTTGAGTTTGGCCATGGTGATTTCAGTAGAATAATGGCGGATCTCCGAGACCGGAGCTGTACCTGGTGGGTGGAGACACCGTGCGGTGAAGGGAGGGGCAGTGGGGTAGCCATATGCAAATGTGCGGCCGTCGACGTCGACAGCCGCAGCAAATTTGACTCGTGATCTGGAAACTGCAGGCAAGACCCCTTTAGAAACCTGTATCTCACTCAAAAAAGCATGGATAGACTTTTTTCAAAGTTTCTCGGCGTGTGGCAGCACCATAGACCCACAATAACACCCCAAATCCCAGAAAAAGTCCATTTTTCATAATATGGGACCTTTAAATATATTGAAACACTTGGTTAGGGGTTAGGAGAAGATCATGTTACCACAGACATGTCTGTCGAATTTTACCAATGTCTTGTCAAAAAAATATACACTTTTGTTGGCAATAACACAGCTGGAAAATGTCTTCTCATTAAAAATATCCAGTATTTTCTGACTTAAAAATGTTGAAACAATATCTAGAACAGTGGTCTCTCATTTGGCAACTATCTTGCCTAGCTGTCATGCCACCACCGTCCATCCTCTCCTCCTCCTGACATGAAAGACAGCCCATATACAGTATATGTTACCTGAACATGACATGACATGCATTGCTAAAATGTTAAGATAATATATATGAAATGTATGGCTTTAGCGTATCTGTGGTTTGAGGAAAAGTACAAGGCCTACATGTTATTGTTGGACTAGGAGATGCTGAGCAATGCATCTGTGTTTTGTACATAATGGGAAAACATACTGATTGCTCTGTCATTATTTTTTCATTTTACAAGCTGGATGCTCCTGTGTAATCATGCTTAAAAATAAGAAAAAATACAATGATTTAATTGAAAACTTAAATATTTTTTTTGTATCTGCATTCCACAACCTCAATCCCTTGCTTGGTGTTACTGTGTGTGAAAACCAGGAGGGAGATGTATCATAAATATATTGCATTTTAAGTCCCTATTTAACAATGATTTTGTTCCTCTCACTTTGGATTTTCCCTCCTGCTGATAGTGCACATTAACAAAAGGAAATTAAAAGTTGGCTAATGGCCACTGACCAATGAAGTGGAGTAGAAGTATAGTGTAATTACCTTAAAACTGTGCTTAACTACAATAAATATACTCAGTTACTTTCTACCAATGACTGTATGGAAGACCTCTTAACCCCCTTGTTAGCCAGCAGTGGAGGGGTTCTCTGTGGTTCTGACCACATGATTCATCTATAGAGACCCAGAGACCCCTTTACTATGCACATTATGTAACCACGGGCAAGAGATGAGGGCAATAATAACTGCATTGAGCAATCTCACAGAACAATCTCAGAACAGTATAAAGTACAGTACGAGTACATATTATCATCATGTTAAGTTGGCTGTGGTTCATCCAGTAATTGGAAGGGCACTTGTTTGAATTGCTGGCTTCCCCGGCTGCATGTTGAAGTATCCTTAAGCAAGATACTGAACCCCAAATTGTATGGCAGGCTCTGGCATCAGTGTATAAATGTGTATGTGAATGTGTGAATGTGACAAGTGTTGTAAAGGTCAGTAGATTGGAAAACATACCGTCCATTAGCATCAAAACATACATAAAGTACAAACAGTAAAAGTACTCAAAATGCAGACTGGCATATTTCAGAATAACATGGATTATATCACTGGATTATGATTATTTAAGTATTTAATAATGGTAATATATTTATTGTTGAAGCTGGTAAAGGTGGTTGAAGAAGTTCATAACAGCCTCTGCTTGTAAATGCCCTCTCAGCGATCAATAGTTTAATCTTTATGTATAATATTGCATCGTAATTTGGTTATTGATTGTATTTTGTATTTTATTAAACTAAGTCTGCAAAGTAAGTTATAAGTTGTCAAATAAATGTAGTGGAGTAAAAAGTACAACATTTGCCTCTGAATTGTAGAGGGGTACGAAGTATAAAGTATACTCTAAATGGACTCAGTTACGTCCCACCAGTGATAATGATATGTGGTTTCATCCTGTTATTATTGTTGCAGGCAGATAGGCTGTTTTTGTGTTGTAGTGATTAGTTGTTGGTTGACTGGAGGTGATTAGTCACCGGAACCAATTTCTCTGTCAGACTCTGAAGGTTATTGTTTTATTGTGGACAATGTTATGTGCCCTGCTCACTCAAAGGCCCAGTAAGCTATATGTAAAGCATTTACTTGATAGGCATTGTTAAGTCATATCTTGACAGTAAACAAGTTGTAGATCTTACTGCATTGTTAATGTGTGTGTTTTACATATTTACCTCCAGTACAGATGACTAACACACATGCTTAATATGGGCTTGTTTTGTTTTCCTGAGGCGAAGACCATCCTACATATACCTATCCTTAATATCCTACTATTCACCCTTCATTTTAAATGTGTCATTTGTGCATAACGGACTTCTGTACAATTCTACTTTTTCATTATACTCAACTTTATTTTTTACAAAAGCTCTGAATGGCGTAGCAAGCAATACAAGACATAGTATTCTTTGATTATAATCTTGAAAGTAAATAATTCTACATATATTGCACTTGTTGCAGCCAGTTCCACGTCATCCATATTAGTCACAACTCTAGTCATTTGACTGAGAATGATCCTTTGATTTTCTTTAAACTAATAAACAGCAATATTCTATTTCATATTTCATAACAAGACAGACTGATATTTTCTAGGCAAAGTAAGGAACTGAACAAAGTAAGACTTGCCCGTTTCCAATTGTCGAAGATGTAAATGACTGCAGTGTTATTTCCTCCTTAGCCTGATGTCTGTCAAATTCAGCTGATTGAGAACATTGGATTATCGCTCCAAATATGGCAGGATAATATTGTGCATTTAAAGCAGTTAATCAAGTCACCAGAATAAAATTAATAACCACAAAACAAACTCTTCAACTACATCCCAAGTTGTGTTATCCTTCCGTCTCACTGAAAGCAATTTAAATAATAATAATAATAATACATTTTATTTAAAAGCGCTTTTCTAAATACTCAGACACTGTACAGAAAACGAAAATCAAATCAGCAAAACAATAGAAAAGTGTACACTAAAAACACATTAGACTGAGCTAAACTTTAAAAGCCATCTATTGCATAAGACTTTGCATGTGTTACTCTGTTAGCTGACATAACCTAGGACAGTGGTTCTAATGTTTTTATGGCAACAGAACACAAACATGTAGCACAACAGACTGCATTCATACATAAAATATGACTTTCTGTGTGCATTTAAAGTAAATCTTTCAAATAATTTCTACATGTCAGTTTTATTTACATATAAATAATAGTTAAGTCAGAAACAGAAACTTGATTTCATGATTAAAAGCCAATACTACGATTGTTAAGCTGTTGTTTGTTTGTATCTGTCTCAACAAAAGGAAGAAAGAGAGGGGAGAACATCCTCTGCCCCTCCCGCCTCCACTCTGTTTTTTCTTTTTTCTTCCCCCAAATGCACTCAGTCAGGCTCCTTTCTTTGTCTGACACTGTTTTGAATTACGTCATTGTGACCTCGCAGCCCCACACTGACTGGGTTTACAAAGAAAATACTCTTCCAACATAAGACTGTTTGTTTGGTGTGCAGTGATTCTTACTCAATGATGCCCTCTGGTGGAGAAACCAGGGCCAACGTCAGTGTTAGAAAATGGTGCAGATGATTATTACCCAGGCACATTGGCTGTGACTGGGTATGAGGCATAGATGATTTTAATTTCCTCCGGTATCTGACTGCCACACACAGTAACTTCAATTATAGTTGTCTATAATTTCTCATGCTGGGATGCAGACAGCTCACAAGCATTGTTTCTTGTGGCACTCCACATGACAAGAGTATGTATACTTTATTAAGCCTGAGCCCAAGAAGAAGAAGTGGAATATAACTAAGTACACTTCCTCAAGTAATTCAATTAAGAACAAATTTGTGTTACCTCACTTGAGTATTTCTATTTACAGCTATTAAATACTTCTGCTGCACCTCATTTCGGAGCTTTGATAATACTTTTTGACAGCTATAATCACTAGTTACTTGCATATTAAAATATAAAACCCAGGAAATAGTCAAAAAGTAGTCAAAATTAGCTCTACCATGATCAGCCACAACATCCAGATGTTTCCTGCACATCAATGCATCAGTTATCCAGCAGTATGTATTACTGTATAACACTCACACGGGCCATTTTTCTAATTGATCAGCACTTTTATGTTTAATGTACATTTTGCAGCTATAATTTTAGTAGTTAAAAAAGCTTTTAAAAACTTTGTTTTATAATTCTTGTTTATTGCTCTTAAATTCCCATGTTTTTTATTGCATTTGTTGTTTTTGTTTTATTTCACTATTTCGCTAGCACCTTGTAACTTGCTATATAAATAGAGTTTATTATTATTATTATTATTATTATTATTATTATTATTATTATTACTTTTACCTACCTTGAACAAAGATAAACATGGGTCTTTACTGGAATAGTAAGGCAGTTATAGTAATAGTTTATTTGGAATAAAAGATGAGAATCAAAGTTTAAAAACATATGGGTTGATGTGATGATATGGTTAAAATCTGTGTATCTGTGTGTGTGGTGGGTGCCTTCAAAACATTAAATCTAGCACACTGCACCAGTTTTCATTTAGCCGTGTTAGATGCGCCCTCTTGTGGACGATTGGGGACATTGCGGCTGGCTGTAAAAAAACCTCTGGTTAAAAACAATTTCAGCACCGTGGTCACGGACAGCTCCCAGTGGAAATGACCAACACGGCTGAATGATGTGAAGTGACACGAGGTGCCCTGTGCATCACGTTACTGTAACGGAACAGACCGGGAGATCTTACAAACCTAATGACCATAATTTCACCAATCACAAATCTGTCATTTCAAAACAATTTCACCAATTACGATATTTTGTGTGAGCCTGATTGGTTTGCTCTCCATGTCTCGACATATACATGCTTCTGAATATGTTTTTTTATATATATATATTATTACAAAGCAACTGTAATTACTTTATACTTAAAGTAGCTCCTGTGGCAGAGAGTGAGGACAGTCCTACACCTCTATAATAAGAACATAGCTCCAATCCTCTCTCATCTGAAAGTAAGCCAAGCTGACCTAAAAACGCCTGCCCCTTCAGCCGTCCCCATGGATCACCTCACCGCAGAGAAGGTTAGCCTGCTCCCCCCCTCCTCCCTGCTCTCTACGGACACCCGTTTCCTTATTAACGGAATTATTTTCAATCTGAGCCACACGACGACCTAATTACCCTGTTCATTTCTGGGCAGTGGCCAGCTCTCATCTGTTGATGGCAGGAACTAATTCCCTGAGAGGTAAGACGTAAAAGGGCAGAGAGAGAGAAGTCGCAGGGCCCCCGAGCTCCCATCCAGGTGTGGCATTTGGAGCTGAGCCCCCCTCCTGCTCCCCTGACGCTTGTTTTCGTGTTCGTGGTCTTAATTAAAGTGATATTTCGAGAGAGGAGGTTCTGTTTGTTCACTTAATGAACCCCACTATCCTCTGCGGGCAAATGGAAATGCAAGCACTCCAATTAGCATATGTTAGCATTTTACTATGTTTATTCCTCACCGTGAAAACAGCTTACCAAGGCGAAAAGCTTTTTCACCCTTGTAGGAGTAGCTGTGGAACTTTTTCACCCCAAAAAATAATTGACTCGAGCTAATTAAACACAGAAAACTCACATCTAAATGCTCGGTGCGTGTTGATCGACCGAAAGCTGTGTTCAGCCTCGGGTTTGATGAATCACAGCAGGGGCCGCGCATGCGCGTTTAAGAAACATGAGAAAAGACCATATGAAAAAAATACTTTATTTTTCATAAATGTATACAGTACATGTGTGGGGACAGTCCCCCCGTCTTTACAGTTATCTGCATCACGTTGCAGCTTGCATATACATCATCATACTATTGGTCATATTCACACAAGCTCTGTTAGCAAACAAGCATAGAAAAAGAAAAAAACACTTTTCATAGAAAGAAAAATATAAATTCATAAGGATGTGCAAAATTATTGTCCACTAATGCTTTTTGAAAACATTTTGGATGTAATTGCTGCTCCAGTTTGATTGTCTAAATAATAATAATAATAATAATAATAATAATAATAATAATGATAATAATAATAGGCAGACACATACACTGGCCATGTTACAGTGGCTTGTCACATAAATAGCCATCAGAATTATTTTTTCTTTCAGCATTTTAGCTAAAACTGATTTGTTATTTTTCTTAGTGAACTCTGCATCCTCTTCAAACCACTTATAAATCACATGTCCAATATTATACTGCATGTACTGAATGGTCTCTCCTTCTGCTGTCATGTGAGAATATCCATCATTTTCAATCACCCATTCAGAGAGTCAGTGATAGGTCAGTCATTGTACAGGTCGTTATTTATCATCGCAGCCTCCCCCTGGGGGGACATCTGAAGTCGGCGCTTCTTGCCAAAGGTGGAGAAGGAATTGTGGACGTCCAGCTCGCTGCTGCGCTGCGACGCGGGCCTCAGGGTGCAGAAGCCCGACGGTGTCCCGGGGATGTATACATTGTGATGGTAGTCGGGTGGTGGGTGTGGGTGTGGGTGAGGGTGGGGGTGAGGGGGAGGGTGTGGGTGTGGGTGTGGGAGAGGGTGAGGGTGCGGGGGGATTGATGGCTGCTGCTGTTGGGGAGGAGGCGTGCAGCGAGGAGTCCAGGGGCGAGAGGGGACTCCACTGGTTGAAGGAGACATCTTATAGTCTGTAGTGTGACAGAGACAAGGAGATTACTACCTACCTCTGTAGCGCTCTTTTCATTTCAATAACACTTTCATAGTTAAGTCTTTTGGAATCTGGACAATAAACAACAACATACAACAAAAGAAGAATCTAGCCCTTATTTGGTCAGTGGCAGTGGATGTCAGACTATAAAGACAAACCACATTTGCAAGTGAACAACAGGGGACATCTCATTTTATAAATGTACTGCAATAGCTGGGTGCATATAACATACTGTACCAACAAACCAAACCCAAAATATTTCGGCTGTTACCTTTCATGCCTCTCATGTGAGTCCCCCAGGTCCAATACTGTCCAGGTGCCATGGAGGTGACATAGTTTTCTGGGTCTGCATGCATGGCCTTACGCATGAGGGTGCCGTCCATGTTGATAGAGTTATAACTGTGAACGAGATACAAGTTTGTGCCTTAATTATACGTAAATTAAATTTCTAGATATATTTTAACCGGAGCGGTTTCTATACAGGCTCTATACAGTTTGTCACTTGTGCCTTATATTGGGTTGTCAAAGGTCAAAGGTCAAAAGTGTTACCTTTTAATGGAGGAGTTCTGATTCTTTGTGAGGGTCCAGTCTGTGTTCGGCTGCTTCAGCTGCGGGGAAAAGGGCAGAAATCCACAGAGTTAATTTAAATGTTGTTACAAAAAATGACACACTCCTCATGTTCAGGCACACAGTGTGGCAGTGAGATGTCACTGCACGGATCTGTCTCGAAAGCGGATTTGACATCAGACTTGTCTGCTCACGCTCTCTCCTTGAGTCAGCAGAGGTCAGTGATAATAACTGACATGAGCAGCAGTCTATCTTTGTGTTCGTCCTGAAATGGAGACAGGACTCCTTTCCTCGTGGATCTCGGCTGCCTCCCCGTGGACGTTTGGCGGAACAGACGCGTCGAGAGCGGAGGTGCCGGTTGCCTTCAGCTACCACTCAGCTGTCACTTAGTTTTGCTTTTGTCCTCTGTGGTGCCGCGGGAGGGGTGAGAGTGGGTGGGGGGGCACCCGAGTGATATTTATTCCGGGTCTGCGTCTCATAGTATGGATTCCACGCTCTATTAATTCACTTAAAGTTGTTAACAAGGAGAATGCGACGTTGGCGTATTATTAGAATCTGTATTCAAAATACACTCCTCGCCAGCTACGCACAAAACCAATTAGAACCCCACCGGGATGAAACGAAACATGATTTTAATCTTCAAAGGAAAGCGTGCCAGGGAGGAAATTAAGAAAATTACACACGTCATTGTTTTGTGGATTTTATGCATCATTTTACATTAATATTTGCCTGATGCTCCTCGAGCAAGGTTTTTAATTAAAAGTCTCGCAGAGAGCCTTGAAAAAGTTTGCGGTCCTTGCAGCTGTGTATAAGCCGAGGCGGCTCAACACGCAAGGCACGCAGCGCCCCGCCATACACGTGCACGCACCTGCCCTGCGCGTCTGACACGGTTGGATGTGTGTTTAATCTCTCTCTTCACCTTCAATTCATCAACTTGAGCGCAGGCCCCGTGTACTCGCTTTGTGCAACGCTCGCGCGGTTTCACTGCGATTTGCCTTTGAGATTTTAATGTGTCACCGACGACCTCTCGACGACTCACGTGGGCGCGCTGAGGGACGTCCGCCGGGTGAATTAGGGGAACCAATTAACGACAGGAAGGACACTCTCTCCTGAAGGAGCATGGCTGCGGGCGGAACAATCACCGTGACCTCGAAATCCCCGTCGTGGCCAGAGGTGTGTGTGCCAGTGACCGCGCTGACATTTCTCAGTCCGCCTGGTGGAGTCCGGTATCATGACTCTGAATCTTTGTCCCCCTGCGCTTTCCACGAACGCGACAATAAGCAGTACGCACATGTTTACGCTCTGCTGCCCCGTCTATTAGAATTAGAAAACACTGGTTTAGACACCCTGCCTCCGTAAATTCCCTTTCTCCTTGTCTCCTTCCTCCCCCCTCCTCACATTACACCCCTCCCCTCTCCCCCACCCTCGCTCGACAAATATGAAGCCACTCTCTCTCTCTCTCTCTCTCTCTCTCTCTCTCTCTCTCTCTCTCTCTCTCTCTCTCTCTCTCCACTCATTCAGAGGACAACGATCTACAGGCGGCCCACGTCTCAGTCCAGCCATGTCCTTGCACCCCCCCTCCTTCTCCTTGCCCCCTCCCCTCTCCGTGTCCTCCCCTGTCTCCCCAAAATCGGCCATTTGCCATTTTTCATCAATAATGGGCAGCCCCCCCTCGCGAATACGCCACATTGTGTGTAGTATAATGGCTCGGCTTGCGCCCGTGCCCTTGAGGCATAGTTAGTGAGGTTATCTGTCCTATATTGTTAGTTTGAGAACAAGAAGGCGTGTCGTAAAACCCCGACTGATCGAAGACGAATTGTCTGAACTCAAGGCCGATGGGTTCAAACAATTCACCTTGCCCGTCACGTGTATAACCTTGGCTTTGTGTTCAGACTCAGGTGGGTGCGCCGGATGCAGGTGTGTGTCCCCTCATCGCAGGAGAAGTGTGTGACAATGACAGTGGATGATGTAGACATTAATCTTTCAGGTCACAGACTAAAAATTAAATCCCTGAATTATTCAGTCAGGCTTCTTCCACGTGTGTTTCTTTTGTCCTGAAGGCACCTGGAAATGTTACCAAGACTGGAAAGAGGAGTCAACTTGAGCTACATCTCCTCTCCCTCTCACACAGTAATTGATATCTCACTTCATTCCATACAGATGATAAGACACGGTATGCGCACGGAATATGCTCCTCGCAGGATAGGATTTTTACACTTTCATTAACATGTCAATTAAAATCTAATCTCACATCGTCTCATTCCATTTCCCCGGTGCCAAACATTACCATAGGCTGCGCAATTACGATAAATTATTTCCATAATTAGAAAAACATTCGAGACAACATGCTGTGTAACGCACAGGAGGGAGAGGGAGAAGAGCAAAATTGCGGCTTTGCTCAGTTTTTGCTGCAAATTGAGTTTAAATCTGTCTGGCATGCGTAATTTGACCTTCATGGGAGAATGTCACTGTCTAGATTCTTGATCAGATAGAAATCTGAGATGGATTTTGAGGTGACAGCGAGTGAAATGAACAACACGCGCTCTGGCATCTTACACTCTGATTTCTCTGTACCTCGTTGGGAGTAGTTGCTCCGTTGTTCACAGATGCGCTCCGGCTCTGCGCGTTCCACGAGTTTTCCGCGCTCTTCGCCTCGTTGTTCCTCGGCGTGCTGCCCGGGCTGCACGGCTTCAGAAACATAAAGTCACTTTTGGCTGATTCAGGAGTCAGGCACACTTTATAACAATATGACTGTGAGAGACTGCTGTTGCCATTCACCTCCATGCAATTCGTGGGCACTTTGGCGGCGGACGAGATCTGCAGGTTGAGGTTGGATTTTTTGAACATCTCCGGGGGCGGCTCGGGCTGAAAGCCCCCGCAACAGCAGCAGGCGAACGGGGGGAGGTTGTACCCGCTGATGGTCTCCCTGTCCTTGTAGCACTTGACCGCAGCCAGCACGATAATTGCCACCAGGAATATTAAAGATATGGTGCTCAGTGACACGATCAAATAGAGAGCGAGGTTGGAGGGGGGCTGTGGGCTGAGAGTGAGATCTCCGAAATCTGACAGCGACTCGGGCACGCTGTCTACCACTGTGAGGACAATGGAGACGGTGGCGGAGAGCGGCGGCTGCCCGTTGTCCTTGACTAATATGACCAGTCTTTGCCTTGTTGCGTCTTTTTCCACCAGCCGGCGAATAGTCCGGATCTCTCCCGTGTACAGAGCCACGCTGAACAGCCCGGGGTCTGTAGCCTGCAACACCTGATAGGACAGCCGGGAGTTCTGCCCCGCGTCCGCGTCTAACGCTGTTATTTTGGTAACCAGATACCCGGCGTCCACTGACCGCGGAACCACCTCTGTGGCCACCGTGCCGTTTTTAGGCAGCGGGGACACAATAACAGGTGCATTGTCGTTCTGGTCCAAGACAAAGACGTTGACTGTGACATTACTGGCGAGAGGGGGGAAACCGGCGTCTTGCGCTTGAACCAGAATCTGAAAGTTTCTAAGTTGCTCGTAATCAAAGGAGCGCAGTGCGTAGATATTGCCGTTGTCAGAGTTGATTGAGACATAAGTGGACACGGGCATGCCCTGAATCTGACCCTCGAGAATAGAATAAGACAGATAGGCGTTCTGGTTAGAATCGGGGTCGAACGCAGTTACAGAGCAAATGGAAGCGCCGGGGGCATTATTCTCGGTCACATACACTGTGTATGAAGGTTGAGAGAAGCGCGGGGGGTTGTCATTAATGTCAGACACTTGGACCAGGATGGTTTTCCTGGTGGAGAGCGAAGGAGAGCCCAGGTCTCTGGCTGTGAGTGTGATGTTGTACTCAGACACCGTCTCCCTGTCCAGGAACTCGCTTGTCACCAGAGTGTAATAGTTTTTAAAAGACGAGTGGAGCTGAAAGGGGACGTTGCTCGGGATCTGGCAGTCGACGTTCCCGTTCTCCCCCGCGTCCCGGTCCATGACGCTGATAACAGCTATCACCGTGCCCGGTGGCGCGTCTTCCTGCACAGGAGTGGACACTGATGTGAGGATGACTTCGGGTGCGTTGTCATTCACATCCAGGATGTCTACAAGCACTTTGCTGTGCACTGCCACGGCTGAGGGTCCCCGGTCCTTCGCCTGCACATACAGCTCGTACACACTGGCTTTCTCATAGTCCACGACGCCCTTCACTCGGATTTCACCGGTGTACGGGTCCACATTGAACAGTTCGCGCACCTTTAGGGGTGCGTGCCCGCTAAACGCGTAGGTCACCTCCCCGTTGGAGCCCTCATCCAGGTCTGTGGCGTTCAGCTTCAGCACCAGCGTCCCCCTCGGCGCGTTCTCCACCAGGCTCGCCCGATAAACTGAGCGGTCAAACACGGGCACGTTATCGTTCGCGTCTAACACTGTGATAGTTATCAGCGCCGTCCCGGAGCGTTCCGATGACCCCCCGTCAAAGGCAGTCAGAACCATTTCGTGCTTTTTCTGCTGCTCCCGGTCCAGTGGGGTGTCCAACACGAGCTCAGCAAACTTGCTTCCATCGTTGCGCGTCTGGATATTCAGTATGAAGTGCTCGTTTGCGCTCAGCTGGTAGGAGCGCAGGGAGTTGGTGCCCACGTCCTGGTCCTGTGCGCTCTCTAACGGGAAACAGGAGCCGGGCGCAGCCGACTCTGTGATGTCAAGATTAAACTCGCTCCACGGGAAACTAGGGGAGTTGTCATTCACATCTAAAATCTCCACTTCCACTCTGTACAGTTCTAGAGGGTTTTCAATCACCACTTGTAAGTGTAAAAAGCAGCCCGGGCTCCGTTCGCACAGCTCCTCTCTGTCTATTTTCTCGTTGACGAAGAGAATGCCATTCTCCAAGTTCACTTCTAAATACTGCTTCTTTGCGCCGGAGACGATACGAAACCGACGGGCTGACAGCTTGGCCACATCCAAGCCCAGGTCTTCGGCGATGTTGCCCACAAAGGCTCCGTGCTCCAGCTCCTCGGGGATGGAGTACCGAATTTGCGCAAGAACCAGGTCCACTACACACGCACACAGAAGCAGACATATAACCAGCCCAGTCACCGGTACCCAGCTGCCTCTGGAGAGTCTGTGATCCATCTCAGCGGCGTGCGTAAAAATCACCTCACCTAGACATCTTGCGCCTCATAAAGCCACTCAGCTGCGGAGTGCAAAAAAAAGTGCAAACAAAAGCTGAGTGCGTCCCAAATACAAAAAAATCTTCAGATGTAAGTTTGTAACATCTAGGCGTGTGAATAACTTTACTGGAGAGTTAAGCTGAGGGGAGAGGACAGTGAAAGCACCTCTCTCCCTCTCTGTTGTGCTCCACGCGCAACGCCGGTGATGTGTGAACGGGGGAGGCTTGCGCTTTGATTTTACAGTGTATTAGACAGTCGGAGGAACGGGTGGGTAGGCGCGTGTGTGTGGGTTGCCTGTGTGTGTGTGTGTGTGTGTGTGCGCGCGCGCGCGCGCGCGTGTGTGTGTGTGTGCGTGCGTGTGTGTGTGCGTGCGTGTGTGTGTTAGAAAGAGAGAGGGAGAGGGAGAGAGGGAGAGAGGGAGAGAAAGAGTGGGGGTGGACGCAGCTCCTCGCAGCTCCGTATTGGAGGACGCCGACGCGAAGTACGACTCTAATTACTGTAGACGCTTAACCCTTTCACATCCTCGTGTCTGTTCCTCTGACCCATTAAAGAGACGAGAAGGCGTAAGTTTGACACCAGACGTCAGAGCCAGATTTGGATTAGGGGACAAATTGTGTTGTGGGTGTCGTTTTCTAGGCTGCCTTGGACAGATGAGGATGGACAAGGATTTGTCATGGTGACCACAGTGCCCTCCAGGCCCAGGATGGCAGCGGCATTATTTTACATTGATCTATTATAACCTCATTATAGCTTCAACACAGAGCAAACTATTCATCAGGGGTTCCGCTTTTTGCAAGAAAATAGACACACACTGGCCTGAGCACTCATTCGCTTCGCCTCAAATGGGCCAGTGGCCCCTGCCAGTATGGGCTCCTGGGATTTTTAATGCCTTTTAATGAGACCCCTTTGAAGATGAATGCCCAGAAAAAAAACAGTCCCATTCATTAATCATCTGACACGAAATTGGTTTTTTACAAAAAGAATCTTTGATGGGTCAGTATTTTCAATTTTAATCAGTATTTAAATGAGCGGTGGCAACATCTAGGAGCTTAAAATGATTACAGTGACAGTCACATGCGAGCGGTACACTCGTACAAATGCGCATTACACGACTTTAATTCACTTAAGTTGGCCCGAACATGTATCAACACAATCAACATAAAAGCACCGTCATAAAGCCTCAATCATATTCCTCTCTAATCAGGTATTATAGTTTGGATTATCCCAAAGGTGATGTGTTCACAGTTCGCAGATGACGAGAGGAAAAGCTGAGGGGATGTTTTTTTTTTTTCGAGGACTGAACTCTGTGGATGAACCGCTGCCGCTAAGCACCGCACTTGTTATAGGACAAAGAGGACAACTCTGGCCTCTTTAGAGTGCGGCACATGTTTGTTCAGATCTAATCTTTTTCCTGTTAATCCTGGTCAGTTAGACAACCACTGAACCACAGAGAGAGAGAGAAAAAGAGGGAGAGGCAGAGGGAAGGAGAGAAACTAAAGGATGCCTTTGTGAATACGGGTTCGTCTCCACACGGACACGAGTGGCATCCTAATGTAAAACGGTGGCTGGAAATCTGAAAGTCTCTTCTTGGGACTGACGACACAGCCTTGGCCCCCCGGGCAGCTTTATAAGAAGAGGGAAAAACAAGAGGGATGGAGATGAGAGGGGAAATAACAAGAATCACATTTTTCTATTTCCTAGGGGAAGTGTTTCTCCTTTTTTCTTCTTTTACACTAGACTCTACATTTTGTGTTAAACTGCCCCCCGAAACCTGAGGACTGCATCCTCTGTCGAAAATAGTATTGATGGCGGCTGGTCCTCTGTGAGAATGAGCAGGGAAACCGAGCTGCGTGGATGTCTGATGATGTTGTGATCTTTTCACTTGAGAGAAAACAAACGGGGCTGATGGGAATACTTCGGCTTTTTGAGAAAGTGGTTGTTTGTGACATTTTCTCTTTTTCAGCCAACTCAGAGAATAATAAGTTTAGGCGTCAGGGGGATGAAGTGGGGTGTAATATCTGTATGATTCATGTCCAGGATGGATAACAAAGGTCATGACTTACGTCTGAATGAACACCGCAGAGCTAAAGTGGATCGGTGTTGAATTAAAATGTTTCATAATAAGTATCACTTATACTATTCTTCATGAGCGCAAGAATGGTCCCAGACGTATCTGTCCAACAAGCAGCCCCCGAAATGCAACACCCTCCCCTTTCCAGGAAAAAAAAAAAAAAAAAAACTAAAATCCGCAGGTTTAAATAAGCAGAAAACACAATCTGCTTGCAGACTTAACCTCAAGCAGATGGTTAAGCTTCTCCAGAAATGATTACATTTCTGGAAAAGGAAAAAAAAAAAATCACCACCACCAGTTCCATTGCTTTCCCCTTCTTTTTAATTAACAGAGTGAAGGATTAGTGTGCAGCTATCCGGGATCAACCGTTCTCCGACGGAAGAATACAAATGTTTTGTGATAAATAATCCCAAAGCACTCCGGCCGGCAGTCCCTCGGTGCCTGTTACATTAACATGCATTACACGGAGCATTAAGCCGGTTTCATCCGCCCCTATCGCCTCGCTCACCCCATTGTCCGACAGAAAGACAGCCATTACTTTCTCTGAACTACCGCTCAACAACCACCTGACCGTGACCCGGCGCTCCAGCCCTCACTGAGGTGAGGGACGCGGGGGGGGAGAAGGTGGAGTGGGGGGTGTGAGCGGTGGATTAACTAAAGTTAAAGACTAATGGCTGGAAACTTTTCATTTATTCTTTACTTGCTTCAAGATAAAGAAGCGTATGTTTAATTTTCCCACGTGGTTTCAGTTGAGCAGGTACAGGCGACACTTCATTTGACCCACAGTGGGCGCAGGGGACGCCAGCTGATTCACTTCATTTCATCTATGATCTGATGGCGCCATCTACTGGCTGCTGTCCAGGCTGTTTTTGATATAGAATAGCATGAAAAGAAAACAATGATCTTGCCATAACATCAGATAAAGCATTTTGCTGTAATGTTTATAGTATGTTTGTAGTATTCATATTTTTCATATAACTTTGTTCATGGGTATGTGTGTGTTTCGGTATTTATTCAGAGAATCAGGAGGAGTGTTTGTGTGTATTTGTGTTGTTTTTATACTGTATCTTATGTATATTTGCAGTAAGAACCCTTAAAAAACCCACATGGCTCACGTCAAGGGATTCATCCCTCAAATGAAATATTGGTCCAACAGTATTTCTCTTTAAAACAACATCCCTACCTGTCATAGGCACATAAAACACTCAACGCAGCCACACGCAGCCCTTCTTAACCTTGACACTTGACATGATGGGTTGTCCCTGCTCCCCACTGACTGAACGCACTGAGGGATTCATCATGACCGGCCTATTTCACCATCATAGTTCAAGTCACCCGAGCGATCATTTGTCTTTTTAAACATAAAGGCAGGTCATAGTAATAACTTCACTCACCAGCCAGGGAACCCAGACTGCAGTCTTCATCAGGCTCATTTGGGAAGATATTACAAACATATCCAATCTGATATACAGTGCACTTTAAACAGCAGGATATGCACACATAAAACAAGAATGCGTGCATAGAATATTTTTGTTTTAGACCGAAAAAGATAAACAAAGTGAAGATGAAGATGTGATGATTAGCCTGCATAGATGTATGTGAACACACCACTGAAGGCCTGTCCTCTCTCACTATGCCTCTCACTCACTCAATCAATCAAATCACAAAAACGTAATTAAAGCTCATCAATTAAGATATCCCGAAGCATCAATCAGGATTTGTCAATTAAGTTCCCGTAGTTGTCACTCTGTTCCCATCAGAGGCTATTATTTATAGGCTGTAGTATTGTCGGTCTCTTTTCTATCTGTAATCTTAGTGCGCCATCTACCGGATATTAATCTGAACGGCAGCTTCTGTTGCCAAATAAGCGGTGAACACCGTTAATATTCTTTAATCAGAATGTTTTTAATGTTTTTATTTTATTTTATTTTTTTATTTAATTTTTTAAATCGTTTGACATAAAAAAATGAACTTGAGATTCACCTCTAAAACGTTCTGTTATTTATGGATGTGTGTGTATTATGCAGTCTTAAGCACGTTGTTTGTTATTACACTTATTTGGTTAATTTAATCAGATTTGTGGCTTTTATTCTGTTTTGATAGTTAACATCTGGCGGGGGTGATTTCTTTCCCCTGGCAAATAACAACGATAAATAAATTACATTAAATTCAGCGTTGGTGTTGGTAACCTCGCCCACTTCAGATGAAATAATTGATACGCCTGATTAAATATTAGTGCTACCAAGGGGCATAGTGGTTGGCTTCTAGCAGTGTGTTATTATTAATGGGCTAATTAGTTGTTGTGCAACATGTATTGCGAGGCTGCCTGAACCCTCTTAGAGAAAATCGGAATCTTATTCTGTAGAGACATAATACATAACATGATGAATATGATACATTAAAGTAGCATGTTTATGAAATATAGAATATCAGTTCTCGATATTGATTTATGTGCTTGAAGTTAGGGTTATCGAACTTTTATCGTTTTTGGACAGGCCACCTATCATGTCACCTCATCAGGACATGATAGTGATTTTTGACTTTCCCCCACCTTACAGACTGAGATGCCTCACATTTAATTAGTTTGATTCAATTGATAGGGAGCAGCTAAGGTCACCTTATTAAAGGCATTGTAAGATACTGAGCCGTCTAACAGCGACTTCTACTGGAGACACACCGCTAAATCTGAGCTGCTGAGCAACATGTCTGTTGAGGAACCACAGTGAGATGTTACTTCTGTGGAGGGTAAATCTCAGTCAGCACAGTGGCAATGTTTTTATTTATTTATTTATTTATGGTCAGATTCGGAGTATGTAATGCTGGAAGCAAGTCACTGGATGGTCTATGGTCCTCTGTTACAATATCACAACACGACCACTGCTGGTTATTTACTCCACCACTTTAACTTGTTGCTGTTATAACAGGGTTTGGCTTGTAGTTTTGAGATGAAATGCCTTCCGAGACGTATGACGGGAAAAGGGGAAAAACATCTGTGCGTCTGGCTTGTGTGGTCTGTGGTTTCCGGGTTTCAACCTGAAACTCAGAAATGTGCTTGTGACTAACGCCTTGATTAAACACGGTTGGAAGTTTACAGAGAAATGAGGTCATGAGTGAATATTAAAAAGTAGGGCTGATGATGCGGCTGGAGGCGGAGGGACAGGTGCGTCGCTTTCCTGGATGGCGGTCCTGCAGGTCACGTGGTCGGTTGACGAATAACAACTGATGACTTCAGACTCTGGTCTGTTTAAGTCCACTGACTGGTGATGAATTAATGTGATTAAGCTGTGATATACAGTTCTCTACAATAATAATAATAATAATAATAATAATAATAATAATAATAATAATAATAATAATTAAAAGAAAACAGAGTAAAGCTTTTCGAAAAGGCTTTTAGTTGCTTGTTTGTCTGCTTTAATTTAATTTTAATTTTACTATATATTCTGTATGAAGAACCCCTCCTCTGGAAAACATGCGTGACCCTGATCCTGTGTGCTGCCCAATTTTTTCCGACGCTAAAGGTGAAACTGTAGCGACTTCACCGTGTAACCGGATGGCTTTTCAGAATGACGTCACATTTCTAGGAAAGTCAGAGGCCTTTTCAATGTGACGTTAGCACCGAAAATCCACTAGGAGGAGCTAAAGATCAATAAAACAACAGACCAGAGCACACTTTCCGCCCAGCTCCCTCTCCCCTCACTCTGCCTGTCTCACTGACATACACACATGAAGTAAGGCCCATATATGATGGAGTATGTAAATAAACTGCTATGAATATATGTATGTTTATACGTGTACATCATGTGTGTATGCAGCTTGCGTGTGTGTGGGCCCTTGAGATTATTTTGATTGCTTCAGCAGATGTGTCACCGAGTGTGTGCATGTGTGAGTGTCTGCGTGCGGAGGTGAGATAGAGAGTCAGACGGCAGGGGGAAGTGATGAAACAACATAATACAGGGCTGTGATGAAAGAGAGTTAGAGGTGACTTCCACCTGCCATAAGCCTCACCTCATCACTCTCCAAGCTCTCCAGCAATAACCTGCTGAACTCTGTCTGGTGTGTCACCACAATATCTATCAGGGGAGGCCGAACAGGAGAAAAAAGAGAGAGATGTGAGCTTGAGAGGAAAAAGGTGGGAGGTCACATGAGATATAGAGATAGGTGCAAGGCATCATGGGGGAGGAAGGCAGGTGACGGGAGATAAGAGAAGACAAAAGACAGAAAGCAGAAATGTCAGACGCACAGTAGCAAGGCCGAACGGTGATGTGATAGGAAAGTGAAGAGCAGGGATGGGGGGGGAAAGGAGAGGGAGGAAAAAAGAGAGGGAAAGAGAGAGAATAAAAGGGTTTTTTCGTCCACATGCTCCTCAGCTGTGTAAACTGAAGGTCTCTGCTGCTTCTCGGATTCCCCCGAAGAAGGGGGATATTTATAGGAGGCTGGCAGTCGCAGTGAATGGACCCTTGCTCTGTCACACCCACTAATATTATTATTATTACTTTATATGCGCAAAAATGGAAAATGTCAGCAACCTGAGAGGCCTGCAGAGACAGTGCGTGCATGCACTGCGTGTCACTCCCTGTCGGTGTGTGTGTGTGTGTGTGTGTGTGTATCCTCATGTTCGTGAGAAACCGTCTGCTGGTGAGACGCAGCGTTTAAATGAAAAGCGGGGCAAAAAAAGAAAAGAGGAGAGAAGACAGAATTAGAGAAAGAGCAGAAAAAACAGGGAGAAGTTGGCATGTATCGAGGGGTGTAACCTGATCTACTCAACTTATTAGAGCTGTCAAAGAGTGAGAGAGAAGGAGAAAAGGAAGAAAGAGAGGTGGAGCAGGGCTAGACAGACACAGACATGAGCACATATCCCAGCTCCAGATTATAAGATTCCCGCAAGTTGCAGACGTGTTGAAACAGACTACACACACACACACACACACACACACACGCACACACACACAGATGCGTACATGCTGACACACAGGTCCACGTCCACCTGGTAACAGATGCAAACCGAGGCACACATGCAGAAACACAAACAGTCTGATAGACATAACAGACGTGCACGCGCACGCACACATGCTGGGTAGAGAGGAAATTCCAGAGGGAACAGGTGGGAGTGGTGATAGCAATCTATCAGGATGACTTTGATCTTCCCCATGCCTCTGTCACCACTGCTGAAAATGCATCGGATTGATCAGGCCGCCCTCCAATTAATCATAATGTGCACACACACGCCAAGATGTAATAACAGCAGCACCACACCAAAAATACTCTGCAAAGTAAAATAGTGGTTTTGACGGAATGATTGCACATCAGGCCGTACCGTACACACTGGCAACAAGATGACATGCTGACTGAATGTTTGTGTACCCAGTGCTTCCTTGAGTTTGGTCCAAAAGTGAAGCAGATTCACAAAAAACAGTGGCATCTCATCAATGAGAGGGAGTGATCTGAAGGGGGCAGTGTGGAGAGAGAGAGAAGCTCCAGGGACTGGAGTTTGAGCTACACCTGAAACATTACAAACAACAGCATGGGAATGTTTGGTCCGGGTGAAACAACACAACAGATACCATCGTCATGTTTTGATACGGATCTGATGGTAATAATTTCTCCGGATTTGTCGACAAGACGATCTGAGATTTGAGGGAAGGAAGAAAAACATGAGGAAGGAAGAGAAGATGGAGACAGAGAGGAGACGGAGACATGGCTCTGGCACAGACGCAGAGTCTGCTGAGGACAGGAGTCAAAGCTCAAGTGCGTGTGTTTTTGTTTGTGTATGTGTGTGCGCATGTGAATGTGTGTGTCCTCGGGGTTGGCCTGAACATTAGGGCATATTAAACAAAATCATTCAGTACAACGTCTCATCACAAGGCAGAAGAAAATACCCCGATGTCCGTATTATCAGCCAAGTGTGTGTGTGTGTGTGTGTGTATCTGTGTGTGTGTGTGTGTGTGTGTGTGTGTGTGTGTGTGTGTGTGGGCGAGTGCCAAGCCTGAGATGAGAGTGTAGAGCCCCTGCCTTAGGGGCCACAAAGACAGTTGATTGACAAGTCACATGAACATGAATGTGCCTGTGTATCCTCATAATCACACCACAACTTCTCTTTTGTGCCTCCTCTCCTCTCCACCCATCCCTACCTCCACCTCTCCTCTTCGCGGCCCTCTTCATCCTCTACACTCATCTCCCAACTATCCCTCCCCTTCTCTATTTCCTCCAGGTCTTTTTCTTTTTTTTACAGGGAGGCGGGCGTATATTAATGAGCCCCTCGGTAATTAGCTACTTTAAAGGCATAAAAAAGTCATGAATGGAGGGCCTGCCCATGAACAGGTTTGCACATAAACACATTGGTCAGCTCGCATGGCGCTGCTGCGTGGCCAAAACATGAGCGGCAATCGAGAAAACATGCAAGGAGGAAAAAAAACTCAATCGTGACGGAAACCGTTTGCAGAAATTATTCATTTCCCTCCTTTTTTATGTTTTCCTTGTGCTGACTGTACACCCCTCCCTCTCCCCAGCCTCCCTCCTTCACTCTCACTCTTTCCTTCTTGCACATTCCTCTCCGTTTTGCATATCTCTTGCCCCCCCCGCCTCCTTCCTCTCACTATACCTCACTGTTTTTAAAACAACTCTCCTTCCCCCCTCTCTCATTCTGTCTCTTTCTCTCTCTCTACCTCATTCCCGCCCTCCCCTCACTACCTGACATTGTGGCTCGATGCCCAATGAGTCACACCTCTGCTAAAATCATCAGAGATGGAGGGAGGGAGGGAGGGAGTAAAAGAAAGAAATCGTCAGGGAGAGAGAAAAAGCAGGGAGAGTATGACAGAGAGAAAAATATAGAAAATAAAAATGGGAGGAGAGAAAGTTAGAGAGGCAGAAAGAGGGAGCCTCCGGGGAGAGAAAAGAGCATAGAGTGCATTTAACTTTTTGACTCCAGTAGTCAGTGTGTGCTTGTCAGTAACAGTTAGCCTGTAGACAACAACACTTTCCACACACTGCACGGGCGCACACATGCATGCACACACACTCACACACACACACACACACACACACACACACACACACACACACACACACACACACACACACACACACACACACACAGGGCCATACGGGAATGACATCGTCCATAAGCCCACCTGCACGCTCTCTGCAGGCACACGCACACACACATTCGGCAATCAGACATGCAAACAAACCAGAGTAGAAAGTGTGGCTGCAGCCCCGCCTCTCTGCATCAGCCTCCCCCACCCTCTCCAGCCGTTGCCCGTGGATACCACACAAACACTCCCTGTTGGGCAACACTGGGAGTCAGGAGAGGACGTACATGGGTCACACACCTCCCCAAGCGCTGCGAGTTTGAAAGCAGTTGTGTGCTTGAGCGTTTTTGTGTGCTTGTGTGTGCGTGTGTGTGTGTGTGTGCATGTGTGCGTGTGTGTGTGTGTGTGTGTGTGTGTATGCATACGTTTCAGCCATAAATCGCAGTGTTTTTTTGCTCAACCAGTTTTCTCCCTGTCGAAGAAAATGTCTCCTTGCACAAACAAGCAAGTGAAAAACAGCGCTTGTTTCCAAGATGCTGCATGAAATATGAGTGTTGAAAGTGGCACTGGAGTTTGTGTGAACTGTCCAAGAAAACAAGGGATCAAAGGGGGGAAGAGAGAAAGACGAGCTCCAAAGATGTAAAAAGACTGACAAGATAAAATATGGGAGGATTAAAAGTTGGACGGGCGAGTATTGTTTACTACTAGTCTCCCTCACACTCAGATTTTTACTCATGGCGACCCTTATCCCTGAACTGCGACCTTCACTTGCTTGTCACAGTGGGGGCGCAGGCTTTAACGAGGCTCGTGTTTTATGAACCCTGAGGGATCGCTGCAAGCTGTGTGGATGTTGCTGTGTGCCACGTGCCTGTCATCATTCAGCAGGGTTGTTTTTGAACATTTTCTGTGCCTCAGTCAAACAAGCTAATGCCTCTGACAGGCGGGCTTACTGTTTGCGATGTCGAATCGATAAGTTTGCTGAAAAGTGAATCAATCGGTCCATCAATGAATTGTTTTTTTTTCTTCTTCTCTTGTTTTACAGATCTTCAGGTTGTCTTATCACCACATGTCCAGATGGAGGAGAACCAAGTAAGGCGGCATGTTTCCTTTATCTCGGGTTTTGCACTGAGGGATTCGTTTTGATTTTTAGGGAAACTGAAAGACTACAGCTGAAGACTCTTTAGTACCTCTACAAATGGCACAGTCTATTCTGCTTTGATGGGGTCAATCCTAACTCAAGCCCCAGGCTTAGGAAGCGGAACAGGCCCCTACCCATAGCTGTAATGTTTTTAAAGCCATACCAGCCAGCCACAAAGCTCCTTTTGCCCTTTGTACAGAACACACCAGACAAAACCTTGGAAGCCATCCACTGCAAAGCACATTCCCAAAGTATTTCTTTTTTTCTTCTTTTTTTACAAGTGTGGGATGGGGTCGAACAACAATTACGGTAAAATGTGACTAATATGTCACAGACACGCTGGTGTGCTTTTTTTTCTGACCTAGTCTTTCTTTTTTTCCCCTTTTCCAACCATCCATCCTCTTCTCTCTCTCTCTCTTCTTAAAAATTCTTCCCTTTCACTTCAAACCCCCGTAATTACAAACAAAAGCGCTGACTCTTCTCCAGCTGAAACAATGATAATGATGGAGAGTAGTAAGTGTGTGTGTGTGTGTGTGTGTGTGTGCGCGCACATGTGTGTGTCTTCATCAAAGCGGCGTTGACGTTGATGGGTGTAGAGAAATATGTGGAGGACAGAGAGGATTAACACAATCTGGGCACAAAGCCCCACAACTGAGAAGATGGTGCATGTGTGTGTGTGCACGCTTGTATGTGTGCACTTGTGTGTGTGTGTGTGTGTGTGTGTACATATGTTGACTCTGCCTTGATAGCAACGATCCAACACACAGCTGCTCCCTAAGCTTGGCATTTAAATGAGGCAAACCAACACTCGGAGCAAATGGGATACAGACAGAGGCGGCAACAACACAGACAGATAGAAGAGACTCGAGGAGCAGCAGCGGACTCGAGAGCAGGTTGCACTTCTTGTAAACAACATAACAGTTGAGTGTCTGTGAGACTGAGAGGGTGACGTGACCCTCGGGAGCCACATTTCACCTTTAAACACAGCAAGATGCACAACACTTGACCTCCAGGAGCACAAAGTACACAGCTAACGTGTCTTTTTTGTCGTCCATGAACTTCACACTCCCACACCAGAACCTGAATGCGCAGCCGAACTTTAGGCGCATACGTCGAGTGTGCATTGCTGTAGTATCTAGGCCACATATATGCACGGTTGCGAGGTAGAGAGAGTGTACTGCCTGGTTGTGTTTGGAGCGGGCCCAGGCCAGAGGAGCTCAAAGCACTGAATGTCATCATCAGAGCTGTCGGGGAGCCAAGCAGTAATCACACCCAGATCACCTACACACTCACGCCAACTTACAACACCAGTCACCCCAGAGTGGTGTGTGTGTGTGTGTTTGAAAAAAAAAAGGGAGACTGATTGAGAGGGAGAAGGAAAACGAAAGACAAGAAGTATATGTGCATGCGGCAAGTATGCATCCTGTGTTACCGTAAAAAAAAAAGAGTGTGTGTGTACGCAGACGAGCATGTGGTCATAGTGTGAGTAGTGAGTGAGTGAAGGCTGTGAATGTGTGTGCCGTGGAGAGGAGAGGAGGGTGTATTTTTTCTCTCCTCTTTCTTCCTCCCTCTCTCCATGTCAGTCTTATATCCCACCCCTCTATTTTCCATTTTTACATGCAGCTCCAGATGTGAAGGCAGTGAAATATTAAATTACAGAAATGGGCTTGTTTCTGCACTTCGGGCTGTATCAAAAACAACCCAGCCTCTGCTCTCTCCTGACCTGACACACACACACTTTCTCACACTTTGATAATCACATTTCAAACTGTGCCCCGACTGTACGCCGCAGGTGAACAGAGCAAAAGTACAGTAATGCTTTTTTACTTATCGAGTAGCGCTGGTACTTTCGTTTCGGTGGCTCAATCGTGTGTTCAGACTTACGTGATATTTGTTTTCACTTTAGCGTGCACACTCTCAATAAACACTGAGTCAAGCAGCAACCACAGCTGGATCCTTGAGCTCTTGCAAAAGTGCCTTGAGGTGCACTCCCTGTAAAAACCACTAGATGCTGGCTCAGAGAAAAACTCTTGAAGTCAACAGAGCACTTAGATACAAATAAAAACATTGTTAATGGCCTCATGGTTCATTCATGCTGTAAGGTCTTGTTTACGTCAAGAGCTAATAGGAAATAAATGGAATCCCAAAGCAGTTAAAATTGTGATATAAACAATGTTGTCTATACTTTTCTTGGTCAACACATGCCAATTTAACTTTGACAGAGGGAACGACATTAAAGATAGATGTGTGATGGAATCAGCCATCATTAATATTATTAGTTACACCTGTGCTTTTCCTCCTGTGACACAGGCTTATTGCTGTAATCATTGTTTAGTGAAGGGGATATTAAGTCTTAAGGGTACATATATTTGGATGGTGTGTTTGCTTGATTGATTTGTGTGACGATCTCTTATTCTCTCAGCTGTGGTGGCTGCCATTTGCTTCACCTACTTCAGGCTCACCTTGCTTCACAGTATTGCCCAAATCTGGAGAAACAAATGGCAGTGACAATAAGGGTACGTTAATAAATATCAGTAAATGCAGTAAAAAGCATTAACTAACAGCATTAACAGTTAATTAACAGTGTTCAGGTTCACTAAGATATTAATTTATACATTGTTTAAAGGTTCATAAAGATGCTATTAACTTTAGTTAATATGGTGATAAGCATTGACTAACAGTTGATAAATACAATGATAAGCATTAAAGCAATATTATGTAGAAATTGGCAATTTGTGAGTTTCTGAGTGCGACCCCACTGTAGTAAATACAAACCCCGGGTCTGTAACAGTTACCATTACAAGACACTGAATCACATCACAATGATTTTGAAGCTGGTATTTTAAGGTAAAAGCTTCCATCATTTAGCTTTAAGTTATGGTTGACAACCTTTATTTTGGTACAACTTTTTGATGTTTATGTTTGTAATAACTCATATTGATGACAGATGCATACATTTATGATGTGGTACTTACGAGACACATGTTCTCATCTTTACAATAAGGGTTACAGTGAGCATTCATGAAAGGCAAGGTATGGATTAATAATGCTTATACAGTATAACATGCTTAATATTTTTTTAGATTAGGCTATAAATTAAGGAAGGTCCACATGAAGATACAGAAAATAGGGCAAACATCTGTATAAAGACTGTGGAGTGTGTCGTCTGATCAAAAACTTTACCAAATAAAACACATAGGTTTGAGGTTGTACAAACAGTTTTCTCTTAATGAAATAGCTTAGCTGGATGTCCCTAATCACAACAATAAGTAGTAAAAGCAGTTACTCTGAGAGAACTGGAACGGCTGCACAGAACAGAATTCTCTAAATGTCACGGTGGAATCCCAGAATGCTTTTCTCACATCTCGAGGGCTTTTGGGTGTATTGGCTGAATACACACACAGGGAACGGTTTATATGAGGAATACAAGTCAGTGTCAGTCAGTGCAGCCACAAAATTAGACTACAGGAATTTGGTTGGTGGTTATTGCCGAAACTTAAAACAAATTATATGTTGTTTCTGTTATCCTTGCCACTTCACTACAATTTGCACTTCACTTTTAATACAAACAGAGGTGACAAGTAAAGGGTCATTCTGAAGGTAAGATAATTACATTTAAAAGTAAATATACATATATGAGATTGCAAACACCCAGTACTAACACAAGTCCAAGACATAAGAGTATTTATGCAATTAGTTTAAAACTTAGACAACTGCGGAAGCTTATAGGAATATATCTTTACCCACCTGCTAAATATAAAATGAATGATGTTTCTTCAAAAGTGAATTGGACTTCTTCACATTTTGTGTTTTATATTCAGTAATGACTAATATACATACATGTTTATGTCAATAATAGTGTGGTTAAATGAAAAGAACTCACGCTTCTCCTTGCTTCACATCACAACACATCAGATCTTTTGTTTACACTGTGCATCACAGGCTGATATAGCATTAGTAGCTAGCTTTACAATGTTACAGAATCCCCCCCAAATTTACGTCCTCCTCTCCGCACATGTTGTTCTGAAAGTGTAGCCCCCTGCTCACCTCCTCCATAAACCCTGAGCTATCCTGGGGATACACACGACTTACTGATTGAGTGTAGACAACCTGATAGCAGTTTAGGATCACAGTAGAGTTAACACACTGTCAAATGCCATGCAATGAGCACCTCAACAGGGGGACAGATGAGAGTAACATGTGAGCATATGCTGGGCGTGTGTGTGTCTGTGCATAGTATATGAGAGGGGTGAGTGTGAAATGAGTGTGTATCTTCTGTGTGTGTGTGTATGTGTGAAGTGTGTGTATGTATGCGTCTGTGTGTGTGTGTGAGGGCTACCCTGCTCAGGGCATTGACTGAATTGTTTCCACATGTGTCTTAACGCAGAGTTCTGGGCGGGTTTGGAGGACAAGGCAGGAGAGGGGGGCTGCTATGGTTGGTGGGGGGGGGGGGTCAGGTTTCATAGCACCATGCAGCACATCTGGGCTGCAAGAGCAGAATTAGATTTCCCACGACTGAAAACACATAGCCTACACACACTCACATGCGTCTGCACACACCTTGATCAACCGCGATCGGTACACAAACATCTGTGATGTATAAGCAGCAAACATGTGCACCGATCACACACACACACACACCCACCCTGCTACCACACACATTGTACAAGCAGCTACACGGCTCCTCATTTATGTTATGCAAGTGCTGCTTATTGTTCCACGCTCTGTTGCTTTTCAACCCCGGCCTTTTCTTATCCTCAACGCACACACACACACACACACACACACACACACACACACACACACACACACACACACACACACACACACACACACACACACACATACACACCCACACACACACACACACACACTCAAACACCACTTCTTCCCTGGCACAGCTGTCCCAAATGCTGCGGGCACACGGGCGTTTCACTGGCACGACACGTGGAAGGAAAATCTGAATGTGTTCTCACTAATCATTCCCCTATTCCACCCAGGGAGAGAGAGAGAGAGAGAGAGAGAGAGAGAGAAAAGAGAGAGAGAGACAGGACCAAAGGATGAGGACGGACGAGTGCAGGGACTGGACGACCTGTACAGCAGGTGTTGAAAGGTGAGGAGGCGGGCGGACAATACGAGCGTCAGTGTGAGAACACGAGAAGAAAAGGAGAGAGTGACAGAGCGGAATAAAAGCAGGTTAGAGGTGAATGGGTAGGGAGAGCGGGTGGGAAAAGGGAGAAAAGACGGAGTGAGATGGGATAAATGGGGGCATGCCAGTTCCATAAATGTTTAATTGCCAGCAGGTTTATTCATGTTAAGAGAGGGAGAGGAGGAAAAAAAAAGAGAGAGAGCTTAAACAGTACAAAATCTGTCTCGAGCCCCCAAATCTAATTTACACAACAAACAGAGAGAGGAGCGAAGAGAGGGCAAAAAACGGAGGGGAAGAGAAGAGAGGGGGGTGGAGTGAGAGAGAGAAAAGGAGAGGGAGAAAAATGCTAATTGGCTACAGTTGGGCATGTCTGGCCTGAGATGAAAGAGGAAGAGGACAGAGAATGAGGGAGCAGGAGGAAGGGATGAGAGTGAAAAGAGAAGAGTGAAGAAGCAAGAGTGTGGACTTACACAAACTGATGCATGGATGGATGGATGGATGGATGGATGGATGGATGGATGGATGGATGGATGGATGGATGGGAACGTGGAGTGTCATCTGCAGTGTATATCACATAATGTGTCCCAGCCTTTACTGCCGCTCTCTTTTCTTTTTTTCCTCTTAAACTGTTACGAGAGCCCTTTTGGTTTTCTTTTTTCTCCCCCAAAAACTATGAATGAATTAAAAGTAAGGCCACGAGGCGGTAATGCCCTTTCATTCACACAAATAACTGTAGCGAGACATTATGAGTGCTGAGACTTGTTGGGAATGATGAAGCTTTAGCTGAAGGGCAGTAGTCAGTAGTCTCCCACATCCTGTCAGGGAAAGAAAAAAGAAAAAAACATCTCAAAACATAATTGAGTTAATCACCACCATCTCTCTCCTCATTTCGCTGCTTTTCGTTAAGCAGCTCGTTGTTATCCCTCTCACCACATTAGAGACTTGTGGAAATGATTTTTCTTTTAAAAGGCGGAACACAGTTTGACTGTCAGTGGTGCGGCGGGCGTCACTCAATGATTGACATTTGGTCAGTGGCTACTGTTCATTGTGCTTACTGTTAGAATGGATGAGAGGAAAAGGCCGGCCGCACGGTGTTGTATTTCACTACTTATTTACACTGCAGCAGGATTTCTCCATCTGTGGATGCATAGACATTGAATGGAATCCACAAATGAGTCAGATTGGACTTTCCCAGCTGTGCAGAGGTTTGGCGTTGTCTGCTGTGCCGGTGCAGGGATACTGGAACTGTTTTGACTTGGCGAGTCCTTCCTGAATTGAAACAACTCGTAAGCTCCACTGCTGCAGAAAAAAAAAGAAAAAGAAAGGCTTAAAATTCTATTGGTCCCCTGCGCAAAGTGTACCTCATACTCTCTCTGTTTATGGCAGGACCCCTCTCCCCTTCACCTCACCCCATTTTGTCTCTCGCTCTGTATATATCTCCCTTTCTGTCTCTCATCTCCTGTTCCACCACATTTTACACCTCCTCCACCCTGCCTCCTCTGTGGTTTCAGTTAAGCTTATTCCTGTATTACCCCAAATCCCCCCCCAGTTGGCCACGTGTGGAGAGCCGAGCCCAAATGTCACAAAGAGAACATGATACCAACTTAATAGGTCGGCATTGTCTGGAGAAAGGTCAGAGTGTTCCTCGGGCCCGGCCAGTCTTTGCTCCCGGCCGGATGAGAACGTGCGTGTTGCGCCTGAACCGAAGGTAAGGACATTCTTAAAGAGTCTCTCTCTCTGTCTTTCTCCCTCTGTAAGGCAGACTTATGTCTCCAGGCTGATACAGCATCTGTGCTTTGTTAAACATATTACTGTTACGCAAGAATCTGGGGCAAAGAACAACAACACTTGCTAAATATTTTGTTTATTGAAGTTAAAAATGCGTTCAATTGCGGTCATGAATCCCGCATGAGAACCCTTCACTCTGATTAATCATGAAAACAAAGCAGCCTTTAAAAGGAAAATAAACCCCAGGCAGGCCACTGGTGGAGAAATCGCCTTCAGTGTGTACCTGACTAGGTTTGGATTCGGGCCAGAACTGGGCCAGGAAAGCAGGTCAGGGGGTGCTGTTCTGCGGGAGATCTGTTTGGAGTCTGCTCCGTGTGTGTTTTTGTGTTTAGCGCGGTTTAGTCAGTCTCCGATTTACAAACATTTAAGGCCCCGCTGCTGCGCTGTTTCATTTTTCATTTAGTCGCAGCCCAAGGCCATGTCCCAGATTGGAGACTGCTACCCAGCACACCGCTGCACTCCGCTCCGAGCCGCTCCCCTCCTCATCGTCTGGTCTGGTCTGAGGAGATGAGGACCTGCCGGTGACCCCATAGCCTGCAACACACACACACACACACAGACACACACACAGACACATACACACACACATTCTTGCACGTTTCTATATGCACGCTTAGGAAAGCAGACATATTTCTGCTCGTGCACACAAACACACAAGATCAGGGGCCAAGAAAACACAGACAGATAGGCAGACAGGACACACACACACAGACAACATGCGGAACAAGCCGTCTAATTCCACTAATACGAAAAAATCTGCAGACACAGACAGGTATGACACTACAAACACAACGAGAGACATTACACACACTCTAGTGCAGAGTTATGTGTTTAGGAGGGTTAACTCAAACACACAGGCAGACAGATGCACACACACACACACACACACACCCTGAGACACCTGATAACCAGTCACATGCCATACTGCACGGTCCCACATACACACACAAACATGTATAAACAAACACAGATGCATGACCACCACATCTGAAACCGACCCGCACCAAAACACACACACATACATACACGCACACACACACACACAGGAGGCACAAGTGTGTGCACACAAACACACACCTGTGGTTTTGAGCCAGCGCACACAGAGAACTCTTTAGTCTTTGAGCTGTCTGTCCCACTTAAAGTGAGCGCCGCTTGTGAAGAGGACCTGACAGACAGAGAAAACACACACACGTACACACCTCGCACACACACACTGCGATGAGCACACTGCTGGAGCAGAAGACCTGACTAAGCTGAATTTCCCCCTGCTCCCCTTTCCTATTTTCCATCTGCCTCAGCGTAGGAGAACCTGTGTGGGGAAAAATAATGCCCACCATACACACGCCATGCTTCACTTTCTTTACTCTCGCTGTGACACACACACACACACACACACACACACACACACACACTGCTGACTGCTCCGTCAATAACTACAGTTTCTTTCTGCGTTCTGTTTGCTGACTTCTTTCCGTGCAGCCTCTCACTATTCTGTCTTCACTCCTTCCCCCCAATTTCATCAACTCCAACCTTATCTCTCGTCGGTACCCCTATCTCCTCCATCTCTTCCCCCCCCCCATCCCTTTGTCATTTCTGTGGTGCTGTGTGGTTGACCAACAGCCAGGGGAGAGACAAGTGCAGGAGTGCCGGCCAAACTTGCCTGCCTCTCCGCCCAAATTACATGGGACAGTCCCAATTACCCTGTGGCCAACCAAAGCATTTCCTGGGTTAGCACTGGTGACGCGTGCCCCCCCTTTGCTGTGGTTACAGGGGGTGTCATTAGACGCTTGTTTTACTGCAACCCCAAGAACGTGCCCGCCGGCCGCATCCACGCCACGGGAAGCAGGGCTGCAACGTTCCAATAACTTTGCTGAGCCTGATGGATGACAAATGGAAGAACGTTAGGGGCAATGCTGGAGCTCGTAGTAAAATTCCTGCCGGCCAAGAGGGAGATGCAAAGGGAACGTTGCAGGGAAAATAAGAAATTCTAGACGAGCCGCTTTGACTTCTGGGAAGCAGATAAGTGTGAGCCGTGTGTTTTTGTGGGATTTCAAATCACTGGGATTAGATAAAGAAGGCTTTCTGGACAGGTTATCCCTGGTACTAAGCAAGGTGTAAAGCACGGATGTGGAGAGGGTAAACAATATACTCTGAGAGGTTTGGCTGGACAGCAATGCTGAAGGCTGGAATTTTACAAAACAGGCTGCAATAACGCACACAGCTGTGAGAGAAACACAAAATGGGAATAAAGACAATTCAAAAAGGAGGGAAAATGATGTTGTAGGCTTTTTACCAGACACATAAATGTATGTGCAGGCCGCAGAGTGAGGGTGCAAGTGACGGAAAAATAAATAATAACTATTTACTCAAGTACTTAGATAACTTTGCTGTGTTTCCATTTGATGTTGAATTTATAATTCTTTCACTGTGCATGAGAGGTGTACTAAACTTTGTACTACATTCTTTGGACAGCTCTATTTAGAAGTGACTTTGCATATTAAGTTGTTATATTCATAAAAATACCTCTAGCCTATAAAATATGATGCATCATTATTAATTTAACAGCCCAGAAGTTTACAGAGAAGATCAAATTATCTCCACGTCGACACGTCTAAAGCCTTTAAAGGTGCTTGTTACACACCACTGTATTAGTAATTATAATCTAATAAAAGTATATATTTAATCATATGAAATATTGAAAAATGCCTGTTCTGTATAATCAGGGCACTTATTTTATGTTTACAGGATTACACAAAAACTACTAAACAGATTACCACAAAACGTGGATGGAGGATGGAGGATGGAGGATGGGTCTCGGCCCAGAATAGACTGCACTCACTTTTGGTGTGTATCTGAATAAAGGGACAGATCAAGGAATTTTTTCTAAGTTTCTTTAACATTACAGAATCAGGCGTATTAAGGTGGCTTCTATCTATGAGTGAGTACAAATAGGGGGCTGTCTTGGCTTGGCGGAGGTATGCATTCTACCGAGCGTCATTCTACATTTAAGGTCCAATTTGTAATAAAAGTTTATTTTTGAGTCTCATTCCCAACTCGACCAACAATGCCAAATCGTCACTATTTGACAAGCTGGGAATGAGACTCAAAATCAACTTTCCTTGGATCACCAGTCAACATCATTTTCCTGGCAGATTTCGTGCTTGATGGCAAAACCAAATTGCATCTTGAAAGCAAGGCTTTTAGGGAACCAGTCTAAATGCTGCTGGCGTCTTTACTGTAAAGCCAAAACATTGCGCAATCAGCATTTATTTCATAACGATAATTTAAAGCAGAAAACTTGTTTATTGCCAATTTTTCAAACTTTTTGGGACTTTTACGTGTAATAGAGTCTCTTAACATCGTAGCGTTACTTAAGAATGTCATTATGACTTGCACAAGACACACTGTCCATGTCCTACAGTGTGTCATAGCAAAAATTGAAAACATAAACCAAATTGCCATTTTTTCTTAAATTAGAACCAAACAAAGGAGAGTATGGGGAGGGGCTAGAAAAAGAGATGAATCTCAAGTAGGAAAGTAGGCAAACGGAGAGAGGAAAGAGTAGGCGACTGACGCACGGAGCGGGATGAGGGTTTGGAGGGGGCGTCTGGCGAGAGGCGGAGTGACGTAATGGATGAGAGGGGAGAGGGATTAGCTGAGTGACAGAGATGAAGGGATGCTCTCTGGTGTCATGAGTCCTCACTCTCACTCCGTCCATCATTCAGCGAGTGGGAGCGTCGCGGGGCTCGGGGAGTGTGTGGCAGCTGTGCATGTTAGCTGTGTGCAAGTGTATGTGTGTGTAATCAATTTGTTTGCATACATTTCAAAGTCTGTTTATGCACGTGTGTACAGTATGTATTAATAGTCTGTCTGTCAATCTGTCAATATTAACGTGCACCATGTGTCTGTGTACAAATTGTGTGTTTTATGTTTGTATGAAGTGTGTGTGTATATGTGTGTGTGTGTTTTGTATGCATGTGTCTACATGCAATGTGTCTACTCCTCGTTGCCCATCTGGTGCTGCTATGCTGTGCTGCACAGCCAGCTCTCTAATAGCTCCAATAAGCCTGTGGTTTGCTGCCTCATACACACACACATATATACACAGATATGTACACACTGACGCATGAACACACACACACACACACATACTTACACAGTTAACACAAACCTTTACACACATGCCTCCTCTCGCTGTTATTCCTCATCCAAGAGAAAGAGGCCGAAAAATGACCATTTATTTACTTTGAGCTGTGGGGCTGCGGCAACACCGCCTGCCAGCACCAGAGGAGAGAAAAAAAAGAGTCAAAGAGCGAAACAGAGGAGGGAGTAGGAAGGCAAAAGGTAGGCGAACAACAGAAGAGGACAGAGGGAGGAGCGGTGGACGAACAAGAAAAGAATGAGCCAGAAGGAGCCACAGGTTGAGAGCGAGGGAGCGAGTCTGCTGGTGGATGTGGAGCAGCGAGCTGTGGTTTGGTCCAGTGTAGCGTTTGGTTGTGTTACAGTCTGGCTGCGGCTTGTGTGGGTTGGGTTGAAAACGAGTGGGGGAAACAAACCTGGGCAAGAAAAAGTAGCTGAATTCACTCGGAGCACTTGAAAGCACCAATCACAAGCGCTTAATAAACGTATCTTCCAAGGGATTTTGGTGCGCGCCGAGGTTGTGTAAGTGACTGATGAGACGAATTAAGGTTCACCTCATCTATTGCAAATATTTTGAGTTGTATTTGTGTTTATCCAAGTCTGCTGGAGGGAGCGCGCCGCCCTTCACGGCCGGCTCCTGGCTGAGGCCGTTGGGGCTCCGCTCAGTAGCAGAGTGTCTTTCCAGCTCGCAGGGCCGCACTGGGTCCAGGTCCAACAAACTGAGAACTTATTTACATTCGCGGGGGGAAAAATGTGCCTTTTCAAATATGCCTTACAAGCCATTTCTCGCCAGAAAAATATTTCTGCACATGTAAACAGGACAAATTGTCAACTTTAACTTTGACGTGATTCCCCTGGATGTGGTGGATTACGCTCAGATTCAAAGCCAGGTTGTTCCAGTTTATCCGACAAAACAGGTCTCTCTTCAACTAGATGTTTATTTGAATGCCCCTTGGGAAAAGGCAGGTGTTGCCAGTGTACACAGGCCTAATGTGGTTTGGGGAGTTTACCTTCGAGCACAAACTACAGGTGCCTGTAGGAGTGTGTGTGCTGCGCTGCACACAAGATAAGATGCCCGAGATGGGAGGAAAGCATATGTCCCACAACCCCCTGAGCAATGATGTCCAAGGCTGCAGAGATGATACAACTGGATTGACTGACTGACACACACACACACACACACACACACACACACACACACACACTGCTCTATTCCGAAGGCCAAGGTTGCCACAGTTACCTGCTCTCTGTTTCTGTTCCCTCTTCCGCTCTTTTTCATCCCTCTCTCTCTCTCCCTCCCTCTTCTTCTGTTAATCTGTTCCAGAGCATTGTGATCGCATGGAAAAAAACATAGCAAGTGCACATATTTCCCCCTTAGCCAAGAGTGAAAACACACACACACACACACAGGGTTGGGGATGGGGATGGGGTGAGGGCGGCTGGGAGAAGGGGGGGTGCATGATGGGGAGAAGAAAAAAAAAAGCGAAATAAACTGTTTATTCAAAGGCAGCGCTGAGCCCTTTTGTTGTGGTGGGGACCTGTCTTTTATTAGCAGCCTGAAAAGCCTTCAAAGGCTGGAAAGACAGAGGACATGCCAACAGACGAGTGTATACAAGGCAGAGGAGAGGGGAGGGGAGGTGGAGGGGGGTAGATGTGAGAGAAAGGGGGGGACGGTGAAGGGGACAGGGCAAAAAGGTTTTAGAAAGAGGCAAACGAATAAAGTCTGGGGACATGAATGGGTAGAAAGGTCTCGCAGGGGGGAGGCGGAGGAGGTGATGGAGGGTTGAGAACTTGAGATGGTGCCACTGGCAGTGAGGACACAGAGCGAAGGCCAGCGCAGAAGGAAAAGGGGGGGTGCTGGGACTCTTCCAGATGGACCATAATATGGGGAAACTGTTCCGAACTGTTCTCATATGTTTGCAGCTTTTTACACTGGCAGGACTTTCACAGCGTCTTGTAACTGATTTTGTCAGCATGTGTGTGTGTGCATGTGTGTCTGCTGGGGAGGTTAAGAGGAGAATGATGTTTTATATCAGACCTTGATAGTTGAGAAAAAAGTCCTGGCAGATACTCTGTGTATGTGTCTGTACCTAAATCTGTACACAGTTATGAGTGTGTGTTTGTCAGCGTGCTGTGTGGTAGGTGTTTGTGTGCATAAACTTACACGTGTTAGCGAGATGGATGTATTTGGGGATGGCTTGAAGAGGCAAAGGAGACATTCCGTCATTGCGTAACCTCATCTCTTATCTCTGCTCTCAAAGCAAACTGTCAATGCTACGTTCCCGTCTCCCCCTCTCTCCCCCCTCTCTGTATCTCTCTTTCTGGATCAAGTCTTCAAGGGCACAACCGTTTTGCTTTCCTCCTCACTCATCCTGCTTTCCATCTCATCTCCTATTCAAGTTTGTCTACTTTGGAAAAGTGCTGTTAAAGTCATGTGGCCACTATGATCCAACCTTAAAGCACTGTGTGCGTGACAGTGTGTGTGTGAGCGTGTGTGTTCGTGCGCGCGCGTGTGTGTGTGTGAGCATGTGTGTGTGTGTTTGTGCTGAAACATAAAAAATAAGCTGATGGTATGAACCACGTGTGTACGTCTGTGCATAATGCGTGCAATCTATTTTAGCGTTTGTCTGTTGTGTGTTTGCGTGCGCCCGCCCGTGCACAGTGACCGCTCTTGAAGCTGAATCAAAGTGCTCTGCTTTCAATAAGAGTCACAATCAGCAAAGTGGCAGCAAGCAATGACATCACTGCAGCTGGGTCCCCAGCTGGAGCACAGAAAGGACTTTGGCAAGTGTGTGTGTGTGAGTGAGTGTGTGTGAACGTGTGTGTGTGTGTGTGTGTGTGTCTAACAGAGTCAAAGACCAGTGTACGCATAGTTTATTTGTAATATGCATATTTCATGCAATTCGTAAACTCTGCGGTGAAGCAAGATGCAGGCAGGTCTGTGCCAGTGTCGAACCTTTCCTCGCCGTGTTCATGAGAGTGTGTGTGTGTGTGTGTGTGTGTGTGTGTGTGTGTGTGTGTACGGTGGCTGAGAGCGTAAGTGAGATTTCCAACCTCAGTCGTCCCCATCAGTCTCTCTGCACATTCTGTGCCGTGTTTCTATTGGAGCAGACAGTGCTGCGGTGAGAAAAACAACAGGAATTTCATCTGTCATTGATTAAGCCCATTAACGGTGGTGTCTGATGTCTTTTACACTCATTCCACACACACCGACACGCAGCTGCACTCACAAACACACAAAGTCACACACACACACACACACACACACACACACACACACACACACACACACACACACACACACACTCTCACCCTGACTCCCCCCTCACTGCACTGCTACCAAGACTACCATACAGTAACGGACACACCATGGAAGATCATCAAGATCCACACCATTACTGTGTGTCTTTTATGTGTGTGTGTGTGTGTGTGTGTGTGTGTGTGTGTGTGTGTGTGTGTGTGTGTGTGTGTGTGTTTGTGTTGGGTGTGAATGGATTTTCACACGCTAAGTCATGCAAGCCGGAAAATACTGATCATAAACTTCCAACCAGCATGAGCAACCAACAACCCCACAGAGAGCCAACACACACACACACACACACTGGAGGCGCAAGCTACTGACGCGTTTAACGCACAAGCATCTACACACACACACACACACACATTGTAAACTGCGCTCGTATGAACAAACCATGCTTTCAAACACACACACACACACATAGGACACAGCCACTGAAAACACACTGCTACTGAGCATACCGCGCAACCAGACACTCCAAACTCACTAAACAAATGTCTGATGTTGTCACTCTGGTATTTACCACACCACCACTGTCAGTTTATAAGCCAGCCTCACTACTTTGAATGTGCAAGCATTGTGATTTTAGCTGCGTGCTGAAAGTACAGCTCACATAATATGACAGTTATTGGTTGAAAACAGAGCATGAGTGCTACAATTCCACTACGTCGGCATGGTTTACGTCTCTGTTTGACTGTAAAATGAAAACAGAGATGAAAGAGCTCATGTGTTATCGGTGTAAATATAGTTGTTTTCATCACCAAAGATACTCTGAGCACTCTGTCTGTTTGATGTGCTCTCTGCACAAACCCCAAAAGTCGTTGTTAGACACGGTGAAAAAACCACCCTGAAAACTTCTCTCCTTCATGATATTCAAGTTTCAAAGGATTCTGCCCAAATGACTTGGAATCTACAAAAAACATTGCGCTCCAGGTCCACTTACTATCTTTTTCTTGTCCTTTCAACGATATCATCAGCTTGAGGTGCCTCAGCTCTCACCCAAATCTGAAACTTCAGTCTCCAGGTTTTTGTATCTCACCTGTGTGACATCTCTGTATCGGTGAGCAAACTCGATACGCTGAGGAGGAGATATGATTGAAAGCTTCAGAAAACGCTGCCAAGCGGACCTTGGGTTAAGAATATTTTTGTGGAACTACTGTGGTTCCATGTCGAGAATCGACTTTCACGCTGGGTTTAAAATCTGATCTGATCCTTCATGCTGATTATACAAAACTGTAGAAAACGATGTATGAGATGTTTTAAGGGCTCCATTTGATCTAATGGTGCAGCCAACAAAGTGTCGTCTTGGGTTTAAATAATTTACCCAGTGCTGTAAATGTCGGAAATTGTTTCCAGTGCCATTGTCAAAATGTCCAATATGTTTTGATGTACTTACATTTTAAAGCAACACCAGGATGCAGGAGGCTGATCAACAAGAGACGAAAAAAACATCAATCAACAGAAAAATAGTTCAATGAAATGAAAAGACAAAAGTAGGCAAATGTTAAAAATACAGTTGTGCGACGAATTGAGACAAAAAACAACATTAAGTGTCTAAGTAAGATCTTGAGCCACTACAAGCTGCAAAAACAGCTTTAAACTTGGTGTCTAAACTCCATCACCATCAGACCCGAAGACATAAAAAACAAAAACCATTCAGTGACCCAAGGAGTTGCACCGAGCCAATTTGCCCTCTTTGACAGATCTGCCCCTCTGGAGGAAATGAAAAGGTTGTCGTGGCTGTATGAATGCAAGTGGCCTACAACTGATACAAGTTAGACCAAATTAAATTTGTTTAAAAAAGACACACAAAAAAAAAACTGATGCAAAGCGATGCCCTATGCCTGAGTTATTTCAGGTTAAGACAAGGCACCTATCTAAATGAATAGGGAGGTAGCCAGAAGTTCACTTTCAAAGGTCATGGACATAAAAACTACATGTATAGAATCGCCATTTGAATCTGATAACGACATTGGTGACTTTGGTGACTTTGCCCAACAAAAACGTCTGAAATGCTTTCTTTCCGCATGGTTTCACAACACCAACTCTTTTTTTACAGCTTAATACAGAATGGCTTTCAAAAGAGAGCTTGACAAAAATGCTTAAAAGTTTAATGTCTTACTTGTGAATGACCTCACCTTGCCTTGTAATCTTGTGCATTATCAGTATATTGTCCTCTTCACTGCTTTTTAGAAGTCTGTCTGCAATTCAATGAATCTCAACTGTTAGCCGCAACAATGTGATTGGCTCATAACTTTCCCGATTCTGGCATGACACATTTCATGCAGCCGATTTCAAAATGCAAAATAACTCCTTAGTTACGACAAAGTTTGCATTATGTGGAAGTATCAGGATCTGATGGTTTTGACTTTTGATTTATGCCAGATTAGGTGTCGCTAGTGTAAATATGAACGCTACATGTTGCATGTGAACGCGATGCCAAGTTAGTGTGCCTCAGCATTCCGAACACCCACTTTTCCTTCTTTCTAGCTTGCGACATGAGCTGCTAGCTTTGTTCTTGAACACGCTTCCATCAGCACATTATACATTTTCAACCAACAAACAGATGTAGCTGATAGAAGTCACCTTATTCTTTCAGTTTTCAGTTTAAGAGCAAAGGACCCTCAAAATGTCTGTGCACGTCCCTGCGGTGACCCCTCGTGCCCTCTGTGGAAGCATCTGCATCCGTTAAGTTTCTACATTCAGGTTTCTTTAATTTGTCTCCCATCTGCGTATGGAAAATGTCAATTATCAGCTTCATAGGAATGTTCATACAGCCATGAGTCTTGAGTGAAGGAGACGCTTCTTAATTGCCGTGCAGCGTTTCAAAATGTGTGGGAATATATTTTTTGGCTTTGCTCTATACAAAGGAATTTAAATGAAGATAATTTAGTTGTGTATAATATGAGTCTCCCTGTTCTTTTCCATTTTCACCGTTTAATCCAATATGTAGTTGTTTGGGTATTTATAGCCTCCGAAGTTTCCTTTCACTTCGGTCAGCGCAGTTCTCACCAGATCATTTGGATCCAGAATAGTTCCCTTATAATAAAAATCATTTTCCTCCAACTGAGCTGAATACAGGCTATTGAGCTGAAGAGAATAATTTGACCAAATGGTTGTCTACCAGCTGTCACTACTTGATTCATTCATTTTTTTTTTTATTGCAGAAGCAAGAGGAGAGTTATGACTTACAAGATATAAAAATAGAGCTTTCAAAACTTGTGAATTTATCTGACTGCAGTTTAATCATCCGACAACCCAACTGCAAGTCTCGAACAAGTCAGAGGGGGAAAAATATTATCTGTATGATAAAAATTTACATTGGCAAAGCTCTTTACGGCGCTGCGGTTAGTCATACTTCCAGCGACAGAATAGAACAGAGGGTAAAGCAGAGCTGAACACAAAGCATACGGTGGAACAGGAGAGGAGAGTGAAGCCAACAGCAGAGACCTGGGGGAACGGAGCGGCGATGAGGGACGGCTACCAGAGACACCCAGCAACTCACATGGGCATGCACAGCAACCCACACACACCGGTTCACAAGGGCTATAAAAAACACACACACGATTACACACATAGATACACAGCGCAGGAAAGGGCACCCGTGCAAACACGCGCCCCATCCGACAAACAACACACCTGTAGTGCACGCGCAATCCGCGTATTTGTTCCAGTACACACTGAACACATAAACTCAAGCTTGTTACCACAAATCCTTTTCTTATCTGCGTATTTCTTCTCATTTTTTTTTCTCCCAGCTTCCATCTCTGCCCCTTCTTCTCCTTCTTCTTCTATCAAATTCCAGGCATCCGTCACATTCCATATTTCCATCACGGGAGACAGCCCCACGGCCTTGCCGCTCTCCAGAAGTCCAAAGCTCTGTCCAACACACCAGTCTGACTCCAGAATGCTGTCATGTGCTATAATTTAGCTCTTTCCAGGACGCTTTACTTTCCCTCTGACTGTCACTTCCCATACATCACTGTCATTCAGCTCATCTGTCGGGGGTCTGGGAAAAGGGCTGCGGGTGACTGAGCAGAGGTGTCATCAGATTCCTGTCTGAGGCTTTCACAGTTGTTGTCAGACACACACACACACACACACACACACACACACACACACACATCTGACCCGAGTCTAAATGACAAAGGACAGAGGTTAAAGGCAGGTGGGCTTACACTGAGCGAGAGGTTGAAAAGAGGAAGGTAGTAAGTGATAGAAGCCAACCAAGAGAAGTGTGAGCGAGGGGGAAAGAGCGTGAGAGAACGAGAAGGAACGAGCAGAAAAGGGAGAGTAAAACAACAGGCAAAGTGGGAGAGAAAAGGAGAGGGAGAAAGCCTCCGGAGTGCTTTTTCGCTCCAACGGGACAAAAGGTTACAGCATGACGGGGGTAGGTGTCAGGTGATGTGTGACAAGTCCAAATTAAAGATGACATAATGGCGGGGGCCCGGATGGGGTCCAAACTAGGGGCTGCCTGAGACTGAGGGTGGGGGCAGACCGTGGCAACCGAGTCGAGCTGGGCCATGCTGGGCTGGGCTAGGCTGGGGCTGGGCAGCAGGGGGCTACCCTGCAGGCTCCTCCATATGGAACGCGTTAGCCTAGCGATTGCTAATGAAATGCAGGCTGACGTCAGGCAGACACCCACCCATTGTTTTGCTGCTTAATTTGTTATAATATTTGTCTTACAAATGAGGATTTTACCAGGACAGAGGAAGAGTGAGAGGCTGCAGCTGCAGATGAACAGAGGTGGGCGAAGGGTATTAGTGCAAGAGCCCGACGTTGAGGCCGCAAATGGGTTTTTGAGCGCTCGCGGTAAAGGTGGAAAAAAGCTAGGGGACTTAGCATAAGTGCTAGCAGCAGAAGAGCCAAGGCTTCAGCTGTCTAAGTGGGAGGTATAGTGACCGGAGGACTAGCATGGGTGGGTGCGCTGGGAAGGGAGGGGCCGCTGTGAGAGGCTCAGAGTATGTGTTAATTGCATATGGAAGTTTTTAAGCATCAACAAATGTTTGTGCATTACTCACAACAATTTGTTTTAAGGAATGCATCATCCAGGTTACTCCTGCAGCTGCACGCCTGTTAAATGCATCCGTATTTACACTCAGTCCAGTAAGTGTTATTTTTCGTAATTCTTTCTCCTCTCTCTCTCTCTCTCTCTCTCTCTCTCTCCTTCTCTCTCTCTCACCCTCTCTCTCTCTCACCCTCGCTCTCTCTCCGAGTCCATTCACCCAGTTTCCAACATACAGAGAGGTCTTCCGAAAATAGGCTCAGTGAAGCAAGTTAAAGAATGCTTTTGTTATTCCAAAAGGACTTGTGCTGTAATTGACCACCACCTGGGCATCTGGCAGAAGTCACAGTGAGCCGGAGAGAAGAAGGAGGATGCAGAGGGAGAGGAAGGAGCAGTGGACGGAAAGAATGAAAGAAACAACAAAAAAGGGGAGATGAACAAATGGAGAATGGGGGAAAGAAAAGAAAGGAGGAGAGATTAATGGAGGTGGGGGTGGGGGTGAATGATGGAAAGTGTGTGTGCTGTACCCCTCTCTCTCTCTCTCTTTCTCTCTCTCTGTCTTTCTCTGTCTCCTGCTCTCCCACTCTGACATGTCAATTCGAAGGTGCTTTATTGGCGTGAGTAATGATGGGAGGTGTTGCCAGGGTAATTACATAGCACATTAAAGGGTTTCATAAACATTACAGTTCCTCCTCTGCCCGGTGGCAAGGCTAAAGGGGCAGGGAGGGAGGAAAAAACAGAAATGAGGGAAGCGGACACAGTGAGCGGCGAGCAGAGGCAGCACAAAGGAGAGCGGTAGAGGAGGATGGAGGAGTAAAGGGCACTTCTTGGAGGGGGGGGCACGAAGAAGGGAGGAGTGTGGAAGAGATGAACAGAAAGGACGACAGGAGTGAAGGTTACCATGATCATGGATTCCATCGCTGAGCGCCTGAACATGAAAAAGGAAGGAAAAAAAACAACATGCTGGATCGGCGTCCAACACAAGCCACAGCTGCAATTCACATCATTATGCATGGACAGCACTGGATAACTCTCCCTCTCTCACACACACACACACACACACACACACACACACACACACACACACACACACACACACACACACACACACAGCCATGAAACACTCATCCACACAACTTTGTGCATACCCTTGTTGACACAATCTTTGCATGCGCTCGTAACCATTCACACTATAGCCACAAACCCCACACACTCAGCTGTGCACAGTCTGTCACTGAGGGGTCATGACACCCTCACTCAACCAAACATACACAACCACAAGGACCATAATTAAACAAACATCCACGGAGCCGCTGAGCACTGCATATTTATGTACAACCTCATTGGTCGAAAGCAATTATCTTCTTCTTCTTCTTCTTCCTCCTCTCTGCCAATCAGTGTCAGACGGCATGTAGTGCCAGTCCCACAGTAAATCGAGTATTTCCGTCTTTAATGTGCAGTGCTGTAGCATTCTATCTCTACTGTCTTGCATTTAAATGTCAGATCAGCTCTAGTTGAACTTTATTTCTGTCTGTGGTTTCATTTTATTGGGCCGGTCAGAAGTTTTTGGCCCCCGCGTGAGCTTCTGTCATGAGTTACTGATAATGCTGATATACGATCCAGGTGCATGAAGATGGTGCTCAGTATGTTTTTTACATACCACTTCATCAATGCAAAGTGTCCAAACTTCAACAAGTAGTCTTGCCAGATGGCACAGAGGTGAAGATGAGACAGCCTTGCTGCTGGATTGCATATGTTGATGCATCTAAGGTCGATGTTGTGCACTTGGTTAATATGAAAGGCACACAGATGTTTTGGATCAGTCGATTTTTCTGGCAAAAAATCGTCCGCAGCGATGACGATAACCTCTTGAGGCCACTGAATAACATCCATAATGAGAATCGTACGACGTATCCCGTAGCCCAAACAGGACGACTACCTGGGTACGATTCACTCTGTAAAAACCAGGTTTTGGCCTAACAGTGACAGGCTATATTGCATGAATAATCACTCTGACACAAATCCAACGCAGCATCAAACCCTCCAACTTGAAAGTGTCAAAGTAAAGTTATTCCAGCACTTCAGCTGGTCTAAGTATAGAGACAACAGCTGCAATGGATTCTGGGTGGGAGGAGAGTAAATGTTCATATTCGCTGGATTAATCTTGCTAAGCGAGAGAAGGGAGCAGGCTGTGCACCACCAACATCGCCGCTAATAAAAACAATATTTTGCTTTTCTCTTCATCTCGGCCGCGGCTCACTATCGCACAAACGGCCCGCCGCTAATTAATTCCTGCTCTTACTTAGTTGCAGCTGTCGATTCTCTCATCTTGCAGACGCGGACAAGTGGCGAACAGGTTCTCATTTCAAAGCCCGGCACACTGTACACATTCCTTGACTTTGCATGGGCCCCCCTGTCATCAAAGGGCCTTTATTAAGTGTCTCATACATTTATACATTGGGGAACAGTTTAAACTTGGCCCGTGATTAACAGACAGAGGATATCTATCCCAGAAACCAATGTTAGGCTGACATCTCAACATCTGATGTGAAGTTTAAGGTCCATGTCTGCAGGTATTAATCAAAGCCACAAGCCTCTCTCTCCCCGCAGAGATCCCACATATACACAGGCCTGCCTTCCCGCTCCCTCCTCCCATCCAAACATATACAGCCCATTCCTTATAGACGGAGCTAATTGGACACAATCCACTGCACTTGACACATCTAAGAACTCCAAATCTGTGCAGTGTCACCAGAATGATGGATTGCATTTATACTGTTCAAAGTTTTCACAGTGTCAAACACTTTAGAGTACACAGCAGGGGGGACGATATCGCCTGTCTGCCAACTTGCTTTGACTTGCATCCAATCCAAGGACTATCTAAACGCCACTCACACCTCCACACGCACACAGACTCGGTTATAACGAGTCAACAATGGGCCAGCGGCTCAGAACGCTCCGAGCCCTGCATGTGGTTCCACTCCAGTCACCCATAACACAGAGTCCAGCACACCATCCCTCTCCTCCACGATGACCTTGGGGTCAGGCCAGAATGCCCTCATATAATGAGAGTGCTGTTTGGGGATTTGTTGGACTGTGATAGAGAAAGGGCAAGCACACGCAATGCACCCTGGGTCTTTGTCTGGGTGCTGACGGTATTGACGAGCGCTGATCGATGTTAATTGCTAGACAGAATGGCCATATTGACCAGGCTCCCTGGATGAAGAAGCCTGCAGGCCCAGTCAAAGGGAGAGAGAGAGAGAGAAAGCTACTGGGCCCAGACCTACAGCAGCTACAGGGCCCCAGACACACACACACACACACACACACACACACACACACACACACACACACACACGGGTCTCATTCACTTTAATGAGTCGAGAGAGGAGCACAAAGGCATAACGTCCATCAATGCCAAGTCTATTCAACACAACAGAGGGTATATGCAAAAAAAAAATAGGTGTCCTGTTGTGTGTCTCTTTGTGTGTTTGTGCACATGTGAGTGTGCATTTATGGATGATGTGTGTGTGGCAAAGTTGGTCCGCATGAAAGTAAGACGGGCGTTTGAGCATGGAGGGGAAGGGAAGGGGACATCCACGTATGCGAGGATGTGTGCGCACATAAGTTTGTGTGTGTGTGTGTGTGTGTGTGTGTGTGAGTGTGTGTGTGTGTGTGTCTTAGCCAAGGATCAATAGGCAGGAGCTGCAGAGGCAAAGACATGGGCGATCAATACGCTGGCTGCAAATAGAGGGAGGGACAGAGCGAGCAGATAAAAAACAGCCGGGGAGATTAAAGAGACGGATAGGGAGGACAGAAAATGAATGAGAAAGAGTGATGTGACAGAAGGAAGGGGGGGGGGGGCTGGTTGCTTGAAACCTTGTTCTGTCTTAACTTTGTGTTATTTTTTGTGCATTAAGATAAGGTGAGTGAAAGGACTTTCATTGCCAAACCAAAGGAATCTTAAAAGGAAGGAAGGGTCATTACGTCACCGAGACTCGTTTTAGTGCCAGACTGTGCTGTCAGCGTGTTGAAGTCAATGGGAGAACAACACATCTACGTCGCAAGCCTTCTGATGAAGAAACGCCTCCTGAAAACGGAGGAATACAGTTCAGATCAGATTTTTTTTTTCTCTCCAAATGATAGACAGGGCCGTTGATTATGTGATCGAATGGGGCAGGTCTGACCAAATATCACTGATCAGACGCTGCGAACAGGGGGTTCTCTTACTACTTGAGGGACAATAAAAACATCTGTCCTTAACCTTAATCTGAAGTGTGTCCTTTCATTTTCTGGAGACATTTCCTGATCAGAGGTCCAACTACATCGATGTGTTGGGTTTTAGTGTGTTTCTCCATGCATTTCCCATTGACTTCAGTACAGTTGACATCATAGTCTAGCACCAAAACGAGATTGTGATGTAATGACCCTTGATTTTCTTTGTTCCTGTTTCTTCTCCAAACCCAGGTAACGTTTTGGTTGCATGAGAGCCCACCTTCTTCTTCCCACAGAAGGGGTTGGCTGTGGTTCATTTTCTGAGCCGCAGGTACAGCTTTGTTTGGCGAGTATACGAATGTTTGAGCAACAATATGTTATTGTAACTGTCTATGATTCCAGATGTGAGTGGGGCTCAATCTAATTTCGTCCTTTATTTTCTTTTCGTGTTTCAGCCGAAACTCGTGCTCAGCCAAGGCAACGCACTGAGCTTTGTTTCCCAGAAGAATCTCAGTGTAGCATAAATTTTACAGATTTACAGTGAGACTAAGTTTGTCAGCATCAGTAACCTTTTGGAAAATCCACGTCCAAGTCTTCTCCTACCGTTAAATCAGGCTTTTCGTGCACAGTGCGAGACCGTCATCGGGCTCTGCTGCCTGTTATTTCTGACTCCAAAACCTCGTACCAAGATGTGCTACAGTCCCCGTTCTGAACTCTTCCATCTGGGCTTAAGAGTACCAGACTGGCCCCATACCTCATCACCAGAATGTGGTTCAAATCCCTCTCCACAACATTTACACTCGTGTCCCTTGCAGCCGTGCGGTGAGCAGCGAAAAAAGAAAAGAAAAAAAAAAGCGCCCAGACACAGGTGCAAAGACAGAGGGAGCCAGTAGTAGGAAAGAAGGCCAGAGGCTTGTCTATGGAGCATGACTGGAAAGGCATTCAACCACAGTACCCCTACCCAGCCCAGCTCAACCCTGTCCAGTTGCAGAAGTCTGTGTGTGTGTGTGTGTGTGTGTGTGTGTGTGTGTGTGTGTGTGTGTGTGTGTGTGTGTGAAAGAGTGATTTGAAAGTACAATGTTGAAAAGAATAAGCCTACACTTTGAGCCAAGATAACTGTCCCTGATGTATGAGGCCAACCCCCTCCCACCTCTATTACACACACACGCACACACGAACGCACAAATTGACTCTCTTTCCCCACCATTCTCTCTCTCTCACTCTCTCTCTCTCTGCGCGCTGGTGTGTGTGTGTGTGTGTGCGTGCGTGCGCGCGCGTGTGAATGAAAGGTATGGCAGGAGTGTTGTGTTGGCTTGGCTGACCGTCTGCGGTTGTGCGGCGGTGAGAGGGAGTTTTGGGAGCGCAGAGCGGGCGTTGCTGCCGAAATCCCTGAGAAATGTTCGTTTTGGATCCGTGTCCGTGCTTACATACCGCCCTCCCGACTGTCTCTCATTCTGCGTTTCATTTTTCCCTCTTAAGGTTTAACTTAAAAGTTATGAAATGGGGGAGTCAAAATACATCACTTGAAAGCGCGGCGGTGCTGCACAGTGTGTGCGTGCGTGTGTGTGTGTGTGTGTGTGTGTGCGTGTGTGTGTGTGTGTGTGTGTGTGTGTGTGTGTGTGTGTGTGTGTGTGTGTGTGTGTGTGTGTGCGCGCTGTCCTCCACCCTCCATCCTGAGGCCACTGGGGTTACAGGGGTGAGGTTATCTTCTGGGGGAGATAAAGGAGGGCAAGAAGTGCGCCCGGTCTGCAGACAGATGTTCACTTGTGTGAAGCAGGTGTCTTTGTCTCGTGAGGATCCTTGCAGAGCGCGAGGCGGTTGTTTCACGCCACTTTCTCCGACTTTTTCAAGAGCCCGGCTCATTTGCTCTGAGGTGCATTTTTAAATCGCGTTTTCTGGAAGCGAATTAATTCCTCCCGAAAAACCATGACATCATCCGAATTGTTTCCAATGCATCTGACTCGTGTCAGGAATTTCCACAAACAAATATCAGTTGAGACGAGGGCCGCAGATAATCGCCCGATTCGGGAAAAATGACAGTAACAAGTTGGTTCGGACTGTAAACAAGCGAAATTATCTCACCTCGTTAGCAGATGTTTCTCATATAGGACGGAACGCTTGTTAAAGGGGGATATTTTTTTGCAGTGTAAGTTGGGTCGGCATCGCATAGCGACTGACTAATCCCATTTTGATCCAATAAGTGTGCATGTGCGTGTGTGTGAGGCAGAGAGAGAGAGAGGGGGAGAGAGAGAGAGAGAGCGAGGTGGGAGGGGGAGAGAGGAGAGGAGAGGAGGGAGGGAGGATTGATCCGCGTCTGTTAAAATCTTGTTCTGGTTTTTCTTGGAGTGAGGTCTGTGCCTGCCGACGCGCCTCTCCTGTGCAGCCCCCCTCAACAAGAGCTTTTTATGGAAGGAAACCTTGGAATTTTCTGAAAGGGAGCAGGATCTGCATGATACCAGTGAAGTGGATAAAAAAAAAAGAACGCACGGCTGGGCTCTTTTTTTTTGCGTTCTCTCCTGCGTTTTCTCTTCTGGTGTCTGAATGAAACTGGGAGGCAAATATAAAGGGAAGAGGGACGGTGCAGGTTGTGGACTGGGAGTCGATCTGTCAGTGTGCTTTTGAGTAAACACGTTTTCCAGTGCGCCCCGTTTTTTAACTTTTATTTCTTCAGAAACTGGCGAGCTCGACTCCTCGCCTCTTGCACGCCGCGGAGTTTTGCCTTTTTCTCGGAACGAGGAGACTTTCGTGTTTTTTCCCCCTGCAGAGAAACTGCTTAAACTTTCTACGTTTAAAAAAATAAATAAAAAGATCGGATTGCATTTTCCCCCTTCAAACATTTCGGAGGTGATGTCATCGTGCTGTGTTTTGGCTGGTATTGTGTCGAGAGGGCGCAGAGAGGATTGCTGCAGCCAGGCGGTTACCAGCGGCTGAGGCGAGCGGGGAAGTCCGGAAAATCAGGTGCAAAGTGCGGCTGTTATTTCCTCGCTGTGTCGCGGGTGGCTGAGTCCGCCACCCAGTCACAGCTGTTCCCATCCTCTCCAGCCACCCCTCCCTCCCTCCCTCCCTCGTCTTTCTTTCCCCTTTATTATCCCCTCCCATTCTCATTCAGCACTCTCCATATACCCCTCTGAGCTGGACCGCTCCGGGACCTCATCACCCTCTCCGTCGGACACTGTTGGTCGGTGTCACCTGAGCCACAGACCCGTTGAGCCAGCGTGGGGGCGCAGTCATGACCGAGGCCGCCCTGCATTACCCTGCGCACGCAGAGCCCCCGTCTCCAGCTCGCCGTTTTCTCCATCAGCCAGCCCAGGTAGCCCACCTCCAACAGCTCCTGACCCTGGTCTGCTGGGACTAAACCTGCCTCCCGCTCCTGTCTTTGCCGGAACAAACACTCCATCACTTTCTTTTCTCACCTCACCGACAGCAGAAGTCATTTTGGAGAGCTTGCTGTTGCGCTGAAACATTACGCATTGGATTACGCAGAAGATTACGCACGCAGCGCATCTGTCCACGGGGCCGAGCATCACTCTGAGGGTCAGCGAGGTCGATTGGAGTTGGTTATCTGTCACGCGTGAGCGCGCTTTCACCTGTTCCCTCTCCTTGTCGGGGACGCGCAGCCTTTAAAGCCCTAACCTCCCCCCGTTTGCTCCCCCGCCCATTCGTCTCTCCACCGGTCTGGACAGCTGTTAGAGGTTGCCCGGCGGTCACAGTGGCACAGTTACCCCGGCCACACACCCCACATTGCCCACGCCCGCACATTCACCCACGCTGGGGGAACCGGGGCACGCCGCCGCCGATGCCAACGGGAGTGTTCGCTGACTCTTTGACTCTGCACAGCATCCAGCGGATTCAAAACACAGAGGGGAACTCTCCGGACTGTCGGACTGGCTCAGACCGAGCGAGGAGACTGTCTCTGGGCCAAGTTCCATAGTGGAGGGGGGAAGCAATGTGGTCCCTTCTTTCCACGCTGACCGTCTTGTAAGTCACTTTATCCTGTTCAAATCGTATTTATCCACTCTGGTCTTATCTCTGTCTGCAGTTGTTTAAACTAGTTTCAGGGCAGGCCTCGGGACAGATGAAGATGATGGAGAGGAGGGTAGCAGTGTCTAACAATTACATCACTCCTCATCAGTCCCCATAGAAAACATGCCATGGAAGGCCCTGTTTTGAATGGCTGACAGTTCAGGGTCACTGGGTCAGAGTCAGGGCCCTGTTACTCATAAAACCTGCCATAAACATCTCCATCACCATCTGCACTTACTTCAGGGATGGCCAAGCTGGCTTAGAAAAGGCCATTTTCCCATCGCCAAGAAAATGCTTCTTCTTTTTTTTTTTTTCTTCCCCCCCTATTGAAAATATTTCAGAAGTTGAGTCAAATAACACCGGCTTTATCTAGTGGGATAGGAAAATGATAAATTGCCAAGAGCAAATCTAAGGGAGGAGGATACAGACTCAGGGGGCTTGAGTTTGCCCATTCGAGGTGTGTCTTGTTAAAAGCCGAGGGATTTATTTTTCTTTCTTTGTGTCGGCTGTACTTCTCCCAGATGGCAGTCATCTCCAGATACTTCTCATTCCTCAGACAACCTGGACAGGGTGTGTGCTCCTGCTGCTGCTGCTGCTGCTGCTGCTGGTGTCTGCCTGACTTTCTCTCTCTTCGTCCGTGTCTCTCTCACACTGTCTCCACTTACCCACCTAACTGCCTACATCTGTCTTCCTGTCTTTGCCTATACCCCCGTTTTTTTTGTGTTTTTTTTCTTTTCCACAGATACTTGCTCAGATAAAAAGTATGAATTAATAACCGATGAATGATGGCGCCCCTGGCAGTATCTGAGGAGGAGCAAGTCTCACTGTTTAGTCTGCTGGTTTTAGTTTAGGTATTTCGGAGCCAATCATCTCTCCATTCATTTCCTTCTTGCCTATCAGCCACTTCATTTCATCCGTGCTGTTTTCCCCTGAAATTCTTCAGCCTGTGAGAAAAGCCAAGGGGGCCTTTCTGCCACAACAACCTGTTACAGTTCCTCCTCTGAAGCCACAGCTCTGTGTCTAGGCTCTCCGCTCCACCGTAGGCCCCATTACTGCTCATACCACTCACACGCCCACTAGCCTAAACCACTATTCTTCGCCGAGGCCCACTGCTGAACATCTGAAACTCTCGCACCGTGCCGAAGCCCACTGCACCAGTGTTGGCCTACCACGTTAACCACTGCTACACACAGCTGAAACCGCCGCTCTGTGCTGAGTCCCACTAGGCCGACCGCTCTCACTCCGCGCTGCTGCCCAGTCCTCGGCGCTGAGGCCTGCTAGTCTAACCACAACCTCCATATGGTAGATCTGCTGGGACGCAGGTTTATGATGTCAGACCCTTGCTTGCTTTGGCAGCCGGCCAAGGCGCACCGGGCTTTCCCTCTCTCCATACCTCCTCCTGTCTTTACTCTCCCCGACTTTTCACTCGGTTGCTCTCTTATTCTCTCGTTTTCTCATCCCCCCGATCCCCCACTGATCCTGTCTCCCTCTTTCCTCTCGCTCCTTCTCCTTTCTCTCTGTGGCTGGCATAATATGGAGTGTCTGTGGTTTTTGTGGGAGCGGGGGAATCCAGTGCCGAGGCACTTTTCCTGCAGTGTCCTCGGCAGCAGTGCAGCTGTGGTGTTTTAACAGCTGAGAGTCCTCACAATGCACAGGCGCTCAGGTTTTTTCGGCTGCGCAGGCAAAATGTGAGGGCCAACACTCCAGTGCACTGCCCGGGGTATCTGCATCTATTAGGAGCGAGTCAGGGGCCAACACACCAGCCATGGGAAAAACATGTTGAGAAGGGGAGAAGGGAAGCGAGATGGTATATGTGCATTAGTCAGGAGGCAGCGACATGTGTTAAGATGTGCATGAGTTGAACCCCCCCCCCCCTTCATTCCCATTATTTATCTTTTTGTCTACTTCTCACGCCAGACCACACTCTGTGGTTACACGACTGTCTCTCATTTTGCCACTTTTTCTCCCCTCCGTCCTTCGAGATGTAACATTAGTCTTTGTTGACCCACTCTCCTCCTCCTCCTTCTCCTCACATCTGCCCATTCTTTCTGATTTTATCTCACCTCTTTCATTATCTGTCAGCCTTCCCTCGCCTCATCTCCCCTCTATTTATTCTTACATCACCTTCCCCTGTCCTGTCTTCTCCCTATCCATTTGTGTACTTTTCAGTCCACCTCTCTCTCCTCCTCACTATCTCCCTCTCTCAGCAGCGCGTATGTCTTTGCTTTGGCCCAGCTGTCAGCTGCGTGCTCCGCCTGTACACACACACATTCACCCCGCACACATCTGCACATCTGTGTGCATGCCCATGACAGTGTGGAGGAGTCACCCCGCTAACCCCAAACATAAAGATAGGAGGCAGGGAACGATAGGAGAAAGGTAGAGTGGATCGAGAGATAAGGTAGAGGAGAGATAGGGAAGACGTCAAGCCAGAGAAAGAGAGCGGAGCACAGAGAGCGAGAGAAGAGGCATGCCGAGAGAGATACCAAGTGATGAGGTGGGGAAAGACAAAATTCGTAGAATTGCTGTTCAGCCCACACACTCGGTTCTGAACCTCATCAAGTCTTCAGCCACTAATTCAGAGCAGTTCAAGGACTGCCAGAGTAGATTTTTGCGCAACACAATCCCTCCCTTACTAAAGCTGTAAATAACATCTGATACATCCAAGGTCAAGGTCTAAACTTCAATTAGGCGATGTGATAATGTGAGAGGAATTTTAATTGTAAGTGTAACCAGCTGTTTCAATCATAAATGTATCTGACGGTCCAGATAGTCGAGTAAGTGATAATACTTAAAAGGAATGCTTTCAGATACAATATAAATCTCTTCTGCACGATTACTCCCCACCGATCGATTCTTCCATAAATCATCTTTCCACACGTTTTTTTCCCACTTATTCACAGCATCTCTAAATGTTACCGCAGTCCGCCGCTCTCCAAAGCCACATCACAGCAAGTGTACACCTGTAGTCCAGCCCAGCTGTCTACATACACGGAGCAGCCAAATAAGCCAGCCCATTCCCTTAGATGTCCAAACCATAACATGTTCTAGTTGTCTCGGCATGTTTGCCATTTCGCCACGGTCCAATCGGGTCATTTGGAGGCCAGATTTTGGTGTGGCGAAAGTCAAGAGCGGGTCAGAAAGTGGGTTTGGACAGAAGGCTGGTAGCGTAACGATAAACACTGCTCTGGGTGTTGTCTGTCTGCCGATGCCTGGACATCTGCCTGTCTGTAAGTCAAGTCCCGGTGCCAGCCACACACCCAGCAGTGTGAGTAATCGCCCAATGAGCAAAAGAGATGTTGAACAGAAAGAACGGCAGAGAAGAAAGAGTTGGAAATGATGTTGTCACGTAGGACTCCTCCAACAGTCAGTGTTGCTTACATATTTCTAAACTCATCTGTTTTCACTTTTTTGTCAGATGTATCCAGATGTTGCTGGTGATGTGCAATCCATTACAGGTAAGGATCTTCAAGCAGGGCAAGGAGCCTTCGTACAGTATGAAAGACAAGTTGTATGCTGGTAGTTCATGCAGTGTTTCCAAGCCAGTTCATAACACTGTGTGTGTCTGTGTGTGTGTGTGTGTTAACAGCAGGTACTCGGTGTGGATGGGGTCAACTTCAGCGTGCATGTGGAGAACCAGACGCAGGTGCGAGACACCATGAGTCGGCGACACCACCGGGTCTACCAGCTCTACAGCCGCACCAGCGGCAAACACGTGCAGGTGATCGGACGCAGGATCAGCGCGCGAGGAGAAGACGGAGACAAATATGGTAAGACACACACACACAGTGCACGCGCATTGCACAGTTCGTACATGCACGCTCACACCAACCAACGGCTGCGAGTACAAAGACTTGAAGGTTGACCAAGTGCATGCATGAGTGGATACAGAATGCAACTGTGCAGGCGCACTCACAAAAGCACACACACATGCCTCCCCAGGCTTTGGCAGAGGGGCAGTGGAGCTTGTCTTGGGAGTACAAAGACCTCATCGACTGGCTGCTGACTCAATGATTCACAAGAGAGCAAAAGAGAGAGCGAGGGAGAGAGAGAGAGAAAGGGAGAGAGAAAGAGGGAGGGGGGGGGGAAAGAGAAGGTGTTAGTGAAAAAAAGTGTGAGTGAGCGGGAGAAGCCTGGCAGGTAGTGTGGGGCTGAGTGTTAGAAACTCATCTCCTTCATCGATCCCTCCATTGATTTCTCATCCTCCCTGTTGTCTCCTCTGGATTTAAAACAGCAGGCTTCCTTTACCCTCCCTCCCTCCCTCCCTCCCTCCAATACTCCCTCTGTCCATCCCCCACTCCCGCTTCCTCTGCACCTTTCTCCATCTCTAATGATGTCTAACCCATTCTTAAACCACACAGAATCAATGGGCAGAAGAAAGCCAAGCCGTAAAAAGCTGGAGTTCACATTCTGCGTGTGCTCACATGGCAAAAATCCCGTCCATTCACAAACATGTCAGGTTGCTATCACTTCAAGCCACAGATGCAAAAGCCGGTCTGTTTATTGACACAATCCACCCAAAACTGACCAACTATGGCGATGAGGTGTTCCACAGGGGAACCGAGAGCAGAGGGAGGAGAAATAAAGCAAAAAGGAGGTGTAAACATGAAGTGAGAGAGCAGAAGGTAGACGAGAGGAGAGTTGGGGGAAGAGAGAGGAAGAGGGCAAGAGGGAGGGAGGTATTGATTTCTCTTGACCCTTTTGTTGACTAAGGTCATGTAGGAACCATTTTAGGGATTTATTTTTAAACAGGCACAAGCGCTCTCTGAAGATGTGCGGTCGGTGAAGCCGTAGTGCCTGGAAGGATGAACATACACACACACACACACACACACACACACACACACACACACACACACACACACACATATATACACACACACACGTATATACAGAGGCACACACGCACCTCTAAAACAACAGCACCGCAGACACTGAGTCTGACTGTTCCCCCGCTGCTCTCGGCCCACCGTGCTCCGTCTACTCCTGGCTGTTATCTGTTTTACGAGGCCCATTTGTGGTCAGCGGCCTTACATCCATGTGTGTGACCGGGCTTATCTGACAACCATCTGTCCGGCGTGAGACATTTACATCTGTGTGTGATTTATCAGCACGTTTAATAGCAACTATGAATCCCAAAACTGTGATCCAATGTGAATGCCTTATCTAGTTTATAGCCAAATCTGATTTAATGGTGGCTGGTAATCTATGCAATTAGTGTCACGCTTCTTGGCAGCATGGCTGGCTTGAAAAACGGTTCTTTGCTATGGCGACGTGGGCCCTAAACGAAGGTCTTTCTACCTCTAAATATGCGCCTGATACAACTTGATATCCTTGTGAAGTTCTGCCAACACAGCATGCCGTATGTCTCTTCAATGCCTGTGGCTCTAATGTCTGTCTGTCCCTCTGTCTGTCCCTTCACAAGCCCAGCTCGTAGTGGAGGCCGACACCTTCGGTAGCCAGGTGAGAATCCGGGGCAAAGAAACCAATTTCTACCTGTGCATGAACCGCCGCGGCAAGCTGGTAGGAAAGGTGAGACTTCTTCCTTTTAGAGACATCTTTTTTAATCAAAAATATCTTACAGTTTCCTGACCAGCCTCTCTTTGTTTCTCTCAATGTGTGTGTGTGTGTGTGTGTGTGTGTGTGTGCGCGCGCGTGTGTGTGTGGATACCTGTGGTTTCTCTGCTCTCTCAGAAGGCCAGTAATCGAAGCGCAGACTGCGTCTTCGTGGAAAAGGTTCTGGAAAACCACTACACAGCTCTGATGTCAGCGCGCTACACAGGCTGGTATGTGGGCTTCACTAAAAGAGGCCGTCCTCGCCGCGGACCCCACACTCTCCCCAACCAGCAGGACGTACACTTCATGAAGCGCTTCCCGCCAGGGGAGCAGCCCGACCTCACCACACCCTTTCGCTTCACCACCGTCGGCAGGCGGGGCGGCAAAAGGGTGCGTGCTACTGGGCCCCGCTAGTAGTGGCTAACGCTAGTACCCACTGTCTTGTCATCCAAAGCCTTGACCTGAGCCTGACAATGGCTAACCCACTCATCTCTTCTGTCGCACACGACTGAACACCTCCCTTTGTTGGGACAAACATTGACCAGAAACTAGATGAATCATTCACGGGGTTTAGCTTTACACCTACTAATTTGCCACTACAGCCCCCTAGTTAGTGATCATTCCTCTCAGTTTTAGTTCCCTTACTGGACCAACTGGACCATTTCCGGTCCATCGCTGGAAGCTCTTTGGACCTGGTCTGCTTCCCTTCCTAGGCCAGAAACACTGACAGGAAACCTGAAGGGCAGCCAGAGTCCCAGGCTCTTCGAAGGTCTTTATTCCACAACCACAGAAACCACAAGGCCTTCATGTCTCATGTTCTGGACCAGCTGGACAATATCAAGTATGGGAGTGCAACTGGACCAAGCAGAGAAAACAAGGGTGGGAAAGACTGACTGAACAAGAAAGTGGGTGATTAGCCTAAGGATAAAGGGAAGACAGGAAAATGGCGGCATAGACAAAGGGATTGAGTGATCTGCACAGATCAAAATGGACCAATAATGGATTGTTGACATGTGACGCACTTATTTGTCTCACTGCTAGATTGGTGGGAACCTGTGAGATTGTTGGATGAATGGAAGGATCGAGTGACTGACTTGCTGAATAAATGCATGTTTGTAAGACGAAGAAGAAGACGAGGAAATGTACCTAAGAGTGTGTGTGTGTGTGTTTGGTGTGTCTTAGTGTGTGTGTGAGTGAGTGCATCAACAACCATGAGTGAAGCTGGATCGCAAGGGACTCTGGAAAGGGACCATTCAGTCCCTGCATGGACCCGTGACAACTCACCGCAGGGACTGAAGCTTTAGGAACTCGAATGTATAAAAAAAAAAAAACAAGCTGCACCAAAAACAGCCAACCAATCACCGCAAACCAAACCAACGCCCGACCAAAGACAACTGGAGACCTTCTTCATGACTCCTCCCGACGCCCTGCCCCCCCTGAGGACACTGCACCCTCAGCTTATAGGTGCAGAGGGTGACGAGCGCAGGGGCGAGCACGGCGGCGAGGGTGCCTTGTCGATAAAGCATTGCCATAGAAATGACCCAGGGGATGATGCTCCCGTGCGATACCGTGGATACAGAATGCTGCTACCAGGACATTCAGTGGAACAAACCAAAGTCTCATGCATACACAGGAGAAAAAATATTAAAGGGAACAATTTATTGAAAGTTATATATATTATATATATAAAAGAAGACAGAAACCCTAAATAAGCAATCTTACTATGATGGTTACTATAATTATTACGATAAAATTATTTCATTTATTTATTTCAGCTCTGTGTGCAGCAGTCTTTCTCGACTCAGTAAACCTTACAGAAACACTTCCTGTGTCTGTCGGCCTCTTTCTACCGCTTCACACTCCTTTTTGTCAAAGGGATCTTTTCTGATTGACCGAGCCGACGGATGTTGCCGGCTGACTTTAGTGATCAGTGAGTTGATCCGTAAAAAAAATTAATCGGCAACAGTTTTGATAGATTATTAGTTGTTGTTTTCTTTGTTTTATATCATTTCAAATTGAGAATCTTTGGGTTAAACAGAACAAGTGATCGGAAGACATTTCCTTGGGCTCTGAGAAACTGATACACAGCAGGGGTTGGGCAGTTTGAGGATATTTACCATGATGCAATACAAATGTGTCAACCAACAGAGATTGTACGCTAACATTTATACTCAGACATCTATAACTTCATTATCTCTGGTATTACTCAGCTGTGGGCTGTGCCAGATCACCCACTGTGAATAGAAATCTGGCAGACCCATCATGACATAGACACAATACCTACAGGGGTGTCCTGGAGTGAATGGCACAGGTTAGATCCTTTGAGTCCTGTGGGATGTGAGGTCAGCCCTCTAAGTGTTTGGGTGCCAAGTGGCATTCTTATTCTCAACTCCAGGACCCAGCAGAATATTTCACTGTAAATAGATGATCGATGTTTTTCACTTCCCCTGCCACTGGTTTCAATGTTGTGGCTGATGTTTGCTGAGGAGTGTTCCTTAATTCTTTCAGGTCTTTAATTAACTGGAATTAACCAAAAACAAACAAGGTCCTATAGTGATTTTATCCAGGAATGTTCTGAATTTCTTCTGTATCAGGATATATATAAATATTTTGATAGGAAGTTGCAAAGAAAACTGATGACTAAAAGATGGATTGCCAGTGAAACCTAATTAGTTGCAGCCCTAGCTGGCTTCAGAGCGATTAGAAAACTACATCATAGATTTCAAAATGTTCTCTGAGTGAGTATCGGCGGCAGACTGCCGCACAATGGCAAGAGCTTCACTCTCTTCCTCCTACCAGGTAGAAGAACTACTGCGAAACTATGAAACCTTTGCATTTCCCACAACAATTCATCATACGGAGTGCGGAAAAGCTCCTCGACCCCTGCAAGAGTCTTAAATCAAAGCAGCAGATTTGTAATAGGGACAAGAGCGAAAGTAGTTTTCGAAATTCTTGTCAGACATTAAATTGGACCGGCCTCACTCAGGAACCTTTCGCAAACTGCTGAGCTCCGAAAATCAACAGTAACCTCCACATTCTAGAGTTTTTGCCTTGAATACGCAGCATGAAAGGATCAGACAAAGCCGTAGAAGGGAAACATGCAGTAGTGAGATAGAGTTTCATAGCCGCTTCTCCTCTCATCTATCCTGCTCTTATCCCCCCCCCACTCCACCATCCCTCCCCTTCCTTCCCCATCCTAGCAGGAGGTCACTGAAGAGATGTCGCTGCCAAATGACCCAATCATGCCGGCAGACACAAACAGCTGACTCAGGGGGGAAAAAAAAGGGTTTTACCAGAGGATTCCTATTGCAAGGCAGCAGGAATCTGCGCTGGAGGGGGGGTGGTATAAGGAGGAGACAGTGGGGTGGAAGGGAAACAGGGTGTGGGGGTGGGCTAAAGAAGAGTGAGTATGGGGGTGGTGGGGCGAGCTGTTCTTTTCTGGAACGTTGCTCCAGTTCCACTCGGGGAATGATGGAAATATTCCGCGTAGCCAAACCCAGAGTGGAAGGTGTATGGTAATCATGTCGGGGAAGGAATGCCAAATATGTGCGTGAGAACGGAGCTGTGACCTGAGAGCTGCAGGAATTATGGGCCAAAATCCCACAGACCCAGAGGAAGCACACACACCCATATCCAACACATACACACATCATATACTAATGGTGCTCCACCAAGCACAAATCCATCCCACATAAGTTACTCCCAGAATTTGAAGCATTCTACTATACTATACTAAACTAAACCCAGAAGCTTTTGAAAACCCTAACCCCGTCAGCAGGCCCAGCTCCCCTCCTCGTCCCGGTCGAGAGGATACACTCTGTACAATAACCAGACAGACGTGTTATCGAGCTCGAACACACTGGTCAGGCCCTTTTGCTATAAAGGCACCACTTTTAGCATCTCAAACACACATTCCTCCTTCACAGTTACACTGTTTACAAGACTGGGTATGTGATCTAGTGTAACAGGTTATTTAGACTCCAAACTTGGCTACCAAACAGTCAGAGCCCAAGTCTCATAAACACATAACACTGATGGAGATGGCTGGGTTTATACTCCCACCTGGTGGCCATCCTGAACACACCGGTAATGTCATCTCAGCATGGCTTGACCAAACATTTGGTTCATGTTAGAGCTACAATATGTAACTTTCAAGTGGATAGATGATTATTGGTTCTCATCAGGGCCACAAACCCAAATAATCAGCATGTGAACACCTGTGTGAGACTCAACAATGAACAGTCGTCTCCACAAAGTTATATTTTGTTGCTTTAAATGACTTCAAGTCAAAATTGTGAAAAGTAACAATGATGACAATAAGTTTCTGCAGTAACATATAGTGATAAACATCATTAACAAATGGTAAGTTCACAATTAGTTAACTTTAAGACTATAGTTATTTCATTGCAAAATACTTTATAAACCTTTTATCATATTTTAAATTGATGTTTATAATACTTGATTAATAATGTCTAATAGATGGTTTATAAATAAGTTAATCGCTAACAGTGAAGTAACTATAAACTAAAGTTTAATTAACTGTACATTTAATTAATTTCACCATTCATTAATGACAGTTATGACCAAGTGTTACCATTCTTGCACACCAGTGTGTAGAATCAAGACTGTTAGCAGTGAATTTGTGATATAAAACGTGATCCCAAATGATGGCTATGATCCGTTAATTGTCTGGAATTCTGCATACTTTTAAATCACTTGTACTCATCTTATTAATGTTTCATATTGACAGTCTGTCATTGTTTTATTTGATGAAGGTCTGAAAACTGAAACATTGTTCAAGTGAATACATGCGATTAAAAACAGGATTCTTAAGTCAAAAGTAGATTAAAAGTAACTGAAGCCAATGTGTGCCAAGACTTTAAGACATAGAATGTGACGGGATGAAGTGATGATTTAAAACAACTTACCACAGTGTTGTCGTCCATATTTACACCATCCGTAGATCATTTACATTTAACAGCAGCTGGTTTGTGTTCTTAAACTTTATCACATCACACATTCCATCAGTTCTCGCACAGTACAATCAGAGATTGGAGTGTGTTTACTTACACACTCATATCTCAGTTCTGAACTTGACTGTCTGGGTTATATGTTGCTAGTTTAAACATCATATCCTGATTTTGAGACACCTGGAAATGCACAACCAGGATATGGTTTGTCGGTCCAAAATGGAGGATGGCGGGTTATCAAGGTAACATTGAACACAGATGAACATAAAACTATCAATATCAATAAGCAGGTTTCTGAAGTTCCATGTGAACACATTTAAAACAAGATAAAAACCAGGTCACTGATCTGTGAGTAAATTCACTCAGTTTTAGGTGGAGTGTAAATGCTTTCTTGAACTTTGAAAACACGTTTAGCCCTTGAGTAAAGATTTTGGTTTTTGGTCATCAGGCTTTCATTAATGTCTTCCTCAGCAAACTCCACTCTGGAAGACCTAAAGTTAAAATTGTTTCACAAAAAACAAAAACAAGTGTTCGTTGAGAACAACCACACATTTCCAACATAAAAATGACAAATAAACAGACATGTAATTCAAGTCATTTGGTCAAAGTCTCAAGTTAGTCCCAACTCATTTTTCTCATGTTCTTGGTAAAAAGAACTGAAATCGTATCATAAGTGATATTCAGTGAAAATAAAATTTGATAGACAAAAAACAAATCACTTAAATGCATTCCTCCTCTAATTTCTTCTTCAATAAAATAATCACCTCCCTATCACTGTCAAACAGAAATACTGACAGCAAAAATTAAACTGACAACATAAAATGAACAGTCAATCGAGTCATCATGTTTCAAGTCAAGTCACAAATCTTTAACTTTCTAGTCCAATCACATATTTATTAATCACTAGATTTATTTTGTCAACTCATGCTGCAAGTCATCAAAACAGTGGCCTGAGTCAACTCAAGTCCAAGTCACAAAGACTTGAGTCCACATCTCTGCAAATAAATATCTAAATTCTTTGTCCTCCTCAGGAGGACAGCCACAGGTTCCCACCTGTTTGTCTGAAGTACAAAAGGACTGAAGAGTTCTGAGTGTTGTCGGCGGTAAAGTGGCAGCAGAGCACAAATCCACCCACACATACACAGACGAGAACAGACAGACAATTAGACACTCATTCATGTTACAGTTGGCTCAACACTCCACCACTGTCAAGTACTTTATTCACAATAAGGTCATTTTCTTCTTTAAAAAATCATTTTTAATATACAACACAATTTTTGACAAGACAACTCCGTTTACAGCTAAATTTGAGCTCTTGAGTTCCAGCTTCTCTCATAACCAAAGCAAGCACGTAGATGACGGGGGAGAGAAGATGGAGTGAAAGGGACAGATGAACAAGGGTCGAAGTTAGAAGAAAGAATGACGGGAAAGACAGTGAGAGAGAGGGAAAGAGAAAGAGGACTACGCTTAGTATGATTTTTGTACTAAGAACCAAAATACTCAAATAAAATGAGAAAAAAAAACAGTAACAAAAAACAGTAAGAAAGTAAGAGTTAAAGAGAAAAAAAAAGCAGAGGTGTACCGGGATGCTGTATCCGTGGCAACCTCACATGCATGTCTGTCTGTTTGACGCTTCTGCTCTGTTCTGCCGTTTCACAAGTCCACATACACAAACACACACTCACGCAAACTTGAGTGTGTGCGCCCCCATATTCCAAGCGAGTGTGCATCTCTGGGGGTTAGAAGGGAAGGGGGGGCAAGAGGGGAGAGAGAGACAGGGAGGAGTGAGAGGGAGTGAGAGGAAGCGGGGGGGGAAGGGGAGCCGTCCCCGACACAGTTCTCCCTCGTTCACTCCCTCCATCTCCGATCCTTCCCTCCTTTTCTGGAGCTGAGTAAAGAGTCTTTGTCTCCCGCATCACAGCTCCGGTCATCCTCTGTCCAACTGTGCCACTGTGTGTGTGTGTGTATGTGTGTGCGTGTGTGTGTATGCCTGTGTGTGCATGTGTATGCGTGTGTATAGGTGTCATATATATAAATATATATCTATAAGCGATTCCATATCTGTGGAAACCTGTTTTGGCAGGGGTGGAAAACTGAGGAGCAGAAGCTGCTTTAAGGTTGTATCAAGGGGGACAAAAGGGAGCTTGTGACTTACATCATGTCTAAGTTAATACTGACATTAGTGTACTTTACAAAACATAAATTAGTAGTAGAAGGTGAACTTCTTGGGAAAGTCGCGTTGGTTCTGTAGGAGGGAATCCTCATCAGTGTTGACCTGTGTGTGTGTCTGTGAGTGCATGTCTCAGTACTGGTAGGCGATGGGCACAAGCTCAAGAGTCTGTCAGAACGGGCAGGGAGGTGGCGGTGGCGGGGGGAAGGCGGGGTGGGAGGTGGACAGAGAGATGACGAGGAAGGAGGAGAAGAGATGGGCTCCTTTTCGCGACGGATGCACCCATCAGCCAATCAGCCCTGGGCTCCTCCAAGAAAGGGTGCAATGGGTGGCGCCACCTGGGGGGTAGAAAATAGTTTGCAATCACAAATGTGTCCAACATACAGACCGAAGATGATAACATGATTACACCAAGGACTCTTCAACTAATGTGAACATGTGTGTCTTTATACCTGCTATCTAGAAATGTAAGTGTAGGTGCGGGAGGGAGACCGTCCCTCTGACTGGCCGTTGGTCGAGACGTTCAGAAAGTCCCAGATCAGAATGGTGTCGTCATGAGAACTGCTGATGATCTGAAACTCATCGAACTGGAGGCGGAACACGCGGCCAGAGTGTTCCTGAAAACACAGAATTATAAAATGATGTTAAAGTATTGGTACGTCACTGATGCAACACAGCGGAAAGTGAGGGTTGGTCAGCCAGTGTACAACGTAAATGATTGTTTGTTAGCTTCTGATATTAATTCTGTTCTGCAGTTGACTCTGATTCAGCCTGGTGTGATGCTGCAAAAAGCTCAATGACACTCACCACTAGTGTGCGCAGACATAATGTGCTGGCGGGGGCTCGTGGGTCCAGGGCTGCCTGCAGGTCCCACACCTTGATCTTACTGCAGAGAGAAACATGAGACGACACAACGTCAGGAACAAAATGTGGCTCCGTGGACAAAGCTTTGTGTGTGTGTGTGTGTGTGCGTGTGTGTGTGTGTGTGTGTGTGTGTGTGTGTGTGCGCATGAGACTGACCCGTCGTAGGCGCCACTGACAATCCTTTTGTTGTCAAAGCGAATGCAGCGCACCAACTCCTCATGACCTTCCAGCACTCGCAAACATGCCCCACACTCTATGTCCCATAACCTGCAGAAAGAGAAACATTAGCAAATTAGCCCCTACAGTTGGTTTAGGTTTCAGTAGTATTATATAAAACAACATTTTTATCATAAGATTAAGTTGAGTAAAATTAACGCTAAACTCATGAAGTGTTGAAGCAAAGTGGTCTAAATTGTACGTTACATAATCTGTCAATTTTTCAACAATGCCCTATAAACACGTTATACACGTTCAATCTCTCTCACGTACCGGATTGTGTTGTCAGATGAGCCGCTGACCACCAAGCGATCTCTGTACTGTAGACAGGCAATACCTCGCTTATGACCATTAAGAGTGCGTACAAACTCACAGGTGCTGGTGCTCCATACCTACAGGAGAGCAACAAAAAAACAGTTCAAATCTACAGAATAAGACATTTCCCGTTTCAATGAAAGGATCATCGGCCATTAATTCACACTCAAAACCATTCTTCTCTTGTTACCTTGATGGTGCGGTCCCCTGAGGCTGACACGATATATTTGTCGTCAAAGTCGACCACGTTGACAGCGGCCCGGTGTCCCACAAGGACACGACGTAGGCTGATGTCAGTAGGAGAGGCCATGTCCCAGACGGCGATAGAACGGTCCTTGGAGCAGGTGACCATCAGGCCGTTGGCGAAGCGCAGATGAAGAACTGCCTCGTTGTGGTGGATCAGTGTGTTCAGTACCTCGCCCGTCGTCACTTCCCACACCCTGCAGAGGCAGAACAGGTAGAAAGAGACGTGTGGAGGTAAACAGGATGGAGGATGAACGATGGAGAGATGATGAGGGCAAAGGTGGTAGAGAGAGAAAAGGTGGGATGGGGCAGGAAGGGGAAATTGGGATGTGGAATAAGAAGGGAGGGGTGAGAAAAGTGGAAAAAGATAGAAGGAAGGGGTGAGTAGGAAAAAATAATGAGATGGGGGCAGTGGGAGGAGAGGTCCAAATCAAAGAAAAGAAGGTTGACAATAGGGAGTGGAAAAGAAATGTAATGGGAGCAGAGGAAAAAGGAAAACAATGGAGACACGAGAGAATTATGTTTATTAGTTTTACAATGGACGCACGCACGCACGCACAATTGGCTGTGGAGAACATGTTACTGAACTACACCGCTGGGCTTTCAGAGTCAAACACAGAACACACTGGAAAAGCTGACAGCTAAACCTACAAACAAAGTGCCTGTCAAGCAGTTGCTAAGGAAGTCAAGTCACATTTTCCTTGGATACAGCCCAGCGAGTACGGCTGAAGTGTGAAGTAATAATAGCATTAATGTTGAGCTTCTGTGTGCAGTAGCCAAGCAAGTGTCAACACAGACAACACAAGCCAGCTCTTTAAATATCTGCAATAAAACTTATCCCACTATCTCCAGTAATGATTATAAATCCAACTCCTAATGAAATAAGACACAATTTCATGTTGCCATACATCAGGAAGGTACATTTTACAAAGTATGTCATAAACAAAATTACCTCCTCAGACAAACTGTACTGTGTATGGTTTTGTACGCGCTTCTGTGCTGACAAACTATTCATTATATCCCTCTGATGCACTCCAGTTTGAAAGGCTGAACAATTATGTATGAATAACAATCCATTTATTATTGATATGTATGATTTAGTATCTTTCAAGTGCATCCCCGTGTATCTGCCCTAACCTGATCTTGACTGTGAAGCATTCTGTTCAGTTAGAGAAGCTGTGCAGGAACACAGTTGTTGCACGACGCCCACACTGAAGCTTTTAAAGTCAACTAGCCTGCTTCTTTAAACTTCTGCACATCAAACAATAATCCTCAACACTCATGTTAGTAACTTGTCTTTAGTATTCAACCAAAAAAGACACATGGAGAGTTTGAATCAGTTTTGACTTATAATCTGACTGCTATTAGAACTGCAACACTTTGCTAAATTAATTAATCACACTTTTTTGCTGATCGATTCATTGTTCAGGTCAGTTTGCAACATCTGATGGTTTCATGTAGCTTGATAAAGCAACAAAAGAAGTAGTTGGAAGACGTCATTGGGATGTTTTTGACCAGCATTTTACACATTTTTTTTACAACAATTAATTGATAGCACCGATCATCATCAAAACCTCAGACAATAGGTTGATTGCTTAGAATTTTTATTATATGGATAATCGTGTATCGAGAACATAGTGAATGTGCTCACATGAATGGAAGAAGGCAGCTTGCTGATGTCCTACCTGTATTGATTTCCCAAATTTATGTTGATACTACAGATCCAAAATAAAGAATGGGGATTTATTTATCTTTTATTTGGCAAGAAAGACTCTATTTAAGATCCTTTGTTCTTTTTTAAAAAAACAAGATGTGTCCTCTTTTATGACACAATAAAAATATTTGTTTCGTAACAAAAAGTCAGGTGAGAGCGATATGTTTTTGCTTTTTTTCCTACTTTCTAAAGTTTTAAGAATATTTTGATGATTATAGAGATAATGCCATGAGCAATTTTGTTGGACAGAATATTGACATGACATTTTAATATAACGTCTAATGCCTGTATTGTGAAAATAATCCATAATGAAGTAAGTGTTGCAGTTCTAACTGCTACACAAGTTCTGTCACAGTCCATTACATTAGGATAATACTTTTACTATTTTCAAACGCCATCTGCTTTTGGTCTCATTATGTTCTACTATTACATAAGGATTTACACTGTGGTCAAACTGAATGTGGGTTCGTAAATATAGATAAATGACCGACATTTGATCCAAGCATAGTCTTATTAAGACACCCACACATTCAACATAACTGACAACAACTTGACAATGACTTCAATGATTTCCACCAGGTTTAAGCCTGCTGACGCAGCACTGAGTTCTATGCCAGTACAGTGTGTGCTTTCTGCAGCTACATTTGCGTCGTACCTGACAGTTGAGTCAGAAGACCCAGTGACAATGACCCTCTCATCATACTGCAGACACAACACTGAACCTGTGTGACCGGTCAGTATCTTCAGACACTCCAGAGACTGCTTATCCCAGATCTGTGATGAGAAAAGAACAGGTGGAGGAAGAGAAGGGAAGAATACGAATGAGTGGGAGACATCAACAGAGGAGGAGAAATAAGTTGTTTTGATAAGGTTACAGATTTAGGTCATTCTAAGAATGGCCTATTCTCTCAGCGTTCATGCCCCATTTCCCCACTGCTGCGCTGAGCTCTGTGTGTTATATGTAAGAGCCATTCAGCCCTACTCTGGGTGTGCATCAGCCTCCTTCAGAACAATAAGACAAATCCGCTCTTCTCCTCCCTCCAACCTCCCCGCTTCATCATCATCATCATCATCATCTTCTTATATTCTCTTCTCCTCTCCTCTCCTTCCAGGGCAGACAGAAAACACAACGGGTCTGGAGCTGAGCCTTTTTATCCGGTAATTCGCTTGTGTTCTGCCTTAGTGTCTGCTGGTTTAGCTCAGCGCCACAGACAATAAGATGATAAGCCGTACTGAGCCAGAAGAAAAGATTCAATTCATAATGCATAAAGCCAGGTTGGAAGAAAACAACCACACACGCAGCATGCATGTCTTTCTCACAGCCAACACTCCTGGCTCTCTCCATTGCTGCTTAAACGTAAAAAGGGATTGATGTTAATTTCTTCTACGTGTCAGTTTGGACCAGCATGACCACGTTAACAGTAAGAGAAAACTATTTATGAGATTTGCAATTTAAGAAGTTGAATCAATGGTGGGAAAATACTTTGGATGTGTAAAAATGATGAAGTTGTCATTGATAATTCCTATAAGTGGCAAGTGTGGAAAATGTGAACTTATCAGGTGTGAAGGAATAACAACTAACCTCACTTGTTACTTTATAAACATGAAAATGTAGCACAATTTATCCACCGTGTACCAAGTTCCCTTGAGCTTGACATGAAATCTGTCCTGTAAAAATATGTTTACCAGTAAACATGTAGAAATACACTATAAAAAGGAGGTAAAAAGTAATTATATTAAAAGGTTTTAATTATGTCTCACTAGGCTTGCTGCAGTAGTCCATGTCACCGTGTTACACTGTGTGGGTGGAGGACAAGTCGCAGTTTCAACAGCAACACAGTCGTTTTGAAAACAATCAATACTTAGACTGACAATGGACACTAAAGTCAAGGTGTCTGCTCTGTGCAGCAGCAGAGTCACAGCACAGAGCAGCAAGAGTCACATTTCACTTACCAAGTGACAAGAGTAAGGAGACTTGACCAAAAAGACAATGGCCGAGATTTGTTATCAAAGCGAAAAGGTATTTGGCAATATTTGGGATTTAAACATGATGGTTGTGTCCTTACTCACTGCACCCTACTCACTACATTTGGAGTACTAAATAGAGGACTATACAGTGAGCTCAAATGAAAAACACTTTTGTTATTGTGGTCTACAATACTGGCTGTACACTACTTTTCAGGATGCATTGTGGGATACTACACAGAGTGTAGTAATTCCCACTGAACTTTAGGTGGCTTTACAAAAGAGCAAACTCACTATACAGTCCATTTTATAGCAGGTTGTAAACGATTTCGGACACAGCCAATGCTAATAAGGACCCAGACAAAGTCCTTCTAGGCAAGTCATGCCACTCGGCGGCCATCTTGGGGACGCTTTTGAAAAGCCCAAAGAGACCAGACCCCTATCTAAATGAATGGAGGCATGGTCAAATCTACCCTTTAACGTGATAGCAGGACGGAAAAAACATACAGACATGCTCGCGAGTGAAATAAGATACAGATAGAAACCAAAAAACATTGACTTTACCGTATAAATGATGTTTAAAACGCTCTTTTCCTCCAGGGAGAACTCCACTGCGCATGCGCGCAGATTTACGACACCGGCGTCCATCGTACGGCTGAATCTGTGCCGGCTGCTGTGCTCTGGCTCTACTCTGCCTGACCACTCATGTATGGACCAGATAATGTCTAATACATCATTTCTTATCATTCACTCTATAAATTAGATAAAGATCTGAACGCAGTAAATGTTTTACAACAGTTGAAAGTCTCTGATGGTCTCTGTCGTAAAAAAAAGTACTTGTGCGCATGCGCTGGTGAAACAACATGATTGGGCTATAAGTTTCCCGGTTCGGCTGTGACAACGCAGGTGATTGGCTGTTGGTGAAAGGGGCGGGATATGCGCCATCTTTGGCGTCGCAGATTTCCCCATTCAAAATGATCAGAGTGGCCTGTCTCTACAATATAGAACGTCTCTGACCCAGATAACGCTTTATAACGCTGTATAAAATTACGCCCGGACTTATTTCAAACTGATCCACTGGAAACAAATGCCGGAAATGACCAGTGTTTTGCACTGTAGTTGCATTTTTGGATGAACGACAGCTGTGAGTGCTAAACGAATTGAACAAATTGCATTTCCTGTGAATAGTCGGCTTCATAAAAAAGTCAATGGGTATTTCGCCAGTAAAATGCTTTTAATGTGAAGCTGCAGCAGTAGGGATGTCCACTATGCATTGGAGGTAAATTAACACTGTGCTCCAAAGAAAGTAAGTCTTTTCTTGTAAAATGTGTACAGGGGAACACCTGTGCTGTCACAAGCTTACTAGTTGGTGGGAAAATTGTGTCACCACGGCAACCCTATTTCTAAGTAAATCAGCTGGCATTGATGATGGCTTCAAATCCATGTGCTTTGCTGTGGTACATAACAGGTGCCATCAGCTCTAATATAATAATAATAATTCTTGGCAATAGGTTTTTGTTACCAGGAATTGTAAGGGCATCGATTGACTTTTTTTTGCCTTTTCATTGATTTGTTAATTAAAACAAATACTTATTACCATGTCTACTGTACAGATTGCTGAGGTCCAAGTTTAGAAAACGATTCAGTGGGTGGCAGGGTATAAAGTGGGCCAAGTCATGCCCTTGATGTTCAATACACACATACCTTAATTGAATTGTCCCTAAGGCCACTGATGATCTTGTCATCGTCGTACTGGAGACAGTAAACCCCTTTACTATTTTCTGAGCGACACTGAATCCTCTGCAAGTTGTGTCTCCCACATCGCCAATTAGCCTCAATAGTCTAGAGGAAAGAGGAAGACAAAGAAAGCAACCAATGAAAGACAGATGGAGGCAAATATCATAACATAATGATATTAGAGGGTAAAGAAAACGATTTGACAACTGACGAGCGGGAAAGTGGTCATGAGATTGCTGTGATTCGAATGACATCCAAGGTAATCAGCTTTCCTTTTTAAATAAGCTTTTCTACATGAGTGGAGCAACATTTACAGAGTCTTCTGACTTAAAGAGGCTAATAAATTTGCTACATATTGACATAACTCCATTAGACTGACACTTTGTCTGAAAGATGTCAAAAATTAAGTAAAAATGTTCATCAAAATTTCTATGAAAATATGAAAACTATGAAAATAATTCTCAGATTAATCAATTATGAAAATAATCATCCTTCTCAACCCTATTTCATAGTGTTTTTGACATACTGCAATACTTTCCCAGCAGACGGAAAAGGGACATTTTAAACTAGGAAGGAAAATATTATGAATAAATATCTGGTACAACATTTACCAAAAAGAACTAAAATCTCTAAAAATGTGTCCAGTTAAATACTAAAATCCATCTCACTGTCTCTTACCTCTATGTCTTGGATGATCTTGGGATAAAGGGAGTGATAGTAAGAGTTGGGTGGGACTTCAGCCGTGCGGTTCTTGAACAGATATTTCTCCCTGGGGCAAGAAAAATGAAAGAATGACATCTGCTCTGTATCCACTGGGATTTTTGTTCCCACATACAATAGAAACTCAAGACCAACCAAGTATAACTATACTTTCTCCTTTTCTTCCTTTCTTTTATCTTAAATTACAAGCCATAAGACTAACAGGCAGACTGGAAACTAGTAATTTACATGTATCCTCAAAAAACATCTTCATTTCTTCCGGAGTGTAGCATTTTTAGATCTTAATGTAAAACAGTAGGATAGATACCCCTTTAAGTGATTGCAAACAGGTCTATGTCCTTTCTTACCACTGGTGTCTCTCAGACAGGCCTTTCCAGAGCGGGTCGGTGCGGACCATGCGTTCGATGAGCTTCTTCCACAGCATACCTTCAGAGATGACCCTCTGCCACTCCTTACACACCAGCTCTGCTGAGCATAGCGAGCGTGCATCCAGGAAAGACAGGATGTTCTCCGCTATGTGATCCAAGCCTTGGGCTGGAGGGAGGAAGGGAAGGGGCTGAGTGAGTGCTTGCTGAAAAATTAATAGTATCTCGTCTGGTTTGTTTATTTGTGCCTGAGGATCATTATTTTCAGATTTTTCAAAAGTAATCCGTGTTTATTGGGATTTATTTCAAATATTAAAAATGCCTGAAAACCAATACAGAAACCAAGATAAGAATTTTACAAATAACATTCGGTCCTATGCAGCAGGAAACGCATTTGGATGCATGTACAAAAATCTAGATAACCTTAAAATAATCCCTTTTTCCAAATTAGGATGTCTGATGAGAGTTTTTTGCATTCCTGAATGTGTAGTCAGATTTGGGAAGATGGAGCAAACACTGGAGCAGTTGCCGCTTAGCGTTGCATTCATATCTGTGTCTGTATCTGTACCTGGCAGCGCAGTGATGAAGTCCCTCTGCAGCATGGGTTTGAGGTAGGAGTTGATGTGGCCGTGCTGGTAGTGGCACATACGGGAGATCAGGCGCTCTACAAACTCTACCTGGTCGGCCTCCGACCACTGGTCAAACAGGGTGATGCAGTGTTCCTTCTCCTTCTCATAGTTCCCCTCTGATGGACGCTTACGGGACCCCACGACGGGACCATTACTAAGCTGTAAGGATCAGAGGGTACTCAAATTTATGAAATGTTTTGAACCATGTATCTATATATTTTCAGAGTTTCATATGCAGCAAATTGTGTCAAGTTGAGGTTCTCTTGAGCAGCATCTTCAATACAACATCTCATCTCAATCACTTTAAAGTCCTTTATCATTACTGCAATTAGTTTGTTGTCGAGCTGCAACCATTAGTCGATAAATTGATTGTTTGATGTAGTTGTGGATTTCATGCCGTTTTCAGCCTCAAGTATGGAGATTTCATGCTCTGATTTATATCATTGTATACTGAATATCTTTGGGTTCTGAGTTGACAAAACAAGACATTTAAAGACATTACCTTGTGATTGACATTTTTCACTATACACTGACATTGTATAGACCAAATGATTAATCAATCAATCTAGAAAAATCTGTCAATTTATTGATAAAGAACATTCTTCCAGCCTAAATGTGTCGGATTAAAATGGGGGCTGAAAATGATAGTTGTCGTATTGGTCTGTGTACAGGATCAAGTGGGGGATCTTACTTTTGCAGAATGGACTAAGTTAAAAAAATCAATTTTCATTGCAATGGGTTGAAGCTCGTTAAACCACTAGGAGCTCATAGTGGTGGAGCTTTGTGGGAATAGGAAAAAAGCTTTAAAATAAATCGTCATGTTCAACAGCATGTCAATCCAACATTAATTATATTCTAACATTATTAAAAGTGTACTTTTTTCATATTTTCAATGATTTTGAAGCCTGTGAGCTTATCATGAACTTGTTTATCATGATTCAACTGAGCTGTAGCTCTCAATTTTTCAGCAGGCTGTGGTGACGGATCCACAAACAGTCCACACACACCTTGAGAACTGTGTTCTTCTTTGGCGACAGATCGTCCACAAGGTTCTGCGAATCCATCCCCGACGTGTTCTGTAATGAAAGAACAAAACAAAGAGAAGGTGCGGGTTAGAGTTTTGTTCTCTTCATCTGTGTTCAAGGCACTGAGAGAGCCAGGGCAGCAGCGTGGACAGCGCTGGACACAAGAGTGCCACAAACACAGCCAAGGAAGGGTAACCATCATGACTTCTGAGGCGTGCACACACAAACACCCGTGCATACATACACACACACACGCACACACACACATATGGAGTGAAAAAAAACTGAGCACTGCAACAAAAGGAATCTATTTGCTTGCTTGCTTGTCTGTGATGTGGGCTAAGTAGTCTGGACAGGAAATTAAACTGCAGCATCTTGGGTATGTCACTGGCAGCAACTGAGGCATGACTGTAATGAAACTAACATCAGATAGTGGTCTTACAGCATACAAGGAGGATGGGAATAAAAAACCTGTGAGGTAACCGGATACCAACCATTTCTAGCATGACCAAAGTCTTACAATGTTTTGAGTCCTTTACAAGTGCACTGCATACAATTTAAATAAAATAAATAATTATGGCACAAAACATGGGCTTACCAACTAGCCTTGCTCTTACATTTGATACATTCAAAATATAATGATGAACACTTTATAGTATTTATAGCATACCCACTTCTTTGGGAATTAGGGACAGCCAGGCAACAATATCATGATCTTACATTCATAATTACATCCACAAACCAACCAGAAGACCTGCTATTCTGTTAGGGGGGGTTGACATTTACTGGTTTTAGCCATGGCCATCTTGAACCAACACGTTTGCATCCTGTAAAATTACAATTTTAATCAAATTGCCACAGTCCTGAACTACAAAGATGCTGTAAAAGGACACACCACAAACTATGGGAAATGAGCAAGAACTGGGCAACCCTACAAAAACATAACTACATGTGACACATGCCAAAAAGGTACAAATGCATTAGCTATTATCTGCAGTTTTCTTTTTGAGTTTGGATTTTTTTTCCTGAACAATCCCATGTTCCTAGGTGTATTTTACAAACTCATTATAGGATAGAACATACATAAGGCCTTTAACTGGGAGAGGGTCAATTTTACCCCATATCTGTGGAGGTGATGACTGAGCCAAGGTCACAGTCTTGCCAGAGAAAAGGGCTATCTTGGTTTAAAAAAAAAAAGAAGAAGAAGCTACAATGGCCTGCCTTTTGTGCTTCTCCAGAAGCCTTAAAAACAGTATTATTATCTTCTCTATATATTCTTCTCTGAGCACAACCAGAACCCTCTCAAGAGGTGTTGCGGATTTTGCTCAGTGGCGTTATCCATCTAAGACGCTGCTGCATGTGGAGAGCAAAACCAATAGAGATGTTTGTGTGGTTGTGTTAGCGCCAACCATAGACAAACAAACAGTTAGCTATCGAGACCAAAGCAGACAGGACAAGAAGCCAGAATGGGCTTGCTGGTGTTGATGACCATGCAGAGCAGAAGTAGAGACAGAAGGAGGGGGGAAATAACAAGACAGACCAGGTCTGGCCAGGCAAGCAGGCAAGCAAGCATGTAGCCCCTCAGAGCTTGAAGGAAGACCCCCCACCTCGGCCCTCACACCTCCAGGTAGAAGAGGAGAAAACGTTACTCCTCAGTGCGGGGTTCTTCTCTGGTACCCCCTGCATCCAACCCTCGACGCATGCTAAGGTTAACAGCCCACAATTCAAACTCGTCTTTTTGTAAAAGTCTCCTGTTTTCATGACATGGCATAATCACTGTTTGACTTTTTAAACGCTCTGGGGTCTAATTTAGATGCCAGAACTGTGATTTGTCATGATTATAAAGAACTCAATTACAGTTTGGAAAGCTACAATTCTGTTTCCAGCAGAGAGAGTTTGAGAACGCACCAGAGAAGAACCTGAGAGCAGTGTGCTTCCAACAGGGAGGAAAGGACAACGGAAGGTGAGGAGGTAGGAGGGTGAGGGGGTGAGTGGGTGCTGTCCGCACCGAGGTGGCATGAGGAGTCATGTGGAGTGGGCGAAGAAAAGTGAAGGGTGAGGAGATGGCGAGGGAGGAAGGGAAGGGAGAGGAGGAGGAGCAGCAGAATTAAGAGGAGAGAGGCAGAACCTGGTTGTGAGCCCGGGTGGAGGGGATGCTCTGCAGGCACCTGAGTGCACACAAACTCTCAGCCACCGAGGAGCAGCCCAGCCAGAGAGAGCGAGGCACAGAGCACTGTGTGAAAGAGAGAGAGGAAGGGAGGAAGGGAGGAGGAGGAGGAGAACGAAGTGGACAGGGTGAGGGAGGAAGAGAAAGGGAGGAGCGAGAGACCAGAGATGAGAAGTAAAGGAAAAGTAGAGGAGGGGGTTGATGAGCGAAGTTGGGAGGAGGAAACCAAAGGAGGTAAGTGAATGGATGGATCAATGAATGGACAGATGGATGGAAGTGGTGAGGAGTTGGTGAGGAAACGGGACAGGCGGAGTGTGGAAAAGTGTCATAATTCAAAAATAATTGAAATAAACACATAAATAAAGTTTGGTTTGAAATCGAGAGGAGGTGGGTGTGTAACCATCAAAAGTGAGGGGAGAAGAAGAGGGGAGGAGGTGGGGGATAGTGAGGGGAAAAACCAGTATTAGAGCTACACACACATTGGCACAGTGAGCGCAGGAACACACACTCCTTCACACACAAGATACAGACTGATAAACATACACACAGAAGCATTATTAGACATGAACTGGGTGGGGATAGGTAGAGGAGAGGAAGGGGCAATAGGATTAATTGTCAATTAATGTCACTATTGTTTTTGACAGAAACCCCAACCGCTGTTCTGCCATCCCCACTCTCATGAGTGGTTAGTGAATAACACTGGGACAAAAAAATAAAATAAAATTAAATACAGACACAATCCAGACGTCTTTTTGTTGTTGTAGGTCCCCAGACTGCACTGATGCATAATATTTACTAAAGTAGTATTAAGTGTGTAATGAAGAATGATATGTGTTATCATTCTACAGAGCAAGGGAATACAGGCAAGGTGTACATTCAGAAAGTCCATGGGCTACGTCTGCTACTGTCACATATCATACAATCAATACAATTGATCCTAATAATCCCTTTTCACCAGTTGTTCCTTATTCTGTGGCTATGTGAGCACTCATGGGAAACTTCTGTTTTCAGCATTTATAATAATTTAACTTAAAGATCAACAATCGGCTACAGATTTGAAAGTCATGTATGTATTACATCGTATTCATCTTTGTAATGGCTGTTTAAATTTGATAGACTTCTAGACACTTTGGTTAAGTCTGGTGATCTACTAGCAGAGTCCTTTAATATTTTTGTCTCTATTCTTGTAATTATTTCTCCCAACGATGGTTATTCACTGCCTATAAACATCTGTAGCATTTGTGGATAGAAAAAGCAAAAGAGGCACAAACTCTTCACGCTGGTAACTTTAAGATATGTCACTTCCACATAATTCACTAAACAGCCATACGTATTACTTTCTAGGGCCTAACTTGCTTTGTTAGTATGGCGATACAAATGATACATTTGTGTAGGAAACTGAGGCTGTGCGGATTTCCAACTATGGACAATAAATACTCGCCAAACTAACGAATTCAACAACTCTATCCACCTGGAAGTTCATTGACAAAACACATCTGTGCTTTATCTTAATTGACGTCTTCCTTTCGACCACTTTGACCCCTGTTATGTTAATGTTAGCTATTTGTGAGCTAACGTTAGCCTGGACGGCTAGCTGATCAAGAAATCTTCATTTCACGAGCAAACCATGTTACCTGTTAACAAAATACGACAGTTTGTAGAGGAAGCGATATCATACTGATAGTTTATGTTTCTAGTTACCACAAACAGCGTCTACTGCCATGGCCAATTAACTGTTTTGGTATGGTAATGCCTGTCAATCCTAGCATCTTTAGCACGTTAGCTATTAAGCTAATTGCTACCTCGCTAATCGTGGTAACGCTATGTGAATGAAAAGGCAATACACTTCCTTCTACGCACTTTGAAAATATAAACAGACAAGCAGCACATTGTTACGATTCCACCTACATTACGTTGTATTGAGGGATTCCAGTGACTCTTACACGCGTTTATTACCACGTAGAATGTCTTCACGTGAACTATATAATATAACATACCCGTAAATTTACGTGGTTCATCGCCTTCTAGCCTGTGTTAGCTGGATGGCTAAGTATCAGACAGGGCCCAGTTAAAGTGGCGCAGCGTCACCGCAGTGAACGCTACCCCGAGAATCCTCGGCTGTCGGCCGACGACTGAACACCAACCTTTTAATTTGCCCGTTGTTTACCTATTTTATCCACAACAACATTTGTTCGAGATTCACCAGACGTTGACGTATATGTCCTGTTTGTCAATCCGACGAGTATGCGGCGCATTCTTAGCTAAATGTATCGATAATTTCAGGCCCTCCCTCTGATTTCTGGTCCCCCCTCCTTTCTCCTCCACCTCTCCCGACAAGCTGCTTCAGCCCATTCCGGTCGTCGAATCGAGCCTCGGCGCTTCCCGCAAATTTGGACTCGCACTGAACACTGGGGGTGTTCACGATGCCACAACGGAACGAATCTTACCATCAGTTCCAGCGTTTTGTCCTCCATCTCCGGCTCCATGTTGACGATCCCCCCCGAAACTCGCTCTGAAAATGGAAACCCAGCCCTGCGTCGGCGGCCCGCAAATGCAGAGACGTCATTCACTTCGCTCAACCACACAGCTTTGGGAGGGCAGTGTCAAAAGGGTGGGTGGGGGGATGGGAACGCCCAGGCATTGAAGAAACGCGCCGATTGGACGGATTTCGTCAAAAGGGGCGTATCTTCGCGGCTTTGCCTTTTATTGATTGGCTAACCGTGCTACCAAGGCTTCCCCGGTGACTCCCCCAAACAAAAGGGCAAATGGATGAAGATGCTGTTGCTATCCTGAAGAGGAATACACTAAGGCAAAATCAATCATCCGCATAGCTTTGCTATAAAATGCTGCAGAATATTGGTGATTTTAAAGTAACGTGTGATTGAAGGAAATCATAACGCAAACACATCATCGTAACACGAGTTGTGGCGCGAGGATTGAAGCCTGTGTGCTCCTACATCTTTTTGCTAATAGGATCAAATACACCTTCTGATAATAGGTTTTGGGTGGCTCGGTAAATTATTTAATTGCTTATTTTAGAAAATGTTTCAATGAATGCAAGTGAATAATAAGAGTGATAGAAGTGACATAATACTTACATTTTCAAAAACACGGTTATTCAATTAACTTTGTAAATTAGCATGCAAACCTTGACCTACATGATCATGGATTGATGTAAAAAGACAGGTTCCTTGGTGTATTCAGTAAAGTAATCCGTAAAACTCAGTACGCCAGGCGCTGCTTCAGCTACAGCCATCCTTTACCTCAGTTCACCTCTGTTGATGCTCTCCTATGACTCCCACAGGAATGAAAGAAACACGGTTGACAGTGCATATGTTTGAATTACTCACATCCTGAAGTCCCACAACTAAAATGTTATCTTCACAGGACATATTTAATGCTGTAAAATGCAGGATGTTTGGTTTCCTCTCTGAAACGCTGTTTCTACTCTGAGAATACATCCATGCAAGCTTCTTAACACAGCTTTACTTCCTGAGTTCATCCTGTGAATCACTTCTTAAGAAGGAATGAGCATATTTAACAGCTTCTTTGGTAATTATGTCTTTAACATTTATCCAAAAGACTTAAGAATAAAAATTAACCCTTATTTTTCTTATTTTCCAAAGAGAGGTAAGCACATTTCTGATTACATGTCTAGCACAGATTAATTTACAAATTCTTATTGTACTAGGGAGTCAGATTCTTGAAAATGATCATTTAATTTTATCTGTACACATCTTCAGGGGGTCTAATGAGTAACTATATAAGATTTGATACTTTTTCTTCCCTGAAATGAATTAAATTTTAAAATGAGAAGGCATATACTGATGAACCAAAAATCATACAGCCATGCATACTTAACTCACACATGACTTATCACAATATACTCATTTAAAGTCACGATAGCAGAGAAAAGGTCAGCCTTTCCAGGAAACATGACAGACACAGTACAGGATTGAGACCACAGCAGATGAGGAGGTAGCAATGGTTTTCAGCAGTTCAAATTTAATACTTTGTCCCCCTTTCTCTACAGAAACCCAGGTAAAAAAAATCCCCCACTCTCATAAAATACAACAGCAGCAGTTACCAGTAAAAAAATGAAATGCAAAAAAAAAAAAAATAAAAGAAGAAGAGAGAGAAAGCATTGAGGGGAGAGGAGAGAGAGGGTAGGGACATGATGAGGCAAGAAAGGAAAATATATTTTTCTATATGTGAGGAGCGAGTCCAAAGTTCATCTTCAGACCGGGTTAGGGGCAGCGAGGAATCTGGGAACTTGCTGTTGTGTTCATTCAAAATGGAGGGGAGGAGGAAAGAACAAAAAGAACAAAAATGAGTCGAGTCCAATCCAACTAGGGGAAGGAACCAGCACTCTAAGGCAGGGATTTATTCAGGAAGGGCTTTCTCCCTCTCTGGATGAAAGAAAATCTCACTCCTCTTCAGCCTGTGTGATGTACTTGTCTTGTGTACAGATGAAATGTATGTGCAAGTTTGTGTATGCAACAGGTAAATTGGAAGGTGTGTCTGTCATATATATGGTCAACACGGTTGCACCTCTCACTTGCTGCAAGAGAGGTGGCATTTTTCTTTCCTTATTTCTTCATTCATTCCTTTGCTTTTTTCTCCCATTATCAGTCCCCGACTACCTAGTAGTCATCCAAATCAAAGAACTCATCGTCCTCTCCTTGGTACTCCATGCCCTGGAAATCCACCCTGTACCGCAAGATACCTGAGGAACACAAAGATGAAAGATTAGCAAGGGTAATATGATGGCTGGCCAGCTTATGTCATGTTTGGTTAGATCGTGGCAGCATTAAAGGAAGAATTTTTATTAGGATAAGTTAATCCCCATTAGCTATGGGGCTGGGAGTATTTGTATCTAAAAAGCACGATTTTCTGGAAATTTTTTTTTTTTTTTTGGAGCCACATTAACTTTAAGCACTACTTACAGAATTACAAAAAAAAAATTACAAAATTGACTTTTAGTTGAGGAGGAAATGTTTTGAGAACTTTGATTTATTTCTTCCTAAAATACTTTAACAGGATTCGAAGATGTTGCATGATTGAGGCCTTTAATTATACTGATATCTACTAGAAAATTCATCAGAATGAAAAGGTCTTACCTGTACCCAGGAAACGATGTTAAATAAATAGGTTTTTTTAAATCATTTGATTTATCATGAAACTCAATTCAGACACCAACACAGACTTGGGGATAAAGAAGCCACATTCAAACACTTGAAAGAACAGGATAATGTGAAACGTTACTGAACAGTTTGGAATTTCTACAGCGTTCCTGTGCTCAAAAGGGAGGGGAACATGCAGCACATACCAAGGTTACCTGAATTCAGGGTGCTTTTTAATTTGTGTTCACTATATCTACTTTCTTTACCTCCCCCATCCACCATGTGTTACCTGAGAAAACCTCAAAGGGTGGCCAAAAGCCAGGAGGACGTTGAATCAGGAAAAAAAGAGAAGAGAGCAGCACCGGATCGTTCTGTCCTTCGCTGATGTATTAAAATCTCAATCAAGTGGCCTCATAACAAAAGCTCATTTTAAATGCAGAACTCCATCACTTTGGTCTGCTGTAGCCTTGTTGTAGGTTGTATGTAAACAACAGTTTGTTCCTAAACGTCATCTGAAATGGCATTTTTTAAGTAGAATTAGTCAAAGCCATAAACTACCCTGTATAGGCCTTCAGCTCATAGAGTGAAGCATATGATTATTATTAGCCTGTGACATTCTTGCAGTCGTACTGCCTTGGCTATCAATGTCTTAATTGTTGCTGATCTTAGCATAAAAATAATTTAGGGTACAGCAACTTGTATGTGGTCCGCAGTGTAGCATACAACATAGTTCCTGGCAATCTACCTTTTTTTTGAGACAAATGTGTAATGTGCTTTTTGTTTCCAATACTTTTACAGGAAAAAAAAGAAAGTCTTTCTTAAAAACTCTTTATAATTCGACTGAGATTACATGAAGGCTTGAACCTAGCCTCTCTAGTTGAAGAGCAATAAATATACTCACCGAGCCACAGAATAAAAAAACTTTATAAAAGAAACAGTCGTAGAGCTACACATTCTTTTCCATTATTTGTTACTTGCCGTAAAAAAAAATGCACAATTACAAATCTTTAGCCAGTGTGCTTACCCCCAATGCCTCCAAAGCCCTTGACGAACTGGGATCCTTCCTGGCTCTTGTCTGTGACTATCTCCAGCGTGGCTCCAAATTTCTTGTAGTTGTTTGCAAACCACTCCAGCAGTGGCATGCTTTCGATCAGCTCATGTTCCTGCCCCGTCTACAAACACAACCAGAGTTAGGAACACATGGCATGATGGGTAACAGGTCTTAAATCACAGGGATCTTTCCTTTTTTTGTCACGCTCACCTCTTTGTCTGTGAAGTGAGACTTGTCTTTCTCCTGCTCTGGCGTTAAGTACAAAGTCTTCTCATCTGAAAATCAAGAGCAGAGTATTGAAGATGATAGCATTAAACATAATAGTTATTGCCTTTGTCTTAGTTTCTCAGTGTTGGTAGATAATTGTGGTTTGTGTACCGTTCTCTGCTCCATTGCTCTCTGCCCCATGCACACGAAGAATGTAGCGCATGGTGTCTAAGTTCTCGTAGACTATGAGGATTTCCACTGCTCCCATCTCCAGGGCTTTGAGTGTGTCCTCCACACCAAAACAGTACTTCCCCGTATCCTGACTGATCTCATCGAAGTACCGCCCTATAGAAAGGAACAACCATGAGGAAAATCTCCAAGACAAAAGTTTTGTTTTATTTAGCCGTCACTGCTGACGCCTAAAAACGCTTGTTCTGATGTGTCAACATATTGACTCACCTATGAGCTTCTTCTCTTGGATGAACTTGACATTAGAGAGAACCTCTGCTGAGAGCTCAATGGCTTGATTAAAACCATTTTCTCCTCCATAGGAGATGTCCACCAGCTTCAGAACCTTGGCCTGTAACCTCTGTAGAAAACAAACACACACAAAGGTTAAACACACTGAACATGTATCTACACAGTTATAATGCTTAACATAGGACATATGCTAAAGGATATCATCAGAAATATGCTGACAGCAATGACGCATGTCACAGCAGGTTTTGTTTCCACAGGTTTCTGTCCACAAGATACCTGTGGAACGCTCACATAAATAGTTGCCAGTGTTGAGACCTTCATTGCTCGAGAGTTAGTGCACCCAAAGAACTGCCAACCTCCAAATACAATCTGGGGTATGCAGACAAGTTTCTATTACTTTAGTTTTTGTTCATGTAATTATTCTATTCTTTTTCTAAAATACATTCTATTTTGCCTTTTACAATCTCATGTTGGTGTGTATAATGGTGTAAGTCAAACCAGAGACAACAGCCAATTCGCAGATTGCAATAAATATCGCATCGTGAACAAATTTTGCAATGTGAGAAGACTTTAAAAGAGGGTTCAGGGAGGTACTCTTATTATTGAATGGTTGTATACAGTATTTACAAAGTTTAAAGACACTATCATTTTGAAACTGCTTCTACTGCAAGTTACCAACACCAACCAGATTAACCTTCTGTGTTTACCAGGAATACAATACAATTTACTTAAAAGACCTTTACCTTTGACATGCAATTCTTCACACTAAGCTAGGTTAGCAAATCATGTTTTTGCCTGGGTCTTAATATGTTTTATTGTACATAAATGCTATTGTGATTGTACATCTAGTGTGTGTTAAGGTTGTAAGACTGAGGTGCCCGTACTAATCATCTTAATTGAATATAGTTGTATCAATCTTGCTTGTATATGTAAACAAATCATTAGTCTTCTTTGGTATAATTATGTAAGTCTAAGAAAACATTCTAAATTGTTTAGTAGTATCATTTCTGAATGGTTTGTAAAGTCTATCAAGTTAATTAGGTTATGATATATTACATTGCAAATAATTAATTTGTGCTGCTTTTTTTTTTTTTTTTTTTTTTTTAAATCAGAACACAAACACACAAAATACTTACTGGGTCGAACATGTCAGACTGGCTGAGCTCTGTCTTGAAGTCGGCAGAGCCAGCCAAAACCATTCCAGCCACATTAACTTTGTCGTTGGACACAAACAGCTGGACAGCCGTCTCAGCCACTTTTCTCACATAGTTGTGTCTCTTCTCCATTCTCAGACGGGCAAAACGCAGAGCAGACTGCCCTCCTCTGCCTGACAGGGAGAAAAGATAAGGGACACAATCTTTAGAATGTTTCACAAACTAATAGAGAGTAATCAGTTCTCTCAAGATTGCCTGCTGCGCGGCTGAAATATCAAAAGTTCAGTGTTGTGTGAGCATTGTGGGCAAGTACCGTGCTTCTTGGGTAGGTCCACAGTGAACTTGTGTAGCACCTCCCTGGTGTTGCCCTGGAGTGTACCAAAGAGTGCCCCACTACCGTCGATCACAATAAAGCCAAACTTACTGTCGTCAGAGAGCAGGGCTGTCAATGCCTGCGTTTGTAAGGAATTGGGGAAAATCGGATGATGACAATGTGACAGAAACCAAGCGTTCTAAAGAAACCTAAAGACTGCGTCCCAAGAATCTTCTCTACAAGAAAAATATATGCGGTAAGAGCCAAGTGAAAGTTCTCACCTCGGTGTGGAACTTGTTGTCACAGAGGTACAGGGAGGTGTTGATTGGCTTAAAAGGCTCAAAGTCGATATTGACTTTTTTCTCCTTGCCTTCCTCTGTCACAATGGTGCCACAGTACACAACCAAACCATTGGGTGGCACTGGCAAGAGAAAAAAGTCAGAGGCCATTAGATTCAACAGGTGTTTGTACAGATACATAAACAGAATTCAGTTTCTGTTGGAGAAGCCAGCATCATCCAGCTTTCTCAAATACATCACTGCATATATTGCTCTATTGGCTCTGAACGGCAACAACAGTCAGTGACAACATACAAAATGTCTTGCCTTGTAAGTCTTTCTAATATGGTGTATGATATGCTGCATGCAGTGACACTGTAGCCATGTTTAAAACACACCCTTCTTCATGCTTACAGCATTCCACTTTGCAATTCAATGCTATAAACACCACATCTCCTGCCAGTCAAATACTGCCCTCTCACTTATTTTCTCATAATCTGAGAGGAGGTGCATGATACAATATATGTTCATATGGTTAAATGCAACATGACATGCTGATAAAAGATGTAGGATATTCACATTTATTTCCAGTTAAATCTATTACTGTAACTGAAAAAAATTTCATGTTTATAAATCTGGATTGCAACCTTCTATCAATGATGATTACTTAGCAGCTTTGTCAAAGCCACTGAAATTTCATCTTTGCATCAGTAACACTTGACTAAATGTCAATTACACACTAGACCAGACTAGCTGTCCAACCTTTTCTGTGAATAGAAGTCATTTTTATGCTAAGATGTCCTAGAAGGAATTCATTCTGTTCAGCTGCCCCTGAGAAACAAAATCACACATTCATTTAAGTTTACGTTGTCATCACATACCCTTGTTGTAGAGTTTTAGTCTTTGCTGTACAGAGGTGATGGCCCCAAGCACAGAGAGCCTGTTGACTCGACTTTTGATGTTGGAGGCAGTTCCAAATTCATCAGCCAACATCTTGGCCACTCTAGATATCTGGTCCTTGGGAGGAATGATCAGTGAGATCATACTGGTTCCGTTACTGTAAAGAGAGAAAGGATTTAATGTTAGTGCTTAAACAAAGACTTAGACACTGCATTCAATACCATTGTTGAGTGTGTTTACATATCCCTACCAGCACACTATAATTATTAGAGCTTCATCACTACTTGTGTGCAAGGGGCTAAGCAACATAGTTAAATGACACTGACATGACAGGTTTTACCCTGGCTAACTCCAATTATCTGGATCAGTAACTTTAAGCTGTTCATTTTATTACATTCAAGATAACTCTTACAATCATCTCTTGTAAACACACAGCAGTCCATGGCAAAATATCACCTTGACAAGGGGTAAAAGGTTGAGGGACAAACAGGGTGGGCTTTCAGTCTCACAGTACACAATCTCTGCCCTTGGAGCTGAGGACTGAGTTCCAGTCCCACACACACACACACTCTCTCTCTCCATTCACTACCTAACAAGAGACAAAGCATACCGGTACAGGCTGACACTGCACTGCACACACACGCACGCACACACACACACACACACACACACAGGCAGGTAGCAGCAGCTGGATGAATGTAGGGCAAATGGTCAACTGTGTGTGTGACATGGCAGGCGGTGGAGCACAGGACAGCAAATTCTGCGCAGCACCAAACGACAAGCTGTCGCAGAGAAAAGAAACAAGCCAGTGTAGCAACACCCACATTTCACATGTCGTGTTCGATAATTCAAGGCCAGTGCTCGAACCAGCACACTACTGATATTATTTTCAACTGAGCATTTTGTTGCCGGTAAAGCTCTAATGTAACGCCGAGCAGCTCGGCTGCCATGAGGTAACCGACTCAGTGGACCCATGAGGGAATAAAGAAGCTCTATCATACATTCGACATATTTAAAAGTCAGAGAAGCGTCGTTTAAAGTTGTGGAGTGAGTCCAACGGGGCATATGGACGTCCAACTGTAAGCTAGCCGGCCTCCCTTCCTCATCAGCGTGCTTTCTTGTTAAAGACACCCATAGAGGCCTCTTTCCAGAGATGACGTCTGTTAACGGTTCTCATTAGCAACACAGCTAACATTAACGCTAGTTGCTTCACCGTTACACCCTTTATATGGCTTTAAGTAACACCCTGCGCAGTGCCAGCCATAACACATAAACCCGGCCACATCAAAACACACAATTCTTCATATTAACTCAGTGTTCCCAACATTCAGACAGGGTAAATGCGACAGCAGTTAGCGCCTAGCAGTTAGCAACCTAGCACCAAAAGCTATGGTTAGCCAAGTTAGCCATGCTAAGCTAACCACTCCCAAATTCGGCCCCGCTTATTCGCTATCCAGCTGTTGCGGCGGTCAACATTCACACCACCAGCACAAGCAATAAACCCAAGTACAGGTGTGCCGGCCATCGACACACAGCTCTAATAGATTACTTACCCACGGGCAGCTTCCAAACTTTTGATCAGCTTCTTGATTTTCCATATCTCCACGTTCCTATCCGCCGCGCTGGGGTCGTCCGCCATCTTTCTGCTGTAATCGCTTCAGCACCTGAAAAGACGTGAAAAAAGAAGTGCAAAACATATGCGGTAAACCGGCCAGTGACGAGATTGACTGATTTTCACAGTCTGAGTAGACTGACAAAATATTAGTCCTCATTAGCCAGATTAGGTACCTCTCCAAACTAGTGGCGCGGTGTCCGTTAAGGCACCTGACCAGTACTGGCAGCCGGACTGACCGCGAGAGACAGACTTTACCCGGGGTGTCTGTGTCAGTACAGTGCGCGGAGAATTAGGGGCCTAAAGTCTGCCAGGCCCTAGCGTCCACCCTGTTCTTATCTAATACGACCTACTTTCCCTCCGTTCTCCTGTAAACTGACTGCCAGCTATTCAGATGTTGAGTATATATCGGCATAAATGGAGCCGGTACGGTACCTGCCTCGGACAACGCCGCTCCGCTCCGCTATCTGTCCGCTGCGCTACGTCGAGTCGGTGGTCCGAGGAGTGACGTTGCTTTCCCGACCGGTTTCTCTCCTCCACACGCTGCGCGTGGTGCTAGCGATGGGGCTCACATGTGGGAGGTGGCGTTCATTTCCTGGAAACCACATAGAAACCAATGACAGCTCCTGACGTGCACGTCAATCATAAAAGGCGGCACAATGATTGGATAGAAGCTACGAACGTCGTCGGAAGTGGGTGGGCGTTCGCATCGGTGGATCATGGGATGTGTAGGAAGTGTAATGTGACTTCAACTGAATTAACAGGTTGTGCAAAGCTGGCAGGAACATTTTTCTTTACCATTATCTGTGCCAGAGTTCAAGAGTTTTCATAGATATTTAGTGCGAAGAGTGACATCTGCTGACTACCTCTGAAGGCATGTTTTCCAGATAAATTCTTACATCTATAGTCAGCCTTTATTATTTTTCTTTTATTTCCTTAACAAAATTGAATGTTGTGAATGTGATATTGTATATTCAGTTTCACATTTTCAAATGTAATTATATAGATTTTTTCCCCAGCAGATAGATAGATAGATAGATAGATAGATAGATAGATAGATAGATAGATAGATAGATAGATAGATAACCATCAAGTACTATATACAAGAAAATGTTTAAGTAGTTATGAAATAAAATAAACTATTGAGGTAAGTGAAACATAAGTAGCAAGAGAATAAGGTTCAGGTTTATGTACAGATAATAATATAAAGCGCAGTAGATAGTCTAAGACAGGGCTGTAGGCATGATTTTCGAAATACTGAGTTGTTGAGTTCAAGTCCACCATCTTTTAAACAAATTTTACCAGAAATCATTAACATTGTTTTCACTCACGTTTCAGATGTTCCCTTCAGGTGTTTCAACAAATGATTCAGATAACAACATAAGAGAATTATCTCAACCATTTAAAAACTCAACCCTTAATTTGTTGATTTACTGGGCTAAAAAATACTGGAATCAGTCTGTAAAAATTCCCATTGTAGAATCCAAACTCTCTTCGAGTTCCTCAAACTGTGAGGTTCTCAGATAGAATTACAGAGGACCTGATGCAGTGTCCTCACTGGTAGCTACAGCCTTGGTCTCAGGACAATTCAAGAAGGCAATTACAGCAGACGTCACTTCTTGATGTACTATTTATTATGGTCAAAGCATGACATTTCCATTGTCTTCAGAAACAGTTCACCTGCTCATCAACCAGATTTCAAATTTGACTGCCAGTGTTTCTCTTCCAAGTCAGCAGGGTCCAGTCATCCTTTCAGCCTTTGAGCATTACAACAATGTGGCTTCCTAACCGCTGAGTGGGCAATTTTCATGGCAGAGAAAGGTCAGCTGTCCAATTAGTGTGACTGGTGGTTTAGAAGTCCTTCTTAAAGAGAGGAAGAAAAAAAAAAAGCTCCAGCAAGGTGTTTCAGTAAATCCAACTATCCTCTGTTGTTGAGGATGATGATGCACATGCAAATTACTGGGTTAGATGCAGGGTGAGTTATGTGTAAGCCTGAGATTGCAGTGTGAGTACAGTCTAAGTATAGTGTGGTTCTTATTACAGGTTATAGATCATACCGGCAACACAGCAATTAACTGCTGAGCCAGGTTATTCACATTTAGTTAAATATATTAGGCTGCCCTTTTTTTCTCATATAATATTTTGTCCTTAATAACCTTTGGTACTTTAACAGGAGATATAAATATGATATAAGTAGTAATAAAGGAAAGACATTCTGAACTTATAATAAAATCTGATATAACAAAATTTGAATTAAAAGGCTTCTGTTCAATGTTAATTCTTTATGCTAATTCATGCTATACATGTGTTGTGACCATTGTAAAACGGGCTTTTCACACTGCATATTCTTAGCCCAGGGATAATTTAACCCCTTTTCACATGCAGATTGTTAGCCCAGGGTTGACCTCGGCCCATGGCTCTACAATTCACACAGCACTTCTACAAGCCTGGGTTAAGCACACAAGTGCAGAGTGTTGTGTTACGTCTCTGTTTACTTTAGCCCCTTTTTCACTGGCACCTCCTGGCCCAACATTTAGTTGTTTTTCTGGGGATAATATCTGCTCTGGAGCAGGGCCAGCAAGCAACAGGCTATTGTCGAGGTTAACCCACTATTTTGGAATGATCAGCTCCTTAGCCTGGTGCTAAAAGCTCCCTCGGCCTGGGCTAACCGTTTCCTTGACCTGGGGCTAACCACACGCTTGGTCTGGGGCCAAGTGCAGTGTGAAAAGTACTAGAGAGTGAAATTGTGCATCACAAGCTTGTATTGTACCCTTCTATGCACTTGAAAGAACTTGTAACATACATTTCTTACTTTGGATGAACATGTAGGGCTTGAGGTCCAATGTGTCACTTTTCCTGAAATGTTTTAATTTGAATTTTTTACTACCTTTGTTAGTAAATAAATGAAAGGTATATTTACGGAAAATGTTCACCAGAAGGAATGACAGTGATCGCCTAAAACAAAAAGGAAAAATAAACGAGAACAGGAAAGCAAGTGTGGCATGTTAACTTCCTCTTCTTGGGAACATCTGCACAGAGGCCTCCTGCATAGAGCAGCTGTGAAAGGCTACTGCAGGCTATACAGGTTGAAGCCACTAGATGGCACCATTGGTTAAAGGACAAATAAAGGCCTTCGACAGCATCTTACTTATTACCAGTTGATAAAGGAGCATCAAACCCCTGGAGCTTCTGTTAGCTCAGTGGGACCCTCAGAACTCACGTCTTGTTGTGTGTTTATTGAACTAATCGTGCCGTGCACTTTGTTAGACTTAAGCAGGTTACCATATGTTGGATATTAGTTAGTGCCTTGCTAATTGTGCTTGTTTCTTTCAGAACAAACATCTGCTTGTGCGTGAAACAACAATTCCAAGGATTAGCCCTGTTGTATTACCCGTCTCTGGTGAAGTGGGGGAGTGGGTGGAGGTGGTTGGAGCCTTCTGTCTGGATTTGGTGCTCACATGATGGCTACATCATGGAGAAAAAGTGAAATAGCAGTTTGTGCAATTGACTGCCTCGAAAATTGTCCAGCACCGGTATCAGCGCCAATTCATCACCATCTGTCGACCATCAGAGCTGTAATGATCTGTCGCTTAGAAATAGATGGCGCCTGCTGTGCTTTGGATGGGAGCTGTGCGGACCACGGCCACCATTCCTCATTTTACCTGGTAGTCACGCAGGAGCATTTAGATGAGCAGAGGAGGCTGCTGGCTCCTCAGCCTCTGTAGTTAAATACTAAATGGTATTTCTTATTATGGCACTTAAGACTAAGAGGATTATTTACAGTAAATATATCAGGGGTTTAAACTCCTTTTTCTGTGCTTTAATAGAACTCAGACAGAGCCCCAACATTTCAAGTGTTTTTAATAGTTTACAATCACATCTTCAAGATATGTGCATTTTTCACTGTTAGATGGACTTTATTTAAACATACTCAGATCCTTTATTAAACTGGCAGTTGACAACTTTTTTTGTCTTAACTTCAATCACTCAGAAGTAAATACTGACTGCAAAGTTTAATGTAGAAAAATGACATCTGCTTATAGATTGGTTCCGTATAACCTTCGATTTCACTATACTATCCGGCCTGCCACTGGGCTGGATTTTTCCTGTGAAAATGAAGGTTAAATAACAACACAAACAGGAGGAAGCATTGTTTCTCCTGGTCGCTGTCCCCAGGTAACTGGAACAACTGTGGAAACTCTTCACTGCAAAAGACAAAGAACCCCGTGTTATGGAGGAGGCAAAGAAGGTGAGAGGGAGAGAATGCAAAGCTGTCTGTTGCCGCTTTCAACTCGAGTTTTGGCATTTGTCTGATTTTCTCTTGATGCCTTTACAATTGACAGTTTTTTTGCACCTTTGTGAAACCAATTATACACTTTATTTTAACAGTGTTTCATTGTTCCTGACACTTCTGTAATATTAGTTCTCTAAAGGACACTGAATCCTCTGAATGTGAAGTTCAAGTTTGGTGAGTTATAGCACTTTTTTTACTTTATCAGTCATGCTTCACTTACCTCCTCACATATAGCCACCTCAATAACTGTGTTGCCCATATAGCTGCCCTTTCCAGAATGTCACACTGTGTTCTGTATTAGATCAGCGGAGACCTTTCATGCCCTGTGCAGGTAATGATGGCATAGTGATAGTGTAATAGTCTGTGTTGTCATAGCGACCAGGCCATAAGAAGGAAGTGTGTGTGTGTGTGTGTATGTAGATATGCATGTGGGAGAGTTATGAAGAGTGTGACCCAAAACAGATGCCACCAGGTTCACGGGGCTCTGTTTTCCCATCTGTGGCCATCTGCTTAAGTAGAGTTAAGGGGAGAGAGGGAAGAGTGGAGGTGGACGGAGGGACTCTCAGGGGTATTCAAGGACACCGTGTTGCCTGTCATCACTGAGACATGTAAGGAGGGTAAAAAAGACAGAGAGGGAATGAGGACGCATCCAATCAGACACTTACAGAAAGAGGCCGGGTCATTACATAATCAGAGGTTGTGAAACTTAGAGAGGACCGATATCTTGGACTTGGAGAAGTTAGTGGGAACCGGAAAGAGACTTAAATATGAAACAAATCAAAGCGCTGCGATACCTGTTTCCCTGACAGACCTTTCTCTGATGCTCGAACACATATGAGGAAACCTTTGAACTCCTCAGAGGGAGTTAAGCAGCATGTCCTCTCTGCTGACTGGGTAATCTGTGACTCAGTATGTGTCTGTCTCTCAGGCTCTCTTTCTCCGTCCTCCCATGTGAAAAAGAGGATCACAATCATCAGCACTTCAATAGCCTGCTTATGACTTAAACCAATCTTCTTAGGACGCGCAGTATGGGTATGAGAATGTACAACTGTTAGTGTCTGCCAGCCATCTGCTGCGCTGCTGTGAGTCTTTCGGTTCTGGGACACGTGCAAAGATATGGGATTGCAGCAGCATGAATGTTCTGCTGCGAGTATGTTTTTTTGACATTCTTGTCACACCCCAGGCTTTATACTGCTCTTCAAAGAGGCAGAGGGAGATTTGTGGATCTGTGTCCTACTATTAAGTAGACTAATCAGGAATGGAGAGGCGAGGTTGTCATAAATATAAATGAGGTCTTTTGAGGCAGAGGGCGAGACATGCTGCGTGTCCACACAGTGTAGGCTATTAGGAGTTTATCAGCACAGTGGATTAAGACCAATAACCTCAATTTAGAGGCCAGGACACACAGTCAGTCTTAATGATGCATTGGAAAGGGGTTAAACCCAAAGGTAATATGGACCAGCTGGCCTGCCTACACCACTCACTGACCCAGGGCTTAATCCAATTGTCTTTCACGCCTCAGGGAGCCTCAAGAGTTTAGTGTATTTTGGAGTTTAAACTGGAACTAGACACATTTTTTTGCTTTAACTTATCAATCAAGTCAGTCCTATTACAGTACTATTACATCCTACAGTGTAATGGCCGGCCTAAATTACACCATCCACTAAATTGGTTCCCTATAAACGAAGGATAAGTTATGGCAAAAAAAGGCATTGTTTTCCCTGGTTGCTATCGCCAGGTAACTGGAACAACTGGCATAACTCTGGAAACTCTATACTGCAGAAGAAAAAGAACCCCTGCGGGTTGAGGAGGCAAAGAATGCATGATAGAAACTGAGGTAAAACAAGAGTGAATGGACGGGTATTCACCAGATGAATAGTGCTAGTGTTGTGTCAAAGGCTGTTTGCCTGTTGAAATGTTCCCCTCACCATAGGGGCTTAAGACTATTCAAAACTGGTATTCTTTCTACTTGATCAATAAGTAACAAAACTTGCCCATTTATTAATACAACTGGGTTTTTTACTCTGCCCTTTCATAGCCCTGAGCGCGGGACTTCAAGGTCAAATTGGGATTCTTATGGTTGTTTTCTGCTTTGGACAATAGCAAGGCTGTCAGCGTAATCCAAGATGCTAACTCTGTCTTTGCAGTGCCAACGGTGATACCACAGGGAAATGGTAGTAAGAGCTGTCTCTTTCAGCCTGAAGTTAGATTTTTTTGTATTGTCCTATTTTCTGTTTCTGCTATGCAGACTATTACATATGAAAAGACAAACGGAGTTAGTCGAGCAAACAACGAGCTACCTGCCATTGTTAGCCTGGAGAAAAGCTGTCAATGCATCCAGCTGATAAAGCCTGGTGGCATACCTATCGCTCCCCTAGGGGAGATTACTGGATCATTGCCACAGCTTTCCCAGGGATTGATGATATGTCAATATATACTGGAGTAATGTACACATTTGCACATGCAGTAAAACACACATTTGTGTATGCAAGTTGCAACGAATGCAGCTGTTCTGGAACATCTGTTCAATCAACGGCTGCCACATGCATAAACACAGCAGTTCTTCATTCGATGGCTGTGCTCATTTGGCTCGCAGTGTAATTAAAAAAGAGAATCATTACTTTGCCGCTGTATTCAGATGAAGCTATATGACCTATATCTATACCATTGCAGAAACATTTTCTTGTTTTTCTTGATCATTTTTTGTGTTGGCACCAGCGATGCAGAGGTCTTGGTTGTCACTCCCCAGGAAAATCAAGTTTTCATACCAGTGAGTCCAGTACATGCAGTAATCCATGGCACCACTCAGGCAGCACAGCTTTAAACCAGTCTGAAATCATTATATCGGAGCCACCACCATGACAACCTTACAGATAGACTGATGGGGAAAGGAAGATGGGAAAAGGGGGGATGAAACAGGGGAGAAAGACGGTGGAAAATGGATTTTTCTTCGAGCTGCATTAATCAAATTGACCACAGAAAGGGCATTATCAGTACAATGGATGTAATATAGCGTATTAAATGAAGACAAAGGCGTGGCTGCTGAGGCGAGCTTACTTTGAGGGATGATGATGGGAATGATCAAACGTCGATCTCTGAGTAAAAGTATTTTGGAAAAAGAAAAATGCGTTACTCATATTCACTCTAGCATGAATGAATAATCACATCATTAAAAAAAAACTCTTTGTAGACTTCAGTAATGTTTCTGGAAGCATGTGTTCAAATCAATGCATGCATCCACCCTGTGAGTGTACAGTAAGTCTGCTCTGGTGCATGTAAATGTGTCAGTTGTATGCGTGTCTGCTGCTGGCATGTGTTGACTGCTGTCACTGAAATGAGGATGCTGAACAGAATGCATGGAACAGGGAGACTTAGATTTATTCAGACGAACGTAGTGGAACTGTCAGGGAAACCTTGCTCATATAGTCAGCATTTCGTATGGATTTCAAAGTAGTTCAAAAGTAGACCAAATAAATGTTTAGTTGTTTATTACTTAACATATTTTTTATTTTATTGATAAGACCTTTGTTGTGTGCCTACCATGAAGCTGGGATAAGACGAAATGGACCAAAAGAGCAATAGTCGAGGTTGTGTTCATTTGCTGTATTCATCTCTTAAATGATTAAATCAATATCTCACATTCAAAAATACAAAAGACCGAGTGAAAGAGCCTTGTAATGGATGTCAGTGAGTTCTGGTCAGAAGTGAAGACTGTGAAGCTCCACAGGAATGATACGGTGGATGGAAAGTGGGCAGCGTTGTTTCATTTTTCTTTAAACCACCTTTATGACTTTCATTAAGAAATGCAAAGGTCAAATTCTGCTGGACTGGCAGGAGGAGGAACCCTTCTGACTGAGAATAAGATTATTTCATATTCTTAAAAACATCACGAATACCTGCTACTGAACTATACTGTCGCCATTAATCAATTAATCTCTGACAGGCACAACTGTTAATCTTTGTCGCAGGCTACCCTTCTAATTTGACTAAACAAGCAGTATTTTCTTGCTTGAGTAGGGACTGTATTTATATAGTGCTTTTATGCAAAGCACATTTTCCAATTTGCCTCTCATTCAGCTGTTCAAACACAAACTCACACACTGATGGCAGCGCAGATCCTAACCATTTACAGCAATTTGGGGTTCAGTGCCTTGCTCAGGGACACTCAAGGACAGAAACCAGGGACTGAAGCCTGCAATTAGCCAATGGCCTGCGTAATTAGACTAAAAATGTCAGTACTTTTTAAGCTGGCATTAATATTGATGTCTGATTTCAAATGTATTTGCTAGGCAGACATATCCCCTCACTGGGAACTTATAAACAAACAACAAACAACAAACAAATCGCTCAAGATGCCACTTTTAATTCTTTAATCAAAAGAGGAACCATGACCTGTAAGATGACTGTTTATCAGAGTCAGAGGAATAAATTAAACATTAAACATAAACTCTTTTTGCACATCAGACCCCAGAGATAGAGAATCACAGGCAACATGTATCAGACTTTTTCAAACAATCTTTGTCGCTCTGTCAGATTCCTGTCTGACACTTTGATGCACAATGCTTTTGTACCTTTATTTTCAATAACAACAGCTAAGCACAGCTTCTTAATTCTGTTCTGGTGGGTGTTGTTGGCATGTTTTCAAGGATTTAAAAGAGGTAAATTAGGTGTTTTATTAAGTTTTAATTGGGGAAAAAGCTTGCAGAATATTGTGCTTTCGATTTGGTGTTTCATTGTGAAGGCTAGGTTATACACCTATTTACAACTGAGCCAATTCTGGACTGGTTGCAATACAGAAATGGTGTTAAGCAGGGTCGCTTCCTCTTCTGCTCTCCACTCTGGCTGGTTGGCATGTTTCTTGCAGACGATGGGCTGAACGCCAAAAACAATTTATTGTTTTTTCTCAAATCTTTGCACACAAAAGTTGCCTGGACAACCCGGACGGCTTCTTGATGTGCAAACACCAACACCTGGGTTATTCTCAAACCACTTTCCACAACATGTGTGAGGACAGAAACCAATCTCTCCCCCTCTTTTCTTCCCACATGGAAGTATTGAACACACTGGGCTCCCAGACAAACCCGTTGCAACACTTGTCCGCACACTGTATCTGAATTCAGCTTAGCTAATTTCCCATAGGTTACAATTGGATGAATATTTTTTTATGACATAAAGATAGCAATATTGCACTTCTCTACATGTTATATAATCAGCATTTTGATATTCTCTGTCAAGGCCTTTAGTTTGGAGAAAAAGATGGCCTGATCACCATGAAGACAAATTATTATCCTTCTGCGCTGTGCAAGATATATGTACAACTGCATCCTAGATTTTTCTGTCCATCATTCATCATCTGAGATTCCCAATATGAAAAAAACAACAAACACCTACGAGCCTGCGAGTGTGACAGTGATGCATCAACACTGTACTGAGCCCAGTGGTGAAATACTTAAGAAAGTGAATGTCTGATGGAGAACAGAAAACATAAACCAAAATTTGGCTTTCCTGGAAGAAACATACAATATTTATGAGAACATGCACAGTCAGCTAACATTTCTGGCCCTCTCAAACTGAGACCAGATGATCTGACCGCTACACACATACACAGAGAGGAAAGAGATGACAGAATGAGGGTAGAGAACGGACAGAAGAGGAAAAAGTGACAAAGAGGAAGTAGACGTCCCATCACATTTCGGATTTCAGCTGGATTGAGCAGCTGAACATGACTTCTCTGCAATTATTAAGCATCGTGGACCCATTGAAATGACTTCAAATCTGTGCTGCGAGAACATGACTCCCTGCATGGTTGACTTATAGCAGAGTAGAAGGAGCCAAGCTACATAAACATATCAAGTTTCCTCCTTCTCTCTCCCAGTCTTCATCAACTCCAAAGGCTCCTCTGAGGTGGATCCAGGTCCTTCCCCGTTTGTGTTTGCCTCACTCCTTCTGCGATGACTCCTTCTCTCGGTCACCAAAGACAGTGACATCACACCCACTGTAAAAACTTCCCTGACGTATCCTGCACAAATAGAGGAAGACAACAGCACACAAACTTACAGAGAGGCTGGCAGATTGTCTTTGATTGTTTGGAGTTTCCTATGTTATAGCCCATCATCTCCTCAGGGGAAGTAACTTAGATGTAAAAAGAATACCAAACAAACATTCACAGATGTGCAGGGGGTAGATAGAGAGAAGAACAGGAGCACCCACGGATGAAATTCAACATAAAAGAACCTACTTTTTTAAACTATGGTCTGACAATATCAATCTCTCTGACACAATTGTAACAAGAACATCAATATTATAAAGCTTCAAGGCAAATATGTATTCAATTACATTAAACTGTTCCGTTACCCCAGAGTCAGGACACACATCTTTTCTATTAATAACATTTTTTAAAAGACTTTAAGGTCTGAGTTGGAATTAAAAATGAGCTTATATCAATACAAGCATTCACTGAAGAGTGGATAGAATGGGTTTCAGTTTCAGTTCAGTTATTTATTTAACACAGAATCAAGCGGTGCCTTGTAATGTGAATGTGTCAATAATAAAGCCATTCTCAAACAAAGTCTGTACCCTCAACAGCAATTTGCAATTTAAGCTCATGGTTTTGGTTCAGTTTCTTGTTCTTGTTCTTCTCCATGTTTTCAAACCCAGCAGCTCACTCAAGCGGATTAAATGCTGGACAAACAGCACAGCGTTGTATAGAGAGGCAAAGTAAACGGATGACTGGCAGAGAAAAATTCATATATCAAACGTTAAATATGTGAGATGTTGAACATTAATATAGCAGCAAACAACTATTTTCTAAGTAAAGATATGGTGGAGACAGGACAAATCGAGTCTTGAGGACCCTCTCATTGTAACAAAAAGCCTTTAAATACTCAGTGTCCTCTGTGCCTCTAAAAGACAGTACATGTGAAACTTGGATGATCACCATGTTTTAGTATAATAGTTTAAAGAGAAGCCCAGCAGGCTGTCTCCAGCACTCCAGATTACACAGGCGGAAAGATGACAGTCTCACAGCACTCTACCTGGATCAAAGAGCTGTCGCTGAGAATCATATTTAGCAAAGACACGTGAATTCACAGGCTCCAGCAGATGGTGGTATGTTTGTTTGAGATGCATAGGGATGGCTAGTATTCATTTTGGCCATGGCACACCATTTGATTAAAAAAGAAAAAACAATTTCAGACAAAAAATAAAACTTAGCTTCTTTGACCAAACCTGTGGGTTTTAGAATCTCTGCTCAAGTCCTTCACATGCCCACACCGCCCACTTGAAAACAACCAGTCTCTCTATAATAACTCACACCAAAAAGACCATTTCTCAAGCTCTGTATTGTTGTGAAGATGGACAAGAAGAAGTAATAAATACCTGTCTGTAATACATGACTGGCCAATGGAACCTGTGTCAATGCCCCATTCTTCCCCGCCATCCCATTTCCTGTCAATCTCAAGCCGTCAAATAAAGCCATTGGAAGGCCGCAAAGATAAAAAAAAGAAAGAAATAAGAACTTTATAGTTTGATTAACCACCAAGAGGGGCATGTTATGTCCTTGGACATGGGAGGGTGACTGACAGCTGTAAACTGGCCTGAGGGCCTCTTCCTTTGTTTCAGGGTCATATTATTTTTTACTCTGGCAATCATACAAATACAGAATTAGTTTTACATAACTGCTTTTTTAACAAATGCATAAAAGAGGCAGTGAGTCAAACTTTTTATCATTGCCCGCCTCACTCCTCCCTTTCGTCATCTAATCAAAATGTTGTGATATTTGCTTCTTCAAATTCCGCCAATGAAAAGCTGTCGATACTAATCAAATATTTTTCGTCCTACCATCATTCTCTCTGTATCAGACAGTAATGTTTTCAGCATTTTGGCTCCTATCACACCATGGGCCCATTATCACAAAACTACCAAGTTAAGTCACCACTATGTCGACACCTACTGTGTGTTTTAACGGTGTCTTGTGGCATGTAACAATGATAAATCTTTATAGAGGTCAGAGAGCTCAATGTAGCATGTTCCTTTTTCATAGACAGTGCTCAAATTTGAAGTAGGATAGAATTAATAGCTTGAAGTTTGAAGGTTTACTACACAAGACAGAGAGAGACCTATGTTAATATCTCCTAATTACAGCTGAAAAGAGCAAGTGCCTTCTTGTATGTGGTTTCTCAACAGATTAAATAGCATTCAAGGACACATCTCTCTGAGTCATGCCATCACACACGCACACACACACACACACACACACACACACACACACACACACACACACACACACACACACACACACACACACACACACACACACAGTTGTATTTCCTCCCTGCCTGTGATTGCACATTCATATGAAATGTTTCCTAATTAAAAAAGAAAACACTTAGCCCTCCTCTCTTTCTAAAGACAGACATTTTTCACTACCACACTTTGCATTAAGTATAAACAATGAATACAAACAAGCTGAACAGTAGATGGCAGTAATGCAAAATAAGTTGCATGCAGTCATTACAGTAAATAATTCAAGAAGTAAAAAAACAAAAAACAGGAGAACAAAAGGACCCCCACATCCTTGGCCCACGTCTTGAGGAAGTGACAACCCAATTCATGGTCTAGATATGTAACCTCCACATCTCATAGATGTTTTATTGTTGGCCACTCAAAACTGAGAATGGCTCCCAAATGTGGAGAGGGGTTAAGTATGAGAACAGCACAAACACACAGGATGGGAGACATAAAAAAACTTCATCTGTAAAAAAGTAATATGCAAAGAAACAAACCGAGACAAAAAAAGAAATATGCTTATGATTTTAATCTCCTCTCGCTTCTTTCCCCTTTTCTCATCAAACGAACACAGGAAAAACACACAATCTGTTGCAAAGTCTCTGTTACCATAGGAACACAATCTGATAATTATACCTGACCCGCATATTTAGTTTGTGTGTGTCTATGCGTGTGTGTGAGTCTCTCCTTTGATCGGCAGCACTAATTGATAAACAGAGATGGCAGCCTGTGAAGTAAACACTGGATTCACTCCGGGAAGGGAGACATGACACGGGTATGTGTGTGTGTGTGTGTGTGTATGTGTGTGTGTGTTCACAACAACACTTTCACAGCTTGTCATCAGCCGGGTTGACAGGAGGTGAGAGAAAACATGCACACAACAGGTGAGCATCCCCCCCCCCCCTCCCACACACACACACACACACACACACACACACACACACTGATGAATAAAAGGAGTTCACTATTGAAATATTTCATGTTCTTCAACTAAACAATCAGAAAAGTGACTCAATGAGAAAGTCTATTGAAGGCCATTCATATCAAATCATTAAACATCCACAGAACTCATTTTCTCCTGACTCAAAATGTGTTGTTCACTTCCCTTTTCCCTTTTGCTGTCTTTCCCCCTCTGACAGTCTTTAATATTTGAACACAATATTAATTTGTTCACTTCGACACTCACTCTATTCCTCTCGTGATTCCCCTGCTGCTGTGACTTCTCCCTCCCACCTCCAGGGGCGCCGCCAGGGATTTTGGGCCCCATGAAAAAAATCTAGTTGGGCCCTTTTATAGGTTGCCCATGTCTCAAAGGGCCCCCTGTCAGTGCCGGGCCCTTGGAATCGTCCTAACCTTTCCCCCCCTGGCAGCGCCCCTGCCCACCTCTACTTTTTTTGCCTCTCCGCTCTCTGAAGACACCGTGGCCCACAACGACCCACAAAGGAACCCTCTTTTCTGTTTCTCTTGCCGTGACCCAAATTGTTTTGGACAGGAACGGCACTGCTGCATGTGATGGAAGTCCTTTTGCTGGGCACTGAGTCAGAAAAACAACAACATTTGCACAGTGGGTGCCACATACACACACAAAGGGACGGGATACACAGAGACATCAGGTCCTGTTAACTGTTTCTTTCAGCACCGCGGCGGGGTCAGGCCGCCTAAAAGATGTCTGACACGCAAACCGACATCAAAGTTGCTCCACGGGGAATACACGCAGAACACTTGTACACTCACAGCACAAGGGGGCTGTGTGGTTACAGAGGCCTTCAGAGGTCTCTGTGAGGGGAAGCATTCACTCTGTATAGTCATCTTGAGTGAGACAGTGTGCCAAGCGGCACAGAGCGGACTAGACGGCAGCTGATCCGGCATTCTTTGAGATGATGAAGCAAAAATACAGTCCTGGACTCAGGTATATTAGATTACTGTAGCATTAAAGTGCAAAACAAGGATAGATAGATAGCCAGACAGATGGGCTGCTTGAATACATTGGTCATTGAGAGAGGAGAGGAAAGAATAGAGGAAAAGAAATAGAGGGAATGAAAAGAGTAGCACGGTGCCTATTGGGCAGGTTTGTAGTGTCTGCACCTTTTTTAATATCGTACAGGGCAGGAAAAAGGTACAAGGACACACAGACTGCTGTACAGCTGTTTTTTATGAAGTGACATGAGGCAATAACTCACTTCAGTCCTGCGGTCTGAGAAACTAATTAGAAATTCAAATAGAATGATCAGCAGAAATTAAGCTAGTAACCAGCTGGAGGTTTCCTGGACATGTATTCAAATACATTACCAGCTATTTATCAACTAATTATTGAAAATATCAGAATATTATTATTAAATCAAATTGTGGGTAATTTTTAAATACATTAAGCGGTAATTGTCATGGTCATTTCAAAGAAATTGCATATATGTTAATTAGTAATTAGCACCTACTTACTATGAGATTTGCTAACATTTTAAAACATGACAACCAGTATGTGTATTATTGTATTTTTTTTTTTACATTTAAAGTAAAACTTTAACCAGTTTTTCATCATCACAATATGGGTAGCGCTTCCTTATGAATAATATTAAACAAAATGAGCTCCACACTCATTTGCTGGCAAAAGTGCTCCGGATTACACATTTTTGGGATGTTGTTGGAACTACAGATTGTATCTGCATGTTTTTCCAGGGATACAAAGGGTCGAAAACTTGCTTGGAAATCATCCTGAGGTCCCAGAAATATCCAGTGGTGTCACACTTGCAAATGTTGGAACACAGTCTTGAACTGTGGTCACTGGCTTCATCACCATCCTCTCCACTGCCTGATATGAAAGTCAGGTCATAAACATGTGATGTGAACATGACATGACATGTTTGGTAGAAATGTCAATATGGTATGTTAGCTTATGACACATACAAATGTGAATCTATCAGCGTTAACTATGAACATTTTGTCTTAGTGACTGGGCTGGACTCCACTGGGTGACAGATATGTTCATTTTATCTTCATGGTAATTTGTGAAGTTCTTGCTACATGCATCATTGCACATACGGACAGTCCTGCTTTGGACAGTCATTCACACCACAGCCATAGATCTACAGTGTCAATTCATAATTTTGTATGTTGCTAACAGTTTGAATAGGATATGTTTAAATATGCATTCCCTTGTAAAGGCATGGGGTTATGGCTTTGCCATGGAGCAAGTGCCATACATGAAAGAGCTTTTTTGAAACAGGACAAGAAAGGGAAATGGCTAGGTGAGTAATTCATCTTTGCAGTCACGATGTGTAGGTCATCCATCTGCCCTTTATGCAGTGCCGTCACCATCAAATATAAGAATGGAGCGGAGAGGAGGAATGGGGAGGGTGACATGGAGATGGATAGAGCAATAGAGAGGGAGGGATAGGAACAGGGTGAACGTTAGATTTTAAACAACTATGGGCACAGACAGAAGTGCTGGATTTGTTTACTAAGAAATACTTGAATTCTTGTCATACCATGTATGTATATCGGGCATGTCAACTATGACCAGTGAAACAACGTGAAGGGTTTGTCATACTAAAAAATGTTATTAGTGTGCAGCGATGAAATGTTTTCGTTTTGCTTCTGTCACTTGTGAAGCTTCACCATGTTAAACAATTTGACTTCTTACAAAGACACAATTCACCACTGGTCATTTTGTTTTGTGTCCTGTTTCTGGCCCCCTGATTAAACCTGTGTGTATACATTTACTGTGTGATTAAATAATTAATGTGACTTAATAGATTAAAGAAGACAATGAGTAAGATAGGGAAGGAAGTATACATGGTAAAAGATAAGATGGCCATATACGGACTTTATAAAGCTGTCGTGAGGGTGTGTGTATGAAAAACAGTTGTCTCGGGGCTTCACATGTACCCAAGAGAAAGCTGTAGTAAATAGTCAGGCAGGAAGGCTGTGTGTCTCTCACAAAACACACACTATTGATCTGAGCCACAAGTCAGATATCAAACACGGGATCATGGCTGGGAATTACCCTCCTGCCTTTCCCTTCCTCTGTCTTCCCTCCATCTTCCTCACTCTTCTGTGTTTCATGCAGTATTTGTTTTCTTGGATCAATAGGGAGTGGAAACAAGCACAGCGGAGGAAACGCAATAACCATATGTCTCGCGCTTGCACTGAAACACACACACATACACGCACAAACACACACATATATTGGCTTTGGTCACTTCTGAGGACACTGTGTTGATTGGTGGTTCACTGAAGGATTAACTAACTGAAACCCAAATCCACCACAGAAAGAAACAAGACAAACTTACCATGGTAGTAACTACACATACCACAAGACATACAATATATACATTAGAAATTACATCAATGATCACATCTACTAATGACACACATGGTGCTCCTTCTCCCGAGATGCAAATTGTCACGTCACGTCACGTCACGTCACGTCACGTCACGTCACGTCGACATCACGATTTTCACAGTTTCATAGTAATACAAAGAAATGTACAATTTGCAATAATTCCTGGGCTTTCAGAGAGGAGGGAAAAAAATCTTAAATTTCATCACAAAAAATCTTATGCCAAGGCATACACACAGGTTCACATAAACTGCACGGAAGGAACCTCTTTTTTAAAAAAAAAAAAAATTGAAATTGTCGGTTATCTTATCGTTATTAAGGGCAGAAACTGAAGACTTTGGAATGAGCCTGTCAAGCCATTTATAGGTTGATAAATGTATCACTGATGTCACTAACTCTAATCTCTGGACTGAGTCAAGTAATAATTAAAAAAAAAAGTTCTCTTATCTCTTAAAACTTCATCTGAGCTTCTTAAACTTCTATAATCAATTTGAGTTTCAAGGGGCGGCCATCAGCTCTACTGCACCGACGTAATTGCAGAGGTGGATAAGCTTTGCAGCGGATAAGTAGATGCAAAGGTACAGACCGTACATACATACATCTAGTACGTACGCATTCAACAGAGAGGGAGGCGTCAAGAACAAAAGGGAAGTTTTTGTCATCTCTAAAATTCAAGGTCACATCCATATTTATGAGTACATCATTGACACACACACACACACACACACACACACACACACACACACACACATTTTTGATTATGTTTAATGCCCCGTTAAAGGTGCACTATGGCATTGCTGGATATGCATTTTAATCACAAGAGAAACTTTTTTTCACTTAAACACAGTAAATAAACTCTATGTTTTCACGACTGAATAAACTGAACAAACAAACTGACACAACAGACGACACAATTTCATGCTGTTCTACTTTGATTACATTTGGCGTACCCTGCCACCTTCCGAGCTTCGAACAGTGTTTATGGGGACCTTATTTTCAGCAGACATATCAGCAGACTGAGTGCAGAGGTGTACCCATTTTATCGACTTTCATTCCCAGGTATGATCCCCACAGAACGAGGTGAGGGAAAGATTCGCTGAGTCAAAATTGGCGATTAATCTTCGATGAACAGATGCGTCCATTAGGTGGCCGTGTAGACACCATTAGACACAGAGATGCCCAGTGACATTCTATTACAAGCGGCGGTACAAGCCTAACGCAACGCAAAAGTAAGATGGACTACTTCAGAGTGCAATTTAACAGTATAAATCTCATTTCAAGTAAATGAGGGCTACTTGTTTGGATAGTTTGGAGAAAGAAATCCAATTACACAATCCCTCCAAGAAGAATAATGAGAACTGAGATGCTATGTAAATTCTGCCTGTGAGGAAGCTGCTGACACGATTTGCTATACAAACAGGCTTTACAAAGAGGCCTTAGCCTTCTCCAAACAGAACATTATGGTTTCTCGTTTTATTCTCGATTTTAAACCATCATTTGCACCCGTTCACCTCTTTTTAATTCCTTCTAATGTTGCTTAATGAAATCTGTTGACAGAAGAACAGCACCATTTGCGGCATATTGAATTATTTGTCTGGGACAGGAGGGAGGTGAGAAAGAAAACCCGGGAGACAGATGACCTACAGCAATCACTGTCTGCGCACACAAACTCTCTTTCTATTAATGAAAGATTGTCTAAACACTCATTTATTTCATGCAAAAACCCTATTATAACATCTATGCCAGCTGTGTGTGTGTGTGTGTGTGTGTGTGTGTGTGTGTGTGTGTATAATAAAGGCGGACGAACTGGCCTTTATCTTTTGTCACAGTGAAGGACATGGATAGTGAAAGAAAGTGAAAACAATTTACAGCCCAGGACTGAAACCAAAGAATGAAGAGGAAGAGGGTTTAATAAAATACAGTGTATTCTAGAAAAGAAAAAGTTATTTTTGAAATAAAACTTCTAACAAAATATTAGGGAGAAAACACATTTTAGATTTAGACTGTATAAAAAAAACTTCAATCGTCCTGTCATGGTGCAGTTTACATTTATGTCTGTTCACACTCAGAAAATTGGAATTAGAATATCATTTTTTGAGTCAAAAACATGTTGGGTTACGTTTAACCTTTGATCCATAAAAACCTAATCATGGATGACAACCTGAAAACATAAATCCTCCTGCCACGGCAGTCGCTGATGCAAGAATGAGAAAACATAGTGAGAAAAGGACGATTTTCAGACTGACAGAAAGACAGACAGATAGGACGTCTCACATTTGAAGATTAAGTGCGGCCATCAGATGCACAAACACGGCTACACTGGAGCTTAGAGCATAGCCTTCACTTCCCATGGCTTAGACTGCCAGAATGGTGGTGACTGAGGCTAATTAGATGCAGTCACTTACAAAGCTCCTCATGTAAACACATAATTGATGCTGTTTCTCTATTGAGCAGCCTTCTGTCTGCATCATTACGTCAGTCTTAGGGTACATTTTCTATCACATGGTGGAAGGAAGTTCTGTCGTCTAAGTTTTTTTTTTTTTTTTTTACCTCTAGGGGGCAGACAGCATCCACAAACAGTGCTTCTTAATGTGGCTTTAAAATCACAATCCATGATCCCAATGCTAGCAAAAGGGTTGTTTAAACAGCACATTTATACAGATCTTCCCATAGTGAATCCTTGACAGTTCATTTTCGTAATCTTGAATTTCCCTCGGGAAAAATAAAGTGTCTATCTATCTAATAGCTGTGTTTTTGTGGCCGTATACTGAGTTTGTACGAGTAGTTATTTTAACAGCATAATAATATCATGTGCCAATGTTGCCTGTGGGTGGGAATGACACGAACCTTGTGAGGAGGATGACGACCTTCATACAGGGATTGTTTGGACCTACAGAAAATGAGATGCCAGAGTACAACACCAAAAAAATCTAATTTATACAATACACAAACAAACCCAAACCACAGCCACTATTATGCTGATCAATTTATTTGCAAATGCACAAACCATTAATATACTGGGACCGTATGTGTTCAGGGAGCCGTCAACCTGTTTCAAACTCTGTGTCTGCCTAAAGTCTATCGACATGAAAGAGTCAACATGACATGGAAGGCTTAATGTTGGAAAACAAGGAGGAGCTGTAACCTTTATCTTAAACCGGTGACCTGTGTTTTCAATTTTCCACCTGGTAGATCTTCTTAAAGCACAGCAAGACTTAAAGAGTGATTAAAATGTATGAAATGTACAACGTAGGAAATTTAGTGGCGACTTATTTTTGGAACATCAGCGGCATCTTCTTCCGCGTCAGTCTCCATGGTGATGTTATCATTGTGGCACAGAGACACAGCTGGTTGGCATTCAAGGTGATGGAGATCAAAGCAGCTCACTGACTCTGAGCATTATGTAATTTCACAGTAGGGTAACGGCACAACCCCACTTCCAGGTGACAGATGGAAGAACAGAAAACAAATGAGGGTGGAGGAAGTTTTAGACAGAGATATTGTCTGATACTGAGGGGGATTAAATCAAAACCTGGAGTGTAACAGCAACAAGAGAGGAAGTCAGGGTTCAACACTGGATATTAGGACAGTGGTGTAGTGTCCACCTTACCTCCTCCAGCTTTTCTTGACAAGGAGCCCGGCGGCCTTCATGCACACGGTACTTGATGTTTCTTCTGTTTTTCCATTTGTTACTTACAGCACAAACCGTTGTGTACGAGTCATTAACAAGTGGCTGCTATCTTCACAGGAAGAGAGCAGCCTTTTCTCCATTAGAGGCCTAATGGGTTGTTATTGAGACGCAGCTGGTGTCTGATGTGAACACCAACAGGTTCCTGACCTGATCACACGCTGCGCCGCTGTTTACACGCTCAGTTATTACAGTTAGATCATGCTATCAATCTGCTGGAGACTTTCCTGATCACGTCAGATTAACAAAATCCTCTACTCCCCCCCCATTTTCTGAATATCTGAATCTTGTCCTGGTCAGATGAATAATCGGCCATAGTTTAAGGAGGAATTTGGCGAGGATTTCATTTCAAAACCTCTAAAAATCTGCTAGTATTATCAACAGAGTGTAAAGAAACAACAGTGTTAGCATTGTGTCAACAACGTCTGTGTACTGTGTTGCAGAGATGTCTACTAAAGTTAGCGTGCTAACCAGTTAGCTCTTGTTAAACCACTTTGTATAGTTGTAGTTTCAGCTGGCAGATAGACGCCAGCTGTAAGTGTAATAAATGAACAAAATAAACTCTTAAAATGTCAAGAAATGAAATAGTCATGCTTCTATTTTCCTTTACAACAAAAAACAACTGTACACATCCGAATTCCGAATCCGAAAAATTGCTCTCATTTACTGAACTAAGACGCACTTAACCGCGTCATTAACTCATCCTAAAACTCACTTCAGTCAAATTCAACATAAACTAGATAAACACATAAACAGCCTTCTGTCTTTTCACAATTGCCTCTGGTTGAAATAAATCCACAAATAACAGAGACAGATGTGAAAATAGCTCTACACAAGCTCTACACAAAGCTTTCACCTGCTGCTGATGTTCGACTACCTGCCACATCTCTCCAGCTTCCCATCGCTCCCGTCCCCACCTGCCATGTCTTGTCATCCTCATAGTCAGAGAGCTGTTGAATATCACCTTGATGCTGTATCCCCTGTTCTCTAACTGACCTCAGTGGTCTTGGAGGCTGTGTTCAGTCCGGTTGAGTTTGCCCCCTATCCACACAAACTCTACTGCCGCCGGCACAGAGCGGCTGTTTTCTGTTACTCTGCTGATATGCTGCCCCCCAAATATTTTTGGAGCTACCCTTGAATTCTGGCCATATTGTAAAGATTACACCTTGACATATAGCGTGTACAAGCATATCATTTTTACATCCCAGCTTTGCATCACTCAGGCCAACAGAGTGTCTATTCCCGGTCACTGGGGACTGGGTTTCACACAGGTACTCTAAAAAATAGATTACTATTGCAGAATAAAGATGGGAAAAACGGCAGGAGGTGACAGAAGGAAAATGAAACCCTCACACATACAATAAAGTTGTCAGAGCTTATTTATGTACAATCAAAGTAAAAGACTGTGCAGAAGGAACACTCGGTCATTTCCTTTTTCTACCTGACATACTGTGCAGGAAGTGAGAGCTTCAGACAAGCAAAATGCGTCACGTTTCCTCGAATGTGTCAGCATTTCTCCTGATGTTATGGCTTTTTAATTTGGTGCTTGGCTTCAGCTCTATATATCAGCACTGCATATGACCTGTCTGACTTCCCGTCACTTCAAAATGACATTTTCACCTTGAGGAAATGATAACAGGGATGAGCAGATAAGAGAGATAGGTTCAGAGGCAGTTTAAGATGAGGGCATTAGTGTACTGACACCAACGTACACAATCATAAATCGAAGTAAAGAGCAACATCAGACATTCTGGTTGCAGAAAAGTCTCCTTTTGTCATGGATTGAATAATGTTTGCATACATGTCGTATAAATAAAGTAAGCCAGGGAGTTAAATGATCAGTAAAGGAAGGCTGGGAAGTGAAATGTTGAAAAGATGACACTGATGAGAGGAGATGAGGAACAGGAGAGGTCAGGAGAGTGGACAGGTGTGGGGAGGATGAGTAAAGGAGATGGAAGAAATCACCCTAAAGAATGATAACTAATGGGGGAGGACAGTTTGATCCACTTAAAACTCAAACCCAGTTATAATGTGGGAGGATCACTTTCTGCAGTTCTGTTAGAAATTCATTAAGAAAATTGAAATATCATGATGTTGTCTCATTGGCGCAAATGTGGCAGCTTAACTGGTTTCAGGTGAAATCACAATGGCTGTTAGCGTTATAATTCTGCTTGGGGGTTTTTAATGTAACAGGTCCCTGTTGTTGAAGAATAAAGATTCAGTGTAAAGGAAGTAGAAAGGATGTTAGTGTGGGGATTCTTCACCAGATGCCTTGTGGGGGTTATAAACATGGTGAAAACACTGCTCTTCAAAGAGTGGTACTATGTGTATGTGATTTTGTGGATTGATTAGGTAAAAAAGCTCTGGATTGGCACTGATAATTCTCAGGTTGTCTGGTGTACTGGTGGGTGGTATACCGGTTTTATCACCACCAGTGCTGTCAAGTTTGGCCACAACATGGATTTTGCAACACTGCCATTGCAGTCATTACTGTTTTAGCATGTTATGATACAGTGCACTTAACGATGGCTGAGATAACCTGCAGCCGGAGGGCTAAACACATACCTCTGTTTCTATCACTAATCCTAACTTTGGTAACACAAACATGTGGAAGCCGTGCGGAGCCCCAATGTCAGCATTGAAGTAAGGACCTGGATTAACTTTGTTTGTGATGGAATTGTCCCCTACAGCAACTGGAAAACTCTTACAGGCTATGTGTGTGCTAACCATGTTACTTTCTGATATGCTTTCTAATCGAGCGCCAGCAGCGCTAAAAAACAAGAATTGCTTTAAAACTTTTTAAAAGCTAAAGGATGGATCATTTCCGAGTTCAAACTTCGAAAGCTGTAAGCTTTGCCATTGCTGTAGGTTACTGTTTATTTTGCAGCTTAAAACCTGTTGAGCTCAGCAAGTTCCATGGCTAATGTGGCTACTGCCTATTGTAGCATGCCGGAGCAATGTTGGAGCAGTGTATTTGGTAATAAAAGGACAATAAAAAAAATTGTGTGAAGGTTGAGCCATATGAAGCTGAATAACCAGAGTAGTAGGTCAGATGTGGAGTACTGTTTTGTTACGTGGAACTTAATGCAGCAATGTAGCCCAGCTGGCTCTGTTGTTAATGTAACAAAAAAGATACTTCTGCTTTGTGATACTTGCCAGTATATGTGTCTGTTGCTGCTGTATGTAAATGTATGTGATAGACAAGCCTCATGGTACACTGACAATCATGCCACCATAAAAATCATTTGGGATTTCTACATGTAAATGCTGTTAAGATGTCTTATCGTACCCACAACTCTGAGAATGAGTCACGTTAGATTTACATTTAACTAGCCTACATTATCATTAGGCTACTGTACCCAAAACATTATTTGAAGTCAATTTCTACAAACCTTGTTATTAAATCTTTTATCTCTCTTAATGCAATCCCTTACATTGCTAATAGATTGAAAAGGAGGATTTCCCTGGGAACAGTATTAAGTTCTTTATACTCCAAACTTGTTAATCAACAAATTGTAGTGATGTGTAAATAATGAAGTATGTAAAAATGTCACTGACCCCTGCGCTGTATATCAACACTTCCTTATAGAAAAGAGTCTCTCAGTCTCAGTTTATAATCCATGCAGAACACTTCATATCCCAGGCCATTCCATTTCTATGGCAAATATTAACTGGATGTGGTCTTTGTTTAATGAGCAAATACATTTTCAAGACCACGTGAGACTGACCTCAGGGCTACAGCTAAGATGAAATTAATAAATGGATCACATAGTTTAAGATGCCAGTTTAATGTGCATTATTTTCATGAATGCAGTCAAGGTAATAATCTGCAATACATGTCTTAACTGGAAAAGCTTAATATCAATTTTAACAAAACCAAACTTTTAATTAGAGTTGAATTACTGAGTAATCCATCTTCACTGTCTTCCAGTCAGTTAACCACCATGGAAAATACTGCAGTATGTAAATTAAGTAAAAAGTCAGTGTGGTGAACATCAATGAAGGGTTGCTCGTCTACCAGTGTGTGTGTGGAGGCGCTGCATGTGCATCTCCTGAAAGCTGAAGTAAAGCAATTCATTGTAAACAACTGTGCATACGTGAACTGACAAAGTGTTCATGTTGTAAAGTTAAAGGCGTTTAATACTCCTTAGGTTGGCAAAATAAAGTCGTGCGGCTGTGTGCGTGGTTTAGTGCATTATGTATTCTGTGCGGTTGAAGGACCCCAAATGTGGGAGGAGGAGAATAGAGACACATGCAAATGCACAGTGAATCTAATTAATCATGCCTTATTAACTGCAGTGATAGGGGTAATTAGATCACAGATTTACTGTCCGTTAAAAAAAAGAGGAATGTTTGAGGCACTGTTGAAGCCTTGGCAGTCTTGGTGTATTGAAGTCAGTATAGCTTCATGCGGAGGCAGCCCAGGAGATGATGGTATAGGGGAATATGTACATAACCTCCATAAATGACAGCAGAAATGAAAAATGCACCTCATGGGAGTTACTTTGCTCAGCTCCTAAAAATAAAATACCAGCAAAACAATAACTATTATTTTTCACTTTATTTTTTTCTGATTGCTGTCCTTCAGTTGCTTTTCTGCTTCGCTGTTTGTATTTTCCCCGGCATTAAGCAGCTCCCAGCAGACCCGGTTCGCTTATGATTATGATTGAATCTGCCAATCATTCACTTTTCATATACTGAGTATTTTTTCCGTCGGTAATCTAAATTTGAAACATTCATCATGGCTTTATGTAAGCCTTGGCAAACACAGAAGCAGAAACTGGCACACAAAGACTCAGTGCAGTCATTAAATCATGAAGCAGTGTGGACGATTCTCATTAGTGGTAGTGGCGCTTTACTTACAGTACAAAGAGTCATGTTTGTCTGTGACTCAAGGTGTTACCGAACATCTTTACAAGGTCCACGATGATCCAATCCTCTCGTTTGCAGTCCCGCCCTGGAAACTGCAGTCCTGTGTGTCTTTATTTATCTATCTATTTCACACCTAATGCGCCTTTTGACAAAAACTGCATCTGAAAGAGGGAGGATAAGATGAAACACTCTTCCTTGGTCCTCTAATATTGGACGGAGGCCAGTACTGATTGGATAATAAAGATAGACAGAGTGCAGGAGAAGAGGACGCTTTGCTAACACACCATCTCAGATAGAAGAAGGTAGCTGGCTACAGAGCTGGACAAGGGTTTTAGTTTAGTTTTCATAGATCAGTGAGGATATTTTTGGTGCTATGAAGTGACTTTTTTCATGAAGTTTATCAGCCCTGGGTTAGGCGCTTCATAAGAGTAGATGTAAGAGGGCACATGTTTGTGTTGTGCTCGTCACTCTTTTTAAACACTGTTTAAAATCAAATCAACGAGAGCTTCATCAACTTTTCCCAAATAATGCATTACTGAATAATAACACAAAAACAGCATCACCTACCTGAAGTCTGGACAATACATCCATAATATGATTATCATGATATAAGACCATAGTGTCCTAGATTTCCGATATTGTAATATTGTGATAACATATAGAGATTGTCTACTACCAACTTAGTTATGACATAAAAAATACCGATGATTATTTAATCTAAAATCTCATTGTGTTAATATATTTTTTGTTATACGATATCAAGGTATTTAATAAAAAATATTGTGATTTAAAAACATATTTTAAAGGAGATTTGGAAATATTGAGATACATATTGTTTATTGCAACATATTATTTAAATATTTAAATATTATTTTAACCCCATATTACCCAGAACTACTTTCAGACTATGTTAAATCAATTGTAAAAGTTTTTCTTATCTTTTATCTTGGGGCTACAAGGACAAACAACAACAAAAATCATCTCATGGTGTATCCCCCACAAAGACAAGTTAAACCGGATGTGTGTTAATACTACATATTCCAGCTACAGGGAGAATTTACCACCATTTATTTATCCATTATCAGTGCAGGAGGACTTATTTAAGATTCTCTGGTTGTTTGCTTCTCACTAAAAAAAATATGTGTCTGTGTCGATCAGTGAAGCCTCAGAAAAGATAGGAAATTGAAAGGAAAAAATTGAATATCCAGAAAATAAAGTGTTGAACATGGCTATTTATAATCATCCCAGCACCGAAAAAAAATAGTCAAATATTCATGTGGCTCTAGTCAAGGACTGGATAAGATAAACAGGCTTTTTTTCTAATTTGATTAAAGAATAAGGTAGAGCAAGAGAGTGCCTGTTTTCCTGTCAGCTATTACTTGTATGTGGAAAAAATAAACCATGAGCCTTTGTGATACATACTAATATCGGGTGTATTAAAGCAGGCCCGTGGAGCATCAGCATCTTTCATACGTGGGTAACATATTTTGAGAATCAAGCATCTCACAAATTGCTGCTCCAGTAATGTGTTTTTCTCTGATCAATAGTTTCTTTCTACATAATAAACTGGACCAGATCTAATGCAATGCCTTAATCAATAAATTGTCTTTCCAATAGTTGAGGTCAGCTGGCCGTTTCAAACACATTCCTTCAAGCGTGTTATTAATTTATATTAACAGATGCAGAGAAATAACAGCCAGCCTTCGGCCTAAGTACAGTATCGTTCATCACATTCAGAGCCTCCAACATTATTAAATGAATATAGACCTATATGTCGCATTAACTTCAAATAGATTACAACCATCAAAGTCATCTATATAACCTACAGTACCTGCTGCCATATACCCTCCAGACATCAAGGGTACTATCACCTTAGATTTGGCAGGAGAAACAGCCTCTTTGTAATTGTAATCTTTGATGGGACCCTGCAAAACTCCAGTCAAGCACATCAAGCCTCAGATTTTATTTTGCCAAAAAAATGCCAAGAAAGGTTGCTAAAATGTTGCAAATGATCCATTTTGGTACACACACAAGGTCTTTTGAAGCAATCTGAGCAGTCAAAATCTCATCACGACCTTAACACTAATTCCAAACTCTGTCCTTGTAATATCAAATGCGTTCATCAAATTTAAGGTCTCTTATTGCTGAAAGTTAGATTACCATGTGTTGTTTTTAATTATTAAGCAGGTCCAGGCGTCATACCACTACTGTAAAAGTATCAAAACACTCCATCCATGGAGAAATGTGTGATGCCTACAAATGTACGACCCCAATTGTGAAGTTAACGTATCTAACTGTGAAAAATGTCTTATTTATATGTACTGTAACTGTAATAAGACGTTGGGTACTACTTTTGAAGGAGCCTCATTTTGCCACCAGGGGGAGTATCTGCCTAAGTGAGTGCCAGTAGCAGCAGGGCTGCATGAGACTTATGTTCCCTTGACAGAGCCTGTGCTCATCCTGTACAAAAAAGGACACCACACCTGTTGCTAGCAACACAAGGTGTGCGGCCTGTAACAAATGCACACAGTCCATACTCAGTAACTGTGCTTTCCGATGAGCCTCCAGGACTCCAGGACAGTCAGCAGCCTCAGCCAGAATCCAAGTACACAGTGGTTTGCAAAAACAGCCGCAGAACTGATCGGGAAACGCAGTAGGCTGTGCCTGCTCAGGCCTGTGAGAGCTGTCCAATCAGAGCAGACTAGGCTGTTTCAAGATTAAAGGATGATAAAAGCATGAACTTGAAAATGAGCACACATTCGTTTGACATTATAAAAAACTCATGCACCTTCCAGCACCGAAGAGAGAACACGGTTAGGCATGTATTTCAACAAACATACAAGGCTTCCTAGTTATTGACCACTCAGGCGCCAAGGATACGCTGTTCTATAATACAGGAGGTCCGTCAAGGTTGCGTTAATGTTCTGATTGGTTTTGGCCATTTAAATGATTTACATAAAAAAAGACTTGAGCTCAACTTGTGATTCTGTGTGTGGTATTAGAGCTAAAGACTGATGCCCAGGGCAGGGTTCTGTGTGAATTAGCATGTGTGTGAGCTCATGCATGGATATGAGTAGGAGGGTTATATCTTTCCTCTCACACAGTCCGCTTTTGATATCAGCTATACTCCAAATCCCGGAGAGAAAGCACACTGACTTCAGACAGAAACGACTGACTCACAGCGGCTGACAGACAAGGACGAAGTGTTACTATTACCTTCAGTTCAATGACAATGAACAATTCATTGACAGAATACAAATGACTGATAAGATGTCCGAGACTGCTCATCTGTGTGCTCCTGGCTAACATGTGGCTTATGTTCCCTCCATGCAGCTCGTCTCGTCCTTGTAGCAAACGTGATCACTGCTAAGAAAATGAGAGCACTTAGTATACATGAAAACACTGTCATATTTGTGACGTAACTCCTAAAATATAATTTCACGTCGCCCAGTTACATTTCCAGTTTCTCATTAGAACAATCAACGAAATGTATAATGACTTTAAAGGAAGTATGAGTGGGACTCTTTTCGTTGAGCTGAGGGGATGCCTGGCCTTATCATGATCAAACGCTAACATAATTTCAATTAATCTAATCAAATTCAACTCAATTAATTACAGTGTTTTACAGTGGGGATCGGCATAATGATGCTATCAAACCCTTTTCAAAGAGCAATGTACGTTTATTAAAAAAAAAAAAAAAAATCTGAATAGTGGAATTGGAATGCGAAACAAAGATTTAAATATCCTAAATAAATAAAACACAAAACTGCATCACACAAGTAAAACAGTAAATAAAATGGACACTAGGGCTCTGTTAAGTCAATATACAAAAGATGGAGGTTATGAACATATATCAATAAGTTGATAAGATAAAATGTGCACGATAAGTTGATAATGTAATTACTGTGACAGGTTTAATTACTAATTGTGTGATGATCTGTTGATTCTGGCCAATATAGTATATCAATTGAATGATTATCAATTTCATTCATTCATTCATTCATTCATTATCCTTAAACCTCAGATCCTTTGCAGGGTTGCAGTGGACTTGAGCTGATGCCAGCTGACATCGGGCGAGTGGTAGGGTACACCCTGAATATGTCATCATTTCATCCCAGGGCTTTAATGAATAACGATCCGATATCATCAATGCAAAGTGAAAACATCCATCAATATCATCCTCTTTAGATACACCTTTAGTTTGAAATTCCCCCTTGCACGGTTGTGTCACCTCCTTCCTAGACATTCAAACAGTGTTATCATCGGGCTGGTGATGTCAAGCAGTCAAGAAAAAGCCGATGAGGATATTTACCCCCCTCTCAGGAAGAAATCAGCAGTGTGGACATGTTTTGGACTTCTGTGAAAAGACAGGTCAGAACAGAAAGGACATCTGTCTAAACAGTCTGCCAACTTGTTGCCCTCGCTACTGCAAGATCAGCTGCTCTGTGTCAGTTGGCAGAAAAGACATGCATGCAGGCTCAAATTAAACCGTGCTGTTCTGTCAGAAGATACAGTGACTTAAAACGATGGTGTGTAAGAAAAACAAAAACAGAGTTTTTTGGAGCCGTGAGTAGGAGGAAAAGCCTGCAAGCCCCTAGTCTAATTAATGCAATGTTAAATACCATAAGCTTGAGGTAATAATTGTGATTAGAAAAAAAACAAACAATTGTTTTGTCTCTGTCAGTTGTTATCAAACAAAATGTTACTGTTGCACACTTTGTCACCCAAAGAAATCATATAATATAATATCATGGTGAAACTGGTGATTTACGCCCAAATTAATTACAAGATGTCAGGATGTGGGTGGCTCATCGGCTTGGCTTAAGTATTTTCTGTTGGTTGTGTGACTTCCCTCTGTGTCTCATTTCTCTCAAGCTGCACTAATCAGCAGCAGATAAACACAATACCAATGGGTCAAAAGATGGATTCCTTGGCACAGATATAATGCCCCGTTTTGCTGCTGGCATTTAGCTCAGCTAGACACCAACTCGGCCCTGTGTTAATTAAGGCTTTAACAGTGTGACTGGGACGCCATTCTGGCTGCAGGCGCTATATTTCCTCTGGCCATATGCAAAGCTCCAGGGCTGACCTCCGAACTCACTGCAGATACACAACTGACTGAAACTGTCTGCGCTCATCACAATTTCTTTTCTTTCAGCACTGTTGCAACCTTGTCTCACGCTTACTTGCTATCGTGCAGTCAGTAAGTTCTACCAATTTTTCCAGCACCAGCATGGCTTTTTTGTCTCTGTTTTATGTACCAATACGTGTGTTGTTTACCTCCTGAAATGGCTGGCTCAGTACTGTTTACACACTGGAGTGATAGTGAGAGCGCCATCGATTCACAGCTGCATTCTGGACTGAGCTTGTTTGTTGTTGACTTTGGTTCTGCTCGTATTTGTAAGTGCACGGCAGAACAAATTAACTGCATGTGGAGCTACTTTGTATTTCCTAAAGCGCGCGTGCCATCTCTGCCCTCCAACCTGACTTAACCACACACACAAACACACACACACGCACACACACACACGCACACACACACACACACACACACACACACACACACACACACACACACACACACACACACACACACACACACACACACACACACACACACCCGTCTCTATTTCCCCCATAATCTAATGCATGGCATCCTCTTGGTTTGATTAGAATTTAATTGACTTTATCTCCCTTGAGCAGTCTGCTTGTTCCATTCACAATGCCTTACTGCCTCTTTTTCTCTCCATTGTTTCAGCGTGCGGTTCAGCAGACTCCACGTCACTGATTATATGTGTGACAGTATGATGCGTTGCGGGTGAGAGGCTTGTGTCGAGCTTTCACTTTGTTTGTGCACTGACAGGTCGCAGGGAAGTGCACGCCTCCACGGAGCAGAGTAACAATAATAAACGCCGAGGTTGAGCCTGCTGTTATTGAGACACTCTTTATGAACTCTTAATGCGAGTAAACACACAGGTGTGATGCCTGACAAGTTGCGCATTCCTGCCACAGTTGTGGCACATGTTTTAGATATTGTCATGGATTTTTTACTATTTCGCCCGGGGTTCCAAACGTGCTTTTTCCACTACCATCACGGAACTGTCCTGGAAAATAATTTTAACTGTCCTGAAGTAAATGAAGTAAACTGTTCTTAATGTCAAAATGTTTCTTCACTTTGTTATTACCATCTATAGTTGTTGGTTGAACGTATTAGCATTCAAACCACACAGTTTAGGACTCCGCTGCCCACCAGTTGCTCAGAGCTCACGTGTCATATGGAGTGGCCAGCCGGTAAGAGAAGCTATGGTGTAGCGAGCACCTGTCTCCCCCCTAAAATCGATACTGAACTCCCATCTGTGCAGGAATACTGAGAGAAAGATGTTTTTAAAAGTCATAGGTAAAAGTAAAAGTACTTTTTGTAGCTTTTGACTGAATCGCTTTAGTTCCTCTCGTCCTGTTTATGCTTTAAAACATCTGCTGTGTTGTACTGTTTCGTCGTGTTGCTTTCAGCTGGTTCAGGAGTCATGTTTACTGTTCAGTGACTGGTGGTGAAAACACAGCATGCTGCTTCATAAAAAAATGCTTTTAGTTGACTAAATAACAGGAGTTTTTATTGTGAAGAAATTATAGTAAATGAAATGTGTTTGTTAATGAATTAGCCAGTTCGTTAGCGGTGATTCTTTGATAGTGCTGCGAGGACGGAGACGAGTGAGTCATTGGTTTAAGACACACCTTCAGGCAGGTCGCCAAGTTGTGATGGGAAAAAGCTGCCACGCTGAGTCAAACCGAGTAGAGCCAGGCCGGCGGATGGAAGGTCAAAAATGGCACTTAGGAACAGCATGAGATGTTGTGCTCTGCTGTAGTCGGTGCTTGGTTCTGTTAGGATCTGCTGAGCTTTGTCCATTTCCCCTTGTTTCTCCTGTGTTTTTCCCCTCCCCTTCTTGTTGTATGTTTGTCTCCATCTGTCTGTCAATGTTTTTTCTCAGGCTGGGCGTGGCTGACCCACTTTCTGATAGTCAGTCAGACTCCTCTCACCCGCTGCTCAACACGCACCTGCGGTCCATCTACACTGACCACCAGTTACCTGTCCTAAGCCGGTCTTTCCCCTCCAGTCTTCGCCAGTTCGTTGTGAAACCATCAGTGGTAACACATGGGACTTGCTTGAGCATATTTTGTGCACCTCTGCTCTGTTTTTTTCACCTTCCCGTTTCTCCTCTGTGCTGCAGACCTGTCACACGCATCAGCCCATCCGGCCTCATCTCTTGTCTCATCAGAAACCCAGCTCTGCATTATCCACTGCGGACTTTCTAGGAGCAGCTAACTCATTTTGAACTCTTTGGTTTTTCTTCATTGAAACAGTCTTTCCTTGAACTCCTGTCTCCGGTGTCCAGCCTTACTTCAGATCAGCTGGATAAGGATGTTTTTCTAGACTTGAAAACATGCATATAAAACACAAATCGCACAGAAACATCTAGAAAACTACAAATCAGAAGAGACTGAGTAGAGCAGACAAGACAACGATGTGCTATAAACATTAAACACAGTGAACATAAATACAGACACCTAATGCCACATCATTTCATGTGCAATCAAATTGTTGCACACAATAATGGTCTTCCTACCATTTGCCAGATTGACAGCAAACAATGTAACTGATGCCTGGATGAGGAAACCGCTGCTCAGCTGCCAAACAAAACCCATTTCACCTGACAGCAACATTAACATTTGAGTGACAATGTACCCTGACTGGAGAACATAATGACCGGTGACTATCAACCAAAACAACTGCTCAACAATGACGGACAACAACTGCAGAAGGGCTGCCCCCCAAAGGTCAGTGGCTCGAATCGTCAGTCCAAAAGTCAACTTGTTTTGTTTTCAGTTGTTGTGTTTCATTGCATAAGCAACAGCAGTTTGTGAACTTTACAAACAAACAAAACAAATGTAATATACAGAACTCGGTCACGATCAGCATATAAGCAGTCTTCCCAGCATTCACTGGTTGTGAGTTAGAACTCTCCTTGAACCGTTCTTGTTACAGTTTGAAGAAAACATAATGAAAACTTGCTTGTGTGTCTTTAATGGGCGACATTTTGGGATAAATCATTATCATTTACTTTTACTATAATGACAAAACTGATAACCATGACAAAAGTTAACGCGAAATTCATTCTTAACCTCCCCATACTTTCACGTTTTGAAAGGAATTATTTGGAGTGAATTCATCTCACTGTACCAGTGTTGGAATAAATTAACTCCAAGGTAAGTAGCAACAGCCAGGGTTGCAAACATTCTTGCTTGTACCCAGGACAAAATAATATCTGTAAGCCTCGCCAGCAGATTATTTTAAGGAGGGCCCAGTGGTTCTGGTTACAGCTGTTATCTACGGTAACATAGTTGATGTAACTAAGTTAAGTAAACTAGATATTATAGGCAGACTGACCTACAGATGAAGTATTCCCAGCTTTAGTTTTCCAGTTGATAGAAACTGAAGGTGTTGACTCCACAATCTCATGTTCATATTCGTAGAAAAAAAGTTTTTTGTTTTGAGTCATGACAAAATTACCTCAACCTGTCCGCTTAAACTCAGTCATTTCTGAAATTCACATGCAACCCAGACACTACTAAGTTAAAACAAATGGGGTTTATTTCAGTGTACTGAAGTATGAGATTCTTTATAGTGTTGACTTTGTGCAAATCTTATGTTTTCACATCACAGAAGATGAACATGGGCAATGAAATATGAGCCTTACAGGTAAAACATGAGGCTGCTGAGTGTGAGCTGAATGGAAACTGACTGGGTCGGGGAGGGAATAATATATTCCTCATATTTGAGGATCAGCTGTATTTGAATCATCATCACTCATCATTCTGAATATTCATGAAAATGAAACATTTCTACGCATCAATAAAAAGCATGAACAACAAGCACATGATGAATTAATAAACTGAAGACGCCAACTCTGACTCGACCTCAAAATTCCAGATTCAAGGACGGACATGTCTTTCACTCCTTCTATCTACATTTCTGCGTACTGTGTGTTCTTGCTTGTGTCTCTGTGCCAGCTTGACTCTCCTGTGCTCTTCTGGACGGGCGGCGATAATGAGCCACTGCTTGCCATTTGTAATCCTCCTTTGGACTGCCTTCACCAGATAATGCATTACAATCACAACCCCACAAATCTGTCGGGCATGTCGATAGACAAGACTCAAAGAATGAGATTTGCCTTGCAAACAGCTCAACTCGTATCTGCTCCCAAGGATTCTTCTTTCCCCATTGTCTCTCTGTGCAAGCCTCTAACCATTACAGATGGGACAGGGACAAAATAATGCAGATAATGAATAAATCAGAGTTGGATTTTTTGGAAGTCAAATGCACAAACCTCAAGGACATTGTCAGCTGGACACCGGCAGCCATACAACGTGAGACCTCACCGTGGATGCATTTCTCTCTCGGTATCGAGCGTATGAGCTTGTTTGAGAATGAGTCTGTTTTCCTCGTCCACGAAAATGGGAAATGAAGTAAATGTCAGGACACGACTGACATTTTAATGACTACAAGGCAGCCTGAGATTGCTAAAGTCAGTCACACCTGGGGGGCAGAGAGCAAGGAGAGAGCACTTGTGTGTTTGATTATACGTGTGTGTGAACGTGCCTGTATGTAAGCCTTGTGCATAAACAGGCATGTACCAATTAATGTTCGGGCGAGTGAGCATGTCGCTGACCCAGCCGACACCAAAAAGGAAACAAGGGGACGGATGTACGAATGTGATCAAGCGGATACTGTTGTGTTAGGTTGCAGAAATCAGAAGCTTGTGCAGTGTTTGGTCGGACTGCTCGAAACAACATTATCTGCCTTATGACCTTCCTCGTGAAGCTCGGCTGCAGTGATCATCTGCAGGTGCCGAACCTCAGTCAGGCCCCAAGATCAATCTTATGATAGCAAGTGTTACCGCTAGGGTTTGAAGATCTTATCTGAGATCAGTTTCTCACACAGGCACTGAAGCTGCAACTGATATCCAACGCTGCATCTCTCTCTTTCTCTCTCTCTCTGTACACACATGGGTAGAGACAGGTTTGTCAGAACAGCCTTGTCCCTAAGTGTGAAGTATTACATTCATTAACAGACTGTCAAACACACACACACACACACACACACACACACACACACACACACACACACACACACACACACCAACGACCAGCTCTGGTTGCTACAGGCACCCTCAGCTGAATATCAAATCAAGTATGCTGGCCAATAGACAGTCACCATGGCAACACAATCATATTAGATGTAATTTAATGAAGTACCACATACAGCAGAGAATGTACACAAAAGGGTTCGACACCACAAAGGTTTTGTGCGGCAGTTCTACAGCTGTTCAAGGTCTGAATAAGGCGTCACATTCGAGGAAAAAGGTCAGGGAAAAGGTCAGGGTGAGCGACTAGGGTTACATTTAAACGTTTGCATCTTGACCAGATTATTTATGAATGCTTAAGTAGTAACTACACAATTCTTAGAAATAACAGTGCTCTGTAAAACTTGAAAAGAAAGAGCCACAAGGTGAAGCAGTGTCAAACATTACAGTTAACTGGTGATTTCATACGGAAACACAAGATTAAATTCCATTAATGTTTTTATCAGCTACGTAATATTGCAAGTCATTTCTGCCATCTGGATATAAAAGCTATATATAACTGCTTTTAACACCCGATTTAGATGACTTAAGCTTTGTGTTAATAATCCAAATTTTTACTTCTTTTATCCCAATATTACACCGTTGGCTGCTTATATTCATTTATTTGCGATTACTACGAGTAATTATGTGATTGTGATTTCTACCAAAATCCCTTGGTTTTTTTTGTAATTTTTTCATTCTTTGTTGATACGCTGCATAAAAAGCACTTTGCAACTCTGTTCTTAAAGTTGCCATATAAATAAAGTTGTTATTATTATCAACAGTTAATCGTGCAGATGTTAGATTAGCTGATAATAAAACAAATTGCTGCGCAGGTTTGAAACATTGTTTGTGTTAAAACTGAAATTATAACAAATTAAACTTAAACATCCATTCTGATTAACGTAACTAAATATGGTCAAGACCGTCCTGTCTGTTGTCTGTTGGATCAGACGGCGTGTCTCTCACACTTCATGGGCAGGAAGACACACACATTTTCATCGGGTTATTTCATGGAGTCACAAACACTGTGAATTAAAAAAGGAACAATTTCTTTTTATTGGAGCAATTTGGAAAAAAGGAACAGATCATCCATAAATATTAAGCCAAAAAAAAAACTTAATAAACGCTCTGAAACTGTGTTTGGACTTGAATTCACATGAGGAGAAAGGGAAACTGGGCAGATGGTTACAGCACTCGTTTGGTCTAATGAAGATTCAAAGGAATGCATAAGAGCCTGATGAAACAAAAGACTGGTGAGATAATAACGAGCAAACCACTTTGCTCAAGTATGTGTGAAATGCATGCACATAATTATTATCTAAATCCCACAGGTCTCTGCTGTGTTGATTCTCTCTCATCCATCTACTGGAAAGTAATTTGAGATCAATCTCAGGATTTGAATACAACAAAACCAAAAGTTTCTCAAAAAGCTTAAGACGGTGGGGAACATAAAAAAGCAGTGTGGATGATTAGAATCCAGAAAGAAGCAAAGGGATTGAATGAAACTGAATGATAATAATAATAATAGGAGAGGAGAAAATTGGATGTACAAGCGTCATAAATCTGTAAGAAAGAAATGTTCAAACATATGTTTTTTTTACTTCTTATTTCCAAAAGACATTACTCTGAGTGTTTTCTCAACACTCAGGAGAAGCGATCACTTGCCGTTCACAGCAATAAGAGAGAATCAACAATCATGTGTCTGAATAATGTTTTTTAACAGCCAGAAGACAGCAGAATCTATCACTGCACACTGATATCCAGTCACTAAACACCCAATGATGAACCATACGAAGGAGATGAGGTATTGCTTCTAATGTACTGTGGCTTTGGTTAATTGTCTGCTCTGTGAATTCTAACCAGAATATTTCTGGAACAAAGCTGGAGCTGAAAAAATTCAGATGTGCAAACAAGAAAAAGAACTTAACTGACTGTGACAAAGAGTCTCTGTTTAAACAGAAGCCCTGAGGATTAAAAAAATAGGCTGGGATTTAGCCACATTATGATGAAATGATACAATTAAGAGCCGTAGGAAGAACAAAATCCAAATGTCTAACTGAGACGGAGCACATGTTAATCAAAGCACTTTTGATTTTTTTGGGGGGATTCTTGGAGGCAAAGGCAAAAGATGTAAACACAAATTTACTATCACATGATAGATTTGATATATCAACACATACAGCAGAGTTACAGAGCAATTGGAGTCATGTTTCTGACTACAAATTCAGTATTTACTTAGCAGTGAGTCCACGTAGTTGACTTTGTCACCATCAGCAGCTTCTTTTTACGTCCCACTCCACTGTACTCTGGTATTCTTATAGTTCTTCTGAGTCATTTCCTGACAATGTTGGTTATCCACCCTGTTTGCCAGATATGTTTTGACAAATAATTGTCTTTTGGAGTTATTTCCAGTTTTATCCTGTATTTTTTTTCCTCGTGTGTCATGTTTTGCTTTTCAGTTCCCTTTTGTTAATTAGTTTCAAGCCTGTGTTTCACCTCGAACTCTTCGTCAGTATGTAGGATTTTGTTATGCGTCTCCTGCATTTACCTTTACGGTTTGTCCTTTATTCTACTTATTGCCTTTTTTCGCCATTCTTTTAGTCACTTACCTTTGAGTTGCTCACATGATTTTTGCAGTTTGGTTGGACTGAGGTTTTTCAACTTATCATTAAAGTTTGCTTTTTTGTTCTTTGCCTTCCTGCCCGTGTGTGTGCTTTTGGGTCCTTCTAGTCTCACAATGTTACCTCTGACAGTTTGAGATTAAAGAAAGTGATATTAGATGTTAACTTGAGCACAACACTTGAACATTGCGCCTGTCCCCAGGTAACCATCCTTTGTTGATTAAAGAGAGTTCATATTCGACACATGGATGGTAGGATTTCTTTCATCTGTGTATTTGCACATTTGCTATGCTTAGGTAAATATCCCATTGAAACAGGGACATACTCCATATACTGTCAAGTAGCAACAAAAGAAGCCTTCTACAGCATTTAAATGCTGTCTTTGTGGAACAAACTCCTGCATTTTCCCTTTGAAATCAGCCCATCTTCTTTACCTCCACCACACTGAACACTGCTGCCGACGGGACAGGCTCTCTTTAAGACCTGCCCTGTATTAACTATAGAGAGGCATTATGGGTAGGGGCACAGAGGTCTATCCATAATGGCACAGATTTTCCTCTTCCCTTAATATTGTCTCCTCTCCCACTATGTTCGTTTGCCACGTTCCTCGCTTCAACAGAAACTGTAAAGGTGAATAATGACATTTTCCTTTAGCTGTCAGAGTCTCACAAAGGAGCAGAAAAAAACACCTCACTGGTCCTTATAATCGCCTCCTACATACCTCATAGTCATCTCCTCCTCACAGAATCATATCCCCTTCTCCTCAAATTACTTCTTTTGCTCCATTCTATATTTTCTACTCTTGTTTGAGAGGAGCTATTGATGACTATGTTATCTGTTATAGTTTTGAATTATTTTTAAAATGGTCCACGGACAGCTTAAAAACAGTCAATTGCATTAAAGGACCTATTTGTAATTTCCAGCCACCTGCTTCAAACGAAAAGGGGGCAGTGTTTATCCCCTTCTCAATGTTTCGTTCAAACCCTTTTTGGTTTTAAAACCTTTTTATTCTAGATATTTGTTTCTATACAAATTCACTGCATCAAGTTCGAAATGGAAATAATGACTATTTACCCATATATTCACCATTCCTCAGTGTCATTATTGCAGTTTCTCTTATACAAAAAATGCAAAATAAAACTTTAGGAGGCAGACACGATACTAAGCAGGCATACTAAACAACCACTGTAACCTACATTTGAGTGAAGCTGACACCATTGAATGTTTTAAACTACAATTATGATCTAGATCTTACAAAACGCACCTTTAAAAGCACCAAATATTAAACCACATCCACATTTTCTGAGGCTGAAATCGAGCTTTCAGTCTTGCTGTGACTGAGACTGAGACAGACAGATAATGTATGCGTGTTGCCTGTGCGATTAAATGCCTGCTAGAGTGATTATTTGTCTGTTTTTTTATGTGTCACTTGGCTATTGAGAGTGAAAAGAAAAGACTGACAGCGAGATGATGAGATTAGTGCGGCTCCTCTCTAATTTTGTTTATTCCCTCACTTACTGAGATGTAGATATTTAAGAGGCTTTTCGGATTGTATGTCTTCATGAGGCATTTATCCCTCCAAAATCCTTATTTGTAAAGCGTCAAACAAACCGCGTCATGAAACAAAATGGTAGCCGAGCGGCATTAGTGTTATCGTGTTAAAACACTGCAGGAGAATAACGAGCACACAAACAAGAGCGTTTACTCCCACAGTGTACTGTGTATTTGATGGGGCCTGACCGAGGTGGCTTTTGATCTAATAAAAAAAAAAAGTAAATGATGTAGCGTTCAGTTATGTTGCCTCATCTGCAATCAGCTCGGCTTATCGGGTCCAGCAGTTCAACAGGAATTTAGAGAGCGACTACAGTGATTTGTTCACCTGATTATCTCCCCTCCCCAGACCACTGATCTGTCCCACCCAGATGAGACAAATCACAGAGAATTAGCCTCCAATTACACTCTGCGAGTAGGCTAGCCTCTCTTCATCTGTCATCCTCAATTAGCCCCACAAGCAAATGTTTGAAGTTAAATACTGATTAGAGGGTTGTACTCTGAAAATGATTTCCCCTCTCCACCCACCTACACACAAACCTTCTCTCTAATGTAGCTTCCAATGTTGTTTTTCCTCCAAGGGTTTGGTGTTTGGCGCAATTACAATCAAATTGGTGTATGATCAAAGTGTTTGTGTCAGAGACCGAATATTTCTAATGGATCACAGTTGCATGTGTTACAAATGGCAGTTTGGAACACAGATGCGCGCTGCAGGAGGAAGTTGCTAGGGACTAAATATAAAACATATTTGTGTTTTGTTTTCCCTGACACAAATGTGTCCATAACCCAAACCAGGATTTGATAAGAACTCTTTAAGCAACATTATGTAGTTCTTTTACCCAAAAATAACGTCTTAATGTTACACTGACTTATAAGAGGATAAATGGGCTCCCCTCTGTCATTTGTTTCTGCGCTATTACCAAGTGAGTTTAGCTGACAGCCAATTATTACTGTCCCATGTTCAGGTTACAGCTGCTTGTTTTTATTGTTCTGGGTTGCTTGCGAGGCTTATGGGAATTTTGACTGTCGCATAGCAAAAATGCCTGAGCATGCATGTGTACTTCAAAACTTGACATCGTTATGAAGTGGGGAGTTTTGTATGAGGTTAACACGTAATGTTTCATTGCATCTGACAAACAGTTACAAAAACCTGTGATTGAATTTGGGGTGGGGGTATATTATGCTGCTTTAGTGATAAGCAGAACTGCAGTGCAAAACACCTAAATTACTCCTTGTTGCTAGAGCTGCAACAAATCTAATCTACCTTGTGCATTTTCAATCAAATTCAACTGAAGTCTGTGTAATTGCTGAGTCATTCAGCCCTCAGTCACACGACAATGCCATGCACACAGTAGTGACTGTTAGCTTTGACAATGTGACAGCCGGTTGCTTAACCTTAATGTGTCAAAATCCAGAACCAGTACATTGTTTTTTTGGCTGCTGGGCACGTGCTTCAGGAGAGAAACGACTGACTCCAGCTCGTAACCCACAGCTAAAGGCCTCCTACTTCATCTAAGTGGCTCAGTTGGCCTCAGTCAAGTGAAAGAGTTGTCTCCCCCACTCAGAGAGGACAAAGCAGCTCAGTCAGTCCTCCGTTTTGACTTCTCACAGATTGGTAACCAGGGTTGCTTGAGCTCTTAAGGCTGACATCTTTTCACCAATAATATTCTTTATCCTCCCCACCTCTCTATCTCCATATTGTCTATCTTTTACCGTAAACATTTCCCATCTTCTTCCGATTGCGCTGTTCTTTAGCACAACCTTTAATGTGCAAATTTAAACTGAAACCCCACAATCAAAAATTGAAATTTTGTGAGATTCAGGTGAGCACAGTCTCAACCAACTATTGTTGGTTATTTTTACTGCATCAATCTAGGAACTGGCCCCCCGAGTCTAGTAGGGGCATCTACACCTCAAGTGGCACTGTGAGAGAGTCAAGGCAGTAACATGACCATTGCCCTGTTCCCACTGGCTCAATATGACACACTTTAGTCACACCAGGCTCCTCTGTGCAGGTGATAACCAAACTGACCTGTGATATTATGGTCCTGCTTATTAACAGGATCAAACTGTGTCGGGCTCCGCAAGCAGCTGTTGATGTGCCGAGCTGACTGGCTCAACATGTGCACGGTCACACAGGTGGCGAGACAGAAACAGAACTTTTAAAAAAACCTTTGTGGTTTTCGTTTTCAGTCTCAGTTGAGTATTCCTATTCTCACTTTCATACAACAGACAGCAGCCTCACGTTTTCTACTCCACTCCACTTTACCGCACTGTAGCAACCACACTTGCTGCGATAAGCTGTTGCTAATGCAATCAGTATTTTTGGAGTGCTGCAGGGTCGTGAAAGCTTTCAACTGAGTCACAGTGGAGGGCTTTTATTGTGAAGCAGCTACCTGAAAAAGCCTCGTCACCGAGGTGATCAATCGACTGCTTGACGCGTCTGGTGCTGCTGCCGTTTGTCAGGACTCTTTTTTGGTGAATGCTTCAGCTTTGAATGTGGCAAGGAAGAAGTGATAGAAGACACAAAAGCACAGCTTAGCACTTTCAGGAAGATAAACAACAGTTGAGTGCTGTCCTGTTATAAGTAACAATACTCTGGCTGTACCACAAGTACGGGCTCTAATTAGCATTGCTGATTAAATCCTGCCAATGTCCTACATGTGTAGAGCCACCTAAATACGGCAGATATATACAAGCATAATTCCCTGAGAAATCAACCGGTATGTCGAAAAATATGCTCCATCATGCAATGTTAAAGAAAGTGAGAAGAAATTCCTGGATCCGGCCCTTTTATCCGGATCTGCACACAAAGTTATTGGGCTCCATTCTGGGCCACGACCCATCCTCCCTCACAACCTGGCACCATCATATCTCGCTGAACTTATCCATATCCACACTCCCTCCCGCATTCTCTGATCCCATTCTACCATCCAGCTCTTTGCCCCATCTGCAAACCTATCCACCATGGGGTCAAGAGCTTTCAGCCGATCTGACCCTTTGGAACTCTTTCCCACCAGACATTTGCACTTCTGACACTGTCTCTACCTTTAAATCCCGCCTGAAAACACACCTATTCCAAGTGGCTTACTCTCTATCAGACTAATTATACAATCGCACTCTTGCCTATTCTCTATTATTAAACTATGTAATTGCATCTTCATATTTATTTATTCATCTTTTCATAATTGCAGTAAAATGTTTCCTGATTTTCTTTGATGTACTGTTGTTGTTATGTGTGGTGTACTTAAGTGCTTTGAAAGGCGCCTTTCAATAAAATGCAACATTATCATTCATTATTATCCTCCCTCCAAGTTTTGTGGGAAATTTGCGCTGCAGTTTTTGTGTAATCCCGCAGACAAAACCAACCAGCAAACGATCGAATCAATCGAATAGCAAGTCAACCAACGACAATACAAACCAGAATTAGAAAGAGAGAGATAGAGAGAGGGTAGGCTCAAATAAAAGAAGATAAGGATGGATGGATAATAATGTCACATCAGCACAGTCAATAATCTAAAAATATACCCCTCAATGAAGAGAAAATTGACTAAATGAGTCTTTAAGTCTCCCTATAATCTGCTGCGGCGAAGGTTTCATATAGATGGCTCTGTTAGCTTGACATGTGATAATGAAGCACAGTTAGCAACTTTCCTATCCTTCTGCTCACACTGTTCATCTCTTTACTTTTATTCTTCTTTTCACACATTTAAGTTATATTCAGTGTACAATTTTTTTTGTTGCATGAAAATAAAGCTTGCTTCAAGCCATGCGTAAATGTACATATTGAATATGAAAATGCTTTTTCCTTTGTGTGCGTGCGTGTGTGTGTGTAGTCACTGTCTCTACCAAAATAGTTATTACTGCTCAGATCTGTCTCAAGCCACCACTGAGAAGAATAATAATGAGAAGAGTAGAACAGACTATTATAAGCCCCTTTTTTATGATTTGAATTTTAAACAGTCAATTCACACAATGCTGTCAATTATGGACACAGGCATCAGAGGTAATATAAACTACCTCAACCACTATGAAAATGTGTTGTTATTAGACATCTACAAGGCATGCCACCCCACAGTGGGTTAACAGATCAGCAGCTAGTTTTGCTGAAAGTGTCGCTGCAGCAAAAACACTCGTTAGCTGTCAATTGAGAAGACTGCAAAACAGACATAGTGAGAAATAGACATTAATCTGGGTTGTCAAAAGCAGATTTCCCATGCCATCAAACTCCTATTATTTCATTTCCCAAAGTAGTTCAACACAATAATGAAGTATTTATGCTATATGTGCATAGATAACACTTAATGCAGCAATTTATGGCTGATCGGCGACCCAAACCCCTGTGCGCTGTGCATTCAAATCGGCAACACCTCTTCAGCACCGCAGTCATAACTCACGATTACGCCTCCACTGCGAGAGGAACTCCACAATGTCAGGGCCTTACAGGAAGGCGCCGTACTTTCTTCTAACATAAACATAGTGATTTTATTTACCTCTGCATTCTCTGAAGGCCGCGCAGACGAAAGAAAAGGTCAGCGATAATGATATACTGTGTGTCCATCAGATTTATTACAACCCCCTGCTGCTAATTCTGAACACTAAAGTCGACCCAGAGATTCATTTAATGGCAATTTGGTTCTGAGGGTGGTGGTGGTACCGCTGCACTGGTAGACACACACACACACACACACACACACACACACACACACACACACACACACACACACACAGACACACACACACACACACACACACACACACACACTCTGGCAACGGCTGCAGAAGCTAGATAGCCTTATTTGATGTGACATGTAATTCCAAACACATCGAGGGCAAATTATAGAGGCTGAAAGAGAGAGGAGACAGAGTATAGACAGAGATAAATTCCAGGACAGAGGAGTCTCAGGCAGCTTCCTGTCCTTCTCCCGTCCATTTCTCTGCCTGAAATATGTCCTTAGTAGTGGACAATAACACACAGCTGTGAGCCTGGTGCAGTGTGGCAGTTAAGTGGCTCTTAAGAATAATTGCTAGTATGTCTGTGTATGTGTTAAAGAATGGTTTTAGAAATCGTGTTAATTTGTTAAACAGACTAAATGTTTCTGAATATGTTTTCATCGTTATTTCTGCACCATCTGGATGTCTCCCATTGTGTGCATGCTGCTGGTGGACAGAAACATGCCATGTGTGGAGTATGATAATGCTCTTTGCAAGCTCTCCTGAAACAAACAGTGGTTAATTGTTCACTGGCTATTTTTTATTTAGTTGAGTAACTCACGAGACAGAGAGAAATGAGTTTGGTACAAATTTATGCAACATAAGGCTGAGACATCCTGACTTTTAGATCATATGGTGTAGGTCAAGCTCCAAAAACACGGGGTCCTGCAGTTACTTTCATGAGCCAGTGCCTGTCAAAGCATTTCAAACTCCGACTCCATTCATAACAGAGCAAACATCTAATAGCATCACAAAGGTTATTTCTTGGACTTTCAAAAGCTGCCTTCATCGCTAAGGTCAACACCCCATTTACCCTTTTCACAGGTTGAGCAAGACTACTTGTGACAACTAAACTGATCCTCTTGAGTCAGTTATCCTTTACAGTGATATTCATATCCAGTGCAGGACTGCAGCTTCAGTGCAGCTAGTTAAGATTAGGGCTGGGTGATATGGACATTTTTAGGAAATTGATATCATGTTATTTTGATATCTCCTCAACAGCACTTCATAAATGTCAGGACCTAGACAACAAAATCAAATATCATGACATCGTTTGACCAGATAACTCAGTATCAGAACCGCAACAATAATGTGGGGATGACACCAGAGGTGGTCTGAAATGGGACTCAATTTGGATTTCTTAAGATCTCACTCTGGCTGCTCATATCAGATTCCAAAGCGTCTTCTGTCGTCACTCGCAATGCGACACGCAACAACCGCGTCAAATCCACAAAGACAGAAGTGCATCAGAGTGGTGGAGCAGAATCCACGCTGCTACCAGCAGAGTATAAAGGAGAACCGCACACAGAGCAACAGTCCGTGAACAGCCACGCTGAAATTAATTGTCCGCTCTGCTACTTGACTGTGTGATTGTTTAGAGAGCGAGATGATGGATTATGCTTCGGTGTTGAAAGTCGTTTGCTCACTTGCAAAATGATGGCGTGGACACTCTCTCTCTCTCACACACTCTTTCCGATCTGATTTGAGAAACAAATGGGATTTGCTTGATGTCTGAACATAGCCGAGGTAACGGCAAGTATTAGGACAAGTAGAACAGTCTTGAGGGCTCAGAAACTTTACAGTAATGCAGCTTTTTAAATGAATAATAACACTTATGTGATATCGCATTATTTTCCAGCCCTAGATGCAATGTTGCTCCAAGTTTCTCAACTCCTCCATGTTCTGCTCACAATGGCTGCCACTGGCTCTCTTATTATTCCGCCTTAGTCTGAGAAATGACCTTATCTTTCGCCAGAACCCAATTAATATTTAAGTATGCTCATTTCAGAAGCATTAACTTGCCCCTCCCCGACTTCACCCTGGTGTCACTCAAACTCTTAAAAGTGATTAGAAGAGTATAAAACTGTCTTTTGTGATCATATCCTCGTTTTATTGCTCCTGTCTGTTTCCTCTTCCCCAGCTAATAAATATCACAGTTATGTCCATGTATTTCACCCCTTTCCCTCCAGAGAGTGGACAGGGAGGTGTGAGGCAGATTTAAAATGCCATCAAAATGAATGATGTATTTGCTGTCTTGTAATATGTTACACTGGCAGGACAGCCGGATTGTGACAAACACAAAAATTGGCCGAATCGAGACAAGGAGACGAGGCACACGCCTGCAGTCCAAAGCATCCAGTCTTGTAGTCTTTGCTGTAACTAACACACAGAGAATCAACAATAAAAAGTACCCCGCAGTGGACGTTGTGTAAGTTTAATGACACATTGCCATCCTGCTGTCATGGTCGAATGAGGACACGGGAATAACAACCAGAGATGTCCAACAGGATATAATCATTGAGTCACACGGTCTGGAATTAAATGAATTAGACCGCAGAATGAGCTTAGCTGCTCTGTGAATAATGTATTTAAAGCAGTTTCCCAACTTTCCCAAACTAAGTGAAAATCATTACAGAAAGGAAGCTGTTACTGAGCCTACGATGGGTTTATTAGACACTCAGTGTGCCCAGTGTGTGCAGAGACAGGGCCTCAATCATTGAGCTGTGCCACTGATTTGTATAAGCCAGATGGCACCACCAACACCCTTCCTGTGTTTCTACAGGTAACATGCATCCGTTGCATTCTGGCAGCAGCTGCTGCATCAGCTGGACAGGGTTTCCTGGGACACTGGGGGGAATATTTCAGAGCTCTGTAACTGGTATGAGCCATTTGGTAGAAGCTCATTTTACTGCCTTCATGGCACAGTTAACAGGCAGATTTGATTTGGAGATGTGACTGCATGGATCTGCTCGGATAGATGACTGGATTTCACAGTGTCTGGCTCACACAGCTGCTGAGACGCAAGATTAAAAAATGATTCTCCCAAAAGGATATGACATTAGCCTCAGAAACTCTTTCACATCATAATCACAAGCAGAAACTAAGCTTGTAGACATTTAATAGTTGGAGCTTTTATAGTGTGCTCACAAGATCAGGATTCCAGATCATACAGCAGTGTAAAGAATAGTCACTATAAGAAATCATTCATGCAGAAAGACTTTTCTAAACTGGTTAATTGACTCATTTGTCTGGATTAGGTTTGGACAAATGACCAATACTAAATCCCTACCCCCTTAATTACTGTTGCGAGGCCAGACATGTTTGACAATAACATACATGGCGACACCGGCCTCATTAAACCAAATGCTGCAGAGTGTATTACATGTGTTATATATTTTTTATATATTTTCTGTTCAGAATAGACAATCCTAGCACTTAGCACATATAAATTTAACAGGAAACAGGAAAGTTGACCAAGCTTGCTCATGAGTGAGCTCCACTGTCAGCGACTGTCTCTCATTCAGCGACCTAACCCAGTTACAGAAAGAGGCCAGCAACAGCAGTGAGAGGCTGAGGAAAGACGATAACCAAACCATTTTAGATTAGTTTTATTTTGTTTCTGGAATAGATTTGAAAGGGTATTCAGTTGTATTATTCTGTTTAGTGAAGGCAGTGAGTGTATGTTTATTTCCTTTCTTTAAATTGTTAGAGTTTATTCTGTTTATTTAAGCTACTAAAGCTTGTAAAGCACAGCTAACTTGCGCTCCCTGTGCAAATATATTAGCAACCACCGACTGCTGATGAAGGCCACCATCGTCAGGATTCTATTTGAAGATACAATACACACTTGTCAATATGTGAATCATTACGTCCTAAAGTCTTAACATCAGTTTCTGTTTATGTTGTGTGTTTACATCTTGGAGCTTACGGCAAACAAAATGAGGAAGAGAAGACATTGAGACATTGACATTCAAGACACTGAAGAGAAAATCTGGGTGTGGCCGCGTTGAAAGCTTAACGATCGGAGGCGTGCATTGCTGCTGAGCTAGATATGTATGATAACACACACACACACACACACACACACACACACACACACACACACACACACACTATACTCTCTCTCTCCCTAGCTTAAGGAGAGCCACTGGGGAGTCATTACAGTCAACAATGACTCCCACTAAGTCAGTTACTTACACAGTACAAATTAGGCCCGTGACAAGAGATGCTAATCATGCTGTTGTGTTCAAATATTAACACTGTAGACAGACTACTGGGTTTGCAGAGCGAGAGATGTACCACTGTGGTGGGAAAAAAAGGACATGATAAAATCTGCAAATCCAATTCCACAGCAACACACTCGTATCAATGTGAACTTTGTTTATTTTTTGGGTCCCTGTGTGTATGAGTGTGTGTGTGTGCGCACGTGTTTGTGTGTGTGTGTGTTCACGAGCTGTTTCATGTACACATTATTATCAGCATCGTGAGCTTGGGCCTTCTGAGTCTCTAGATATTCAAAGTTCAATGTAGTACATCCTTTTGGGTAAACTATGAGTGATATTGATGATTGATTAAGAACACACTTTTTTCTATACTCTTTTTGTATCTATACTCTACTTCTTACACAAAAGTGATGTAGTGTGCAAAGAATCTGAAGGTTACACACATTATAAATAGGGCTTGAAAGTATGCAAAAAATTAAATAGTGATCGTTATGTGCGATAAGTTATGATTTGAGTGGGAATGGTAATTTTTGCATTTCATTTTCACCAAAACATCAGGGATGCAACAATTTATCACCTTAACACAATATCAGTCGACATCTGTGTTGTTGACTGACATCGACTTATCAGAAAGAGTCTTTTTCATGGAAAAGAAGCAATATTTGCTGTTGTGGTTCAACTTTGTGCTCATTCACAGAAAACAATAATGAAGGCCTGAGTGTCTTTAGAATAGTTAAATATATAGAATATTATGTAAAGATACAGAATAGTATATAAAAACAAAAATGTTGAATTATCAGTATCAAACTGTTATTATTTTATTTGTAGGCAGGTTGTCCAACAATGCTTCAGTAATAATAGTATGTGGTGACAAATTTTATCTGTATCAAAAAACAAACTGCAGCATCCATTATTTAGATATTGCATTTGGTCATATTGCAATTTCATAATATTTCATTTTATATTTTTATAACAGTGCAGTCCTATTTTGGTAAGTAACAAATACAGTGTATAAAGTCCAAAAACGTACAATGATTGAGGTTATTACATGGAAGAAGTTGTTCGAAATTCTAATTTCCACAGACAGGAACAGTTTTTCACACTTTCCATGTGGTGAACGACGCACATATAATGCTCATTCGGGTACAAATTTGCAATTTCAAGCCTTTTGAAGTTCTGCATAAAACAACCATTTTCCTCCACAAACAACAGGATGAATGACACACAGTCCAATGAAATATCCTCTATCTCCTTTCTGTCTATATGCAACTAATATACATCAGGTCACATATTTGAAAGTAGCACTAACTTAATGCTGCACCATTTTGTGGGATAAAACATGCGCTTGTTTTATTCATTGGTCTGCAGCCTTGCCCGACTCCTTTTTTCCCCTCTGACTATCACACACTTCCTCCTCCTCACCCTCTGCCTTCATTTCCCATCCTGTCTACACTGTGTTGTTAGGTACTGATTTAGAATCAGATATATCCTTTAGAGCTATAGAAATGAGACTGAGATTGTGGAAGAGGAAAGATAGGCCAAAAAGGCAAGAAAGTATGTATTTAGGACTGTAAAGGTAACAAGGAGAGAAGGAATACAAGTTAAAAGTAAAAAGGACTAACAAGCAGGAGGAGAAAATGTTCATTGAAGGAAATAAGAAATAGACTCAGGTCAGCTTATCCTTTTGCAGCAACATTCAACAATGGAACATTCAATAAACATTCAATAAATGAAGAGACTTACTTCAAAAGTCCATCATTTCTAGGGTTGGATGTTGAATTTGTAAAGGTACTACCAGTTGAAAGTGTGCTCAATTTTTCCAAACTTGACATAGATGACGTAATATCCAAAGCTGGCCAGGACAAGCCGAGTAAACACCTGATCAAACACTTTCTAAAAGCTAATCCCCTGCAGCAGCCACAGCCAACATAAAGAAAGCCTGCAGCCAGCACCTAAAGAAGCTGAATACTCCATGGACGACAGATCTTTAAGTGAGGCATCAGCAACTTCATTGACGTCTTAAGGTGTTAAATTATTTAGTTAGTTGGATAGGTTTTTGTTAGAGATGACTGGGATTTTTTTTCCCACTGTCTTGTTGGATATTAGTTTAGCACTTTTACTATCAAAAGTCAACGCTTAGCCTCTGGCTGCATCAGGAAAGCTTGGAGCTTTCTTTAGAAATACCAAAATGAAAGTGCTGTCGAGTACCAGTACCGGTAGCAGTAATTGAAAATACCTCTCTTCTACTATCACTATTTCTCCTATCTATTCATCAACTTCAAGAAGATTGTTTGGCTGGGGTTGACTGAAAAGTGCCACACCTATAAAGGTAAATACTTACGCTGATCACAGATTGCTAATCAGTGTATCTGAGCCTGAATCTTGACTTTCTGTAGTGGTCAGTGACACAATCGCCAAGGTATTTTTCATTCAAACAATTTAGTGACTGAACCCCTGCTCTTAATTTTAGTGGGAAGAAAAATTAGTTGAAAGAAAAAGTGGAAAGAAAAGACAAAGTACTTTTCTCTTCACTCACAGATGAAAAACTGTACTTATGCTCACACATGGTGCTCAGTTAAAGCTGCAGTCTGGAGTTTTGAGAAAAAAGTGGACTTAGCCAGAAAATGTGAATGAACTCATCTCCCAGCTCCCTCCTTCTTCCTCTCTGCTGCACTACAGCCCTGTCTTCAAAGCCCCTCCCCACAGAGGAGCCTGCCGTGCACAAGCAGGCTTGTTACCATTGTAACAGTGTATGCCAGAAGACAGCACATTCAAAACAACAACATAATCCCTGATTGTTCTATTTCTGACTAATACAACTAAATTGCGATGAGGAGTGCCTCATGCCATCACTGTAGTAACCCTAGTAATAAATAATATTCAAAACATTGCGGCAGACGGAGTTACCAGCTAATCATTCAGGTTATCATGATCATCATGCTGACTTTCTGAAGCATGAGTAACGTTATTTCTCTAAACCAATCCAACCACTTCAGGACATACTGAACACAAACTAACTTATAACTGCCCGGTCACTTGAAAGACACTTTTGTTAACCAGTAGCCATAAACACAAAGCTAAACACCGGCGTTAGCATACAAGCTTACAAGCTAGATTTAGCAGCAAGCTACGTAGCTCAACTGCAACATCGCACGGCTATATGTGCTATCGCAAGTATTACTGTAACTGCTGCCACCATAGCCTGGCGGTTAAAACAGAGAATGAAACATATATATCAAGCAGGTGTCCTTACTTGTCCAGCAGAAAAGTCCTTACGAATCCTGCAGCTCCCTCCACCTCTGAAATGACGCTCTGATATTTATCCTTGTTTTCTCTGTGGCTCTGTCCAATTCTTTCTTTTTACACTGCTTTTCTTTGTCAGTCATCTTATTTCTTCTCTTTGACGTGGGCAATGGGTGGGGCATTTTTTCGGCTCTGTTGTTGTTGTCTGTTCTCTGCCATTGTTTACAGTTTGGGCTTGAAAGTATCTGACCAGGTAAGAGCAGGCACTGCACCTACATGGGGGAGGGGCACTGCCCAGTATGCGCTGGCAAGAGAGGGGGGCTGCAGCAGCATATGCATGAGAATGATTGACACTTCTCAGACACTCCCCTTGGCTCTGATTGGTTGTGTTGATCCGGGAAAGGTGGATTCTTGCAAATCAAGTTATGGCCACTGGGTGGACCCACAGACAGTGGATCTTTACACAGCTGAGCTGTATCTTGTTCTACTGTCAGATCATAATGACAATTTTAGCAAATATAACAAAAAATAGTAACAGACTACGGCACTACTTCAAACTCAGGGTTGTTTTCTCACCCATGTAGCTCTACAGCAGAAGACAGGTGTAACTCTAAATCTGGCATCAGTGAAGCCACTAGCTGGTGCCGCTAGAGTTCTGAATAATAGATGAGACAAAATGTGTCTCATTAGCCAGACTCTACTAAAATCCTGCTGCCACTGGCCATTTTAAATGGAGGGAGGAATAGACAAGGAGGGTATAAAAAAGGAGATGGATAGGAAGATGGGAGAGGGTAAACATATACTGGGTGGACAGATAATGAGAAAGCAATAAAGGAAGAAAAAGGGGGGCATCTGTGTGACTAGCAGACTGCTGCATCAAAACATTGACAAAACATAATGAGGGATAGGAATAGAGAATCGTCCCATAAATAACTTTGAATTATTTGACCAAAAAATATTATTCCCTGTAAACGGAAACAAGTGTGACTGAAATTTGTACAGGTGAGAAAATAAGTGAGAATAGAGTGACAGTAGAACGCTGGCAGTGCAGTGTTTTCATTACGTATTCTGTCCGTCTTTATCTGCTTATGTGTCGGCCATGTAATTCCCAAAAGGTTGTGTTATTTAAAACGGTGTTGGAAGCTGGTCATTTGTTTATGGTTACTGACTCCATTATTAGGGCTGCACCTATGGATTATTTTTGATCGAAATTGAATGATTCATTTTCAATTAATTAACGATTAATTTTTCGATTATTTTGATTGATTTGATATTGATTGACACATAAAACAAATTTTAAAAAAATTCTAATAGTGGCATATTTCAAAACAAGGACAATTTCCATCTCAGTGTTGTGTTATGACATTAACAATGATAAACCCTGTTTGTCAGATGCCTGATGAGAAAAATACTGATCCTCAAAATTCAAAAGAATTGCTGTGACAGATACATGATAAGGCCGATCAGGAGGTCACAATCCCAGCGTTCAATAGCACCACAAAGTACTGGAGGAGAAGCCGGAAAATACGGTGCTACTGAGCGGACCAATCACAATCCTTGCAGCTCTTATTGCTGCAATGTGGAGTTTCATTACTGGGGAGGTGCACGTGAGGCTACAGCATAGAGCATGCATGTACAAGCACAGAGGCGTAAATCAAGCTTGTATATGAACTAAAATAAAGCATGATTTGCTTCCTTGCAATGCTTCGATGCATGTTATGCATATCGACATGTTTACTCAATCGATTACGTCGACGCATCGCCCCGGCCCTATTCATTTTCTAAACTGCTGATAGCTGTTGCTCTCTGTAAGCGGAGCGAAGAGAGAGGCACTGGGACGAGGCAGTCGAGAATGTGCACAGGGTCACATCCTTTGGACTGTTGGGGATAATCCAACCCAAGTCCTTTACAAAGAAATCTGCAGTCCAGCAACATCAGACAACTTAAACGAATCACCCACAGGCTTGTAAAGGCAACCAGGAGAGACGGGGAAGGTCACATTTTCCCTGTCACATTATAATCCATTTATTTATGGCAGATAAAAAAGTGTTTGATACATGGAAATGACTACAAATTGTTACATAGAGCTCCTTTAAAGTTATGCATCTTCTCATTTTGTTCTGTGAAATGCTTGTTAAACATTTGCAGAAAAGGTCAAGAAAGTGTGAGACATGGAATCAGTAAGAATGCCAGAGAATGTGCTGCTTTTTGACACCAAGTGATAATCAACCACACAAATTGCTATGTTGGAGAGCAGAGATGTTTCTTGAGCCCATTTGGCCCGAGAGAGAAGCTCACATTTGAATCATGAATCATATAACTCAAAATTATACATACAACATATACATACACTTAAAATTAAGCATATTTTTTGTGAGAGATGATCTCTAGTAGTGATTTAGCAGCTAGAGCTCTACCAGCTCTACCTGAGCCTCCACATGTCACCTGGTCCACCAGCACCACATGAGCAACCTCTAGCCCAACATCTCTCGTTTCTGTGACGGACTCTCCAGCTGGAGATTTGCTTCATCCTTCCCTACAGATTCCGTTGCTGAACTGTCAATAAATCTGCCTACACTCAACCTCTGCTTCGCTGTCCACTTTTAGGTCCTGCCCCGCACCACAAGGCGTAAAAGCAGAGGCATTTTGGTGCCGCTGCAAAAAGTCTGACCTCTCTGCTCTGGTTCTCTCCATAGTATGAAAGACAAACATGTAGCTGCCTTTTTTTTCCTCCATCAGCCCGTCTCTGCTCCTGAAGGAACTAAACTGATTACTCTGAACGTTTCGCTATCATGCTCACTCTCTCTCATCTCTAGCCGACAGATGTTACCATCACTGTTAGCAGGATATGGATCTTAAGAGTGAAAATGAAAAGTTATTGTTTCTCCCGGTTGTGATTTTGTGGCTATGTGCATGACAGCAAGTGAATTAGTGAGTGACTGGGTGACAGACAGAGAGCGAGAGAGAGAGACTTTGTGTACCTTTGTGCTGATGTACCTGTCTGTCAAGCTTTTCTAAGCTGAATCAAAGGAAAGCAGACACACATTTGACTCCAGGCCATGGCCAAGTGTCACACTAAACTCCTTACAAAGCAGTTTTACTGGATATGGAAAATACAGGGAGAGAAAAAACAACTCTTTTTAACTTTTGGTATAAAAAAACATGTTTTTACTGTGTGGGCTTTTCTTGAGGCCAAAGAAACTGCATTTGCAGTAAATGCTAAGCTCAGCCCGAATCCCATCCAGCCAATATGCCTTTCCCTTTAGGAACTATTAAATACATAATTATATTTATTGATGGAGCCTGCAGTACCCCTAATGATCAATAACTCGCTGCAAGTCTAGAACTGTGTAACAACAAATGCAGGATTAATTCTATAAATCTGTCTTTTTCAATTTATGGTCCCAAGATTTTGAGAGTAGCAGCAGAGACAAAAAATATGAATATAAAATGTTTGCAGGCAGCTATGCTTGCTGAATTTAAAAGGGTAAAATACATTTGTCAGAACATCACAACTAAACAATGCAAAAGTATGTTACAACAGAAGCGAACAAAGATTTCCTCTGATAACCTGAAAGTCTGTGTGTATATGAGAAGTGGCCACATGTGTTCAATTGACTCCAGCTTGAAATACGGTTATGGTTAAGTGTGCCTGTCAGATTTTGTGAAGATGGTTAGAGAAATCATTATCACAAAGCATAAGGCCATTTTTTTTGGTTGTACTTTATGTAGCTTCTTTGTTTGGTCTTTGTATTTTCAGCTTTTGTTGTATAAGCTAGCTTTTTATTAAGTTACTTGTTTGCCTGTGTGTGTGTGCATTTGGGTCCACTTTGTTAAACTTGAACAGTTTGCAGCATGTAAGTCGTTTATAACATTTAAGAGAAGGACATCAGGAGAGTCAGTAGACCATCTATCATTCTAACCATCCATTTTCTCTGCGCGTCGACTCTGCTGGTCTCACTGTCGCTTTATCTCAAATACAAGCACCACTGAGATATTAATGAGCCCACAGAGAGATCTCTGCCAAGGGAGACCGTGTTTCCCCAAACTCATGAATGGTTTTCTCATGACACAGTTGTCATGAGTTGCTGTTTCTATGGGGAGTGCTCAGTTAGTTATTTTAGTTATGTCATAAAGAAAGCTTCAGAAGAAAGATTACACACTAACAGAGCCTCTTTGTGACCATCACATCCACTTGAACATGTCTTCTGGCAGCACCTTCTGCACTTCAAGATTGATACGACAGGCGTCTATTTGGAAAGTGCCAAATTGGGTCTGACGAAATTGCTCCATTGAAGTAAGCTTTCCTCTGTGACGGCATCACAGAGCGCTGCACCGATTGATTCACTGATTGAGCCATTTGGCCCGCACACTGTAGTACACAGACAAACCATACACACTGAGGAAGTGGGCCCGCTCAAAGTACTGCAGCACGGATGTGCTGACGAATCGCAGCTTTTCTTTAGATCTTTTTATAAAGTAATTCTTAAGAATGTTGAACTGAAATCAGGTAACAACGAGCAACAGCACACAAATCAAAAACCACCCTTGGACCTGATGTCTCTTTCTTTCTTATCAAATCCACAACCCACTGGGCTGGGTAAACATGAGAGAAAAATGTATGAAAGTATAGAATAAAGATGTAGGAGACTTACTTTAAAATTCAATTTCCAAACAAATAATTTAAATGTAGCACGATTGTCATGAAAAGCAACAGTATAGCGCAAGCATACAGCTACAGTAAAAACATTTTAGATACCATACAGTATTCATTCCAGGTAGGCCACTTCATTCATCTCTAAAAATGATGTGACCATTACAGTTTGTACATCCACATTCATGCACATAGATACAATTAGATACTCATATACACTGCAGTTACCTTTATATAGATATACAGGTCTAAACAGACCCAAACTATAATATGAATGATCTCACCCTGACACTGTGTAGCATATTCATTCATTCTGCTGTCTCAGAGTAAGCGTTTGGGAGGAGCAAACAAATATAAAGTAACGACACATTGCCAAGCCACAGTCCACCAGAAGGCTGTAAATTTGAGTTAGTCTTTCACCAGAATAACTGTCCTGCATGTTTTAGATGTTTCCCTTTTCCAAACACACCAGATTCAAATGAGTAGGTCGTTATCTGTCTTCAGCAGAGCTTGATGACCGTGATCATTTGAAGCAGCCACGTAGGAGCAGAGAAACGTTGAAAGCTGCGTTCAGACTACCAGCCCAAATTAATTTTTGGGCATATCCAGATTAATTTCAGTAAGTCTGAACAGCAAAAACCTTTGCAAAAAATGTTTTTGCCAATCGGATCAAAGTCACATTTGGAGGTGGTTTAAAATGTGTCTCAGTCCAGAAGCTCTGGCTGCTCATGTCAGATTTCAAAGTGTCTTTGCTGTTTTCACTCACAGTGTGACACTTGGCAGCAATGTCAAAATCAAACTCTGACATTCTTTGATTCCACTAAAATCCAATAAAAACAGATGTATAAAGCAATGTACTGTACAAAGTTATTTATCAGACAACTAGCAGTACAGCAGACTGAATAGAATCCAGTCTTTAGACTTTCATGTCCACAGTACAACCTTCATCAGTCCTTTGTCTATTTTGTCCTCTCCATCCAGTATTCTCTCTGCAGTGGGTAATGAGAATGGCAGTAAAATGTGTAAAGCCTGAGATGAAAACTGCGTAGACATGTTTTAGTGAGCCTGTTAGGCTTTGTGTGCAGCAAACACACAGTTTATGTGCTGTGAGAGTGTTGGCCGGGAGGAGATGCTTTGCAGCAGGGATGGATATATTGACCGCCATGGATATAAAAGTCGTGATCATCTGGAGTTTGCACTGTGTCTCTAACCGCCTCATCATCCTGTTGTCAATAGCAACACAATCACACTGTCTTACAGATATTAATGTCACCAAAACAATCTGAGATTTTTACTGCAATTAAATTAAATTGAAGAATTTCCTGAGCAGACGCAGGGAAAAAAATCAATTATCTTCTCAGCCATATCTATCCTCTCCTGGCTCAACAGGCACTGACAGCACCTCTGGTAGTTCACCCTGCAATGATAGATGTGAATTCAATAAACTCAAATTCTAGGCTTGTGTATGCAGAGGATTACGGTGGACGAAATGACTGCGTTTTGATAATGCTGCTCCATAGTACATAGACTATCACACCAACTTCAAATCAACATTTTGCAACTTTTCTTTACCTTAAACTAACAGCTTCAAAGTCATGTTGATGGCACAGTATCTTGTAATAGAGCGAATGGTGTCTCTGTCTCAGCCACGACACCCCCCTATAACTTTAACTTACTTCAAGATACAAGTTTTCAAAACATCGCATTGTCATGATGTAATGAGGCTAATTTGTAGCGACAACATTACATCTGACAAATTGTTGCAGACCTGATATTTACAGCGGTGGTATTAAGGCATCAACATGTCATCACCTTTCCCATTACTTGCCTTCATTAACAACTAAATCAAACTCAGGTTCCCTGAGATTTTCATATACATTTTTTCCACAGAGCCAGCAGTCCCTTCTCTTTGGAATTAGTCTGACTCAAATCTCATCTCTGTATTCTCAAGACGTATTAGTCCTAGGTGATATGGAAGAAACTACAAAAAAATAATAATAATAAAAAAAAACAAGTAAATACAGCAAACTATAAACACCTAAAGCAGTTAGTTGTAGGCATGGCAAGGGACAGATCAAAAGACAAAAAGAAAGAAAACCCTGTCAGTCGACTCCCATCACTTCCCATCCCATCCTCTTGTAACTCAAAAGCTCAGACCACTGATGAGAATTGACTTTCAGTCAGTTCATCTCAGAGAAGTGATAGTTGAATAGCCAGAGCCAGTTAGCCACCAGGAGTTGTGACAGTCCCATAAACTATGGTGGGTGCATGTGTAGTTTTTTTTTTATTAATTGATTAACCGGTGCTGCATAAAATATAGTGCAGTGTAAAGTGTGTAAGGTGACATGATCATATTTTTTATTTTGCGGTAGTCAAGTTGTCAAAAAACAAAGACATTCAGTTCGAGCAAATCCCCACATTCAATGAAGTGAAACAGATGAATGTTTGGCATTTCTTTTTGAAAAAGTGACTCAAAGGATTCTCAAAATAGTTTTTTCCACCAATATTTTTTTTTTTCTGTCTCTTTACTGATCAGTTCTTTCAGATCTTCATCATCATAAAGCTGAGTGGATCTGAAAGGACTGACACCAAAACAACAAACAAAGCTCTCTGCTCTGAGAGTTCTCAGACAGTTTGTGGGATCACCAGCGAGGTCTGAGGTATTATGACTCTAATTCCAGCAGGCTGGTCTGAGGCTGTCAGCGTCTTTATAACAATCTCTTTGAAGCCGGTTCCTCCTCTCTGGCCCTGGCGGAATTATCACTAATCTATCTGACAGAGGAAAGACTGAGGAGGAAAAGTGGTGAGAGCTGCTCTTAATACTGCAGGAAGATGACATTTCTCTCCCTCAAATACCTGCAGGCCATCTTCTTACCAGAGATAAGAAGGAGGGGAGGACAAGGAAAGCAGCTGCTATGATGGGAAAAGCTTAGCAAAGTGAGTGAATTTAAACATGCGGTGCCGACTTTGTTCTCTCGTGGGTTTGACACTGTTTACTCCTAATTCAATACCATTTAAAGAGAGCAGAAAAGCTGTGATCTGGGATTTTGACGCGCATCAGCGTCGCTTCAGACTTGAAAAGGTCACATGTGATCTGAGTTCGGAGGTAGCTTACTTACTTACTCTAGAAGAGATGTATTTGTCTGTATATCTGGTTCACGCTTCTGAGGGAAAAATAACACTGAACAAAGATGAATTTAGGAAACACATTTAGGTCAGATTAAAATAGATGAGTAAACAGGACAAATAAAAGTAGGCTTCAAACACTCTCAGATATTTTCTAAGGTATGAGCAGATCTGCCAGTGCATCTAGAGATCCAGTGAAAAAAAAGTTGTGGTAAAGAACTGCTCAAGGGCTGAAGTATACCACAATCATGTTTTGTATACATACTGTGATCTCTGGCCGGATATAAAAACCACAGCTGCTGGATTATTTATTCATTTCAGAAGTTGCTGCACCTCCACTCGGCTCACGTATTTTGTAGCATTTCAAGTTGATGCAAAATATTTAAGTACATTAATGTGTGGAAATGCATTTTTCCCAACAAGGAAAGCTAATGCGACCTGTTTCCACATGTGTTTAATTCAAGTTGTTGTGTTCTTTGAATAGAAAAAAAAACACTTTTCTTTATTTTGTTTTTGTCTGAAAGTTGATTGCCGAGATATTCAAATCGCTGCAATCAACATCTATACACACACGTAGATGCATATGTAAGTTGTTTAAATTCAGAGCAAAACCAAACGTTGGAACAAAACGAAGTTCAGTAATAGTCTCCGCAGGAATAGATGCAAAAAAGCATATATAACAAACCATGAAAACAAGTTAAGGTTTAGTGAATCAGTTTCAGAGTTATTGTTTTTTTGCCTATTTTTCAAATTTTGGTGATAATGCAACCCATAAGCTTCTCATAGATGTTCATATTATACTGATATTCTAGACAATGTAGTTTAAATGAAATCCTGAACATTTTGGGAAAAACAATGATTCACTTTATACACCTAGAGACTCCTGTCTGTATCTAAATTAAGTACTTAATTTGATAAAAAAAAATTGATATTAAAATACAGTGGATTATTAAATTGCCATATGAATTTGAAACAGGGGAAACAACTAGGTTGGCTCCGTCCAGAAAAGAGCAAAATCTGCCCCAAGGCAACTCATTAGCAGCCAACTAATTAACATCTTGTTTATTTGATTTAATTAATTTAATTGTAATAATATATATATATATATATATATATATATATATATAAGGAGGAGGATGAGGGTCTATTATATATACTATACTATATACTACTATATTATATATATATATATATATATATATATATATATTATATATATATATATTATATATATATATATATATATATATATATATTTATTTATATATATATATATATATATATATATATATATATATATATATATATATATATATATATATATAAATAAATAAATATATATAAATAAATATATATATATATATATATATATATAATATATATATATATATATAAATAAATATATATATATAATATATATATATATAAATAAATATATATATATATATATAAATATATAAATACATATATATACATATAAATATATCAAGTGGTCTGTAAGAAGGCTAATATACACTAGGTGAGTGAGGCATCGTTATACCTAAAACTGACACGTTTTTCATTAAAAACGGATTCTTTCACAACGAATTCAACAGCAGAGGAACCAAGTGATGGAAACCATCCTAGATCGCACTGGCTCTGAAACAATGACAGAGAGAAAAAAAACACCAGTGACATTCAGGCTGCAGGCCAAATGGCTAATAGTCTCTGCCCTGCTTATCAGTAAACTGCACTGTCTGCCAGCCCACACACACGCACGCACGCACGCACACACACACACACACACACACACACGCACACACACACACGGACACACACATGCACACACTAACACCAACAGTGTGACTCCCAGCCCTGGCTCAACCTCCCTCCCCTGCTTAGAATTGAAAGCTTTACAATTTAAGCCAGTTAAGTGGCGTATTGTTGTTCATAAGGAGGAGGATGAGGGTCTGGGAGGAAGGGGCTGGAAACCAATTCAGGACCCAGTCAAAAATTTGTATGTGCGCTCGTATATTCCGAGGGAGAACCTGAATGCTCGGCTAAGCTGCGAGCTTGAGTTCAAAAATGCAATTACACAGCGATTCAAAACTCCACCTGTGCATCTGAGCCTGCATGAGTGCACCTGTACCTGTATGCCTGCGTGTGTGAGTCTGACTGTGTTTTACTGAGGACAGAACAAATAGCTGTGCATGTTTCTGAGTACATGTGTGAACATGTGTGAATAAACTGTGATAAATGTGAAGTGTGTGTACACACAGTAAATACATCACGAGATGTTAATTTAACAATCTCATTAGATAAGGTCAAGAGAATGTTCAGCAGTGTTGTCCTGTTCAGCTCTAGTTATTTAAGTAAGAATTTTGTCTTGGCTAGTTAATTCATACTTCATACTTCAAGCAGTTGACCTGGCTTAGCCTCTTTGAGCACACTTCCTCGCTTTTGCCATCTGTGTTTTATATCTCTTTATTTGCTGCTGTTTTCAGACAAAAATCCAACACGCAGATTGACTAACTCAACTCACTAACTCAGAGTTGAAAGAACAGAGTAGGTGATGTTTGAGAGGTTGTTCCATCTTGTTGCTTTTGGTTTACAGTGAAAATGGCATCGATTGGTTGATCAGATGTTGTTGGTTACTATGTTTTTCACTGTTCTGATTGAATTAGACATCTGCAACCTGGTAAATCATTAAGTTTTTTGTAATTAGTTAATGGCAGAGTATGAGTGCTGTTGTCAAGCATGGTAAATGTGCACGACTAAGTGTGACAGCCGACTCTCACTTTTAATTGACAATCGAAAATGTTCATAGCAGATGACTTCTGGCTTCAAGCACCACATCATCCCATTTTCTGTATTTCAAATGTTCTGGAGGCTCAACGCTGTGACAGAAGCATTTATACCATTTCCGTGTCTGCCTTAAGATTATGGTCTCACTCTACATTAAATAAAACTAAAAATATTTTTCAGTTTAACACATTTCAAGGATACACAGATCTTTCTTATTCGTAAAGTACAACTGGCTACATGAGAAGGGTGAACTTGGCTAACTGAACCATGGCGAAATCTCAATTCGACACCTTTAAAATGTGGCGACAGCACTGTTTTGACGGTCCCAAATGAATTGGTCTTTAGTCTGAAATTTGTTCCAGGAAGAAGCCTATGTCTAAAAAAAAAAAAAACGGCCCACCTATTCATTGTTTTCAATTTTCTGTTCAAAAGTAGGAAGTAGGGGAAAGGATGAGCGGTTAACAGAAAACACTTATAAAGTGGGCACGGTGACGGTTGTGGAAACAAAGCAGTCGACAGAGTGAAGTGCGAGATGTACTCTAAAGAGCTGAGACGCTGGAGGGAAACCAGAAACGGGCCTATCTCCCTAAAACATAATTAACTGAATCCACCACGGTAATGATGCAGAAAGATCACACGTAGGACAGACCACAGACACCCGTCTCTCCCCCTCTCACAGTTTGATTACCATTCATTACAAACTTCACACGGCTGATGATTGGCATCCTGTTTGAGGCGCTGTGTTTGTTTGTCTCTGCGCTGTAGGACTCATTTCTAGCGCTAATGACTTAGCTGGCACTTAATGGATGATAGAAATAATGGAGCTGTCACTGTACACGCTCAAACAAAGCAACTCGAAAATAACTGCTCAGTATTGCCTCCAAAATTCTCTGCAAGTCCAGATATTCTTCGAAAGAATTAATTGTTTATTCTTGACCTTAGTAACAGTGTGTGCAACTGTATGATCTCAACGCAACACCTTCACCATCCTCCCTTTTCTGAGATTCATGAGTGAATGGAGCTGGCCGAGGTGTAAAATGAAGTGTGGAACTGCGAGTGGTCGTGACCCCGGCCCTGGCCCTCCTCTTAGGACAGTCTGGTGTCAGATGTGGATAGACTCTTCAACTCCTCCTACTACCATCCACTGACTCCTGGTCGATTAACTTGGCCTTTCCCCAGTCAATGCTGTGACCGGCTCTGAGAGCTGAATGCTGATGAGGATCATAAGATGTTGTTGAAGCCTCAGAAAAAGCTACAAATTGAACCTCTGAGTCGAGATAATTTTGTCTCACAGGACGTGATGTGGTTGCACCGGCACTTGAAAACATATACCTGCACAAACTGTGATTAGTTGTTGTTTATTTAACAAACTACCTATATTTTAGTGCACTAGGCCATTTACTTGAAATTGCAGAAGATTTGCCGGTGGGAAAACGACGTGGGAAAGTGGTGAATGACTGCTTTTCCATTTCAAGTTTTATGAGAACATTAACTTTAAAGAGCTGCTTCATAAGCTATGGACATTTTACTAAACATAATGCTCTGGTAACCAGCTGGCCCAGTAAATCATGGTATAGTTGTAGTCTAAATCATGCAGAGAGGGAAGAACTTCACCTTGTTCCTTATTGTGTAGAGTTGTAACTGACAGTGTGTTTGTGAGCTGGAGATACACATTTTGCATTACTCATTACATCAGTTCATGTTTGTTATAATGTAGAGATGAACCAACCGATCAGCCAGGGACCAGAATTGGAGGGTTTTCAGCATGACCGGCTGATCAGTGTCAGATGTATCGGATCCAAAAATTAACTTTTCAATTTCAGTAACAGACCATACAAATAGCTTACAACATGCCATCTTTATTAGTTATTTAGTAATCTGTGTTTTACTACAAAAATATAATTTAATTTTCCATTAAAAAGAGTTTCAAATAATCCTGCTTTATGCTGTTGATTTAATTTCTTAGTAAGGAAGATAATCCGAATCAACCAAAATTGGAGTCAGCAGGTCAGACAAAAATCAGAAATCGGAATCTGCCAAGAAAATTGCAAATGTGCGTCTCTATTGTAATATACAGATAATTGTTCAAGTGAATTCAGTTGAGGGGCGCCAATACAAATCTATAGCAATACAAAAACAACCTGACAATTCCACAATTCCTGAACAAATCCTGATGATGTTCCACCCACATTCAAAATACAAAGAACCAAAATATGTGTCACACTGTGAGTAGAGAGCACCAGTTGAAAACAAGAGAACATTACCATTCACAGTATAAACCATTCAGGCCTAATGTGACTTTTTTTTTTCTGTCTAGAAATGAAAAACGTCAGAACACATATTTATCCAAGTATTGACATTAAATTGAAGGGGAGGAAATCAAACACACACATATCCTCCATTTAACACCAGTCCAGAAATAATACAGCCCCGCCCATTTTGCAAACAAATCCGTCTTGAGCGCGTCCTTGTGAGAAAAATAAACCATTCATCAATCTGTGCAGTAGAAGCAGCTCTGGTCCTCGGCTTTTCCATCAATCAAACCACTGCCCGGCCGTCCAATGGAAGGCAGAGTGACAGTGATGACCCGCCCACCTGGTCGTCTGGTTGACCTTTAAAATCATCGTGACAAGGTGATGGATATCTGTGCCACTGGAAGAAAAACATTCCCCCCTCCAGACTGCAGGTGAACTGGCAGAATTACATCTCTGATTAATTCGGCACTTCTTGCTGCAACCACAGAAACCTTCACCAGTAAAAAGAAAAAATTGGAGAGATAAATCTACATAACCCCGATCATTTTCACAGAGAGCAATCACATTTACCGTCATATCATTCGTGACATTGAAGACCCCATCCATACTGACTTTGAGTTGCCCCACCTCCTTGAATGCGTGCTGTAAATTATGTGTGTTGTCGTGATGTGATGTTTTTATTGTGCCCGAGGAGACTAATGGTCATTTTTCAGGTCTTGGTTGGACAATAATGTTGTAAAATAAAGTAAAATCGGACAACGAGACGTGTTAAGTACCTAAAAGAGCTGCAACGTGCCACTTCTTTCCAATATAAAGAAAAAAAAAATCTATCAAATGCTTCTAGTGCCTCTATTGATTAGCAGAGTCGATGGGATAACAAAGGAAACAGAATTAGCCACAGGTTCTGTAGAGGGGTCCAGTCCGGCTACCAAGACTACTGCACACAAATCAAGTTGTTACGCACATCAGATAATGATTTGTTCTATTTATATGTCGGCAAAGACTAACATTTGGTACCGAGGAGGAAGCCTTGCTGCTCTCACGGAGGTTTACTTACCATTACTTAAGAAATGAAAAACACTGCTTCTACACTATCTATTGTGCCTTTAATATTTAATCTACTCTGAGCTGCTCCCCACACCACTGAGCCATTTACCAGTGAAACACACACACACACACACACATGCACACACACACACACACACCAAAACTGCAGCGTCAGGTATCTGCAGTCTCTACCGTTGTTTGGCAAGAGAAATGTTTTCCAGCCTCATTAATTATCTTCTACCTTCGACTCTGTATCTTGCACTCTCTTTCTTGCTAGCACACACAGACAGACAGAGAGAGAGAGAGAGAGAGAGAGAGAGAGAGAGAGAGAGAGAGAGAGAGAGAGAGAGAGAGAGAGAGAGAGAGAGAGAGAGAGAGAGAGAGAGAGAGAGAGAGAGAGAGAGAGAGAGAGAACTGTTGTTTGCAAAGTTTCCTTAATGCTGATTTGCTGGATTAGTTGCTTTAACTTTAAATCCCCGAACTTGCCTCGTCTCTTTCTGTCTTTTTGCATTTTCTCTGTTTGAAAAATCCCATCATCACAGAGGAATGACACTGCAGTTACCATGCAGACGGTCCCAGCTGCATAGCCAACTGTAAATGAAGCATTATCAGGGGATAAGTAGCTTGCGTCCCCCATAGATAGACGCTGCCATGTCTTTTTGGGAATATAATGCACCACATTTTCTTAGGTCCTGCAGGAGGTGGCCTGCCAGCAACTTTAAGAGAGGGAGAAACCTGCAGCAACAGCGTGGAGAGACCCATTCCTATATTGTTTGGTTCAATTTGTCATTAGCTAAGTGATGGTTATATATACTGCTTACATACAAAAACCCCTTTTGACCCAAAAGTGCCCCACTGAAGATGTCTGTTCGTCTCAAGTACTGTTAGCCTTGCGCCCTGCTTGAAATAGACCTCAAAAACTGTGAGTCATCCTTTAAGTCCCTTAAATTAAGGCAAACTAAATGGATGGATGATGGATGTAATACCTCCAAGCAGGGCCAAGAATTGTGACATTTAATAACCTTTAAACTGTGGCATCTCTTTGATACATGTCTATATTAGAGACATCAACGGTTTGTACGAGCAGGGGATCAAACACCATCTGTTCGAGATCCAGACCAGTTACAGGCAGTTTGACTCTCTCTCTCTCTGTCACACACACACACACACACACACACACACACACACACACACACACACACACACACACACACACACACGCGCACACACACACACACACACACACACACACACAGGTCTGGAAGGTCGGCCAGAAACACGACGTCCAGCCAGATGTTATCACATCATAGAGCGCCATCTTGGTGAGGGAGGGGCCATTAATTCTGATTAAAAAGATTATGGCGAGCAGCGAGAAAATGGGGGATGTTAATACTAACAATCGACTAATACTGAAAATGCAAGGTGTGCCAGTCATTTCATAACCTTTATGAATTGTCGTTGGATGTGCGACTGTTGAAGCGAACACTGCCCATTTAGTCAGTCATACTGTTCTGCATCCAGACTGAAAAATACACTGTGTGCAGATCAGAGATAGTAAACAGCAAGGACGTACAATATCGCTCTACAGATGACATAACAAACAATAACTCATACACAGCTCACGTCAAGGTTAGGTTTGTTCAAGGCCTTTCGACACTGCTACCAATTTCGGTTCTTTGACTTCGTTACCTTAACTGTTAAAGACTGTAATGTCTTGAAGCCACTGCTGAAAATGCATGATTAGCTTTAAAAAAAAGTTGCAAAAAACTTGTGAGGTTTGCTCTTTGTAGTGATCTTTAGCTACACTGTATAACTAGTTGGCGAATGACTAATTCAGGCGACTGATTAAAGCATGCCTCCCTGGTAGCTGTTGAAGTGCCATGCTCTCTAAGCCTGAAAGCCTGCCTTCAAGCTAAAACCACTTTAGAGGAGTGTGTAAAATAAGGTGCCCTAGCGAGAAACTCTACAGTAGCTGCAGTCTACGGCGGCGGTGCTCGGTGTAAACTTTAAACTCTTACACGCATTTAGTTCTGCTTTAAAATATTCCTTCTTCCGTCTCCTTCGGGGGACCCAGGTAGGTACGTACACGCACAGGCACACGCACACGCACACACACACACACACACACACACACACACACACGCACGCACAACTTACATCAAGGCTATAATCAAGGTCTGAAGCTAGGTAATTTTTCTAATTACGTATGGCTGACTATTAAATTTTTCACCCCGGGAACCTGAGGGTGGTTAACCGGCTGTGCCTGTGTGTGTGTGTGTGTGTGTGTGTGTGTGTGTGTGTGTGTGTGTGTGTGTGTGTGTGTGTGTGTGTGTTAAAATAAGAGGCTCTTCCAACTGATCTGCTCATAAAGGTTTTACGGCACGGACACACGCACGGTTGAAACTGCCGAGAAACGCTAGTTTTCCCTCTTCCCTCGTGCTCCTTCTCCTTCCAGGCAGCTGAGGATTGTGCTCACTTATCACAGCTGACAGAGAAGTGGACGAGAAAGAAGGAAGGACAGGAAAACAGAAGAAAAGGAGGGGCAGAATAAGATTAGAGAGATGGAGTGACTGAGGTTGAAGAAGGAGGAGGCAGATTGAGAGACGGCGGCATTGGGAGAAAAGAGTGGAGGAGACGGAGGACGGCTGATAAAGTGAGCTTGGGAGGAAGAGCAAGGCTATATGATTCATCAGTGATTAGTGAAGTATGAAACCAGCAGGGGAAGAGCTCTGAGGTTTGGAGGACGAAAGAGGAAGACGAAGAGACGAGATGAGAAAAACAGGGAAAGAGATGACAAAGAATGATACAGTGGATGTTCAGCCAAGGAGTCTTGAAGATCCTAATAAGAGGGAGGAGGTGTGTGTGTGCTGGTTGTACAGCCCAGAGTGGTGATCTGGCTGCGCTGTCGGAGACAAAAAGGTTAGACCTCAGGAGATCTGGGAGTCCCACAAAGTCAAAGGTTTGTAAGACATATGATAAAATATGAGATTCAGCCAAACAGACGCTTATTCAAACAGTGAGAAACCATGATTTTAAATGCACCGTTTGCTGACACAATACACAACGTGTCAAACTCTTTTCATGAATGTTGCATTGTTAAATTATGAATAAAAACCCTGGAAAACTGAGAGATTTCAATCAGCACCAGGTTAAAAAAAGAGATATAAGACAAGGTAAAAGGACGAGCGGTAGGACGCGGAGGAGGAGACAACACCAGAGCGTTTCCTTCTCTTTCTTGAGGATCAAATCAGTTCTACTTGTTCAGCAACAACACGCTTTCTGTTACTATTTTCACAAAGACAATCTGACAAAAGATGCTGAAAAAGCAGGAGAGGAGAGGGGACTGCGGTCCGCTTGGTTCAAATCTCGTCTTTCAGAAGTGCACATTCAAAGACAAGAGACTGCACAGTCATCACTACCGCAGCACACATTTCTGGAGCAAAAAAAAAAAACAACAAAAAAAACACCCTGCTCTCATACAGAAAGATTTATAATTACATTGTACAAGAAAAGCTCAGCTGTGAGCAGTACCAGCTGCTCCGGATGGCGACATGCCACCTATTTTAGGCCCTCCATGAGCTGTGATGGATAGACCCATCTTACTCTGTTCAGCTCAGCAGGCGGCCAAAACTCTCTCCCCTACGTGAAAGCTGTAGTTAACAACGTTAATGGGCTCAGTACCCTGCGTTCACCTCAGCTGGGTCACTTCGCTTTTCATGACCCACTTTTCCAATTAAGTGTCATACGTAGGAATAATCCTGCATTATATCACCACAGGACAATAACAAAATAATGGTCACAATAAAAGGAAACAAATATCTTTAGAATTATACAAACTGAATAATGAATCAATGATACAGAATCTCAAAACATTGAGAGTGAAATATAATTTTTCATAATTATAACCGTTCATACACAAATGGAATAAAACTATATGGTGTGCAATCTCTTATCACCAATGCTTTAAAGGTGAGAAAGGGACCGGTTGGTTCATAAGTAAGCTGGAAGCTAGTGTTTTTTTTGTTTTTTTTTTTGCGTCTGAGATAAAATAAATAGATCTAAAGATACATTACTTTAGCTCTGATGTAACATTCTACTTCTGTCTGACTCTGTAGTCAGACAGAAGTCTTGATAGTAACACTGGATGATCTGAATCTGCAAAGTATCTAGTAACTGAGGTTATCATAAAAATGTGGTGCAGTGACTCTATAATGGAGCTGAAAAAATGAAATAAAAACTCAAATAAAGCGTTGAGTACATTATTAAAATAAAACTTAACTTTGGTCAATCAGCCATAACCTTTTACTCACAGAGTCTATTGTAGTTTGCTGTTCCAGCTTCTGTCCCTGCTGTTCAGACACAAAAAAGACAGGACAGTAACGTCACCAGAGAGCATCTCCTGGAAGTAGAAAGTTGGGCTTATTTAATAAGGTGTCGAGAAAGCTGCTTAACCCAAAGAGTACAGAGGTGAGTTACAGAACAGAATGCATTGTGAGTTTTGTACACGTTCCAGAACTGTCAGTGATCTTCTGTTCGTCATTAGGTGCAGCTAACAGTCAGAAGGGCAAAGCTGAGGGTTCCTTTCATTTTAGCTCTTTTAGCCTACACCTTTAGCAAAACTTTTACTGTTCTCCTTTACGTTTTTTGTTTTGTTTGTTTTGTCTTTCAGTTTTACAGTACCTTACAGTCCTCACCTGTCATATAGTTTTTTGTAGCCCATCACATCAAAAAAACAAAAACAAAAAAAAAACATTTGCCTTGAAAAAAATCATAGAAACTAATAACAAAAAGGTTTTTATAGATTTTCTTTTATAATAAAATGTACCACACAAGTACTACTTGAAATCTGTTTCTGAAATATCAAAATATTTATAATAAAATCTGTGTACGTAGGCTTTGTATCCATCTTATCTCTGCATGTGTGCCTCAAAATAATCACTTTATCTTTACCTTACCCCACCCACTCTCTCTCTGTTGATCCAGGAGTCACAGATTTCCAGTAGAACAGATGGAGCGCTGCATCCACATGGGAATAGTGACTTAGTTTATAAGGAGATTTCCAGGTGTTGAAGATATGGGGAAGAAGATTTCACAGTACATACTTTCACTGGATCTACCAAACATTCTGGGCCACTGGAGGGACTGAGGGGCTCCCAGCAATTAAGAGAAATCATGTTTTAATTAGAGTTGCAGTTACCGCAATTTCTGTTTTGGGCATCTGCCTCCCAACAGTAATATGTATTATTACTATCACACAGTAGCCTACATCTTGACAAATGGGCTAAATTGTTAAACATTTGATCAATTCTATGCTTTGGTGTGATAAAATCCTCTTGTCTGTCCATGTCGACACAACCCTGAGATGAATTATGTCAGGTCTTGAGCCAACAGGTCCGCAGATGGACGAGCTCTGTCCTCGGTGCTGAAACATTTTTATTCAGGCATTAACATCGAGCTGCAGAACAAAAGGACACACGTGGCCTACACTTTAATTCAATGTAATCCAATAGCGCTTTATGAAATACCAAGGCGAGGCCTCTAATTTCATTTTTAAGGTATTCAGAGAGGTGTTCTTTGGTCTGTTACCATAACAGTCTGTTGGTCAGTGGTTGTGTGACACATAAAAAAACATACATGTCAGACTGACGTATCATCACGTATCAGTATGACTGTGTGTGAATGAATGGAACCTGGAACCCTGTGAGTACTCAGAAAAGCGCCATACAAATCCAATCCATTATTATTATTATTATTATTATTATCATGTTCTCGTGTCAAAAGATATTCACTGAAGTACTGCACTCTTTGCCAAGTATTTCTGTTTCATGCTGTACATGTAAATACACACTGTACAGAAGTATGGCATTATCAGTTCAACTCCCATCTCACAATGTCACATTGCACCGAAACCTAATGGAGTCTTTTCCGAGCTGGGTCTGTCTTGGGCGTCCAAGTCTCCATCCATGACTTACGTTTAGATATTTCTTTTCATTTTTTCTTTCATTCTTTATGTGTACAAGGTGTCCTAATCCAAATATGCACTCTCTTTTTCATGGCTGCCTTGTGTATATAGGACCAAAAAAAATACAATCAAAGCAAAGGTGAACATATGGTGAAACATATGCAATACATGTGTAATACAGTATGGACAAACCATACCAGAGTCAATAAAAAACACATACACTCACACTGCTCCAAACCATAATATAACATATATATAAAATACATAATCTAAAGACAGCTTCCCAGTATCAGTAACTGTATGGTTAGTAGGTTTTTTTTTTTTTTTAAAGATGAAACTTTAATGCAAAACTTACCTGCAGTTTTGCCACTTTTGAGGTCTCACCAAACTAAAGGAATCGAGCACTGCTGGGTGCCAAACCTTGTCATTCCAGTGTTGGGTAAATAGTCATTATCTTGAATAAATGTGGCCCAGAACAAAGTTAATGTGTCTACCTCCTACTGTCACCTCTGAAAGAATCCCTCACTGCCGCACAGTCAGAGGCCCCGATTAAATTTCAGACCTCGTCTACTTAGCAGTCCAGTGCAGGTGTTCGTCAAACGCAGGAAATATGCTCTGAAGATAGCTGTGTATGCTCTGAAGGTATCTTTAAATATACTGATCATGCAAGACAGAGCCATTAAAACACGCAGGGATCATCCAATCCGTGTTCCACTCGCTTCAGCTCTCACATTTGGCTGCAGCTGCATGTCTCAGCCACCCACCACTTTCCCCAAGGCAAGGAGTCACACTCATCCACAACCCAATGTGACAGCTGAGGCGAACCACATCAGGGTCACTCGCATGAAGAGTGTGCGTGTGTGTGGACCATGAGGTTACCGCGTGCAACCTAACATTTCATTCACATTTATAAACCTGGTCACATTATGCTGTTCTCATTAACACGTTGACTGTAACAGGAGCCCAAGGCACCCCTGCAATCACACCCTACTGAGAGCAGTCCCATTCAAACTGAACCGCAGAGGGGAACGGCTCCGGTGGCTTCACTGCTGGTCTCGCTGATAAATTTAATTGCAAATTTGAGTCTACTATTACTCCCGTGCATTTGTCAATTATCTTTACCTGTGCTGCGTTTATACACAAGCTCGTGCAACTGCGTTTGTCATTGCTATATTCCCCCCACGTTACAGAGCGCACTTAACTGAATTTCCAAATGTTCGGACACTGTCACCACAACTCTACCACAACAGAGATTTTCTCTAGCTTGCTTTAAAGAATGCAACAAAGCATGAAATCAATGTCAATCTGCTGAGCAAATTATGTTACTTCTCACAAAAAGGGTTTTAAAGGAAGTAATCTTGAGAGGAACAAAATCAAAGTACGCTGCAGCTTTTATGTGTCCTCTTTCTCCAGTCCAAGAGATAAGAGTTTTTTCCCGCCCCCTGCTATTTCCCCATCTATGTGCGTCCCTTAAGAGGGCTGCAGCTTTGCCAAGATTTAAAAAGGTCAAAGTCAGCGATAAGACTTCTTTGTATTATTGACTGTGCTGGGAGATAATAACATTAGAGGGGATTGCAACACTACATGCTCATGATAATTGCACAAATAACAACATGAAGGATCATAGCAGCATTAAAAAACACATAAAAACTTTTTTTTTAAAGCTTACAGCTTCAATATCGCCTGCTTTTACTTTGTGCAAGTACTAATCAAGTCTCTTGTGGGCTACATTTAAGCTTCAAATAGCTTTTAGACCTATTTTTTTATGATTGAATGTGACTGTCTTGTCACAAAACAGGACGATGTGATGAGGATTAAAAGAATGGAAGGAGGGGAATGGTTTCATCACGCGAATCATCTCATAACTAACTTTGCATCCCGTCCTCATACATGAACGACCGGTACACTGGTTGATTGACAGCTTCTCCCAAAACAAAATGTGTCACTGCTCGGAAAACGACATGACCATTGCAACAAGAACAGCGACACTCATGCTGGACCTTTGTCGTATAGTTGTAGTATGGCGAGGTTGAGGCACTAAAACTGATGGGTTAGATTTAAGCAAGAAAGCTACTTGGTTATGTTTAGGAAAACATTGCTTTTTAAGTTAAAGTTTATCTAACTTCTGTTACAAAGGCATCTACGTTACCAAAGTAATTTACATTGAGTTATGTACATCACTTAACTCCACCAGCTAGTAATTCAAAATAACTCAGTTTACTTCTGGTTTTCACACTGGGCACGAACAGTGGTCTCCTGAGTGAAAGTCCTGTGCTATTATTTCTTTTGCAGGCGTGATGATTGCTACAGCCACATGAGGCCGCCACCTGACAACACAACGAAATACGGGCCATAATAAGCTGCTTTCATTTTCAACCTATAAGGTCATTTTTGGTGATGAGGACAGGCCCGACCTTTGACTGTGAGACAACTGCTGGTGGTTGTTGGCAATGATGATACAAACTCACTTTAAAAAAGTGACCTACAGTAATTCGTAAATACATTTAGACACTAATGGCAGTGGCTGCCATGCTAGTTGCCGACCAGCACATGAGGAGCAATTTGGGGTTCAGTATCTTGCCCAAGGACACTTCGAAACGCAGACCAAGGGAATCGAACCAGTGACCTTCCGATAACAAGTTGCTGCCTCTACCCCTGAGCCACAGCTGCCCTGTCCAGAACATTTTTTTTTTTCAAACCTTAAACATGAAAAGGTCACTGAACACAGATTATAAAATAACTGTCTGTACCACAACATGAGTCATGAAGGGAGAAGGACAATCACTCAAACAATTTTAACAGTCATGTAATCATCACATATCCTTGATAAACCTCCACTTCTGTGGCGTGGGTGTCGTGTCTCTCATAGAATGCAGTTGTTACTGTGATGTTTCTCAGATTGTAATATTAAAGAGAGGCTCTGCAGGCTGTCTCCAGAGAGAGGGAAGACAATCACGCAGCAGTCCAACTGGATCAAAGTTCTATCTCTGAAAGATGGCCAGACAAACAGCCGCCAATGGAGCCAAAACAAGGAGAAAAACCCCAACAACAAAGGCGAGGGCAAAGCATAACAGACTGGGCTAGAGTAGAGAGAGCCTTGCGTTGTGCCATATTTGTCAGCAGCTGCAATAAAGAGAGAAAGAAAGCACAAAGGAGAACAACAGGGGAGAGAAGTGAGGCAGAATGACCGGAAGGAAAATAACAAAGTTTGAGATGAGATGGAAACACAGTAGAACAGAATGAAAAAACTGGTCCTTTCCAGGTGCACACACATGAGCCACAAACAGGGTCAATATGTCACAGAGATGTTTGTCTTTCTCTACATTTTGCTCTTGTATTCCCTTTGTCTTCTTAGCTGCATAAATAATAAAGATGTCACTCCATCTTGGGTTACAGCTGTCACTCATCCTGATTGACTCATGTGGTTTGTCCAACGACCCTGAATCTGACGCCCACTCATCTGATTCTGACAGGACAGACCAGGATCAAAGAACACGCAAGGTCAGGCGATTTATTCTTTACCCGTTCCAACAACCTCTCCGGCGCTCCTCCTGCCTCCATAAATCTCCACCTGAGTACCAAATGTTCGTCCTCCCACCCTTCCTTCTCTCACTCCCTTGTTTTTCCACTCCCTCGCCACTTTTCTGATTCTACTCATCCTTCCTTCGCTTCCTCTTTCCATCAATCTCACTGCAATTCATGGCACCGAATTGACCCGCGTGTATAACGGAGAAGAATATCAAGACTGTCTAATGACACACACACTCGCTCGGGTCAGTCCCTCAGAAGTGCTCTGTGTCGCTGCACACCGGGGAGAGAAAAAAGGGAAAATATTACTCACACCGACACTGAAAATTGGTGATAAACAGCTGGAAATAGCGAGGAGGGAAGAAAACACAGGGACCACACAATGCAGAGAGAAAATAAAAGACGGAGAGAGTAGGGCGAGATATTGGTGTGCATGTTGTGATGGATTTCAAAGTGTCCTAAGCTGGGGGTGAAATGAACAAAATAAAACAGCCGTCGTTTCCGGAGTGGGAGGCATCCTGAGGATTTGAGGCGAGTTTCCATATACCGTCCAAGAGAGCTGGCTCAATGAAGTAAAAAAAAAAACAAAACAAACTAAAACACACAAACAGATCATCAGAATACCTCAAACGTTTTATATTCAATTCTTCTGTCTTTCAAGTCTTGACAAGCGAGGTCTTTCTTTTGTTATGTTTTTATGAAGGTCGGAGTAGGGGCTCGAAAGGAAAAGCTTTGTTCTCACTCCTACTGAGACAAACCGAGTCATTCATCAATCTTGGCAAAGCAGAAAGATAGTAGAGTGTTAATATTCCACGAGGACGTGCAGGTGGGAGGTGCACTCTGCTGCTCCTGTTTAAAATTCAGGATTTTGAAAAAACAGTGTTTCTACATGAAATCTTTTAATGATTTTTTTTTTTATATACAGAAGAGTTTCTGATTGTAGGCAAAAGCAGATTACATCTTCAGACGTCTCTCTCACGTACACAAATGAATCAGTTGTTTTTCATGACTGTAGTTTGAGAATGTCACGTCATTTCAGCTGCCGTAAAAAAACAAAATCCAGGTGAAAGACGGGAGCTGAGAAGAGGACAAATAACAGCCTCATCTGGACGGCTATCTGAGCTGACATTTCTGCTCAAATCATAAGCCCGTCCGTGTGTGTGTGTGTGTGTGTGTGTGTGTGTGTGTGTGTGTGTGTGTGTAACAACTCTTTTGGCGAGCATAGACAGATAACATTTCAGAGTGTACTTCATTTCCGCAGTTCTGGCGCAGAGAAAAAGAAATATCGGGATCCCAACAGCTAAACATTATCTGCATTCACCTCCTAAATATCACTCTTCCTCAGGCAGGAGTGGATCTGAGGCACGTTGATCTTTTCCCAAAACAGAAACCTTCAGTGGACTCCAGCCCCCCCCTTTTTTTCCCATTTATTTGACTCTCCTTCCACCCAGCGTTGCTTCCCTCCATAACGATCCCCCTTCCTGTCACCCTCTCTGCCTTTGTCGTTCCATCTCTGAGGACATTTCTCTCTACATTGCCTGTCCACCCTTTGCTTCTCTCTCCTGAAACTGACAATCCTCTGATAGTCAATGGAGGCCACTTACCCTGCTTTTTCTTAGATCATTACATCTCTTGAGCTCTCGTCCTCCTCTTTCACTTCTTGCTCTGACACTGAGTGCTTCTTCTCTTCACTCCCTCTATAGCTTTAAATTGCTGAAATACATCCCTCGTAACTTTTGACACTCACAATCCAAGTTTTTTCCTTCCCTAACTCCCACTCACCTCTCTTGATTCTGCTGTGCTGCCCAAAGTGAGCGAGCAAAAATCTCTCTCTTTTACTTCAATGACCTAAACCGTTGTGGAAGGACTCCAGGATGTGTTTAGCCATCTGGCATTCTGAGCAAATTCCATGTGGTTTCAAAGTACCGAAACTGAATAATATGAATAACTACAAAATTAAAAGACAGGTTAAAGGATAGGTTCACCTAAAAATGAAAATTCATACATTATCTACCCACCCATCAAGCCGACGGAAGGCCAGGTGAAGTTTTGTAGCCCGCAAGACATTTTCCGGAATTTCACAGCAAAGCAACGTCGCAGCCTTCTCCTGAACAACTCGATCTCCACAAGCTGATCACAAACTGATTATGAAAGATGACACTGACACCCTCGACAGTGGAACTTGTGCAGCCACTTCGGACAGGGTACGTGCTAACACTCGTGGCTCAGCAGCTGCAGTTAAGATTTTGACTTATTATTATTATTATAAATAAATAATGTCTTTTTAAATCTGTTTGGGTAGATAATGACTTTATTTCAAACAAAGAAAGAAGACCCTTGCTTTTTTTTTGTCACAGCTGGATACAATGTGGAAGCATAGTAGTCATGCTGGTGCTCCTGCTGCCACTTGATAACAACCATCTTGGTGGTTTGAGAAAGAGGTGTGTATAATAACCTGTTGCTTCAAGTTAAAAGACCCCTGTACAGGCACTCGAGTGTAAACAATGTTGTGAGACTCGAAGAGAAAATGAGCGAGAGGAGGCAAACAAGCGCACACCTCTGTCAGGATGTGTTATGTGCTGTGAATCTCCTGTGTGTTATTCAGATTTAGAGACGGCGATAAACTCCACCTCGGGCACTGAGCTGGAGTCGTCCGCAGTTTCTTATCTCACACTATGAAATACCTTTTCTACACACATATACAAACACACACACACACACACACACACACACACACACACACACACACACACACACACACACACACACACACACACGCTTTGGGCAGAGGGGATTACCCACAAAGACGTTAGATTACGCAGATACAAACAAACACATTGATGCTTGGACCGGAGGAACTGAGGAAATCAATAGGTCATCTTTTGCATGGATAAAGGAGAGGAGTGGTACTGTTAGATCGTTGATCCTTTTTTTCTGCGCATGTTCTCTGTGTGAATCTCACCCTCCGCCCTACTACCAGCAGAAAGTTCAATCCCCATCTGTTACCTGTGAGGAGGGGAGACAAATACAAAAGAGAGCAGGTGAAGTAAAAGAGAAATATAGCTTGAGGTGACAGATGGTTTCTTATCAGCTTCTGGGTTCACCACAAATCATGAGGCCAGAAGACAAACTGTTACCAGAACTGCAACTCTAACTGATATACTGATCCAGATTTACGCTTTACACAAGGAGTTAAAGGGCAACTTCACCAATATAACACACTAAAGTATGTTTACATGTTCAAGGTTGAACTGCTGCATATGTGAATAAAGTCATAAAAATCCATTTGTGGCTCCTGAAGAAGCTTCCTGTAATCTGGCCGACAGGCTCCTGTGATGTCACTCAGTGGTTAAATTGCATTGTGGGTATGGTAGGCTCATGTTTTCAATTAATCAATAAAGCAGAAAAAGAGACCTTAAAGACACCTTATTCTTTTCCTACACTCTTCTTCCTTTTAAAAATATCTGGTGCCTGCATTATCCACAGTGCAAGTTACAGTGACATCAATTGAGGCGATTTATCAGATGACATGCAGCCTCCTCTAGAACCATGAAAAGGCTTTATACTACATTTCCACATGTGCAATAGCAGGGTGGTGAGAAGGTTTTGTTTTCACCTGCATCCGTTTGTTGTAGGAGGATTACACAAAAAACTAATAACCAGATTGGAACACAATTTGAATGGAGGATAGTTGTTGGCCAAGAATAGACACCATAAAACTTTGGTGCGGATCAGGCTAAAGGGATGAGAGGGAAGGGAAAGGGAAGAATTGTTACAATTACGGTTTGAAAAACATGGTGAGGACCTAAATGCAGACAACACACGAAGGCAGGACAAAAGGCAAGCTTTAATAAAACAAAGCTGAAGGGTACAAAACCCGAGAAAACCAGATAAACCAAAACAAGTCACGAGGACAAAAAAAACTGTGGCAACAAAGAGGGCTGAAACAAAGTGCAAACAAAAGCAAAGTACAAATCAATGAAAACAACAAGAAACAAAAGACCCAACACAGGGTGGCATCGCAGGGGAAGACGGACGAACATGGAACGAACTGACAAAGACATGAGCGAGAACAAAAACTATGTACAGACACACTGACGAGGGGATCAGGTACAGATGGAATGAGGCGGGAAAAGGACGCGTAAGGGAAAGGACCAAAAAACACAGGAACAACTTAACCTCTTGGAATATACTCTCTAAAATCCCCTGCCAAGTGACCTTTATAGTGAATCATGAAATATGTTTTGTGAATTGTTGTGAGACATTTTTGCTCGAGTGGTGTAAGGCAAAAGTCGATATTTTACTTAACTGTTGGGGGGGGGCAATAAACAGAAAACATTCTCAAGAGCAATTCCTGGACTAGATTCCCCCTGAATGTTTTAGGGACAGCCCAGCCCACCAAATGCATTAAGAATTACTCTCATAACTGGTGACGATTACACTCTTGCTGCTAGCTTATAGCTCAGGGCAAGTCAGACTTGTCCACTTAATAAGTTGGGGGCTAATATTTGAATTCTTTCGGGGTGGCTTCAGGCAGACCATGAATTGTATTTTTAGCAGCCCAAACCACATGTCCAGGCTATCATCTGCTGTGTAATTTGTTTTGCCTTCGTAGTACCCAGGAGGAAGTGACAGTAAGAAGCCTGTCAGACTGTCAGCATGTTTCTTACAGGAGAAGCTATCGATTAGCTGCAGGTTAGATATGAAAAACTGGCTTCTGGCTGGAAATTGCCTTTTTTTTCTTCCCGTCTCCCTCGTTCCCCATGTCTTTCATATCTGTTGTCTCAGATCGATGGAGACTCCCAAGGCACAGGGCAGACAAAACCCAGTGCTCTGCGTGGTTTTCCACACACACACACACACGCACACACACACACACACACACACACACACACACACACAGGCCGGCAAAAGACAAATATGCACAATACACACCCGTGCATTGCTTCGTTGAATGCCTTCTTGTGGAGGAAGTGGCAGATACACAGTCATACAATAGATATAGTGTGTGCAAACATCTGCAAGAGACGCACAGGGACACCTTGCTCTCTAATACATCAGCTCATTTCAGTCCTCTTCAGTTCCTCTTCTCTACCACTCTGTTCCTCCAGCTGGCAATTAAAAAACACATTTTCACCCTATTTAAGTCTCTGTGGTCTTGTTGGATTTTGGAGGTTATTCAAGGGAACAGAAAGGCGTTTTGTGGATTCATTAATCAGATGCAACCTCATGAAAGGTGAAGCAACTGTTGGCTTGGTGTTACAACAGAGATAACAGGAGCTCTGTTGCATGAATTAATTCAAAGGAAGAGACGATAGGTAAAAACTGATGTAATTTGGGGACAAGAAGCGACCTCGCAGTGCAAAAAGAGGTCACGTCTTGTGACAACTCAGTTCCGATTCAGGTAGCTCCAGACATGACAGATGACATGTCGCCGGGGGTCTCTGATGACACCTTGACGTGAAGGATGAGGACATGACAGCTATTGTCATGGGAACACAGAGGATCAACACTGTCACATAATCTGTCTGAGTGACAACATGGTCTGTTTCTCAAAATCTTCATTTAGTGGAATTTCCCTCCAGCGTCTTCGCTTCTTCCCTGCCTACTCTCTTGCTTCTAAGAGAATACTATGTTAAAAAAATAAATAAATAAAAAAAACAATAAATCAAACAAACTTTGTGGTAAGTAGTGGATGCAGCCGGTTTAAAAATACTCTCATCAACATGTTTTTTGTGCAGGAGAAGGAGAAGCAATGTGTAGGTATTTTTTTGTTTTACTCTTTATTCCTATAGCTCCCTTTAAACATTCAGTACGTTTACATGCACAGCTTATGCTACTCAGTCAGACAACTGCAATTGTCCGAGTATACATGCCGATGAGAATATCAAATTATTGGCCGAAGCATGTCATAACCCGGTACGATAGGTGGCGCTGTAGCAATTTCAACTAGTGGTAATAGAGCCACCTCCAGCTGACTTCTTTACGTCACCAGCAACAACAAACTCTGCCTCAGCATTTGAAAAAAAAATGATGTACGAAGAGCGAGACGAAGCTACATCTTTGTACAATTCATTTAATGGTGTACATGATAATTACACAAACTAGATGCACAATGGCGCTCTTGCTTGCGGTGATTTCGGAGGAAAGACGCCACCGCCACCATCCTTCTATTTCCGTCTCGCGGCCCCGGGATAAAAAACTTGAGCCTGCACAGAACGCAAAATCCGATCCGATCTGATGGAACATATACATGCAGGAGTAACGCGACTATCAATTGAATAATCTAGGTGTTCGATTGATAGCAGATTGTAGATCCGTCTATGAGAAATTCGATCCTGTCCGATATTAGTCAGACTAAGGTGTATACATGCATCTTAAAAATCCGATCATAGTCAGGCTAACCCAGTAATTCGGTTTGCTTGAGTGTCATGTAAACGCACTGACTGTTACAATGTGTTGAACAAAGGTAAATATGAAATGCAATTTAATCAGCAACACAATTAATTTTATACAGCTAGTAAAAGTACGATGAATAAAGGGGAATAAAATAATAATAACAATCACTACAGCTCCCAGAGGTGACCGCCCAACAGGAGATTTCAATATGGTTCACAGCTGTCTCTGTAGTTCACCTATACGGTCGATAACAATGACTGTTTTTTATCGAGCGAGTGAAGAAAATCTTCCAGCCACTTCAATATTTTACCAGCATGTGGCTGCTGTTAATTTTGTGCCCTGGTTGGTGGCTGCACACTAAAAGTTACTGTCCCTCACTGTAAGTATCCACTGTACTTCGCTTTTAACACCAGCAGAATATCATCAAAGTGTCTCTAAAGTCTCTGCAAAGCAATCTTTTCAGACTACTGTGGTTCTCAACATGATCCAGTTTACAGGTGTAAACTTGTAGTTGTAAATGGGCGAGATCTCTACTTATCACCACCGTGGTTGCAAACAATAATGCAGGAAAAGTCATTCAGTTCGAAACAAGTTAATTAGCACACTCAACACTCCTGGCTTTGGGGATTTGGTAACAATAGTAATAAAAATATATTTTCAAGTGCTCTTTTAAGAACTGCTGCTTTAAAAGCAAAATCAGTTTGAAATGAATTAGATTTGTTACAACGTAATGGAGAGAGCATTATTTGCGTTCGTCTCTGTGAGTGTCTGTGTGTGTGGGTGTGCCGATGACGGGCAAGTCTCTGCAGCAGTTGAGACAAATGTTTAATTATATGGGATCAAAGGCACTCCATTATAAGAGAGCAGACAGAATGGAGGGGAGGAGAAGGAGTGGAGAGCAGGAACATAATCCATCCTCCTGTGAGCTCTGTGTGGCTGTCAGACAATGTTGCAAGGACAAATTTAATTTAGTCGAGGGATTTAGCTCATTCGGTGGCTGACTTTGCTTTGTGAATGACTGGTTTCCTTTGGCTGCATCGGGCCAATGAAGAAACAGAGTTAAAGGGTCCAAACTCGTTCACCTTTGCGGCTCCAATTTGAACATCTAATTAACTTTTAAAAACTGGAAAGAGACTTTCACGGCCTAATGAGTTTGTATTAGCCCCGGCGACAATTTGGGGGATTGAACCACGGTTACACGTTTTTACTGCTGCAATTGATAACGCTGAAACTGTGAATTATTGCTTTTTAGAGAGCAGGAACACAAATACAATTTGGTAAATAGGCAGAGAGGATGAGAGCAGGGAATACAAATGGGTTAAAAGAGATTAGTCTTCAGTAAAAATGAGTGTATCCACTGCAGGAGACTAATAGACCACATTAATGTCCTGAGAGAGATAAAATACCAGGCCGGCGAGTGCGTTTACAGATAAAACTTTGAGCGTCTGGATGAAAGCTCACAGGTCGAATCCATGACCCTGCGGGAAAAACTGCAAAATAAATCGCTGGCAAGGTCTGTGAAGAAGACAACCCAGAAAACACCTTCTTTCCTCTACAGATATCCCTTGTGTGTGGAGAGATTCCCTGGCACGAGGGCATTGCTTCATAACATAACAAGACTGCCTGCCTCCCTCGGCCCACCAGAACCACGGAGCAGCCGGCCCCATTGCACCGAGCTGACAGGTGCAAAGGTCTGAGAGAGTTTAACCACTGCGCTGTTATCCCAGCCTGCTGCGGCTTGTCCCTATCTGGGCCGAAAAACAGATAAGAAAAGCTGAAGAAAGTTGTCAAAAAGTGAGAGGGTGAACATCCAAACCGCGTTGCACACGGACCCTGTTGGCTTAGCTGCCAATCATTTCAGATGGTGTCATGTCGAAGTAAAAAAAAAAAAGTGGGCAGAGAGAGGATTTGGAGAGAGCCTCGCCTTGTTCTCATCTGCCCATCAATCTCATTACAACGCGATTGAGAGAGATGACAAAGACAAAGAGAGTGGCTGGTGGGAATAGGGAGGGCTAGCAATTAAATGTCAGAGCAAGTTAGAGAAAAAAAAATGTGAGAAATGAAACTCTGTGTCTGTAAAGTTTGGTCCATCAGGCACAGAATGAGTGAGGAGAGAGTGGAGGGATGCTAAAACTCATTAGTGAGAATGATGAGACTAAAGCCTGGATATTAAAGACAGCTGCCAGCAAGAAATAAAAAAGAAAAGCAAGATTAGATGTGAGGAAGAGAAAGAGGAGCAGACTTTTGACTTAATGAGTTTAGTTCTGCTCATCACGCTCATCCGTCTGAGTATCAACACACAGTTTCGCCTGTTTAAAATCTGAAAGTAATATCTTAAGTACCGACTGTGAGTTTCAAGAGAGAAAGACGTAACAAAAAGCACGAAGATAAGAGTGACAGCAGTGAGCCAAACACTAGAAAGTCATGTAATGCTGTGTACACAGTCCAAGACCTGGAGATAGATCTTCTTTCTCTTCACACGCACCCTCCCACTTCCTTAAGTCCCGCAGCCAAGCTCTGAGCAAACCAAACACATAATTATAGTTTCCACTGATCAAACACGGAGACGAATTAATTAGGCAGCAGTCAAGATGGTAAAAGACTTCTTTGATACAGCATCACTCTCTGTTCCCGACATCTTTCCGCCTTCTTCACTGTTTTTCCGTTATCACTTTGCAGTTTTGGAAGTCATTTTTGTAAACTACGCTGACTTTTTTCTTGCAAACTTTCATTCTATTATATGGGGATGACATATGAATACACGAGTGGAGTACTTAATACGGAACTGGGGCATGGCCAGTGTTGTAGAAAGTACCCAAAAGTCATATTTAGGTAAAGTCGAGGATATTGTGGTTAAATATTACAAATGATAAAAGTCATCCACCTTTCTAATGTTAACGTAAACACTGTGTACATTTTTTAACCCACAGTATGATCTTTACTGAAACCTAGTGTTTGTGCTGCTGCTCAGCTGCTATGAGTCAGATGCAGAGTCAGACCTTGTTACGGTGAGGTTTTTCTTAGGACCTGAATGCAGAGATCAGAGACAAGAAGTCAGTGAGTAAAGGATTTACTGTACAAACTGTGATCTCCAGAGGGTAATGTGAGGGAGAAGACCAGGCTTGCAGCCAGGCAGGGTTGACTGGAGCCGGCGTGGAGGAACTCAGGAGAGCAGACCAGCCGGAAGCAGAGCTGTGGAATAAACACCCAGAGTCATCTCGGACTCTGCTCGGATACGGAGACGACTACTGACGGGAGGAGGGATCAGACATGACTAGTGGATTCATCTTCACTTCACAGTGTTTATCAACCTGACTGCAGCAGTGATCCGTGGAGGTGACCTCCATTATTGAGTTTGTGTATTGTAATGTTGACCCCTAACTGGAGCTTGAGTAAATGTACTCGGTAACATGCCATTACTGGGCTTAGCAAATGATTCAGCAAAGGAAAACTTTAAAGGGAGCTCTGATTAGAAAATGTATTTAATCAGAGAACTGAACTCACGCATGCTGATTCACCATGAGTTGCTGATTCAGAGGCTGTTGAGTATGGAAGCGAATCTGTTCCATAATTCAAATTAAAATGCATTAACAGAAATGCTTTTTCATTTTCAGAATATAGCTGCATTATGTGACTCAAAAATAAAATGAGTAATAAATTATCTAAATTGCTTTTTCATTTTCTTCTTCAAGACTGCTCATTTTGTTACACAATTAAAATGATAAAGAAAATTACATTTAAGATTTAATTTTCAAAATATGCCCCAGCAAATAGTTGCCAAAATTCAATTTGAAATGTCAAATTTGAAAATTAAAATGCATTAGCAGAAATGCTTTTTCATTTTAAGGTCATCGCTGCATTATGTGACTCATAAATAAAATGAGCAATAAATCATGCAGATTGCATTTTCATTTTCCTCTTCAAGACTGCTCATTTTGTGCCAGGGCTGAAAAGTAAACTGCTTTTTCGTTTTAAAGCCCGCCCCCCGCAAAAAGTGTTTCAAAATTCAATTTGGATTCGCAATCCCAAGCGGCGCAGGACAGTGACGTCAGCGGCCTCTGTTCTTCTTCGGCCCCAGTCTGACCGACCGTGCTACGCATCTAACACGTTAGGGGGCGGCAGTGTGCATGTTCGACGCTGGAGCAAGAAGAGAGACCAGAGCAGAGTGTGAAGGCTGTGTTGTTGTTAGCATAGACTGTGGTACATGTTGTCAGAAACAGCGGGGAAATCACCATCATGTCCAGTTCTGTACTGCGGTCAGGACAGCCATGGCTCGCGTTTGCTTGGTCAAATCAGCCGCACATTTTTTTTTCCAGTGCGCAAATGCTCTAGCATTTACGGTGATTGTAACGAAGCCGCTCTGAAGAGCTGCTGGTAGTGAGTGATGGGTCCGCTGCAGTCTCACAGTCAGAACCGTGAAACACACCACGGTACTTTACAGTCAGTACTCCCGGTAATAAACTGAAGGTATCAGCTGGACTGTACGTCGACGTCGCCCCCATATTGGATGTGGCAGCTCAGCCCCGTGAACTGATACAAGCCAATGGAGTGAACTTTATCAAGCTAGCAAAGTGCTATAATGTCTGTCATTTACACATTCACACACGTACGGATACATTCAGGAAACAGAGAGGAACCAAAAACAACGTGTGTAACGTTCTCTGATTATTATAAACGTTAACTACTCCTCTTATGTTCAGTATACAGGTCGGCACAAAACCACAGGATGTGTTTTATAATGTTTTATAAGTGGCTACAGCTGCTAATGTATTAACGTTGTTACTGTGATGATACATGACAGTTAAATATTTAATCTGTGGCTATAATAACCGGATCCTGACATGTAAATGTGACGTCTGTCCACCATACTGTCAACCATTTAATTCAACTTTAAATATGAACAACTGACTTCATGATATAGGATGATAAGAAATCAGAAATACTATACTATACTATACTATACTATACTATACTATACTATACTATACTTTATTGATAATCGTAGTAACTATATATGGTGCATATTTATAATAGTTTTAACCATTAAATGTTATTGTATACATTATAATTTGTCATAATGTTCTGTCATGGAGTACATCTCTTCACTGCTAAAAGAAAAGAAACATGCAGAGTTTGAGTCTCCATGATTGTTATTATTAGTAAGATTATCAAAAATCACTGTATTTATAAAAACGACGTTGGTGCTTTTTATTCCCACAGACGTCACGTTTACATGTCAGGAGGTTATTATAGACACAGAACTGTCATGTATCATCAGTAACAACGTTAATACATTAGCAGCTGTAAACACTCATAAAAACATTATAAAACACATCCTGTGATTTTGTGCCGACCTGTAAACTGAACATAAGAGGAGTAGTTAACGTTTATAATAATCAGAGAACGTTACACACGTTTTTTTTTGGTTCCTCTCTGTTTCCTGAATGTATCCGTACGTGTGTGAATGTGTAAATGACAGACATTATAGCACTTTGTTAGCTTGATAAAGTTCACTCCATTGGCTTGTATCAGTTCACGGGGCTGAGCTGCCACATCCAATATGGGGGCGACGTCGACGTACAGTCCAGCTGATATCTTCAGTTTATTACCGGGAGTACTGACTGTAAAGTACCGTGGTGTGTTTCACGGTTCTGACTGTGAGACTGCAGCGGACCCATCACTCACTACCAGCAGCTCTTCAGAGCGGCTTCGTTACAATCACCGTAAATGCTAGAGCATTTGCGCACTGGAAAAAAAAATGTGCGGCTGATTTGACCAAGCAAACGCGAGCCATGGCTGTCCTGACCGCAGTACAGAACTGGACATGGTGGTGATATCCCCGCTGTTTCTGACAACATGTACCACAGTCTATGCTAACAACAACACAGCCTTCACACTCTGCTCTGGTCTCTCTTCTTGCTCCAGCGTCGAACATGCACACTGCCGCCCCCTAACATGTTAGATGCGTAGCACGGTCGGTCAGACTGGGGCCGAAGAAGAACAGAGGCCGCTGACGTCACTGTCCTGCGCCGCTTGGGATTGCGAATCCAAATTGAATTTTGGAACACTTTTTGCGGGGGGCGGGCTTTAAAACGAAAAAGCAGTTAACTTTTCAGCCCTGGCACAAAATGAGCAGTCTTGAAGAGGAAAATGAAAATGCAATCTGCATGATTTATTGCTCATTTTATTTATGAGTCACATAATGCAGCGATGACCTTAAAATGAAAAAGCATTTCTGCTAATGCATTTTAATTTTCAAATTTGACATTTCAAATTGAATTTTGGCAACTATTTGCTGGGGCATATTTTGAAAATTAAATCTTAAATGTAATTTTCTTTATCATTTTAATTGTGTAACAAAATGAGCAGTCTTGAAGAAGAAAATGAAAAAGCAATTTAGATAATTTATTACTCATTTTATTTTTGAGTCACATAATGCAGCTATATTCTGAAAATGAAAAAGCATTTCTGTTAATGCATTTTAATTTGAATTATGGAACAGATTCGCTTCCATAGTTGAGAGATGTTGTATGCAGTATGTTCTAAAACAAATGTAGAAACCACAGACATCTTTGCATATTTGTAGATGTTTTCTCCACAGGTTTATTCTTTCATTAGCTCTCCACACAAGAGCGATTTTTACTCGCTCTTGTGTGCCGTCTTCTGCATATTTATTTTCATTATCTCCCCATTTTCCCTCAGACTTGCCACAATGAGACTGACAAAAGACAGATAGAGAAAGGCTTTTTTTGCAGTTTATATCACCAGGACATCTTCCATCATGGGGCGGCACTCTAGTTTGTAAAGCAAAACACACAGATGGGTGGACTGTGATATGGGCTTCAATGCTTATGGTAATTATCGTCTTCTCTGTGTATGACGCTAATAAAGGCAATCTGCACAATGCTTAAAAACAACTTTACCTTTATATGAGTAGAAGTATGAAAGTTGGGGTTTCATCCCATCCACCCCCTAATATGGGATGTACAAAGTCTGCAACCATAAGACGCCCTCCATTCTTTGCCGATCCCATCAGATTACATTTCTCCTCCAGAATCTCTTCATCCATCTGCTGAAATCCTATTTTCATGACAAACAATAAGACACACACACTCACTCCATCACTGCTGCCTGAAGCTGCCAGAGAACAGTACGGGGGAAGGGATGGAGCAAAATTAAAAATGATGAGGTGGGAGGAAGCAGAGAAAAGATCCTACGTCTAATATAGTGTTTAATTTGTCAGGCTGACATCATGTATGCTAGTTAAAATTATCTTATATCTTTCTATCCAACTAACTGGCTGGTAGACTAACAGCAGTCAAATCCTTGCATTTCACTGTGGTTTTAATTTTAGAAATCTTCTACCGTCTCCAGAATCAAGTCTCTCCTTTTGAAATGACAAATCTTCACCAACGAGGAATAAGACAAATAATTCACCCCTCTGTGAACGGTCCAATAATACTTTTGAAAGTGAAATGAAGCGGGCAGCTATGTCTGAACATGTTGTTGACTACACCTGTTACTTTGAAGATTTGAACTGCTGCTATGGTAAAAAAGTAGAGCAGAGCTTGCTTCAGGGAACATACAATCCTGGGCATATACCAAACTGTCAACAAACTCAACCATAACTCAGTTATCCACGTACGAGGAACCCAGGGACCCAGATGTGAACTCAGCATGTGCTGTCACAACACCACTGCCCCCGAACATCAAAGTAAGCTGCAGCGGATACTGTGGGAGTAGTCATTTGACAATCAGTGCTATCGCTCACGGCAACGACTCACCCGAGAATAAACCCCTCTCATCATAACTTTGATTGACCTACTCTACGCTGTATCAGCTGCTTCCGTCTCTCTGCAGCTCATGGAGTGTAAAGCAGCTGGGCTGCTTTTCTTAGCCTGTTAAACAGACAGCCTTATACACAGTCACTGAAAACTGAGGCAACACTAGGCACCATGTATAAAGGATGTCAGTCTGGTAACACAGAGGAAGCCACCAAAAGAACCCAGAGACCAGAAGCCTTCAAATCACAGTTCTGTTCTTCTTCTACCGGACTCCCACTCAACTTTTCATGCTGTTTCATCTGTCTGCGTGTCTGGTAAAGGCCGGTCCAAGATCTAAGTCATTACGTGTGTCATTACGGAGCATTTTTTGCTATTCACATGTCGTTTAAGGTTGTCAGTATTAAGCCTCTCAACTTGTCATTTTATGCAGGATCATTTCATATCATACAGAAAAAATGTCAGGTGATAGTATATAAGGAGGAGGATACTGCGGACAGGTTACACAAACTGAGGACAGTCACCTGCGTTCATGTTCCATCTAAAACACAACATGACATTCAAGAAATGTGGTGGTGGAGGTTAGCAGCAACTTTATTTCTCCATTCAGTGATGGCACAGGCATATCTAGGCACACCAGTACTTAAACTATGTGGTTGGGTCATGGATGTTACGTTACTTTAACTCAAACAATTATCTTCTCATAAACCTAACCAAACCGCTACTGTTTCACATTCACAACGGGTTTACTATTGACACACGAAAAGCTTAAAATTCATCTACATGACACAGGAAATGTCCTTAAAAGTGGCATGGCTTTCGTATGCCATCTCATGAGATCACGTTGCTCGTGTGCTCTTCCCCTTAATCATAAACAGGTGATAAACAGTGATTTCTTTCAATTGAGGCAGTGACTTAACTCTGAACCACAGAAACTCAGATTTAGACATGATGTCTCTCATCCCAGCTGCTCTACAGTTGGCTAAACAAAACACAAAGTGCATTGTAGTCTTGCATGCAGTCCAGGAGTTAGGTTACAAGAGCTGTTGTTGTGTGAGCCCAAGGTTCTAGTTGGTGCTTCTCCACCTTCCACACTAGCTCCTTCATTATTAGAGGTAACATTTCATGCCTCGACTGCCAGTTTTTATAGCAAGAGGTCAATAGGAAGAGGCCCTAAGATTTCCCTGCTGCTGGATGGGTAACAGGTCCCTCAAGAATAAACTGATATGAGAACAGACCCGCAGATATACAGTAGATATATAAGCTTGTACAAAGAAGCACAATGAACACAACCAATTTCCCAGCGCGTGGGATGTGAGACAAAGCAAATACTTCAGAGTGCACTCTAATAGCACTGCTCCCTTCTGAAATAAGCCGGAGGTAAGAAATTGTTTTGTGTGAAAGGAAAAAAAACAATCCAATCACAATGTCCTCCCAAGAGAAATAATAGGAACTTAAGTAGGTTATGTAAATCCTGCCTTTGAGAGGCTGAGGACAAGTATGTGACACCACGTTGCACACACAGCCTCACCTTTCTCCCACTGACGCCTTCTTTTATCAGTTTCTAATTCAAATCCATTCCCTTCCTGTCACCTCTCAGATAACGCTACTAATGTCGCTTAATGAAATTATGCAAAGGTACAGCTCGTCGTCCTGTTCTGAACATATTGAATTATCTGTCTGAGGGGAAAGAATAGGAGAAAACCCACGAGATGGATGACCTCTTCAAATCACTGGCTCACCTCTTTCATTCTCTCTCTGGGGGTTGATATGGTTTTAATGAAACCCTGCTCCGACAACACAACGTGTCATGGTGGGAAATGGGTGAGGAGTGATGTGTGGAACATTTTTATTTACTTTTAGCAAAGGGCAAACAACAGGAAACAGGAAGAGAACATTATTGCAGTTAACTTCTTTCCCAGATCCTTCCACGCAATTTTCTGTAGTCTTTATCTGTGGCTTGAATTTTGTTTTGATTCTGCTTAAAAGCTGCCTGAGCAGATAACTGAAGGCAGAGCAAACGAGAGATGGCAGTTGCTGAAGAGTACAAACTGGAGCTGCTCTGCTCAGCTGGAGGACGAACACAGGAGAGCAGATGAGGCGATGATTTAAGAGGGCCGAGGTGTAATGCGCTACAGTATACTGAGTGGGCAGCAGTCTCTTTAACGATGAGAGCATTGTCATGTTAATAGGAGTTTGTAAATGTGCGTGTGAAGATGAGTGGATGCATCTCCTGGCAAATTCTTCTTATGGAACAACCTGCTGCCTCCTGAATTGGAGTCAGAGTCATCGCATCAACTCCAGAAATGAACAGGTGGAGGTTCCACTCTCATTCGTCCTCTTTCACAACTATATAACTTGTTGCAACTACACCAAGTATATCCCAGGCAGCGTGTCATACGCCTCCTTCACAAGTATCGGATTTACCAACCGAGCAACAATCACTGCCCCCACAGATTAGAGCGCACCGGTAAACAAACAATAATAGGCGGTATGGTTTTGCCTTTTTTCCTTCCTGATCATTTTGGACCTTGCAAAAAAACCAGCAGAGCAGAAGGGTGTTCAGCCCTGTTCAGAGTGTCGGATTTCTCTGTTCAGGATATCCATGACAGCCTGCTAATGAAACTGTGTCTGTGTGTTGCAGTGGACAGCAGCGCAGAAGACGCAGCTGTGAAGCTCGGGGAAAGAGTTAATGGTGGCTGCGAGGTTGGAGTCTGGAGTTGTTGTTTTTGAAGTAGCAGTGGAGGGGAGGAGATGCATGGGAGTGCTACAGTACACATTCCATATGTGAAGAAATGTCTGTGTTTCAAACATATGGACGCTTTGGGTTGGTAGGTCGTACTAGCCATCAAAACAAAGTGAGGCAGAAATCACAGAGAATCGGCATATGACAAGTTCTCAGCAATCAACTGTCAAACAAATTGGAGCTCTAATGTTGTGACTGATTGGTGTATATTTAGCTGAATGTGTAGATTCTCAGTTTCCAATTGTTAAATTGTTAAATTCCAACTAATAAACTCCCTAAATGCCACATAAAAATATGGTGTTATACAATATTTGCTTCCAAAATCTGGTGAAGTGGAAGTTTAGAATAGCACAAAATGGAAATTCTCCAGTAAAGTACAAAATACCAAAACAAAGGACTTAAGAACATTTCTTACGATCACTGAAACTTTCAAATGGATGCTAAAATAATTATAAAGTTCACTTAAAGATGTTGATTATTAGATGTCTTGATACAGTATTCTGCGTGTGATACCACCACAGGGCCCTCCATCAATGTTGTGTTAATTACAGCTCAGTCAAATTAAATGAGATTAAACAATTGCATGGCTCAAAGCCTCAATGACTGATGCTCTCAAAGAAGATGGAGTTATAACACAAGTCATTTGTTAGATAAATGTCAGGGGTAATGGAGGAATTGAATTAATTCAAACACTTTAATTAATTACCTAAGCACACCTACTGAACTGAGAAGTGTGTGACAAAAACCTGTCTGTGGACCACATTTACACTTAAGATAAAGACAGCGGCAGTCAGATAAAGTGCATCATGCATAAAAAAAGGCTTTATAAAGGAACGCTCTGTTTCACACTTAAATTAGCGCTAAGATGACAAAGAGGAAGAGGGAAGAATGATGGATATAGTGACACTATACAGAAATCATACAGTTCACCCCCCTAACAATATGAGTCATTACCAGCAAGCCCTTGGTCCCCTTTCCGTCAACATAAAACCCATCCATCCATCCATCCATCCATCCATCCATCCATCCATCCATTTTCGTCCGCTTATCCGGGGCCGGGTCGCGGGGGCAGCTGCCTGAGCAGGGACACCCAGACTTCCCTCTCCCCGGACACTTCCTCCAGCTCTTCCGGGAGGATCCCAAGGTGTTCCCAGGCCAGCTGGGTGACATAGTCACGCCAGCGTGTCCTGGGTCTTACTCGGGGTCTCCTCCCGGCGGGACATGCCAGGAACACCTCCCGAGGGAGGCGTCCTGGGGGCATCCGAAACAGATGCCCGAGCCACCTCAGCTGGCTCCTCTCGATGTGGAGGAGCAGCAGCTCTACTCTGAGCTCCTCCCGGGTGACAGAGCTCCTCACCACCCTGCGGAGGAAACTCATTTTGGCCGCTTGTATCCGGGATCTTATTCTTTCGGTCATGACCCAAAGTTCATGACCATAGGTGAGGGTAGGAACGTAGATTGACCGGTAAATCGAGAGCTTCGCCTTTCGGCTCAGCTCTCTTCACCACGACAGACCGATACAACGACCGCATTACTGCGGCCGCTGCACTGATCCGCCTGTCAATCTCACGCTCCATCCTTCCCTCACTCGTGAACAAGACCCCAAGATACTTAAACTCCTCCACTTGAGGCACGAACTCTCCCCCAACCTGGAGGGAGCAAGCCACCTTTTTCCGGTCGAGAACCATGGCCTCGGACTTGGAGGTGCTGATTCTCATCCCAGCCGCTTCACACTCGGCTGCAAACCGCCCCAGGACATGCTGGAGGTCCTGGCTCGAAGGAGCCAACAAGACCACATCATCTGCGCAAAAGCAGAGATGAAATCCAGTGGCTCCCAAACCAGAACCCCTCCGGCCCATGGCTGCGCCTAGAAATTCTGTCCATAAAAATAATGAACAGAACCGGTGACAAAGGGCAGCCCTGCCGGAGTCCAACATGCACTGGGAACAGGTCTGACTTACTGCCGGCAATGCGAACCAGGCTCCTGCTCCAGTCGTACAGGGACCGTACAGCCCTTAACAGAGGGCCTCCGACCCCATACTCCCGGAGCACCTCCCACAGAATGCCACGAGGGACATGGTCGAATGCTTTCTCCAAATCCACAAAACAAATGTGGACTGGTTGGGCAAACTCCCATGAACCCTCGAGCACTCTGCGGAGGGTATAAAGCTGGTTCAGTGTTCCGCGGCCCAGACGAAAACCGCATTGTTCCTCCTGAATCCGAGGTTCGACTATCGGCCGAATTCTCCTCTCCAGTACTCTGGAATAGACTTTCCCAGGGAGGCTGAGGAGTGTGATCCCCCGATAGTTGGAACACACCCTCCGGTCCCCCTTTTTGATTAGGGGGACCACCACCCCGGTCTGCCAGTCCTGAGGCACTGTCCCCGACTGCCACGCGATGCTGCAGAGACATGTCAACCAAGACAGCCCCACAACATCCAGAGATTTGAGGTACTCAGGGCGAATCTCATCCACCCCCGGTGCTTTGCCACTGAGGAGCTTCCCAACTACCTCAGTGACTTTGGCTTGGGTGATGAATGAATCCACCTCTGAGACCCCAGTCTCTGCTTCCTCTATGGAAGGCGTGTCAGTGGGAGGAGATCCTCAAAGTATTCCTTCCACTGCCCGACAATGTCCCCAGTCGAGATCAACAGCTCCCCACCTCCACTGTAAACAGTGTTGGTGGAGGACTGCTTCCCCCTCCTGAGGCGCCGGATGGTATGCCAGAATTTCTTCGAGGCCGACCGGTAGTCCTCCTCCATGGCCTCCCCAAACTTTTCTCAGAGCCGAGTTTTTGCTTCTGCGACGGCCCGTGCTGTCGCACGCTTGGCCTGCCGGTACCTGTCAGCTGCCTCAGGAGTCCCCCGGGCCAACCAGGCTCGATAGGACTCCTTCTTCAGCTTGACAGCATCCCTTACTTCCGGAGTCCACCACTGGGTTCGGGGATTGCCGCCACGACAGGCACCGGAGAGCTTACGGCCACAGCTCCGGACAGCCGCGTCAACAATGGAAGTGGAGAACATAGTCCATTCGGACTCAATGTCCCCAGCCTCTCTCGGGATCTGGTCAAAGCTCTCCCGGAGGTGGGAGTTGAAGACCTCCCTGACAGAGGGTTCCGCCAGACTTTCCCAGCAGACCCTCACAATAAGTTTGGGTCTGCCAGGTCTGTCCAGCTTCCTCCCCTGCCAGCGGATCCGACTCACCACCAGGTGGTGATCAGTTGACAGCTCAGCCCCTCTCTTCACCTGAGTGTCCAAGACATATGGCCAGAGGTCAGATGACACGACCACAAAGTCGATCATTGACCTCCGGCCTAGGGTGTCCTGGTGCCACGTGCACATATGGACACCCTTTTGCTTGAACAAGGTGTTTGTTATGGACAAACTGTGACTAGCACAGAAGTCCAGTAACAAAACACCATTCGGGTTCAGATCAGGGAGGCCGTTCCTCCCAATCACACCCCTCCAGGTAACACTTTCGCTGCCCACGTGAGCGTTGAAGTATAAAACCCACTGCAAAAAACTTCGATTGTACTCTTTGATGCAGAGCTGACTTTCATCCCTCATGTCAATAAACTGGTCCAGTCCTGCTTCTATCAACTACGCTCCATTTCTAGAATAAAACACATGCTCACACCCCCCGATCTGGAAAAAGTCATTCACGCATTAATCTTTTCCAGACTAGACTATTGCAACTCCCTTCTCTCCGGCATAAATCAAAAATCACTCTCTCGCCTCCAACTGGTTCAGAATTCAGCAGCTAGGCTTCCAACTTGTTTTAACAGATGTCAACAGATCACTCCAATATTAGCTTCCCTCCATTGGTTCCCTGTCTATTTTAGAATTAATTTTAAGATTTTACTGATCACTTTTAAAGCACGCTCAGGTCTGGCTCCGAGCTATATTACAGATATTTTAATTCCCTATGAGCCAGCTCGCAGCCTTAAGCCTGGTTTATGCTTCTGCGTCGCGGCGACGGCGTAGCTACGTCGTCGACCCTACGCCGTCATTGAGCATTCGAAGTTCTGCGTCGAGGGAACACGTTGTACATGGTGTCGATGGACGTCATCAACGTTAGTGATTCAGGTTTGTTATGCACGTAGTCAGACAGGCGGTGGTGTGAACGGAGCTAACAGCTGTCTGACCGAGAAGTTTCTCCCTTTACTTCGCTGTTAGTTGAATTAAATGACATTCACGCTGTCTTTAACTGTCCGTGCGAACCAGTCCGCAGCCTTGTGTGTCTGTTTGTGTGTCTCTGACTCTTAACAGTGAAGCTGCTGTTTGACAGATTAAGTTTGGATGGACATAACTTGAGCACACGACAGGTTTTCATGTGGTTGCCGCTCGTACAACAAAAACTTTAAAATCGGCGGTGTTGTTATACTGTTGACCGGAAAAGCAATTGCTGGAAATGACGTTCTGAGCGGACCAATCACAGTCCTTGCCGTTCGCGTCTCGACGCGTCGACGTGACGCGTATTCAGGATTTTTTGGAGGCACACGTCAGGCTACGGCGTAGGGTCCGCATAGGGGTCTGCGTCGACGACGTAGCTACGCCGTCGCCGCAACGCAGAAGCATAAATCAGGCTTTAGATCCTCAGGCGGGGCCCTCCTAACCATTCCAAAGTGAAGACTAAAAACTAAAAGGGACCGTGCCTTCGCCATAAGGGCCCCTCGACTTTGGAATGCCCTGCCTGAGGAGATAAGGCTTGCAAGATCGGTAAATTCTTTTAAATCACTTCTTAAAACCCACTTTTATAGACTTGCCTTTATGTGACGTGGTCCTTGTATGTTTATTTCTACTCCAACTGTCTTTGAGTTCTGTTCTACTTTTTTTTATCTTTTATTTTTTATTTATTTATTTTTATTACATTTCTTTTATTCACCTACTTTATCTATTTCATCTCTTTTATCTGACCTACTTTATCAATTTTGAATCATTACCTCTGTAATTTCAACCATTTCATGCAATCTATTTTATCGTCCTTCGTAATTGTAAATTGTATTCTTGCTTTGTCTGTCAAAGCACTTTGTTAAACCTTGTTTTAAAAGTGCGATAGAAATAAAGTTATTATACTATTACTATTTGAGAAAAACAGGGCAGTGTCCATTAGCTTCTTCATTTGCATAAGCCGTTGCTGCTCATTGACATTCGAGGCTGTCCACAAGCATCAGCAACATCCAGAAATGAACACTTACTCCCACTTAATTGCATAATTGATTTTAATGTTGCAAAGGGGAATGGGAGAAAGAGGGCAGAGGTTGGGGTGTGGGGACGTATCATTTCAGCCGTCATTCCTCTTTCTTCACTGAGTCTGTCATTCGGCTTCTTTTCTCAGGATGGCTCGGGTCAGATTACACAAAGAGGTCTGATAGAGACAGGTTATTATTGCTGATTGCAGGTTTAGTAAATAATAGCTGGGACTGTAGGGCACAATGTGTGGGCGGCAGGCATTTTTTATTTCTAAAAAAAAGAAGAATTGCATGCATTCTGATGTTTAATGTGGAAAATGGCTTATACATTAATAAAGCATATATTCTCTGTTTTTATTTTCTCTTTTTTTATGTTTTCCTCTTTTCTCAGACAGAAGTGTGTTTTATAACAACCTCAGGTATTTTTTGTGTAGCCTAAATTTTCACAATATCATCATCCTAACCCTAACCTTTTATGCTTTTTTCTCCAGTTTCTTCAGTGCATTATGTAGGTTCTTGATCACGCTAAAGATCTTGAAATTCAAAATGGTCAAAGTCTGTACCGTCAGAAACTCTTCTCTCCCACGAAAAACACTGCTCCTCATCAGCAGTCCCACCTTTAATTATGTGACTTTGTGACATCACACTACGTCATCATGTCACACATTTGAAGAATTTATGCCCAGTGGCTAGTTTGGCACGAAATAATTGATTTGGTGTAACTGCTCTGTTATTGTTAGCGGTACTGGGTCAGGGTTGTGTGAGCTGACCAATTAGAGCAGACTGGATATTCGGGAGGGGGGCCTTAAAGAGTCAGGAGCTAAAAGGAGTGTTTCAGAGAGAGGGGGAATACAGAGCTGCCGCACTGGACAGTATGAGAAAACTGAGGTGTTTTTTTACATTAAAGCATGTAAAAAAAAAAAAAAAAAAATGTAAATCTATTCTAGCAGAAAAGTATGAACCTGAGATTGAGAATAATATGTCTCCGTTGATAACTATACAGCAGAAACATGGAAACCTTCTGTCCAAACATTGCATCCAATATATTTAAAGCAGGGTAGTCAAGGACTGGACTGCAGAAGCTGAGAGTTCTGTGTTTGGTGTGTGTTTCTGCTAGTGACTGCGTCGAGGCTGACATCATGTGCTTACCCTCTTTTGAGTAAATTTGACAGTATTATTCGTGTCACTTACGTGTAGCAAAAGTTTATCATTAATGTTGCACTGTCTTGGTCACAGTAAAGGTTGATCGGTCGATACACCCCATTTCATTGTATAGAGTTTGCACGCAAGAAATATATACAACTATATATAAAACAAACATTTATTTTAAAACTCAACAAACTTTTCTTTGGCTTTTTGTAAAACTTCATTTTCAAATTAAAAACAACAAAGTCTGCAAAGAGACAAAATGAGAAAATAGTCAAAAAGAAAGAAGAAGTATTAGAGGAATAATAAAAACTTTGAAATAAACATCACGTTTTCTGAAGTATAGAGAGCTTGATAAGGAGATTCATTTGAGAAAACCATCTGGTGGGTGTCCGACGGAGATCAAAGATATTCTGACTTTGAACCATTGTTCATTTGTTTCCAATATGACCTACACACACGTCTTACCAGCGTAAAAGGGCTGAAGATGATTTCAAAGCTAGTTAATTTTCAGTTAGTCATCATAAGGATGTAGATCAAAGCACAGTGTGTAGATGTGGATGTTCATAGAGAACTGATGGGATGGTTTTTAAGCACAGCTGCTGCCTCTTTGTTATGAAAATGAAGACTGACCAGATTGGACACCATCTACATGACATTAATGTTGAATCAGCCAGATGAGATACAACACGTCTTGTGTTTCTGATACTCAGAGTAACTTTGTAGATGTGTGTGTAAGCACAAATTAATGGGAGGAGCACAGAAATGTTCCATCACCACTTGAGTGAACAGCAATGAATAATAAACCAGTTCTAATGCTGCTCTACCATTCTGGTATCTCACACAGTATCTGTTTTTTAAGTCCTGCTCTTAGTGCAGCTGTCAGACAGGTAAATCAGTACACCACTTCTGCCCTAAAATAACTTGACAATCATTGGAAAGAATGAGATGAAACTTTATAGAGACATTCATGGTCCCCAGAGGATAAAATGCACTGACTTTAGTGATCATCTAAATATTGGTGATCACTTAACTTATCACGTTTTCCTTCGTTGCTACTTGCAGTGTGGGGGAAATGTTGGTTCTCTGTAAATAATTTAAATAAAGAATATGGTCTAATCTTTTGCAAATTCAGTTTTATGTTAATAAAATTGCTTTTTGTTACGTCTCCCTGTCTGCCTCAGTGTCTTGGGCTTGGATCCTTTTTTGATAACCATAACACACTGTGTGGGTGTCATTTTTATCCCCCTGTAACTCAGCTTCCCTACATTAAGAAATCACGAATGCCGCAGCCAGCTCTGTCCTCAACAATTGTACATCCTCCCATGCTGCTATATTTACTTTACTGGCTTTTCATCAGTCTTTCTTTGATTTAAAAAATGTAACGCTTGGGTGCAGGCCTGCCTGGGGAGCTGCACCTGTGTACCTCTCCGTCATGGTAAAGTCATCGCTTTCATGGTGTTGTTTGTAATGCACTGCACCTCCAGCACACCCATAAAGTGCTGAATATTTACGACCTTTAAATGATCGAGCATCAATGAGACCTTGTCGCATTTTTCACTTTTTCCCTGAGTTGAACAAGTATTGGGCCCTCACTGATATCTAAGCCGGCTATTGTTGTTTGTGCTGGTAATTGTCCTTTATATGCCTTTAATTGTTTGCGATCAAAAGATGTTTTAAGAGAAAATTAAATGAGTCTTTGTGTTGCTTCAAAGTGAGATTTTAGACAAAAGATATGAGAGTGTGTCCTCTCACACACTTCCGGGAGTTGGAGAAAAGAGAACAAAAAATTCAAAACAACACTGCTCTTTTTACTTTAAAAAAAAAATTCCCTGGGGTGTGACTTTGTTTGGCCATTGAGGGGCACTGGAGTGTGGGATAACAGAGAGGCGGCAACAGAAAAGAGGACAAAGCCTGTAAGAGGATGACGGGAAGAGGACAAAATTAATGTGCAAGAAATATCGCTGCATATTATGGATGCAACTCAGAAGATTTATTAGATAACAAGCTGCTCAGAGAGAAAGAGTAGACTTGACTCCATTGTGGCGCTGTGGACTGACTCACTGTCTTGGAGTCAGGACAGACTTCACACAAATAAACACACACAAATGCACACGCACACACACACACATACAAGCTTTGACAAGCTTTAGAAATCTCTGCATATGTTCCAGCTAAACAAAATCTAAGATTTTCACTCAATCAAGTATTTCAAAGGCTCTATAAAACAAAGTCACATCTGACATTTAGCCAGAAGACCTTCCAGGGCCCCCAGTGACATTCCACTAATTGGAAGCTGACGTGGCCATTTTACTATAATAACAGAATCCTTGACTTCATTGTTCACCTTCAAGCAGACCTGTTGTGTTAGCATCTGAGCAGGGAGATTTTCCTTTTTGTTCTTCTTTTGTTAACAAAGGCATGTTTGCTGTGGCCGTATTCTTCAAATCCGCAGGTTCAAAGAACCTGCGCCTTCCCCAATTACAAAAAAACATGCACTGACCTCTGAAACAACCCATTAGCTGCTGCATGACAATGTTACTGAAATTTTCAATACAGCAGCGCTGAGAGCCGATGGTGTGTGTTTAAGAGCTTGCAATTAAATGACCATAATGCTCATACACACATTCAGAAGCAATCTGCTTGCAAAATTATACTTTTTCGAATTAATAGTGCATTAATATTGCTGTGGGATACATCACATTGATTTCTGCTCATGTCTCTGAAGCATAAAATTAACTTGTGAATATATATAAATGCCTTTTATTATTGGAAATTGATATTAGGGCTGCAACTGATTATCATTATAATTGCTGATTAAATTGAAGACAATTTTCTCATTAATTGAATAGTTGTTTGGCCTATAAGAATGGAAAAAAAATGAATTCAATGATCCCCAAAGTCAAAGGTTATGTCTTCAAATATTTTGTCCACAACCAAAAGACATACAGTTCACTGTCAGAGAGAAGTCAAGAATTTAGAACATTCACGTTAAAGAAACTGAAATCAGGGAATTTTGAGTTTTTTTCCCCTATTTAAAATTATGATTAGTCGACTATCAAAACTGTTGGGGATTTGTTTAAAAAGTTGATAACAAATCGATGAATCAATCAATTGTTGAAGCTCTAATTTATATGGCATTAAAAATTAACAATACATTTGATTTCTTACTGATGGAGAAAAAGGTCAATTTCTTGTTTGCTAACTTCTCTGAACTCTGCTTAGAAGAAGGAGAAAGGCTCCATTTCTAGGCAAGGAAGAGTGAAAAGAGGCCAAAACAATTCTAAACAATGCAGTGAATTTTGTAGTGGGGAAATGCTAATAAGCTGCAGATGGACATGTTGCCAGAGGGGCCTCGGACAGATGCCAAAGGCCGACCAGTCGAGTATAGTCTCTGAAATTTCCTGTTAGAGTCACAGTGAGACTCCAAGTGTCTATTGGTGTTAATGAAGGCACGGCAGCGTGAATGTGAGGCCACTCTGCCTCCAGGCTATGGGATGCCACTGCTTATTCTGACCAATTACAGTCAATAGAGCAGAAAAAATAAACATAGTGACTCTCTAACACTGTTTAAAGAAGTTTCCCTGTGGATTCACCTGTTTTTACTGCTTGAGGTCAAGGCAGCCAGTTATTATAGATCTAAATAAATCTATTATTTCAAGATATACATTTTGGATGGATTATTTTTTTTTGTGGCCAAGTTATCCACAGAGATGGGAAACTCTGTTTAGTAGGTAAATGATTGTCCAAAATATGGCTTAATGTTTATTTAAAAATCGTAAAATTATTGGACCTTCTGTGTAAAAGCTCCTGTACAGGAACAAGGCATCAAGACCAAGACGAAGGAAGGACAAGACTGTGACAAGACCAAGACCAAGACCAAGGCATGACAATTCCGGCTCAAGACCAAGACCAAGGCATGACAAGATCAAGACAAGACCAAGACAAGACCAAGACATGACAAGACCAAGACCAAGACCAAGGCATGACAATTCCGGCTCAAGACCAAGACCAAGGCATAACAAGACACGACAAGACCAAGTCCAAGACCAAGGCAAGGCAAGACCAAGTCCAAACCATAACCAATCCAAGACAAGATTGAGGCAATGACAAAAAGATAGAACAAGAGTGAGATAAGACCAAGACCAAGGCAGGAAAAGACAGAGACAAAACCAAGACCAAGGCATAACAAGACCAAGTCATAACCAAGGCACTAAGAGAAGAGTTATTCAAGCAAAATGTGTGAAAAATGAAAGCAAAGCAGGTAGGAAATGAATTATGTAAGAAATACCTGTGTATGTGTGCCTCTGACTTTAAATTCTGTTAACAAGGCACGTAATTTATCCAGAAATGGCATAGCCCAAGTCTAGGCTGATGAGGGGAGGAAAAGCCTGCATATAGACACAAACAGCAGCATATGGCTGATAGGCCCATAAATGTTTTAAAGTAAAGCTATTCCATGGTCAGATTAGTGATTTGGTGGTTATACATCAGTCATAAAATACCTGTCAGACCCATGGACAGCTTCAGGAGGGGAAGGATCGAGAAGCATAGCTTCTAAGTGCACAAAGTGTTGAATAAGTGAAATGAGAGATTCTTTTTCTTCACAAAGCCAGCAAAACATGTCCAGAAACTAGGATGTTTTGTCCTTAGGATTTGTCCATCCTGAGGACAACACACCCAAGCATAAACAGAGGGATGTAGTTTATGCTGTTCAATGTATCTAGGACTGCACGGATTTGTACATTTGGACAAAATCGATGAATCAATCAATGAGACAAAACAACACATGGAGGCTCAGGTCAAGACTCGGTTGTCCACTTAAATCTGAAGGAGAAGAATCATTCCTTTGAGGACAACGATGTAAACATCTTGGCCACAGAAGACACATACTTTGAGTAAAAAAAAAACACCTGTATGTCAAACTAGACTGATCTTCTTTGAACAGAGGAGGTGGCCTAGACATTACTTGTCACCCACCTACAATGCTGTACTGAGTTCTCGACCCAGACAGCTTAAAGTGAAAGTCTCACCAAAAAGCAACCAAGGCTTTATTTGTGATTGAATATGAGTCCTAAAAGGTAGGAGGTCCACCATTACTCTCCTGCCTGTAAGGTCGCACTCGGGGATCGACGCTTTTTGTCTGTCATGGCGGCGGCGCGCCGGAGATCCAGCTCCGATGGTGAGTAGTTCAAAACCCTTCTTTTTAGTAAACTCTGCGTACACAAAATATGTTCTCAATGCTCGTGTTCACGTGTAGAGACCCTGGTGATACTACGAGCAAAGTTTCATGTTGTGTCAAGCCTTCTTAGTGTTTTAAAAATAGCGATTTTGATGCTAGCATGCCAGTGCCCCACGCATTCCATTGAAAATTAGCTTGCCCAAAAACGAAACTACGGTAAATCTTAAAAGTGGCTCTTTCGTCGTAATTATGCTTTTACTTGAAGGTTTGACTCATATTCAATCACAAATAAAGCCTTGGTTGCTTTTTGGCGCGAGTTTCAATTGAACATCCATTCACACCGGGGCTCACCTAGCCTTAGCAACCCACATGAAGGCTGGTTGGATCAACGACCCACAAGTAGCACTTACGACTCTGAAACTCAGAGCTCACACGTGTCCTTATCCTCCAGTTAGTTAGAACTGAAGAAACCTCTTGGATGAGAGGTGAAATGTCTTCAAGAAACTGAGACAGGTCCAGTCGCCTACAATACAGCACCTAGACTAATCTTGACCTGGATGACTGAGAACCTTCATCAACATCTGTAATCATCTGTGTCAGGCTACATACAGTATGATCTCAAACCTGTGTATTTTATATTTGAAATCTGGTCCCCACAGCACCACAAGAACCTCGGGCTCCTGGCAGTGAATCTGCTGTGTGCTAGGGGTCGACACCCATTGGTTTATTGCCCTCTGCAGTTGAATAAATGCTGTGTTGAATGGAATCTGTGGAATCTAGACAAGCCTTGAGATTTGACTTTTAGTTAGAAAAATGTATAAACCAGTGACAGAGGAAAAAAAAACTCTTAAATTTGTTTCAGATAAAGGATGGTAATGTTTATATGCCAGTCACTGGACTGCATCACTATGATGTTTGATTCAGTAGCGTAAAGGGTGCTATGAGGATAAATAGACTGAAGAGGCTAAAGAATTACAAATAGCAAATCTTTTTGTCACTGGAATGTAAGTAATGATGCCTTTATTCAATCTATTACAGGAAAATGACACCATCAGGGTTGCCCCCTGCAGTTTATGGATATAGGGAAGACACTGCATTATAATATAGTGAAGATAAAAGATGGTTATTGAATATTGAATATGTGACCTTTTCTCCCCTCTGCAACAACACCTCACACTTCCTCCATTGAGTTTAGAGAGGTACATTAGTTCTCTTCATGGAACTCGGACTAATGTTTTTTAATAAAGACTGACCTCTGAAATTGCAGTTTGTTGTAGCCAGGAGCAATTACTAAATGGAAGTTTTAGAGTTTCTGCCTTAGGCTGCAGACTTTAAGAGAAGTCTGTAGGACAGTGATTCAGTATGAATCACTGGCTGAATCTCTCCTTTTTCATCTTTTTGTTTGTTTATTATGCAGCAATATTTACAAAAAATCTGTGAGGTTAAGGTTGAATATTTCGTAGATTAAGGCCCCAGCATAGATTAATGTAGTCTGTCTGCGTGTCTCTTCTTGGTTTCTCAGGGGTAAGTGACGTCACACACAGACACACAAATACACACACAGTGCCTGCAGGTAAAGCCAGAGGTGACCAGCATTCATCTCATTTGTGTCTCATCTATCTGCTGAATCATAATGACCATGTAGACGCAGATGCATGGCAGGGAAACAAATGGGGAGAACCACTGAACCATTTGGTCAAATTTAATAAGGAGGACTTTTGTTGTCTAACAATCTTTTCTGTTCCTGGCACGGCAGCTGGAACTGAAATATTTTTTATTTTGATAAATATTCTCATTGTGGTCTTCACAAAAAACAAGTTTGAAGAGTTTTCAGTACAATAGATTTCCTTTTTGCTGTTTTATTACTTCACAGATGGATTCAAGGTTACAGGCATCAGCTGGGTCCACTAAGACATTTCAGTGAGTTTAAATGACCAATGAACAAGAAATACAGCCTCAACTAATCTCTGCCCACAGTGAATAAGCCTGTTAGCCTCTGAGAAGCTACATACCAGAACAGAGGCCATATTAGCCTTTATGATTACATCCTCCTGTAAATACTCTTATGTTGTTCAGCGGAGGAAGATTTTTTAATCTACGGCCCACAACGTTGCTAAATCCCAAGCTACAGCTTTCATGTTAGCATGCACTAACAGACCATGATGCCAGGATGGAAGCTAACCCTGGAAATAGCCCCATGTTACTGAAGGGGCTAGCTTTGATCCTCCTGTGTACATTAGCCATGGCTCTATCTTGTTCAGATGACAGCCTGAAGGCTTGGCTATCTCTCCGCTCCATAATGACATTCCTCCACATTTCTGACACATGTGGAACGCTAATTACACCAAACATTACTGTATATTAAAGCTAAAGCATCACTTCTTACTGTAGTAGGAACTCTAAGAGAGAAAGAAAAACAAGTTCTGTTTTTGTCAACCAGCCATTAAATACTGGATCATACACTAATGAAGAAAAAATATGTGCTTAGTAAATCAATATTTGAGTGAGCTTTGTCCAAATCTTTACGCCAGAGTGGTCACAGTGGGATAATAGTTATGGATCCGATTTAGAGAGAAGATTTTGGAAGAAACTGCAGTAATAGAACAAATAAATACAATGAAAAGAAAGAAATGGGAAGGAAAACTGACGTACAGCCCTCTATGGGAAATGCATTCCATGTGTGCGTGAGTGAGATATGTATGAGCAAGGACAATAAGTAAGACAAGGAGAGTTTAATCTGTTTATGACAGCAGCATTGGTCAAGCAGATTAAAGGCGGGTTAAGACTGTTGACACATTCACCTGACCTTTTAGCTCTTTATTGGTCTCTTTGAGAGGCTTTATTCAGCAAATCAACGTGTACCAAGAAGACAGTGTCTTTAGTTCAAGTAGGAAACTTTTTGACTTAGGTGGTAAATAACACTAGATGTGTTGTAATTTCCAGTGGAAGTCTGCAAAATAAAAGCATGTAAATTAAGCTCAAATGGCCCACTGTGACTAAGACAACATAGCCAGCCAAATTTAAATATACAAGGGGCAGGAAACAGGGTGATTATCACACACATGCACACACTTCATGCTAAGATACCCCAACACATGGTGATGTGGAGGCAGCACCTGAGGGAGAAACATTGAGAGCTACATATTTCATTTCTGTCTGTAGGCAGTGACATTAACAACCAAAGGTGATTTAACTTCCTAATTCATCCACCTCCTTTATTTATGAGCCAGCAAGGCTTTTTAGCACGCGCTGATGGATCTCTCCTGCTCTTTATTCTCCGCTCCAGGGGAATTTGGTGGAAGCATAAAAACTGAGATGAAGGGGAAAGCCAAGAGGAGAAAAGTGGGGAACAAAATAGTGTTGCAGAGGTGTGACAGGTTCCTGGATTGTTGCCAAGTCACCCAAGACAGTACATTTCATTTTAGAGAAAGCCCTATATTTGTTTCTCGTTCCCAGTCATCACTCTATTTCTCTCTTTCTCTCGCTGTGTTGATTCTCCAACATCCTTTTTCTCATCATGAAGTGTCGTTCTTTTCTTAAAGTTATCCCTTCCTCAAGCCATCTGTCTTTCTACAAGGTCTTTACCTTTATATATCTCGCGCGCGCACACACACACACACACACACACACACACACACACACACACACACACACACACACACACACACACACACACACACACACACACACACACACACACACACACACACACACACACACACACACACACACACACACACACACACACACACACACACACACACACACACACACACACGTCTTTTCCCCCCAGTGTCACTTAACTTCCTGACATTTGGCCTGAAGCCTGCTGTGATCTTCACTTCAGACACTTTGCTCGCCATATCGCCTGGAGAGCAGAAGTGCCAGGTTCTGACAGACACTGAGGAACACACACGTGCACACTCAATGGAGGTGTGTGCACACGATTATTCATCTGCTTCATCTTCATCTAGTGTGTGCTGTGTTTACCTATACCTTAAAAAGCCAGTCTGGTAACATTTATACCATGATACCACATGGTGTGTATTTTGGTCTAATCATACATCAGATACCTCTGCCTGATAACTATTTGATGAAAAAATGTATCCACTGTATGCCACTAGGAGGATGAGCTGTGTGGAGCTCGGTTTAGACAACAGAAGCAATTCGGTTAAGGTTGGCGAAAGATTTTAGGGTTTTTTACATATAAGAAAAGGAAACACAGGGCGCCCTGGTAGCTCACCCGTCAGAGCATGCACCACATGTATGGGGGCTGAGCTGTTGGACCAAGGTTAAGTCCAAGCCTGTGGCCCTTTCCGATATGTCATCCCATCTCTCTCTCCTCCATCTCCTGGAGGAAATGTTTTTTTATTTTTCTGCTTGAAGTAACGTTTTTCTGTAGCTTTTTGGCTGTATTTAGATAGTGACAGGCGAGAGAGAGGGATTAACATGTAGCAAGGGCCCAAGGCAAGGTTCCTATATTTGATTTTTTTCTAAACATATAAAGAGCACCATCCCTAACCAACTGCCTTGAGTTCCAACTCATCTTTATCAAAAACTTCCACCATTTCTTTAATTGCTCTGAGTGGGGTTCATATCGCAACCATGTCTCTCAGAAATCACGGCCATACAGCTAATTTGCGAAGGAAATGTGATGTTGGCCCGATTATCAACACAATAACAAAAAACATCAGTCAAACTGTCACTGATTTATCCACTCATAGTGATCTCAGCATTGTTAAACTTTTTTAAGGTTATGTTTACAGGCAATGTGGGCACTGACAGCACTTGGTTAAGGATCCTAATAGAGGAAGAGTCCTTCGGGACTTGAAGCGCCAGACATGATTTAACTGAAGCCACGATCAAAGCACTTTGGTGCCTCAACCACAGACAGGTTAGTGAATATGAGCCTGCTGTCACACGCTTGATCGCCTCATTACAACTCAGGTGTGGTTCATAAATGTTTCATCAGCTCAGAGGAAAAGAAAGTTGCAGAAGTTGTGAACATAACTGAGACAATGTTGACATTTGACACCACAATGTAATCGGAAAACAATTTGGCAATATTCAAAGGTACTACCTAGGAGATAGATATGTGTAAATAGCTGTGAGAAATATTGTCAGAAAGAAGGCACTGTCTCCATGTTCATGTCATGGCTTGTATCACGTGTTTGTAACCTGATGGAATATTCATATTAATATCTGGGGTGTAAATGTTGAGTTTAAGTTTGCAAACATGCCACAGCATCTACTGTCATCACTCACATTTCACATCAGCTGAAGTGGCACATGAGATCTGTTTCTGTTCACAGACGAGGCTGATGTGTAAACCCGCCTCTTGTTTTCTCTAATAGATTTTTGATTGGTCAGACCTCTTGTTGATAATTATTGTGTAATCCAACTGAGAGAGCCAAGCCAACATCCTACGCGTATAATTATAAAACGCATGTGTGTGTGGGTGTTTCGGGTCGGTGTGTACTCACTTATGAAAACAACTGCTTGCTATGGCAACAGCAAAAGGTCCTTAGTGTTAATTACAAGTACATAATGGCTCCTCTAACTTCTCTTGACCCCCTTTTACACCCTCACACACCTTTACGGGGATGATTGCTAGATTGCTGCTTTTGCAACACCTCCGTGATCGCAGTGATTGTCATTTATATCTCTCAAAAACCACCAGCTTCACAGTGGTGCAAGACAAAGAGAAAAGTAGTGAATGCTAGATTAAAAGTAGATTGATTATTTAAGATGATGCATTGTGGTCAGGATTATTGTAAATCAGTTCAGTTTCTAGAGTCTTACCTCGACTTAATGAGGTGTAAAAGTTACTGATCACACTGAGCTATGGGCCTTGTTCTCCTCCTGAGCTCACGATCCATCTCACTAATGCATTTCTATTATTATCTTGTCGGGATTGTGTTGTTGCTTTTTATTCTTATTGACTCTGAAAGTGTGTGAGGGGATCAAGGCCAGGCAGTAAAGCCTCTAAAACTCCAGCAACACCTCTGTTGAAACAAGGACCTGTTCCTCCACACACTCCGCCGTGTGTGTTTTATTAAAGAATCCGTCTCTGTCTTGTTTGTGTAGTCAGTTTAATTACTTTTCTTCCCCCATCAGTGTTTTGTTAATGTGAATAGCGATGTTGGCACCATACAGTATCCTTTTCAGGCAGGGTAATTTATTAAACAGGCGGTACCTTAGTTACACAAGCTTATCTGTTTAGCTTGCTTTGTTTCAGAGAGAGGACGCTGCATTACGCCCATGGCCTCACTCATCTGTTTCTCTTTACTCATTATCGTCCCCCTTCCTTTGTTCTATTTTATTTATTTTCTCTTTTTCTCTCCGGATTCTTTCTCTGTTTCCTTTCCTCCAACGTATTTCTCATTCTCAGCTCTAATTTTTCCTCCTCATACTCTCATGTCCTTCTCTACTTACAGCTTTATGCAATACCTGACACATTGAGTTCATCAGACGGAAATTACACGCTGATAGTTCTGCATGAACAGCGACGGGGGGGACAACACTGATGCGCTGCACACACAATTTAAAGTCAGTGGGAATCAACTGAGTAGTTTTCATACATTCATATTTTATTAAAGTGGTTTAGATATTACTCTCACACTCTCTCCCTAATTGTTCTCTGGTGGCTTCAGTCTGTTGGTCCAGCAGCTTTATTATCCTGCGGTAAATATTGACATTTTGTTCTCTTCTTCCTGCCAGCGCTGATGCTAAGAGTCAAGGTTCATTTAAATTCGGCCAGCCAAATGCCTTTGCATTCATTTGTGATATTAGTGAAAGATTCTGGATTTGTTTTCCTTTTTTCTAAATTACATTTAGCAGTGAGTGAGGGAGAATTCGTTGCTTTGTTTATTCTTCAAGGAACGTTTTTTGGAACAAATTTTGGCTTTTCATATTCAGATGCAGCTGTTGGACCACATAACCAGATTGGGATTGGGTTTAACACAGCCTGGTCCCTGGTTGACGATGGCAGAGCCGTCTGTAATTGATAAATGTAACTTTTCATTACTTTAACAGATTAGATCAATAACATGAGAGCGCCACCATCAGCTGAGCAGGCTGGTAAATCCCACCAAATCCGGTTGGTAGACAGGCGAGTGTATTGTTTCCATCGAAGAAAAGCCTTCGGTGCTGTTTTAGACTCTTCTTTATTATAATACACCCTCCAGTTCTAATATAAATGATGCTACAGCAGCATCTACGCTCACCTCTTGAGGAGCCGTCGCTGATATTGTTAAACAGTCTCGTCTCTGTAGCTGCCAACAGTTCTTCATAGTTCACCCACTTTGATTCTGACGCGAGCGCATGTGTGAAGTCTGGCACGATGGATTTGTGAGATGACATGATGACAAGGTAAACATCTTCTCTCCAGCTCCTACAAGTCATTGACAAACTACAGCACCCTTTATTTCCAATCTTTTCAAATTATTCAATACTGTCCCTTCATATACCCTCCACACTAGGTGCTGAGTGCCTGTTGAAATTCGATTTTGCTTCGTTCAAGCTATCAAGGCCCCTCATACTTCTTCTTGGCCAGCGCCCAGGCCTGAACACCTTGTTCTTTGCTTCCACTGGCAATTTAGTTTTGTACTCAGCATCACCTCGTCACTCCTCTTGCTTTGCAGTAATCGAACGGTCCTCCCAGTCTGGTTCACACAGTTTGAATTATACTGTGTCATGTAAACAAAACACATAACCAATACTGTGCATTGACATCTCTTATCTCACTTATATCCTCTTTTTTTATATTCCAATCCTTGTCACATTATCGTCACAGACTTTTTATTGTTTTTAAGATAATCCTTTGTACTGTTGCACTTATGGTAAGAGAAGCTCATCTAAATATAGAGTGTAAAAGTGAGTAGCTCCCACTGAAAACAGAATAATTCATGGAGATGGAAATAGGTTGCGTGTGAGCTGGTGTGTGTGCATGCGGGTGTCCCTGTGCAGGGAGATAAGGTGACAGGCAGCTCTGAGGTCAGTCCGGCCGTATCTCGCAGACAGTCTCGCTTGCCCTGCGGGTGGTTTAAACCGACGTCTGCTGAACTTGCATCGGATCCTGCAGGGCTCCACATGTCTCCCGCCACTGCCCTCAGCTGACCCGGGATCCACAAGCAAGGATTTACATAATATATGGTGGGATAAGAAGTCTCGCTTTTATGCCAGAGGCTGGTATCAGATCGGGTCTTAAAGGTTCTGGAGATAATATTGTCTCAGTCACCAAGGGCATGTCCTTTTAAACACTGATTGGAGATTGGGGCTCGGGGACTTGACCCAACAGCATATCAAGCATTTCCAAGTCCCAGTTAGAAGATTAAAGGTGAGAGTTTGGCTGCTGAATCCACACTTCGATTTTCCATGTTTAAGTCTAACAGTCGAATTAAATCTGTGTTTAAATTTCAAATTAAATTAAACTTCGATTTGTGGATCCTCTTGCCCAAGTAGTGATGATAGAAACCTCTACAGCATGTTCAGTGAGAGGTGTTTGCTGATGAATAAACGCTGGTTAACTACTGTTCTGCTTTATATCAAGGAAGGTTCAATAAAAAAAATAAATTTAATTCCAAGGTTGCATACTATAGTTCCCTTTTTCGAGTATGAACTGATATCAAACTGTAACATTACCCCCCTGGAGTTTCATAGAAAGCATAACTGTATCTAATTTGTTACTAATTATATTGGTGCTTGCCAAAAATAATTACGTCAGATTATTTGCTGGGGTGACTAAGAGAATTTATGTCAGGCACAGCAGATCACATGAACATGCAAAAATGTCAAATTTGTCTAATATTTAGCATTTAAGAGAATGGTGCTGTTGAGATTAGCACTTTAGCCTTACAGCAAGAAGGCCCTGGGTTCAAATCCCATCTGGGGCAGGGCCTTTCTGTTTGGAGTTTTAAGGTGCTCACCTTGTTTGCATGGTGCTCCGGTATCCCCAACCATCCAAAACAATGTTCCAAGGAGCTGGCTAAGATGTTCTGGTTTAAATCAGAATAGCACTTTCATTACGTAAGGGGGGCGTTTGGTGAGGTTTAGGTAAAAAAAACAAAAAAACTACTTGGTTAGGTTTCTGGAAGAAGGTAAATAATAAGAAATAAGGAATTGTGAAGTTTCATCTCATCCAAATGAAATGAAATCCTAGACATTTAACTAGAATTAATTACCTTAGTTTGCTAAAATATATAATGCGATTGGGCCATTTAGTTCAAGTATCAAACTATATAGTTCTGTGCAGGAACCTTCAGAAGATTTTTTTGTTTTGTCCCATTAGATTTTCACCCAACAGTTTTTTTGGTATTTTCTTTCCTTTCCATTCTGTTTTGTCAGGAGTGAAAATAGACTCAGAACTATTCTAATCTTCAGCAGAAAAACAGGAACGTCCTTGTTAACAGATAACCGTTGTTACTTTCATCAGTGTCCATACTTGGTCGACTTGTAATTTCATTCTTGGCACTTGCAAATGTGTTTGCATGGCAGACTTTTGTGTGCGACTGTGTGTTTGTAATTCATTATCTGGCGAAAGGAGGATTACACATAGCATGCAGCGCCCCATTATCACAGGTGGTCCGGAGGAGCATGGGAGAGTCAAAGTGGCACGGAGACCAAACAAGACACCGAAATAAACTGTATGCGAAGAGGGAGGGGTGGCAGTGAGACAGATTCGGATAACAGGATTACATGCACCATCAGTGAGTGCTGTACCAGAGGAATGAGACCCACTCCTGATACGCGGTGATACTGCATCCGTCCTGGCTTACCAAGATTGTTTTTTGGTTGTCGTTTTGCCACATTATTCTTCATTGTCTAAATAATGCCAAAATCTGTAGCACCACACTTGAACCACACATAAACCACCTCAATTCCAGTGACCCACCTTGTTAAGATATGAATCAAAATTGGTGTCACTGTCAACACATTGGTTTTGTTGAATCAAATATATGAAAATCTGTTGCAGTAAGATATTAAAAAGAAAGGAGTTCACAAAAAAAGCTGTTTTAATAGTGTTTGGGCAAATGAAATGCCACAGCAGCTCATTGGCTCAGGTTTCGATGGTGTCGAACCTGATTTTTATGCTTGGCCACAGCTCCAGGCATAATTAAAGAGCCTTTTTTATCTAGTGGAACTTTCATAACAGAGTCTAACAATGAAAAGTGACAAAGAAGTCGGAAAAACAATATTGAGCGCCTCTGGTCTGTGCTGGGAGGTACCACATGCACTGTATTAAATGGAGCGAGGAATCACAGCGAGAACAAATCTCATTTAATTTTAATATGCCGAGGGTTTGTAGCTCGCTCTCTGGGTGTTCGCTACTCATTGTTTACTGCTCTGATCTCATTTGCTCGTTCGGTCGTATAAAGAAAAAGTAACTGTACAGGTGACCTCAAGCTGAGTTCTCATCTCCTTGTTTTCAAAAAGAGAAAATGTTTACAGCGTGTTTTTTTTATGTTAACCAACAGACTCACCTCGACAAAACACATAACACATCATCCAATCACGGTAATCAGTGATGTGGAACCTGTTGTGACAGAAAATAAATGAAAACTACCACACACACGCAGACACACACACACACACACACGCAGACACACACACACACACACACAGTCACAACTGTCAGGGGCGTTGTTTGTGACACATATGCCTGTCGTGTCACTGAAAATGATCCCATTGCTGTTAAATATTGATGAATGTGGGGAAGAGAGATGACTTGGAATGGAACGAAATTCTCCTAATCAAACAAAATAATGTTTTTCTGTAACATGCAGCTGTGTATGTATGTATATATTTACTGTATCTGTGTATTTTCCTAAATACTGTTCTTGGAACTGTGTGTTAGTAGGCGACATTGAGAGCCAAGAAATCTGAAGTACAATGCCTGTATATTTGAAGAAGAATCAAACCCACCATGGTTAGACCCAAATGCACCACTCGGTACACAGAAAATCAATCAACGTGGCAACCAAAACACAAAGGGCTGGGCGGAGGTAAGGTGAGGTCTGAAAAGCAGGGTCAAAAACAGTAGGAGGCAAAAACACTCGGAAGAATGCTGGAGCGCTTGCTACAAAGGGTGAAGACGATGTGCAGGGAGAGAAGGGAGCATGCATACTAAATACACGGGGCGGGGGGGTAAACATCAGGGAGGGGCAGACAATGACAACGTCAGGAAACACACAAGGGCAGAAAGGAGATGTGAAATGAGAGGAGGATCTAGATGGTTGATGCTTGGTTAGGCTTACGCACAAATTTGACTTTGTAAGCGTTCTGCAGGTTAAAATAGTGACTTTGATAAACCAACCCAGTCTCACATGAAAATGTGTAATAGCTACATTGGTCCACAGGGCAAAATGTAGTATTTTCACAATAACGTCTCTTAAATTGTGAGATGTCTACAATTTTTTTCGTCTATTTTTTTCTATGCCTACGTCCACGTCACATGACCTTCAACTATCTGGCTGCGAGAACAAAAAACATGGCTGCCATTCCTTTTATTTCCAGTGAAAAATGCAATATTCTAAGATAGGTATTTCATTAAAATATGTTTTGTTGACATGTTTAATTGAGAAATATGCACTTTTTGTGCATAGTTAGTTTGTTAGTTTTTATGAAGACTATTGCCGGTTTCGCCAGAAAGTTGTGGGGCTGTAACGGTGCTATGGTGGTTGCTATAGACGCTGCTATGCTGGGATGTATACTGGCCAAAAAAAACGTTTTCCCATAACCTCGCGATGTGAAAGAAGCAGCTGCAAAAAACCTACCACTTCCATAACTGTTGAATCATTGGTAAACATAATCCAAGCAGATAATACATTTTCAATCAAAATGTAACAATAGATTTGAGCGGACAGATCTCAAAGCTTCAGTGTTTGACAAGCTGGAAATTCTTACAAACAGGACATTTACAAAAGCTAGAATCACACTCTGTAGAGTCCCCTTTTGTACTTACTCATAAATACCAGCCTTCTAAATACACTATGCATTATTCCTTGTTTACGCCCTTGATCTGTCCCCTTATTTGTATCTGCACCAAATGTTAATGGGGTCTGTTCTGGGATAAGACCCATCCTGCATCCAAGTTTTGTAGAATTATTTTTGTGTTAATCCTTCTTACAAAACAACTAACCAACAAACAAAGGTGAAGAAATAGACATGGTTGAAAAAAATAACGTCCTTGGCGGAGGTACTAAAAGTGATTTGCCAGTGGAGGATCTATTCAGTTTTCCTATTTTTCTTTTGCTAAATGTATTTGTTATAAAACAATTTGGGTTCTGAAAAAGGATGATTACAAATTTTTTCTTTCTTTTCTGTGATGAAAGAAAGATCCAAACAATACTCTGTCTTCCTCTGTCTATGTGGCTTCTAATTTCCTTTTTTCGTAGACATTACCCTTTTTTATAAATACATCTTTCTCATTATTATCCAGTTTCTGGATTTTCTCCCTCTTGTGCATTCACTTGTGCTTGCCCTGAATTTCATAGAAACAGAGCATGACTACTTTCCATACCCAAACAAAACAGACCACCAGGGAATCAGTAAATTCTGTCCCCATTTCTGTCCAGCTCTGCTCTTCTTATTCCACTCTTTGACTCTGTCAGTGTTCAGGAGAGCAAACACAGCAATAACAGTAGAAAGTCGCTGACAGAATGACGGACAGACAGCCGCAGCAACAGAAGTAAAGAGAAAGATACAGTGACCTGAACGTCAAGCTTGACTACGCAGAAACTTTTACAAAATGGACAAAGACAGACAGAAAAAACTCTCTTTTTCTCTGACACACACACACAAACACACACACACACACAGACACACACACACATACCTCAGAAACCTCAGCTCTTGCACTTTAGAAACAAAACTGACCAAATTATCCCCACAGGTGCTGTCTTCAGTCTCGTTCTTCTCATCGGACTGTCATCTCCCCCTCTGTAACTTCATTTCCTCTCCGCTTCTCATTTCACTCCCCTCTGACCGACTTAGACTTAATTAACCTCTATAAAAGTGGGAAGTGCAATGTTATCATGATATTATAGTCTGATTCCATGAGCGGTCTGAAGGAAATTTGAAAGTACATCATCATTTTAACAAGTGGGAGCCAATTACTTTAGAAACCTATTGGAATACATCAAGCTATTAGGACTTGCTCCACAATAGAGCTGCACAATATATCGTTTGAGCATCGTCATCGCTATGTACGTGTGTGCAATAGTCAAATCGCAGGGCCTGCGATGTAGGAGGCAAATTAACTCATCTAATTTCAAGGGTACCTGACACACACTGTGCATGTAGACTCTGCATGCGCAGCGATCCACCAATCACATTAGTTCTTATTCAGTGTGCCGAAGCAGACCACGCCCCTGCACATGGAGTGAGTCGCTGGTAACAACATTGAAAAATGAGAAACGAACAAGAGAAAATTGCCGAAAACAATGACTTGGTGCCAAAAAGAAAAGCAACGTCAGTTACGTCTGGAATTATTTCAGCTAAAAGAAGGATGATATTGACCAAACACGTATTCTGTGTTGACAGTGCCTTGCATCTGTTGCCACAATAGGAGGTAACACAACTAATTTGTTTGACCATTTACATCAGTACCCACACAGTTCAGTACAACGAATGCAAAGCCAGATTTGACTATTGTCCAAAACAAAAAAACATTTCGGTTATTATTTTCTAAAATCATTTTTGATAAAAGAGAAAGATGTTTAATTTTGCTGTAAAAGATTTCAGTTGTTGAATAAAAGGTTGAATAACCTGTTTATCACTCATTGTTAGTTACTTAATGTAATTATTCACGTTTGCACATGATAGAACGAAACATGTACTCAGGTCCCAGCACAATAAAAGATAACAATAAGAATATCTCTAAAACACAGACAGAAGCCATACTCGTTACATTCACAAAAGGATCAGTGCAGGTTAATTGTCCACAAGATAGCAGCAGTGCAGCATAACATAAAGTGCTATTCAGGTCATCTGATGAAAATTCCTGTATTTTTTCATATCGCAATATATATCGCAGGGTTAAAAAAAATCGCAATGTCAGTTTTTCCCAATATCATGCAGCCCTACTCCACAGGAATGGTGTTGACAAAAATCCTTCCGTCCATATGACAGACATTATCTAACATTAACTCAAAAGGTCAAAAATTAAGGTAAATTCACAAAACAAAGTTTGTCTAACCACAAGAACATCTCGAGGTGGATGAAAAGCTATTAGCTCATAAGTGAATTGAATAGAAAGTGAATTAATTCATTTAATGGCCCCGGAATAATTATAGATATATTAAGTGAGTTATTAAATGGGCCATGGAGGGAGCATTTAACATAAGTAATCATATACAGTTAATGCCTTCTAAAAAAAGCTTGTATAATGCAAATCAGAGCTTTAAAAGGTTACTCAACGTTAAACTCAGTGCTGCTGTGCACTTACTGTATGTTAATGTGTCGTTCATGCAAACAAGTACGAAAGCTTCCTCAACACATGTTGCCTTAAATGCAAACACAGTGCTGCTTTTCTAAATAAAACTGGTAATTTTACACCAACATGGCAATTTAAATCAGGAAAGACTGCGTTCTCAATGAATAATGAATATTTACATTACAATGTGCATATCAGATGAGTCTTTGATGACTGGGCACCATCATGACATCATAAAGCCCCAACAAAGTCAAAATCTTTGTTTTTTTCCAGTCTTGCTCTATACCTCATTGATATGCAGTAACATTTGTAGGTTTTGTAGGTATTTTTATTGGTGTTTTGGAGTTTGTAACTTAAAGGAAATCAATAAAAATATTGATGACTCATCCTGCACTCTGGGGTTTATATTAAATATTTGCCCAATAAACACTTTTTTATTTAATGATGCTGCCATGGATGTATAAAAAGTAGGAAATCTCTCTTTGTCTCTGCTCTTTGTTATGTTTGTAGTGTCTTGTAAGCCCATGTAGCCCTGCGGCCACTTTTTGGCGTACGGCGCTAAAGAAACAATAAATTATAAATTACCTTATGTTTCGATAGTTTCCAGCAGAAATGAGCAGTAAAACAAAATTATGTTCGGCCAGCTTCAGCCACAGCTCCACAGTAATGCCTTCTGACAGTGTCCCCTTTATGAGGGAAACAGGTTTGGCAGGTATCCTGCAGTGAATTTCAATATGCTTATCAAAGTCTAACAACAGTGGATTAATAACTTAACAGCATCTACTTTAAATAATTGCTAAGGACAGAGGGAGTAGACGGAGGAGATCGGTTGGTGGAAAGGAGGGAAAGGTCGTTGATAATGGTGTACGTGAAGTACATCTGATCAGAGGAAGGTGTCAGGCTGTTTCTCCTTAATACAGAACTAGGGAAAGGAATTCATTTAACAGCTGATTCATGGATTTAGTGCTATGTGACACACATAAAAACACAGACAGGAAGTGACAAGTAAAACATGACTCATGAGGGTAAATCTACCAAAAGGTGACAAACCAGCCTCCTTCAGTCAACCAGATGCCTATTAATTTGGCTCTAAATTAAGTTCATCATGTTGCTCCTGCTTATCCAATCATATGTTGCTCTGTTTTTTTGAAAATTGATTAGTTATTCACATGAATTTTGTTGTCATATTGGCCAAAAGGCTTACCCCAATCCAATCTGATTTGTAAGGAATAACTCAATTCTCTTATGTCTGAGGCTGGGAATCTTAACATTAACTACCAGAGAAACAGAAAAACAAGCATAAAGTTGTGGTTTTTTTTCACTTTCAGTTGGCACATCCTCAAGCTGCAGCTGCTTCTTTTAACTTTTTCGACATTTAAAAAGATGTTTTCAGCTCACGTCTGGTAGACGTGTCTTATTAAATAGCTGAGTAATCGCATTAGCATTCCTTTAGGCTAAAAAGTAACATTTTGTGTGAGATGCAGTGGACAGATTTTCAATAGACCTAAAGTGTTGCAGGCAAGAGAGACCTGAATCTTAGCATTTACTTGTCAGAGAGTGGCATGGTGCTTTGCAGGGTGATAATTAATGGTCGGAAATCCTCCAAGAACAGGTCAGAAACTGGCCTGCTGCAGACTTCTAAAATAATACACTCAAGCCCTAAAAATGTCTGTCTGTGATAATCCAAAACCTGAACAGGAAGCTCCTCCGCTGACCATAAAAGCTCGGGACGGCATCCAGTAATAGTCCATTTAGTCCAGTAACAACCACAACGAGCCAAAAGAGTCCCCGTCAGCTTGAGAGTCAGAGAAGTCGTGTTAATATTTAAATACTGTGCCTCAATGATGAAACGCAGAACAGACTCACATCTGTGAGCTCATAATGAAAAATACACTGGAGCAGATCTATCGATAACGACATGCTGACTGACTCAAAAATGTTACTTTGGGTTTGTACAAGGCAGGCTCACCTCCCGGAAAAGACTTTTCCAAAACTTCAGCTTCACTTCGATTTAAATTTATCTCCTGCAGATTGATTACTGTGATTAATGCCGGGCTACCATGGCTGGATATCCCCATTAAATAATTGAGCAGAACTGATTTGATTCAGTGCTGAGCCTATTCGAAGTTAATCAGAAACAGAGACAGAGAAAAGAAAATTAATTAATTCACAGTGAGACTTTTCAATCCACCTGTCATTATCAGTTTGAATAGATTGCTTTACACCTATCTTAATACCCAAATTTCCTGGAAGATCGGTTTTTAAATGGGCCTATTCACATGTTGGGATGGTGATTCTGGAGAAAGATAGTTGATTTTTGAGTGTCATTCCGAGGTTGTCACGTACAGACGCGTTGGGATAGAATTTCAAGAAGAATACTGTCACAAAGCATCGGTGTTTCATCACCTGGGAAAAGGACTGGGCGCTATGGCCTAAAAATTGAATCTCCAATTTTTTCACACCAAACTCTATTTACGATTTTAATCGATTTTTTTTTCCTTCTCAAAGACAAACTACAAATAAAAAAGAAATCATTAAAAGCATGGCTTTTATTTTAATGCTTTTATTGTAAACACAATTACCCTGCCATTTTAAATAGTGCACCTTGCATGATTGCAAACTGACATGCTTTGCCCTTTTTTTGCAAAAGGTGCCTTTTGTTTACAAACAATATTTTGCATCCCTAAAGATATGTAAACTAAATTAAACATCTGCATGCACTGCATAGTAAACATCACATGTTGGTAGATGTACAGGACATGAGGTGTGTGCTTGCTGTCTTTTTACTATGAATGAACACATATGGAATTATGTAGTAAACAAAAAAGTGCAAAGTAACTCTAAATACGTTTCATATTTTAGATTCCTCAAAGTAGCCACTCTTTGCTTTGTTGACAGCACTGCAAACCCTTGGCCCTCTCTCAATGAGCTTCATGATGTAGTCACCTGAAATGGTTTTCACTTCACCTTGCCTTGTCAGGGTGCTTTTGTGGAATTTCTTGCCTTCTTAATGGGGTTGGGACCATCAGTTGTGTTGTGCAGAAGTCAGGTTGGTACACAGCTGACAGCCCTATTTTTTTTTTTTTTTTTGTTGCCATTTTTCAAACATATTTTTTTATTGAACAGGTTTTGGAAGCACATAAAAGACAAAAACGACGAAAAACGGACAGGAACAGCATCTCAACAACACAAGGTGAAGACAGACAGCTAAAAACAATATGTAGTGAGACCAACGGTAAAATTGGATGACAAACCGATAGACAAACAGACTAAACAAACAAAAATAAATAAATAAATGAATAAATCAAAGCAGACAAGGCAGACAAGAGTTTCAGGGAGCATGTATTGGAGGGCCAACTCTGCATATGGGATGCTGTATATAGGCATCATCAACATCACAAGTGATGCTATTCCCCTGCCCCCCTCCAGGCCAAGTCCATCAGTCCTGAATCCATCCTCTGGGCCTTAGCAGGTCCCAGGTACTCAAAGAAAGAATCCCAAATCCTGTAAAATGTGAAGGGTTTGTCCTTTAAGGCAGTGGAGAAGGCCTTGACAGCCCTGTTTGACAACTGTTGGAATTCATATTATGGCAAGAACTAATCAGCTAAGTAAAGAGAAACGACAGTCCATCATTACTTTAAGAACTGAAGGTCAGTCAGTCCGGAAAATTGCAAAAACTTTGAATGTGTCCCCAAGCGCAGTCGCAAAAACCATCAAGCGCTACGACGAAACTGGCTCACATGAGGACCGCCCCAGGAAAGCAAGACCAACAGTCACGTCTGCTGCTGCGGATAAGTTCATCTAAGTCACCAGCCTCAGAAATGGCAAGTTAACAGCACCTCAGATTAGTGCCCAGATGAATGCCACACAGAGTTCTAGTAGCAGACACATCTCTACATCTACAATTCAGACTGCGTGAATCAGGCCTTTATGATCAAATAGCTGCTAAAAAAAACACTACAAAGGAAAAGCAACAAGCAGAAGAGATTTGTTTGGGCCAAGAAACACAAGGAATGGACATTAGACCAGTGGAAATCCAGTGGAGTCCAAATTTGAGATCTTTGGTTCCACCCGCTGTGTCTTTGTGTGACGCAGAAAAGGTGAACAGATGGTCTCTACATGCATGGCTCCCACCATGAAGCATGGAGGAGGTGTGATGGTGTGGGACTGCTTTGCTGGTGACACTGTTGGGGATTTATTCAAAATTGAAGGCACACTGAACCAGCATGGCTACCACAGCATCCTGCAGCAACATACCATCCGGTTTGCGTTTAGCTGTACTATCATTTATTTTTCAACAGGACAATGACCCCAAACACACCTCCAGGCTGTGTAAGGGCTATTTGAGCGAGAAGGAGAGTGATGGAGTGCTGCGCCAGATGACCTGGCCTCCACAGTCACCTGACCTAAACCCAGTCGAGATGGTTTGGGATGAGACGGACCGCAGAATGAAGGCAAAAGGGCCAACAAGTTCTCAACATCTCTTGGAACTTCTTCAAGACTGTTGGAAAACCATTTCAGGTGACTACCTCACGAAGCTCATCGAGAGAATGCCAAGAGTGTGCAAAGCAGTAATCAAAGCTAAGGGTGGCTATTTTGAAGAATCTAAAATATTAAACATGTTTTGAGTTATTTCACACTTTTTTGTTTACTACATAATTCCATGTGTTCATTCATAGTTTTGATGCCTTCAGTGAGAATCTACAATGTAAATAGTCATGAAAATAAAGAAAAAACATTAAATGAGAAGGTGTGACCCCAGGGTTTGACCCCAGGGTGTGTACCTGGGGTCAAAAGTTTTTAGCATGTGGATGAACCCCAGCTTTTCCACTGTATATACAGGCACAATTACTTTAACAATATGCAACGTGACTGCATCCGTTAAAGCTGTCCACCGGGACCCTTCCTTCTCATACCGGACACGATGATTAAATGATTCTGCTAATGTTGACTGCTTTTTGGCGGGTATTTGTGTGCTGCCGTGGTCCTGTAAAGGTGTCCCACTCTGATACATGCGTCTGTTTGAGATGCTGAAATAAATGTGTCGATCTGCTGCCTTTAGTTGCAACAGAGTTTAAACAAACTTTGCCAATCGGTGGTTTGTTCGAGGTCTGATGCTACAAAACCGAACTGCTGACGAGACAGTGCCTTTTTAGGACGTCCTCTTGGCTTGCTGTCACGTTGTTGTGTTTGTTTCTCTGTGGAAAGTAAATGCAGGGGGCGGGCGGAACCCAATATGAATTACGGAAGTCCATGGGGAGTGGCGAAGGAGCAAGTTCAAGAGAAACTCCTAAACCACAAACTCAAATTAATCGATTTTTCTGATTTATCGCCCAGCCCTACCTGGGAGCGAGACTCAACAATCAACTATCTTTCTCCAGAATCAACTGCCCTTCCTTTAAGTTTCTCCAAAATGTACCCTTTTCTAGGTGGGGGAATATACTGTTACTTAAGTTTCCTTGATTAGGGAAGGGGAAAAATGTAGACAGTCCTAATTAGACAAGACTACATTGGCTGTTTCTGCAAAATCTTTCAGTATTGATCTGTCAAGGAAACTCTGTTTCTTTGTCTTGGTCAAAGGGCAACAGTTGTACTGTAGCCAAGCTACCTTTGTTGTTCATGTTCAATGTATATTTCTTTAGAAGAAGTCACTCTGTTATGATTTAATAACCCTTCTATTTACTCTCTTAACTTAATGACATCAAATATATTATATTATGTTGCTGTCACTTGCTTAGGAAAAGTCAGATACAGAAAAATGTTGTAATGTTGTTATGTAAACAACTACACTTGCTGACTTTTTACTGTTTTGTAAAAAAAAACAAAAAAAAAGGGGGGGGGGGTAAATTCATCTTTTTTTCAGACAGAGCAAATATAAAATTGAGACTTTAAATGAGCCAAACAAAAACTGAGGCTCTCCGGAATTAAATGTTGTGTGGCACTTGATGCCAACTGCAGCTTAGGGTAGCGCACGAAAAACCTTTCTAGAACTAAAGGGTTAAGTATATTGAGGATAATGTAGTGAGTCAATCTGAAATTTATGAGACAGAACAGGAGGGGATGCGACAAAAGATGAGGCAAAGGGAAGATTAGAAACAGAGTTAAGAGAAAAACGAGGAAATGGGGATGTGTGCAAGTTGGACAGAGGATGATGCGAGGGAGAAAAAGGAAAACAGAAAAATGAATCCACGACAGAGAGAAGAAACACAGACTGACGGCGCAGAGATGTCAGGAGGAGGACAATGGCAGCGGTGACAGGGGCGGAGGAAGAGCATAGAGGACATTAATAAGAGATGGAGCTCATCTGGATTCTATTCAGTATTCATGTCTACAGCTTTGCGATTGACAGGCAGCGTCCCATGGATATGAACAGACAGGTAGCACTAAATATTAGATGCGGTGCCAAGGAGACGAGGCAACACAAACTCATGACTTTGCATCTAGTTTGGCGAAACACACACGCACTCCCTCTTGAGAATAATCTCAAATGTACACACCAAGGCTTGCGTATAATCAAGTCAGACAACCGCACAAGCACATGCATAATTCAAACAATAGTCCATTAAAAGGTTTTACAGACACACAGCTTTAGGAGGACTAAATTTAAATTTCAATCTGATTTGAATTCAGCAAACAGAATGCAAAACGGCAAAAAATCAACATCTAACATTGCTTATTATGTTTCCTGACAAAAACAAAAGTCACCAGTGTGTTTGCTGGTGGTTTTAGGAGAAACTTGCGCTGATAAAGAAGCTCCATTAGTGGTAATTGAATCCATATATTAGCAATGATGAGCGGGAGGAGGCACTAATGCAGGGAGATAAATGAAAACACAGGAGAATGTGGTAAATGGGAGGGAGGGGATTTGCAGCAAATGTAATATTTTGATTATATAACAGCCTTTCTCTCCGTTTCACATTTTTGAGTCTATCCCACTGTGTTGCTGCTGTGATGGGCCGAGTGTCAAACCAATCAGACACAGACTGTTATCTGTTGGCTCCTGTAGGAAACAAGTGTTGAGCTCAGGAGGGGAGGAAAGATTAAATGTCCTTCCTTTACTCTCGCATGCACCCGTCACTTACCCTGCCATCAAACCAATTTTACTTCTTCCATTATAACCTCTCTCTTATCCGGTGTGAAATGACTTGGTTTGCACCTGCACCGTTGCCCCTTTCATGTGTTGCAAAGTGTATGTTTGTAAGTGCGGAACCAAATTGAATTAATATGCAAATTCCTCCTATAAGGTTTTCCGAGAGACTTATTGGAAAAAAAATTGAATGGAAAATAAAAGGGTGCATTTTCGGTGCACTGTTGAGAAATTCAATTAAAGTACAAACGCTAATTAATGTACCTTTACAGGGAAAATGGGCTGCGCATTTGTGTGTGTCTGTGTGTGTCTGTGTATAAGTCGCCTGTTTGCCTTAAAAACCAGCGACCGCAGCAAACAAATCAAGGATTCGTGCTCTCTTTCATGTCCTGAGTAAACCCAGGGGGGAGAGAAGGAGTCACACCGCACAGGAACAAGACCGAAGGCGAGACAAAAACAACAAAACAACAAACAAAGCGCGAGCCGTGTTTACTTCTGTGAATGACGTAGAACCTCGGGCTAGCTACGAACAGGTTGCATCATCCGTCCATTGAAGTTTCATCAAAGCCGGACGAGTTGTGCTTTTTGTTTGTACTCGACCATTAAAATAAAGCACCTGAAACTGTTCCTGGAATAAAAATGCTTGAACATTAAACCTCTCTAGTTTGCTGGACTTTATCTTTGTTACCAAAAGTATTAAACCAGGACAATTCAAACTTCAGGTGCTCTATCAGTAGAAGTGGTTAAATTAGTCATTCACCAGCTGGAGTACATTGAGGATGCAGTTTGTTGTCGATTGTGCATTGTTCCAACATTAACAAAGCCGGAGCATGAGCATGGCACCGGCATCATCGCTGATCAAAGAGGGAGTATTTCAAAGACTAATTCCTGCCTCAACACGTCCACATGCTCAGCTCTGAGACGCACAACATCTGTGTTCAAATTTTGAGGACTCTAAGAGGAAGCAGGAAGTCTCACTCTGGTGAAAAGTCAGGCCTGAAGACAGAAAGGAAGACAGAAACGAAAACAGGATGGACAGATGATGCAGCAGACTTTTCTAAAGGTTAGCTACAGTGCAGCAATGAGACCTTTCATACCAGCAAAGATAACTTTCTGACATCTCAGCTTGTTAGAGCCTGTTCAAGATACAATGCTGTCAGTTTTTTGCAGTGCAGCCAACAAGTGGATAGTGTTGGGTGTAACGCAGCAGTGTAAAGTGATATTATAACAGTTATTGATTAAACAATTGTTTGATGTCACAAAGTTCAACTATCTATATATTAGGCTGATAGAAAACATCCTTCAACGGGCCTTTTCATCTAAACCTCCTAATATCCAAATCCAAATGATAGCCGGTTTTCAATTAACCGCAGGGTCCCCTTTAAACGCTAGGTGCAGGTGTATATTTTGGTAAACAACCGCCGGTTCCAAATAAATGCTGGGTCTAATCTATTTTTTTTTTTTAAATCAAGGAAGAAGACGTGACCATTGACACTGCACGTTTTCACTGTCAGTCAATATCACACTGATGATCGCCATGGCTCCGGTGTAGCAAAAAAATAAAAAGTATGAATTGAAATTCAAACTTTCTGTCTTGAAATATGCAGAGGAAAACTCGGGTGAAGCAGCCACTGGACGTTTCTCTGTCGACCCCAAGAGAGTGAGAGATTGGCGAAAAAATAAAACTGAGCTTCAGCGTCTGTCCAACAAGGACAGCAAAAGGGCCAGGCTGCCTGGTGGAGGTAGGAAGAAGGCTAGCGAGGAGCTTGAGATAAACATGCAGGAATGGATTATCAGCAAACGGGCACGCCACGAGAGAGTGTCCCGCAAAATGATCAGGGCAATGGCGAGCCGGGGAGTTTTAAACCAGGAAACAGCTGATCACAGCAGTCAGTCCATCACTTCATCTGCGAACATCAAGATGAGCAACTGGACAGCCGTTGAGATCCGGGAGATGCTAGCGTCTCCTCGGTCTCTATAGCCGTCTTCGTTGTCCACTTGTTGCTGTAGCGGCAAGCTACTAACGGTCGCTACTTTCAAATTAAAAGCCCCCTGCTAAGAACCCAGTTCTAAACTCCAATGGGGTGCAATGTAAAGCTCTTATTTTGAAGACAAATTTGTTGTCTTTCTGACAGAGAATGCAACGTGCTTACTGATCTTCCTAAACACATTTGCTAGATGGAAACTGAAAATGAGTTGTAGAGATTTTAGAAAAGTTGTTTTTATCGTATTCAAGGCTCCCTTCAGGCATGCACATGTTCGCAGTTCATTCTCTGGAATACCTCCATGTCCCGTCCATACCCACCCCCCCAACAACAAAAAAAAAAAAAACGATTGACGTAGGTCATCTATTTTGGTTTCAAAACGGCGAATTTCGCCGAAAGGTGAGTGATTTTCATGCCTGATTTATTCATATATCATATTGAGGCAATTTGCATTTGAGCAGGCCGTTTGAGCGAGGCCAAACTCTTTTACATTGGTTTACATAATTATGTAGTTCTATTTGAGGCTGTTACTGAATGTAGCCTTTTTCTGTTGAGTGTGTTTGGGCTTGCTTTGTCATCTTTTCTGTCGGTTTTGTGGTATCACGTTATTAAAGCAACATTACATAACTTCTTTACAATATATACACATACGTACAGCTTCAGAATAATTTGAATGGTACAGTGTCTTGTAATAAAGTGAATGTTGTCTGTGTCACGCCGCCCCCCCCATCGTGTACCTTCAGTGAGAGGGTAGGATCACAGCGTTAAATAGGCTACATGTTTACTTCAACATACACACTTTCAACACATAACATTGTTATGATGTAATGAGTTTTGTTTGTAGTTACCACCTACTTGTTACAGACCGTGGTGTTGCACTCAGAAACTGTGATGGCTGTCAAATCACACAAAATGTCAGACGATGCTGCGGAGTAACACAAAAGTAATGTTACTAAGTGTAACAAGTTACTTTGTACAGGGAATAAACAAGCAAATTAATGCTTTGCCCTTTAACCAACCAACCAACACACACAACCACCTTGGTGAAGGTAAATAAGTATTCAAAACTTGACATCAGAAACACCCCTGAGAGAAACATTTGCAGGAAGTGTACTTTAGATTATTATGGTTTTGTTTATTATAAATTGCTTTATAAATAAAATGCTTATTTCTTTATGCACGATGGCATATAATCTGATATTCAATAAACAACTAACTTTTTTTCTCAAGTGAACAACAGTTTAAACAATGTTTCGTATATGTGTTTATGATGCAGTTCCACTTAACATCAATGCACTTTTTTCAATTTTTGCCCAGTCCTATTAATAATCAGTGCAGTATGTTTTTTTTTGTTCAGTTGCGCTGTTGCATATCAAAGAAGTGATGCTCCTGTCCCTAACAGCATACAACATCAAATCCCAAAGAATTTCATTTCTCTACATCCAGCTCTACAAGGTATCTAATGAGTCCTCTTGAGAATACGCCCATCCCCCATTGGATTATCTTCAGTCTGATCGACAGACGGAGTGGAGGACAGTGCCAACAGTCTGTTGAATGTTGTGTATGTGGAGTCACAGAAAGACATTTTACATCATCACAAGAATCTGAAAAGAAAAAAAGGAAAACCCTCCCCTGGTTGCACAACGATTGTACAGTCACTTTTCATCGGCAAGTGTTGGTGACAGTGGAAATGAAAATGTATTTTCCTTTCTCTGCTCAGGTCTGAATCACAATGTCAACCTTTCAACCTCAGCTCTAGAGCAGCCTTTTTTACTACACACATCATCAAAGTCCAAGTCCATCAGCTGCTGTTAGGAGAGCAGAGTGGAGTTGTTGGGTTGCACTTATTTCACTGTTCCATCAGTGAAGCCTGCATGATACTTCCAATTTTCTATGTGGCAGTTGGTTTTGCACTCAATAATATAGTTTGAAGCAATTTATGTTTTCAAACTTCGCTCTTTTTTATCCTACAACTCTTCGGCTTGTTAAGTTCATTTTTTTTTTTTTTACACTGAAAACACTGTGCTTATGGTCTGGTTAGGTTACTACTTGGTTAGGGAAAAGAAAATATTGTGCTTTGGCTTGAAACACACGCCTTCAGGACACTACAAATACAGCTGGAAACACAACTGGCCCCTATGATAGACTTTTTAGTTAAAGGTCCCATATTATGCAAAATACACCTTAGAGTGGTTTTCTATCAATAATATGCATCCCCGGCCTGTCTACAATCCCCCCTGGCATGAAAAAAGTTCATCCTCTCCCTTTTTTGCTTTCTCCGCCTTTAGAAAATGTGTGCTTAAACAGGCAAGTTGAAGAAAGTCTGTCGGTGACGTCACCGACAGACTAGACACGTCCCCCTAGGTTGGTGGCACCGCCCCAGGTGAAGGTTTGCCACACCCCAAGGAATTATCTAAACGCCACCATTTTTTTCCGCTCGGTTAGAAAATGAAGTTGGCAACTGTTGGTGTGTGCGAACCACTTTGAGCTGACTGTTTCACCAACTTGGGCCAGTACAAGGCAGGAGTAGTCGGCAGACTTTTACTCAAAGGAATACTTGCAGACCAAGGACATGTAAGTATACAAATGTGCTGTGTGTTTCTGTAGATAAGGCTGAACTCGTGCGTGATGTACTGTGTGTTTTGCCATTGAGAACAAGGTAAGGTTAGCGGCTAACCGCTAGCGTTAGCTTCTCTGACCACACAAGTTAGTGCTACAGCAGAATCATTGTGTGTATTACATTTCTGATCTTGCACATTTTGTAATGCGTGTCCTAGGGAAATGTCTGCATGTGCAAGTACTTAGCTGTGTTTATTTAGCAATTTTACACGAACTAACTAAGCAGTGTCACATAGTACCAGCTAATGCTAACCGCTATCTTCCAAGCTAACGCTAACCGCGAGCTTCTAGTTCGCATCAACACGGTCTCCACATGCAAACCCAGAGACCCGGTCGGTCAAGCGGAACATACACACACCCTCCGCCGGGTCTAAGTTTTCAGGATTTTGTGAAATATAATGCATTTGAAAACGTTTTTTAAGCTGGAATATGTTGGCATAAGCCAGGGCAACACGAGTGTGATGTTGCTTGCTAACTTACACAGTTTAGATTCTCTGCCCGAGCTCGGCCGGGCCGGGCCCCTGACCAAGTATTCGTGATTTTTGTTTTTAATAACTCAAAATAATGACCATATTTACAGCTAGAAAACGAGCATCTCTCTCCTCCCTCCATTTTTGTGTTGCTGCGTGGTGTTACACGTGAGTTATCCTCATGGCCAAAACATGACTTCAGACGTATGTGACATCACTCCCCGAGATGCAAGAAGAAAGCAAGAATATATATTTGTACTAAAGAAAATGACCAAAATAATTGTAATGCACAGTGACTTGAATACATAACTTTAATCTGATCACTGGTTTGGAAATGTTAAGGCGTTAGATTACTTGTTACTGAAATAAAAAGGTCAGGTTAGAGTAACGTAACGCGTTGCAGCATTTAGTGCTTGAATTATACTGTAACAGTGCTGTTATGTGTTATCCTATCCATATCTGGGAATTCGGTGCAGGATAATTAAACTGTGATTACTTGTTGAGAACATTTCAAATTGTTTGCCCATTTCTTGCAATTGTTTTCTCGTTTTTTATTTTTATTTTTACTGTTCAAGACTCTACCTGGCTGCACTGCATTACAGTGAGAAGGCTGATAGAGGACAAGCCACCACATCATCAGGAGATCCTCTTTACAAACTGAGCTTTCCAAAGTCCTGGAAGGGAGAGTGCAAAGCCAAACCCGTGAAGACAGAGGCGACATTCCGTAAGTTTTACAATCTTTTATTTGAACCTTGCAAATTAAAATAAACATGCACACAGGCATCACACAAAAGGTTGAACACAAACACTTAAAAACTGAATTCTTTTAAGATGGTTTTCAAAATTAATAATAAGGAGAATGTATAAATAAGAAGTAATTCGGAGACATAAGAGAAACTTCACAACAGTACAGCACAAGGCTTTTTGGTTCTACTGCAATTTTCCTGTAAACATACATTTTTGTTTATTGCACTGCAGACTGCGGTGATGCTCTGTTGGACCTGATCTTCAAGAAGGTTTTCCAGGACCCTGCCCCATATGTGAAGGAGGTGCTGAAACTCATAATCCCTGAAGAACCTCTGACACCACACAGACGGGCAGCACAACTCTCACTCTCCTCCCCAGAGAGCACCAGCACCACCTTACAAAGCTTATGTAGGCTATATTGGCTGAACACAATTCAATATAAAGTCAGCACTGAATGTTTACACCCATGGCAACTAGATACTTTCTTTGTTATCATTTTCATATTGATATTGAAGTTGATATATAAAGTCAAACTGTTTCACCTTATATTTTCTTATTATTATTATTATTTCATTCATGTCAACACATGTTTACAAATGTTTCTTAGAATAAAACATCTTTCCTAACTGTTCTGTGTTTTCATTGTTTGATATGTAATTTTCATGGTAATAAGTAAAAGATAAACTATAAGCAATGTAAGATAGAGGAATCAGTTATGTACTTTTCATCATAACACTTTTGCGATAAATTAATGGTATTTATGTGACTAAAAGCTGACTGCACTATTCCCCTCAGACGTAAGGGTCCATAGACTGTCCGATAAATGTTCAGTGCATGCTGCAGTGCAGATACATTCAGGCAGACAGGTTACAGGCCAGGAGGGTCCACCATGCATGATGGTGTATCAGGATGCTGCTGTAGTCTTCGTGTAACCTAGAAATTATGAAAGGTAAGTGAGTGACAATAGATTAGAGAAAAGAGAGCCAGCAAAATGACAACCTTGTTTGCCCAGTGTTCACACTTCATTGTGGTATTTCCATACAGCAGATATTCTCAGGTTATGTAGGAATTTGTAGACAATTGCCACAGGAACACCTACTTTTATGCTAAATTTGTATTATCCACAACTATAATCGCTAATCACGTCACATTGTTTCTTTGGTAATATATCTAAAGTTTATAAACCGTTGTAACTAGTAAAAAAAAAACAATTCTGACGGTAGAGAGGTGATGGGAGGCAACTGTGACTATTGAAAACTTGACAATGCTGGCAGTAGCTAATTACAGGTCGTCACTACAAATAAGAGGTTCGCAATCAACTTCCCTGGCTACATAAATGTAAATAATAATACTGGGTTACGCTTGTGTCTAGTAATGGCTGTTGCTAAATTGCATCCGCGTTACTGTAACTGAACAGCAGTAAACACTAGCCGAAGTTTAGCTAAGCTTCATGATGTAAACACTCGAGGCAGGAGAAGGGGGCTGTTATTTGAAACAACGCGAGGCAGACGGCCAGTAAGCTCGTAAAACTTTCGTTTGTCTGCAGTAACATAAAAGTAATGTCGAGGTAACAAACTTAACTACTGACCACTGAGAAACACCAATGTTCATTCTTGGCTGCTTACTTTCTTCTGGAGCCTCCTGTTCTGGGTCGGACCGCAGTCTGTTGTCCGGCAGCCATTACTCCCAGAAACTCCGCCGTTGCCATGGTCACATGATGCCGTCCTCACGTCTTCCGCAGGCAGGTGGAGGTGGGCGGTACCGTGGGCGGCGCGCAGTAGCTCATTAGCATTTAAAGGGAAAGGCACTGAAACCGGTAGCCTGGAGCAGGGCTGTGAAACTGGTGTTTCAAGAACCCTGCTGTGCTTAATCCTTCAGTTTATTTCAACCAAAGCATGTTACTAACATTCCATTTAGACTTCAAGGAACCATATCAAGAAGCAGAAATGACCATAATATGGGACCTTTAAAGGATTGATTTTGGCCTTTTTTGCTACCAGAAACACAAGTCTCGTTCAAGAAGTTTTGATCTGAAATCTGGCAACGTGAATTGCTACAGATGTGACCTCATCTAGCCGAGGTCACAACTGACCTCATCTAAACCTCAACAAGGCTGAGTCGAAACGCAATAAAACTTAATAAAAAAACAGAGTCAAAACTTAATAAAATAAAAATAAATTGAGGTAAGCTACAAACTCCAACTCTTTCCACCGCCGTCTTCCTGCATCGCGTTCCAAACTGAAGCTACTCATTGAAGCTGTTGTCATCAGACTCGCTCTCAGCCACAGAAGGTGCAGCTTTGGTGAGGAAGGAGGGAGGGCGCGAGACAACTGCATAAGTGATGATGATTGGCTCTCTAAGGTAGAGCGAGAGTTCGTCCAATCAGAGGCAGTGGTCAGTTTACACACAAACCACACATGCACACAGCAGCCTCGCACACTCAAACTAGCAGAGGTGAGCTGAGCTGCAGCTCTGAACAGAACACGCTTCTACAAAACTAGTGGCCAAAAACTCCGTTGTTGACACTGTTGGTGATGATAGCAGGCCAGGTGTGGCTAACGTGAGCTCTGCTAACAAAGACAAAGCTGTCCAAGCAGATACAGCTGGATTTTTCTAAACGCTAAAATGAATGCCAAGCTCAAAAGGGGGAATGATTAAAAGTAACGCAATAGTTACATTTCCTGGTAACTAGTTACTTTTATTGTGGAGTAATTACGTTACTAACTCAGTTACTTTTTGGAAGAAGTAACTAGTAACTATAACTAACTACTTTTTAAAAGTAATGTGCCCAACACTGGTACCTAATGGGTTACCAGATCAAAATTTGCAGGCCTGGTATTGCAGAAGCCAGGGACACAACGTCCACTTGCCACCCTTGCTGAGAGCGCGCCGAGCCGTCAAAAACAGAGAAGTCTTGTATACAGCTCACCTGAGATGTCCGTTGGATACCTCAGTCTCTTGATCTCTGTGTGTTTCCCTCAGCAGTCCAGACGACGTGTATCCAAACATGTCCAAGCAGGCTGCACTTGCACAACGTCTGTGATGAGTAGTAAGCTAGCGCTAGCCGCGTTAGCTTCCTGGTGCACTTCAGCGGCTCAGTGGAGTTCTCCGAAATAACTCAACACAACGCAACTACGCCGCTAAATCGGGCGTTCGTTTACAAACCTTTACAGCAGTAATGCTTAACTGGGCGTGTTACCAACGTCAAACTATAACTGTGCCAGGGAGCATAGCTCAACATGTTTCTTCGTTGTTGTCGCCATCACTTCCTCTTGACCCTTCAACTCGACCCTTCAACTCACATCTCATTGGCTCAGACAATAAACGTCATACAAAACTATACGTTAGACTTTTTCTTTTCAGGTGGTATCCCAAATAAAATATTCTTAAAACATTTCCAGCATCATGAATTCAGTATTTTAAGAATACAATATCAGTTTACCGCATGTGAATAACTCATTAAATCCCACTTCTATTGCACCATAATATCCATCCTCTGAATAGTTTTTAATCTTTTAATTATATTTATGAACTTATCGTATGTATGTTATTTGTTAATTCCTATTTATGAATCTGTTAAGTTTTATAATCTAGGCCGAATTTTCCATAGGGCTACACACCAAAACATGTAGGATTAGGGGCCGGGTTAAAAAAATACTGTAATTCCCCTACAAAAACAGCCTGTAGTTTCTCACTTACAAGTGTTGAAATGTAGTCTTGAACTCTGGTCACTGGCTTGGCACTCTGATACCGTCCCCTCCACATATGAAAGCCCGGTCACAAACGTAACGTGAACGGGATCATGAACAGACAATTTCAGGCACCTGGGTGGGAGGGTGACTGGAAGGATTTGAATGTCTGAAAAATACTTTTACTGCTGTACCTGCAACGGTCCTCTCAGGTTGATTACATTTCAATGCTGTAAACATTGATTTATCTTGGATGAAGGTTCTGTGGAGTTATAGAGAGCTGATTTGAATGACAAAACCCACTAACAGCAACCACTTAAAGGGACAGCCAGTGCACTGGTCAATGAAAACCACTTCCTGTTAAAGGCTGTCAAGTAGGAAACACAGAGACTATCTACAGTAAATAGCGTTTTTATTTATTCATGATTGACAAATTGCTGCTGCCATCAGCGGTTGACTAGTATTTGACTCCGTTTTGCCTTTTTCTCCTTTGTCTTTTTCATTCTGGATGTCCTCGCTCATTCCACACCAATTCCTCCTTTCTCTGTTCTAAAACAAAACATGGCTCCTGCTGCAGCACGTTTATTATTCAGATGTTTTATTTCAGTGATTAATCATTTAATATATTCAATGCCAGAACATTCTAAAAATTGACATTTAGTTGGTGACAAGGCTACTAAAGTGTAACTGCAGTTACGCAGTCTCCATTTCAAAATTTGTAAGAGTGACACCACTGAATATCTTCAAGGAGACTTCAGGCCTTTTGCAGCCATGTTGTGTCGTCAAAAACAGGTATTTGAAGCCAAAATATGTCGTTATTCTCAACCTAACCAAGAGCTTTTTTCTGACTAAACCAAACCAGATTTTAAGCACACAGCACACAGCAAGAGAGAAATTGAGTATTGAACATAAAGTAACGTAAAGTTGCTTATCTGTGGTTTTGCAGAAAATATGTACCCTCCCAAAATGTATGTAGTCTTGGAACACTTTAAGCGAGCATCTGCAGTGGTTTGAACAGATGCGCACAAAGAAAAAAACTGACAAATTATGCAAAGGCACAAGTTGTTACTGATGCTGTGTACAGATCTTCAGATCTCCGTTGTTGCAAATGGGTTTTATTCCTTTTGGTGAGATGAATAATGTTAAACAAGCACAGTGTATCTCTGTGTACCTCCCATAAAGGACCTTCTGTTCTGAGGTGACATAGAATAATTGATAATACAAACAGATATGCAAGAAAGAAAGAAAAATAAAACACAAAATAATACATAGTCACACTGCTTTCTTTTATTTTCTTCCACCAGATCTCATCTATTAGCAACCACGAATACACAGGAGAATTCATGTCATGCAAAAACCGTGTGCATGCGTAATATGTGTCATTCTAATATATTTATTTGTTTGTTTGTATTTGTCCACAGTGTCATCCGTAAAGATTGCAAGAAAATAGGAAAACCGTCCAACAAATGCAAAGACAGAGGGGTGAACAAAGAGAGAGATGGAGAGGAGGGGATAATACAATGCAAACACACAGAGCCACTACTTACAAATATTAATGTCACCAAAACAAATTGAGGTCTCATTGCATTGTAATGATTATAAGAAGCTTTTTCAGGCCGAAAACAAACAAAACAAAAAATCGGTGTTCCCTATAGCCATATCTATCCGACTCTGAATTAACAGGCAACAGAGGCAACACCGCTGGTATTTTATCTTGATCAATAATAAATAAACAAGACCAGTCACTTCAGTTCTTCAGATTAAGGAGAAGTGTGTGCAAACTGATGAATATGTATTGCCTCGGAGGGCTTGCCGCTGGAAAAATATCCACTTCTCCCTCACACTTATCGCCTTTTTTTTTGTCTTCATTGCGAATGATTCTGGTTTTGATGCAGTGTACCGACTCTCTGAAGTAGACAACACGGTTCTGTTTGTATCACAGTTAAATCAATGGGTGAGCTGGAAGCTTTCCTTGGCTTTTGTGTTGCTTCAGAGGCAAGACGAGCGACTGCACAGATGTAAATAATTAAATTAGTGATGGACAGATTCCATCTTGCTTTTTCAGTTTCAGGATCCTGGTACAGTATATAGTTAATTCTGGCTCACTGTCACATGATCATGGCTGACTGAGACACATAATAAAACAGAGTCATCATTAGTGTTTTAGGTAACAGCTCTGATTCTATGACACCGCCAAAATGCCTGCTGTGAAAAACACCAATACATCTTGGTAAATTAAGATGGAAGTCACATCTTGATGTTTTTCACAGGCTACCTTTCATTAACAGGTGTCAAAATCAGCCCCCATATCCCAAGTAAAAATCGTGTGATAAAAATACTCACTGGAGCAACTATTCATTTTACTTTCAGCTATGTGGGGCTGATTGGACCGATCCTTTATGTCTTTATGTTCCTTCTAGCGCTCCAAGATCTGTGATGTGCTGCTCCAAAGTCTTTTGCAATAAACAAACAGACTTTGGCAATGGCAATGTCATTTTTTTGTATGACATTGTACAAACATTGAAACATGACAATGTGTTGTTCATTCTCCACGTGTGTTTTCAACGTGTTTAGTTTTTATAACTTTTAGTCTCTTTAGTTCTCTCTGTGCTCGAAACATGTTTGTTTTTATGTTCTATAGCTTTTACGTTATGGCAAAAAAGGGGAGGACCCAAATGCAGACACACAGGGGTGACAGAAATAGGGGGAACAGCAGGCGGGCTTTAATAAAACAAAGCTGAAAGATAATAACAAGTAAAACCAGGTTAGCGAAAAACGAGTCACGGTGGACAAAAGAACAAAGCAGCAACAAAAGCACAGTACAAATCAGTGACAAAACAGGAAGAACAAAAACCAGAAACATACCAGTAAGAGACAAGAGGAGACACGGCTGGGAAGACTGCAGGGTTGCAACATGGAGAAAGGCAGACGGACACGGAGGATGACAGAACGAACTGACAAAGACATGAGGAATAACAAAGGCTATATACAAACACACTAACAAGGGGATCAGGAACAGGTGGAGTGAGGAGGGAGAGGACAGGTGAGGGAAGGAACGGAAAAACACTGGGAGGGAGAAAACACACAGGAGGAACTGAAAAAGCAAGAAGTGACACATGAGGGGTAATATCAAAATAAAACAGGAAACACAAGAACAACAAGACACTGAATCATGACAATGGGCTATGGTTCCTCTTTGGAAACCCTGACTTCTCCTCTGGCGCCACCAGTGGGTTCACATTCCTGTTTCAGAGTTTAATGTATTGCTGACTAGAAGACTTGAGACAGGGGAGGAGCTGTTGATCTCGTCCCTCTCTCCTGTGTTGTCACTGTGGACAGAATGAGTCGAGAACATCGGGAGCCGGCTGATAGAACGAATTAGAGATATGATGTTCCGTCAGTAAGCAGAGTAATTAAAAACACAACCGTCATCATCGCAACAATTATGATCACCTTAATTATAGAGCTGAGACAACTGTTAATCAAAATGTAGATAGCACAGTAATGTTTTTTTAAATTTTTTATATTGTTCTCCTTTACAAGACCAAATTACTAATTTTAATGACATACCTTCTGTATTCTACAGATAATGAATGATTAACTTTGAGTGAATGACATGCTTTAAAAATGTCATTCTCTAAATTACTATTCTGTAAACATTGGCTCAGGTTTGGGTGCCTTTGGCAGAAAAAAATGATAATGGCTACCTGCCACACATGACAACAGGAAGAGCAGAGAATTAATCCTTTAGTAACAGGGAGTCCATGTGCTTTACTAAAAATAAGATTTGACTCCAAATGAAGATGTGATCTGATTGGCCCTCTGAGTTGCACTGATCCACTCGATCTGACGTGACTCAACTTCCATCTCTTGACTGTTTAGATAATTGGTAGGTGTGGAAATGTCCCATCTTGTTGTATACATTGACAAGATTAGGCAGTTAAATCAATTCGCTGAGTGACATAAAATGCATCATCAGTGTTTTATTTATTCAGTCAATTTCTCAAAGACAGAGGGGGGTAAAGCGGCTCTATGTAATAATGTGCAGCATTCTGTGGGGGAAGAAATATGATCTTTCCAGGACATTATGTCTCCAAACATATGTGTCTTGTACAGACATTAAAGTCTGTATAAGGATAGTGACGATTGCTCTACGAGCAATCTTCTCATGGTCTTTGCAACCTAAATACTCAAAGCTACTGTAGATATGTCTACAGAACAGATGTCTGACGAACCAAGCCAAGGCTAAGCTAACTGTTTGCATAAACCTCGTAAGGAGGCCTTCAATATATCTATGTTAGCAGACTTAGTGTCTCTGACCTCTTAGTCTTCTGGCTAGAGGGGAGAGATTCTGCATCACCCCCTTTGCTATGCTATTAAACAGATAACCACATATGGAAGCATTGCCTACTGAAGCTATAAAATATAATTTGGACACTTGAGAAGGCCTGTTAGGATTATCATGGCAGCACTCTATATAGACAGACATGAGGTTATGATGCTCCTCCATGATCATGCTTTATAAACTATCTCAACATAAGCCATTGGTGCCTGAACCGTCAAGTGAGCCGAATTTCCACAACACAATCCATTTGTATTAATCACTTTATTATCGGCCATATGTGAACGGATTGTGACGTCCCTCTCAGATGTCTATACAAGCGTGTGGACGATTTGTTGGGACAACTTGCTTCATGCTGCTGGACTGTGGATTTTTCTGTGAAGGTCTCGGGTATGGATTTCCAGTGAAAGTCCAAAAGATGTGACCTCCCAACGACTGGCTTCCAGCACAACGCAGAAGTTCCACAGAGCCCCTTTAATAAAACATGACCTTAAAAGTGCCAGAATTATCCAAGAAGCTAGTTTTCATGTGTAATCACTGACCAGGTGTGAGCTGTGACCTCAAAAAGCAGGACACACTTTTGTAAACTATTTTGGATGAAACCATCCACATTAAGTACACAATACACAAAAGATGGAGCTAGATGAATGATTATGACTGTTGCTATGGTGATAAGACACTGGAATAATTGTGTCTTTGATGCCCATTCACAGGCAAATTCACAGCAGTCACTGTTGGCGACAGCATAAGAGAGGAAGAACCCAAAGAATGAAACATAAGAAAATAAAAGCACCCCCCCCCCCGAAAAAAGAAAATGCAGAAGCCGTAATCTCCGGGATTGCTGTTGTTCAAATGTACATAATACAATACATGCTGCACCTCCTCTCTAATTGACAGTCGTTCTGTCCAGATTGCAGCACGGTGGAGGCAAGCATAAACAGACAGAGAGAGACAGAACTGAATGAGCCGAGATGATGACAAGAAACGCGGTTTGTGTCCGCCAAGGTTGAGGCCAATGAATAAAGTAATGACAAAAATCACGTGATGGAGACCATCACATGTCCCACCGGCTCCCCGATAAGTGTGGATGTGGTTTCTGACCGGGGACGGAAAAATCACCAGTGACATTCAGGCTGCAGGCCAAACAGCTAATAGGCTCTTCTCTGCTTATCAGTATACTGCACTGTCTGCCAGCCCAGAGGACACACACATGCACGCACGAGCACACACACGCAGACACACACAGAAACACACACACATAGTATGCATAGTCAGACACTCGAAAAAATGAGTGACAGAGCTGAATTTCTAATACAGTATCGTGTTTTTGTACGTGTCACTTTCTCAACATGGTGCGCTGAGCTTTTTATTATTTCAAACATGTATTTTGTCAGTATGCGGTCGTTCTACAGGTCAGGTTGTTCAGGTCATTTTATTTAATTAAACCAAATACTGTGTCATTTTTTATTAAAAAACATTTTTTTTTCAAAACTTAGACCAAACCTTGCCAACCACTCACAATTACAGACGTCCAGTAAAAAAATAGCTTTGTGTATAAGCTTCTGTATAAATACATCTGAAACTCTACATTTCAATTATGGTCCAATTTTATGTTGCAACAACACTGTGCTTAATTCTCCCGTACGTTTTACTTTTCTGACGACTTTGGCAGAGGCCTTGAAAGACACACAAACACACACTTGGGTGATACTCTCCTTGACTTAGCAGAAATATGGCTCCAACATTGTGCTTCACAGTCACACAAATAAATTCCATTATGCTATCCGTCACAGTAAAGCAAAGGAGTCAGTCAGTGGAAAAAAAGTGAATACGAATTCACAGGACAGAAAAAACACAAAACAAACACGCCTTTAAGAAAATATGGCCATGAAACAGAAAGAGGTGAAAACAGGGAGGTGAAAGAAAGGGCAGGTGAAGGAGGGAGGGGAGGGGAAACAACAGACTCCGGGAAAGCAATGATGCAAGAAGACGAAGACGGAGGACAGACTACAGACATTCTCCGTCTGTTCTTTCCTTGTATTCCATCACTCTCAGCCAGTCGTTGTTTGAAGGCACACTTTCCCACAGTAGCAGGAGATTTGTACATTAATCTGCACAACTATTTGAATTCTCTTAAGTCTGGCCAAAAGAGTATAAGAAGCGGACCTCGAGGGTTGACGAGCAGAATGAGACTCAGTCAGATGAGAGAGATTATTCGTCATATATTGGCATAAAAAGTGCATGAAGTGATGGCAGCAATCAATGTTTAATTCTGCATGTCATTATCAGCGGCTGGTGGACAGGCACGACGTACCTTTGGTACCCAAGTCTCTATTTTCCTTCTTCTTTTATTATGTTATTTTCACGATTGCTTTTACATTTAACAGATGCTTTGTCCAGTAATTCATACATACATTCATACACTAATGGCGGTGGCTACCATGTAAGGTGCCGAACAGCACATCAGGGGCAGCTTTGGGGTCCGGTATCTTGCCCAAGGGTTACATTCAACATGCAGACCAGGGTGATTGAACCAATGACCTTCCGATGACAAGGCTTTGTTCTTTGTTCGTTTCTCTTGCTTATCTCTAACTTATCTGCCGCTCATCTCGTTCACTGTGTGCGGATTTATTGGTTCACTTAAGATGGAGGATCTTTAAGTCGGAGTGTTTGGATTAATCTACACCACTGATTAATTATCCCGTCTTAATGGATGATGATTAAATAGAGACTTCGCCGTCAAAGAGGTTCAAAAAATTAACACTCTCTCTTTCCTCTCAAACTTAAATTATCGTTAAACATCAGGCTTTATGGGAATTAAAAAATGAGCTTATGTAGACACAACATCATCTCTCACCGATCTCAGTCTTCCAGCTTCTTATTTGTACCTGCGCATGTAATATAATGTAGCGCTAGCAGGAAGTAACACTTAGCAATATCAACATGTATTGACTTCTATGTGAGATGGAATGATAAGCCTGATATAATATGCAGTGATCATCAAAATGTTGTGTGGCAAAGGTGAAATGGGACGCTTTAGCTTCTGTAAATGTATCAGACAGCTGTATCTGATTCAGCTTAATAACTTCTAAAAAATATAAACATAACGGTAGCTTCAGCAAGTTTCCAAACAAGGTCTTTAAGCAAAGAGAAATCCAACTTGTCAATGAGTAAAAAAGGAGCAGTGTGGGAAAGGTCATTCGAAATGAGCATGAGCATCAGGAGGCGCAGAGGTTCAGCCCGCTAACACATCGAATCCAGAATAAAAACTTGACATCTCTTGACATCAGTAAACATATAACCCAGCTGTGGAGGACAAACCTTCTGTGTGTGAAGCTTGTATGTGTTTTTTTTTTCTTTTCTGCTCAGGTATTTTACCTCTGGTGGCCAACACGTAGAGTACATCTTGAATTTGAGATATAACGAGTGAAAGACAGTAATACACAGCGCGCAACACCAGCGTACCCGTTTTAGTTTATTAGTGTAAGGAGACAGTTTCATTGTACATATCGACACGCTGACACCTTTGCTTGCCTCTTCTTAACAAGGTCATATATATATATATATATATTATATATTTTCCATATCATTCTTCCATCGTGTATTTTCTTTTTGTTTGTCTGTCTTTCCATTTTGCACCACTACCATCAGATACAGCACATTCTCACTCCGATACATCAAAGAGAGCAGCCCAGTCAGTGGGCCTACGCTTCTCAGTTTGATGCTGTAGTTTCCCCTGTAGCATCGTTTCTTGCAGCGCCCCTCTTAATAGCAAGCAAAGTCTGAATCAGGGGGTCGGTCGGGGTGGTTGGATGGGTCAGACTGGACTTTTGCTTCCTGAGACTGTGGTTTGCATCTTTGTTTGTGACCAAGAATCAAGAGTGATTTGTTTGTTGGACATAACCTGCATCACTTAATTTGCAAGACTAAATGGAATTATTTCAACCCAACATTTGATCTTTTCCTAAACCCAGCCAAGAAAGTTTTGTTTTAAGATTTAACGAAACTGCAACCTTTTGACAACATTCATAAATGTCCAAAAGTCATAATATGTCATAATATTTGAAGGGTTTTGTCATCAAGCTTAATTAAGAAAGTCTGCATATTACATATTATGGCTAAAATGACTGCAGAGCGCATCCCGTGCTAAACTGACGCCAGGGGTGAGTGGAGAATTAGAGTTTAACGCTTAAGATGTGAGAAAGTGTAAAGTGTAAACATGTAATGAACTGTATAGATTTGGTGGAGAAAGAAAAAAAGAAAAGCAGATATCCACAGATGTCCATGGTTCCCGGAGGATGAATTTTAATCATTCTTACCTCTCCTTGACCTTTCATCCAGCGCTATCATCTGGTCAACTTCAACACGCAAGCACTATCAGTGAGCATTTAGCTCAAGTCCTCACAGAGCCAACAGTCTTGTTCTCCTATTAAATGCTTAACAGATGGGTGCACTTTTGCCCAAACGCATTAATTAGTACAATCAATATTTTAAGCATCTATCAAAATGTAATTTCAAGGAAATGTGGAGTGTGACAAGTGTAGCAGTGGTGTTGAAATGTTTGGCAAAAGGCACATGTTGTTTTCCAACAGAAAACAACATGGCAGAATTTGTCTCTTAATTAATGGCATGTTGGAGGTTTGATGTTTGCAGCAACAGCAATATAAATCGCCTGCAGCTCCTCATCTAATCAGCTCAGTGTGGTTGCTGCTTCTTTAACCATTTCTCCCTTTAAAAAAAAAGATCATCTGAAAAACACTAAAAAATGCCCACAAGCACAGATGCAGGTTCTTGTACACACCACAGAGTTAGCAGTCACTGGTGTCGCTGATCAAAGAGCAGGAAGATGAAGCTCTCAGGTCAGAGGAAAGCTTTAATTGTTTAGTCAGGAAATGATCCAGCCGTCAAATCAAACAAAAAGACGATGAAAATGCGGAGAGGATGCTGAAAAAATAGTCTCGACTCTCCTGACAATCTGAGGTAAGAAAGACAAGGAGATGGATTTCCCGGAAACCCATAACATGAAGTGAAACATATCCCAATAAGGCCAGCTGACAGCTCTGACACTTGCCAAACAACACTAAAATTACAGGTCAAACAACGAGGTGACAGTTCAGATGCTCGTTGGCCTTGAGGGAAACAGGTCCTTAATTTGGAAGGGGGGGTTGACATTCTGACTGCTGCAGATTTGTGGTGTGTCCTTGTGGCAGATCTCATAATTATGCCCTGCAAATCTGTAGCTGCAAATCAAAAATTACATTTTGATTTTAATTAGAGGCTCATTTGAGCCACTGGGGGAGGAGGTTGTGATGATAGATTCAGAGCTCCCAATCAAAGGTCTTGATTTCTCAGTTGGACTCTCGCTGATGAAAAGTCAGGCACGGCCAGGAGATGACTGGCCGGCGTGTGCATGTTTGTGTGTGCTGATGTTTTGAAGCTAGAATCACAGCTGTCTTTATAGTGTTGATTCAAGCAACCCTTCTGCCACAAAACAAAGCAGTGCAGGCTGCACCGAAGGGCACACACATGCATTTTGCTCACACAGGACACCGGCTATGAATATGTTATCTACTGTTTGCTGTTGCTGCCTCCCACACCAAAGGGAGCCAGAGCAGTTTACCTCTGACACACATACAGCCTGCATAGTCAGCAGCCACACAAACACACACACAGACACACACACACACACCCCAATACAGCATTGCTTGCAGTGTGAATTCTCTGGCACACTAACAGAGGTGAAGGAGACATCGGCCCATATTTCAAGGCGAGAAACATCATCTGGTACCTCGTTAGCTTTCATTAGACAAAAGCTGATGTTAGCATCAAGCCATTTCCTAGCTAGCGTTAGCATTTGATTGTGTTGTACGATACCAAAACACAATCAACGCAGATCTCGGTCGCATTTGTATAAACCTGGCGGTGAAACACAGCGGATGTAATAAAACAGTAATGGTAGCTTGAATGCATACATTAGCTAATGGGTTATCAAATGTGGGTTTTAGCTTGAAATGTGGCCTGATGTCCCTCCAGTTTTTTCTTCTTCTCGAAGTTGCTGATCAATCGGAAAGTGTTGAAATTCATTTTTTCTCAGATTCTCTACATTTAAACGACAGCAGAGTAACATTATCCCATCATTCAAGCTTCCAACCCGGAGCGTGACGTCAGGAGAAAATGGCTGCCGTGTAAATGTGGTCTATGCGGTCTGGCTGTCAAACTAAACAAAGCCTGATCGTTCTTTTAAACATTTCACATTAAAACTACTCAGAAAATAAGCTTAGCTAAAGATAAAGCTAATTTAGCTGTAATGAAACGAGAGAAAGGTCTTCTTTAGTCACAGCAGGCGAAAAACAGCATGGAGCTGCCCATGGTGCTGAAATGTACTGCCTGGTATTCCAGTGAGAAACAGAGGTACTATAACTGAACAATGTCTGCAATATAATCACTAACTTACAAAGAAGTTAACACTTATATATAAATCAACAATCTGCAGTGATCTGCATTACAGCCCTCCATATTAAAACTTTACAGACAGACTTGGAAGTAACACTTTCACTTAGAACACAGCAGGAAGTGACACAGCTCAGGATAATTGAAGACTACAAAGCTCAGATCTAATATATCTTTCCATCCAATTCCAATTTCCAAACCCTTATGTCTTCCGACACTCTCATCCATTCTTTTCTTCACTATTCATTTCTTACTGCAGACTCTAAATCCTAAATTACTGAGGCAGACATGGCAACCTCCTCTCTCAGATACAAACATACACATGCACTCAGTGAAATAATAACAGTAAACTTGATCGGCCTGCCCTCGTGGGATGAAAGCAGATAATAAAGCAATTTAATCCGACATGCTACTGGAGAGCAAACGCCTCAGAGACAGGGAAAAACAGGAGGTTAATGTGAAAAGACGGCTGCAAATGAAATGCAAGTCCCTGCACTGTCAGTGATGAGCAGAGGTCAGAAGATTCAAGAGGAGGAGAGAAAGAAGCGGAGAGAGGAGAGTTTAAGGTTTCAAACAGACAAACACAACAAGGACAGCTGATTATGTGTTATACAACCAACGAGGTCAAAGGGGATATTCTAAAATGTGATCCGAGAAACATTAACAGTGACCATCTCGAGTCAGATGTCAATGTGCATCCTCTTTTCAAAACTGAAAGGCAAAAATGTACTTTTGTATATTTGATGCTATAAAAAAAATCCCATTTACAGTCTGGATCCTTATTCCAACATGCTGCAAACGACTTGCTTTAAAGCAGCACTGCAACATGAATCAGCCGTTGGCGTTTCAGCAATTGGCAAAAGAGAAAAGAAATGGGATAGTGAAGAGAATCATACATTTGCATTATTCATTTTTTTAATGGAAGCTGTTAATGGAACAACACAAGTGCGTTAAAACAGGTAAAATGAATTTCCAAAACACATTATCATACCATCATGGTTAGAGTTATGAGTAATTACAACAACATTCAGCAAAGCCTGTTTTTTTTTCTATATGCAGAAGTATGATTTCAGTCTCACTTGTTTTCCCTCTCACTTTACAGTTTCGGTGTGAAACGTCTTCTTCTGGGTCGTGGCGCCCTGTGGTCCCACACCCTCTCTCTCTCTCTCTCTCTCTCTCTCCTCCTTCTTCCTGTACATAGGCGAGCGTGCATACAAGAAAATGCATGCAGCGGGCATAAAGAGGCAGAATATGTGAGCCGGGCCGCTGTATATGATTATATACGCAACACTTCATCAGCGATTAATGGAGCATGAAACGAGAGAGTGAGGAGCCGGGAGATTGAACACTAAAGATAGTAGGGGGAGAGAGAAAGGAGGAGATAGGGGGGTAGAGGAAATGCAAGAAGGGCTGGAATGAAGGAGCGAGAGATAAAGGCTGTAAATGTTACATAACGAACTTTGACTTGTGGCAAAATGGCGCTCGCTTTAAGGGGCTTTTCATTCAGTTGGTTGACTGCAGGATGGGAGGAGCTGGATTTGCTTCATGAGCTGTGAGGAAAAACACTGAAGTCACCTTCACCATGTTTGTCCAATAGCCACACAGGTGACACAGGCAACAACAATTAACGGCTGAGTTTTGACGACAACAACAAAAAAAAATAGGACACGCCCTGGTGATTCCAAAAAGCAGGTGATAATCTTGTTTATTTTCTTTCCCTGTGGTCCCTGTTATATTATTAGTGACAGACCCTTAAACACTTACAGATTAATGTTTCCTCTTCTCTCTTCATCCCCTCTCTGACTGTTCACCCTTCCAGCGACGTCGATGGGGAATTAGATTACCTCTGCGGCGGACCTCCTCTACCTGCTGTTCAGCATCAGCTGATCTAATTTGATCCTTTACGTTCGAGCCTGAGCAAAAAAAAAAAAAAAAACGTTAATTCCCCTCACACGTCCGTGTTAGTTAGCGCGAGAATTGATAGCTATACGAATCTAATTGAAAAAAGATACGCACAAGGTGAGTTAGTGTACATTAAAATACATATATCTCCACTGTGCATCTTCTCGAGGCGGCAATTAATTAAACTCCTTTAAACACTTGTCACGCTGTGTTACTCTCGGCGTAACCCTGTTGCAAAGCGCAGACGGACTGGGCTGCCACCAATATAAAATAAATACATGCTGTTAAGTCCTTAAGCTTTTAAGTGTGAAACCACTTGAGGAAAAGGTTTTCTCTTCAAGATGTGTCAAAATCTGCTTTTGGATATAATCACTGTAAAACATAGGAACTGGGTGGAAAAATATGCAAAATCCACGCGGGGCTTCACACACACACACACACATAAAGGATCACACACACACACACACACACACACACACACACACACACACACACACACACACACGCACACACGCACACACACACACACACACACACACAAGAGAAAGACGTTATAGCAAATGGCAGCCCCTGAGAGACTGTCAGAGCTTGGCAAAGAAATGACTGCTGATAAAAGATGACAATATCTAATCCTCGTCGGGGGACTCAGCTGAGACAGGCGCTCTGTCTCTTTTATACATACAGAGAGCAGACAGATCTTTGAGGCTGGTGGGTGCAACACAAGCAGGCAACTAGGCATGCGATGCCTAGAAAGAGAACATTAGAACACAAAGATAGATGCGTAGTTGCTGAAAGTATTCCTCACAAGCTTTCCTTGACAGCACTTAGGCAGTAAACAGCAGAACTCCTTGTCAGCACCGCAGAGAAAAAAGGAGGGAAACAAGCGTAAGCAGGAGGGGAGGAAGAAGAGGAGGGGGACAGGCGACAAGTAAAAAGTCTTTGAGGTGAAGCAAACAATGAGTGTAGAGACGCACAACAACTTTTCCACCTCTTTAGGATCAAAGTAGGGCTGTTTGATTGGCAACGGCAGGCGTTTCTGACACTGTTTCCATGCAGACATTTTGACAAGAGACACTGAAGAGGTGGAGAGTGGGGACGAGAGAGCCAAATTAACCTAAAGCCCCACAGGGATGTGACATATTTCTTGGTAAATCTTACATACACACATAACGTACCTGCTGTGGTATCAGACCGCCGTTACGGGTCTTTATATCGAAATAAAGCTATAGATGTTTTCCAGCTGGAGTTGGGTGTAGAGCCAGACCTTCTGGAGGAAGAAGCAACCAGAGTCAGATCAGATACAGTGAGAGGAGAAAAGGAGATTAGGTTTAGATTTTTGGGATTAAAAGGTGTATTTACCTTCACTCCTGTTTATCAACCTGACTGCAGCAATGCTCCATGAAGGTGACCACCATGTTGGGTGTTTATGTTTTGTAATTTACTGAGGGGAAATGTACTTCACTTCATGAGTGTAACGTTACAGAGCGGAGAGGGGGAAAAGAATAAAGACAACCAGAGTCTCTGATGAGTGCTGAGTTTCATGTGAGGTTGGCCTGAATTCAAACACGCAAACAGACACTGTGGGTGTGAGCTCACAGTTAATATCTGGGCTGAATAAACACTTGCATAAATTAACCTGCGTTTAAACTTGTACGAGCAGGTGGTGAAAAAAAAACATCAAAACAACCACCACGGCTGATGGAAAAGAAAGAGTACAGCATCCCAATCAACACTAAAATGATGGCAATTCAAATAATTAAAAACTCATACACTTAGAATTCAGGGCTGACATGAACTGCATCACTTGAAGTATCACTTTATTGCCATATTTGTGTTGGCTTGTCTATCTTAAAATATAGCCGACACATCACCACAGCAGGCATGATCGTGGCACCAGGAAATGAGTGTTGTTCCTTCACTTCCAGTGTATCCACAGGGAACTCACAGCCGTCAATTCATCATTGCTTCCTTGCTGCGTTTGTGTGACACATCTTTTCACAATGAATTTCATCACCTGTCTTTGCATGAGGCAGTGGAGAAATGTCTTCTCTGTTTTCTCTTGTGTTAAGTGCCACTCCCCAAAAAAACATACTGGACACATCTCCAAATGTTTGTGTTTGGAGTGGAGGTGAAATTTAAAGATCTCTCGCAACCAAAAGGCAGTCTGCCTTTTTTGCTGGATTAATTTTTCCGATTGATTGATTGATGTATTCTCAATACTTAAAATCACTTGTGTCATTTTTCATTTGTCCAATTCAGAAATGGGTATAGCCTTAGCATTACTAAATAGCTAAGTGTTGTCTTTTTACACTCAGTATTGTTTGTTTTGTGGTTTGAGCGATGTGAATTCAGTTTTTTGTCCACTGGATCGGGTCAGTCCTCTTGACAAGACATGGCGTCGACTTGTGTTTCCCTCTGCGACTTCCCCCTCGACCATGAGCAGTTACAGCTGATCAATACTTGAAGCGCATTGAAACTCAAATTAATGTGGATCTTTAATTTTCGACTCCCCGCATCACTTTGCCGGAGTGCCATCCAAGCCTGATGCTTGTAGACATGGATTTTTTTTGAAAGGCACATTCCTGACTGCTGCTACAGGCTCATTTAGCATCTGTCCTTCAATTAATGCAGCTGTGGGATACATTTACATGTAGATCAATGCAAAGACATGGGTATATATGTGCGTAAACATGCAGAGGAACTCAAAGTAAGTAAAGTAAAAAGTGGATCGTCTTTCCCGCACCTGCAGTGAGGTTAATTATATTCATACAGTTTGAATTTAAAGTGATTAACAGCAAGAAATAAATACCCCATATACAGTACAATATATGAGTTTGTTTACAGTGTAGTGCAAATAATGATTATGATAAGAGTGAATGCAAAATAGAAGAGCAGAATAAGTTCAGTATTTCTCACCAGACTGTAATTAGAGAGAACCTTAAATTTGCATAATGGCTACTCAAAATGTAAATGAATGTTTTGATCAGTCATACATAAGTGAAAGCTATATAGAAGGCCAACCTGTTCAAGCTTAAACTGTGTATGATAAAATACCAATATAAAGTTATTTACTGACGAACATTTATGACAACATATGTGCTGTGAGACATTCTGTGAAGAAAAAAATTGGAGAAAATATATGTTTCAGTGATCACGCTCTGCTGCTAGCATCACACTTGTGCATTGTAAAACATGGAATATCTGGATAACCAAAAAAGATGGTACAGTGTCTTGTAACAGGGTGAATGGCGTCTCTGTCTCAGCCACTCTGCCCGCCTGTTACTCGTTTCTACACTATGCAAATTCAGTGAGAGGGTAGGATCACGGTGTCACATATATGTTTACTTCAAGATACAGGTTAACGACACATAACATTGTTATGAAGTAATGGGTTTTGTTTGAAGATAGCACCTAGATTATGCCAATTTCTACAAAATGATGCTTTAACGGATAAAAAAACAAAAAAAGATATTTGTAGGAATCAAACTTTTGTAGTTGCGTCAATTCTTATATATATGTAGAACATTTTAAAGTAATCGCAAGGTATTCAGATGAGATTACGTGTTTTTAAAATCCTATTCTATTGTGATTACTTTCACAATTGTAACATTTTAATGTAAGACTCACCCACACCTGACAGATATTATCAATTAAATCAAAATCAGCTGCTTATAAAATCCCTGTTGCACCGAGGCATCCTGGGAAATCGTGGACCAGGTAAGGTCGTCTTCTACCTGGATGCTCTCAGGTGCCTGAGTCACATCAACCAGCTCACCTCAGTGAGAAGCAACAGCAACTCAGTTCCCTCAAGGTCCCTCTTGATTGCACAGCTCCTCACCCTGTTTCGACAAGTTGTTGCCATACAGAAGCCTCTTTTCAGCCACTTGTTTTTTTCTGGTCACCACTCAGAGCCATGTTTCATCACTCCAATCCTTTCCCATTCCCTCAGGATCACTTTGTGCTGTCCTTTTGCCCACTTCCCATGGTTGAAAGAGAGACACAGAGGAAAAAAGGTAGCTGAGGCTCACAGCAGAGACCAGTCACTGGTGCTTCAGTACCTACTATCTGCCACCCAATGTTTCTCTTACAATAGTGCAACAATTATTTATGTGTGTGTGTATATATTCATTATTTATATGTAAGTGGTTTCAAGTCTCCTATTCATTATAATATATGTGAAATTCATATATTAAACAACAATCTGCAGTATCATAAGTCACATAAACACAAAAATTGAGAGAAAACTGTAATTTTCGGGCAGCTCTTGAGTTCCATTTGCTTGTATGTTAGACAAAAAAATCAATAGCGTATTGTTAATCTTTTTGGTTTTTCATACCTTTAAGAATATATATGTGTTTTTCTATAACAGGGATTTCTGTTTTAGAAAGATTGAGTGAAGTACACTGTTGATGACAATTGTGGCACTGAGGAATGGGTGGCCGATCAGAGGTGCTGAAATTCATCAATTGCAAGATGCAGATGTGGAAGATTCTGCATTGATGCAGAGAAAGCGCACGATCAAGAGTTTGCAGCCAGTGTTGATCGTTGTCCGTTTGGCTTGACAATAAAATTATACAATTAAATTGCAACATCACTCTCATGCTTTGAATTTGGCCGATGTAACTTGTGTTAGGAGACATGTACATGTGTGTACATGTGATCCTCAGACTTTTGCAAAATCAGTACTGATTTGCAATAGCTTCTCCAGGTTGTAAAACTTTACTCTCATTAATTAATCACATTCAGTATAACAGCAGAGCGAATTGCAGTATGTCAGTTTGTATTCCACTACTGGGGTATCAAAGTTTACACGGACTCCAGGGCAGGCGACGTCTTACTTTCATCAGTCTGGAGATCGGGTTTCACAATCACAGGTTGTGAATGTGTGTGTTATGACTCCTGTACTCTCAGGCTGCGAATGTGGCAGCTGTGATTTGTAACTGTACTTTTTTTTTTTCTCTGAGGCTCAGGCTGAGTTTCATTTCATCACTGTTTTTATATTTCCTGGCCCGTTACCAAAGAGCATAACCACTGATATAACCCTTTAAAGCTAGTGCGGAGTTCAGCAAGCATGATGGTGCCTATAAAACCACACAACACACTTACCCTAAAGCTGCATCGGGTGAATTCAGTGTGTAGCTTTATTGTATTTTTGTCACAACACATGCACTTCCAGTTGACTTTCACTGCAGCTGAGGAAATTATTGCAAAGCAATCCCTTTGCACACTGTTGGAATTCACACAAAGACCGTCTGATCAGCTAGGGGATGGTTAAATCTGTTCTGCTTCATTTGTTCCACTGTTCATTCCTCTCAGCTCTGTGTCTAAAGAGTCTTCCTGGGATTTATCCCTTGGAGGCATTCTCCTGCGGAGCATCTGTGTAACAGACATACAAAAAACCCCCCACACAGTGTAACACAGACAGAAGTGAGAAGCTGACTGTGATTGATATTGTTTGCATTACAAACATTCATGCCACAGATTCCTGCTCTCCCTTCATGTCTCATTACATTGTTGCCTGCGACGCTTGTCACAACGACAGAATGGCTGTCACCCTGATACAATGACTGCTGTTATGACAGGAGAGGAGAAGAAGAACTACTCTCCCTGAGGCTTTCCAGATGGATGAGAAAAAGTCATCAACCTGGAGCTGCAGAGAGAGAGAGAGAGAGAGAGAGAGAGGGATTCAGCATTGCTTTGATATTTCCACATTTCAGTCGAGGTTTCGCTTGCTTCGTTTTTGTAGCACAACAACAGAAAACCACAAAACTGTCTGGCAAGTCGATAAGTAAGTCGTGGACACTGGTTAAGGAGGAGGTGAGAAACCCATTTGACATGTCAATCAAGAAGTGTCCATCTTTTGACTTGCAGGCTGCCTGCCTAAGTTGGCGCTGTTGATGTTATTGATTATTCACAGCGCCTCTCGAAACCTCCAAAGTGAAACCCTCAGAAAAGGCTTGTTGCTCACAGAGCTGCAACCAAAACAAATCTGCATTTACAGCACAGCCTCTGGAAATGTTATCAAGCTCCTCTGTGACCCCGACTGAATCACTGTGGAGGGTTTCCGACAACTGAATCCGGAGATTGTACAAAAAGCTTCAAGCACTGATTCAACATGACTGCAAAGCACCCATGAGTCCCCGGCAGAATCAGAAATTTACTGCTGCTATATGAGTTCAGGCTTCAGGAAAAAGATGTACTGTATTTTTTTTTTACCGTTGCTGCCTCCTTTTAAAGGCCAAAACATACAGTAGGACTGTCTGAAGTAGATAGATTTGGTGTGTAAGAGAGTGTTCAGATATACAGGCAGGTTCTCCATTTACCATCTGGAGGGTAACATTTAGAAGGCAGGCGTGACAGTGTTGTTCTCCCTCTCTATGTGCTCAGACATATTTAGAATACTTAAGCTACAATAATTGACTCACGACGACCAGGGAGCAGAAAAGCATCAAACAAGCAGATGCCACCTTATCCTCAGCTTATACAAATAGTTAGTAGAGGTCATTCGTCTGATCTCACATTCAGCAGACATAAAACAACATTGGCTTTTGTCTGGTGTTGTGTTTTCTGGCCAAAAATGAAATATTCACTTTTCAATTTAGCTCTGTTTTGGTCACCGCAAAACTCCTCCATCTGCCTCCTGCTAGTAAAAGGTGCTAGACTCAAATATCAGAAACCAAAGCAAAGCTTAAACACGGTTCAATGATCCGCTTTTTTGCCTTTGAGTCACAAATCAAGTCGATTACATGAACTGTCTTCTTTCAGCTAGATAACTTACCAAAATACACCCCATTATATCTAATATTCAAATGCTCAAGTTCACTGCTTTTCATAACACCCAGTCTAGTTTGATCGTACAACATCTGTCATGACGTCTGTGGATTGGCTTCAATACTAAAGAACGCTGGTGTCAAAATCCTCCTTCTGACTTAAAAGGCTTTAAATAGATCGACTCCTACATGCATCTCCAGTCGTATTACTCTGCATACTCCATCACGTCTTGTATGTTGTATTGATGCTGGTTATTAATCTGCTCCTCAATTCTGACAGAAAACGTTTTGGGGTGAGACCCTTAAAGGAGAATCATCATATATATACTTCATATACAACCATACATAGTGAGACTCATTCTCTGCATTTAACCCTTACCTAGAAGAGCACTGGGCGACCACTCCACTCCTTGGTCAAGAGAATTAACCTAATATACATGTTTTAAGGGTAGTAGAAACTAGAGCACCCAGAAGAAACTTACAGAAGTACAAGATGAAAATGCAAACTCCACACAGAAAAGCCTGTCTTCATCAGGCAAACAACCACAAGGTGGCGACACCTTGTGGTTGTAGTAATTATAGGGCTGCAAAGGAGGAAGTTCACAGAAGTACAATAAAGAGTAAACAGTCTGATTAGGGGTAAAGGTCAGCAATAGATGGGCACAGAACTTTCATTCAGGGAACTGCTATTTGTGTCCAGAACCAGAAGTCAACGATGAGTTCTTTTAACTTATTAACGCGGTGAAGTAACACCATTTACATAACAGTTACTCAGGTAACATAGGTACATTTGTGAGGGAAATTACAGAAGTAGTGTGGTTGTTTTAACTCAAATCAAGTTTTCTTGACTAAACTTAACTAAACTGTGACTGGACAAAGAGGGAATGGTGCATGTGATGCTGCTACACTGACCAGTCAATCTCATCCATCATTTAGGAATGAGTTAACACAAAAAGGCTCTGCACAAGCCCAGATTCAAACCCAGGACCTCCTTGCTGTGAGGAAAAACTCCCCCGTCTTTGGAATAGAATTCTACAGAAGACTCAGGCCTCAATCTCCGTTGAGATTTTTTAATCCAGTTTGAAAACACGGCTTTTTGCTTTACACTATGGCCTCTTCGAATTTCACTGGCTGGAAATGTCAATTTTATTCTGTTGCTACTTGAACTTTATTTTTTAAACTTGAATCCTCTTTCTATTTTAACATTATCACCTATAGGTTTGGGACCATTTAAATCTGTGTGTGTATTTTACATGTGATGTCATTACCTTTGCTTAACCCTTAAAGTGTGCAGAGACACTTTGGGTGACGTTAATTTCATCAAATAAACTCAAGGTTAGGCTAACTCAAAGCTGCAGAGCTTGGTGTTTGCCATCTGTGATTTCAGCACTTTGAATCTACATGATCTGACTGTATTGATATGCAAAATATTGATTGACGCAGGCTTAAATCCCTATGCTTTCATGAAGGGATGGAAGGCCTTTGCTTTGTGGCTTCAAAGTTGCTGGTGGCTGTGTTGTGCCTCCAAAAAGCCAATAAATCCAGAATGCCCTTTAAAATAGGATGTTCGCCAAAAGCTTCAGAACAATAAAGCAGATCCACACCTTACTTCTGGAAAGTGAAACAAAACTCTCCACAGCCAGTCATAGGAGAGATTGTCCTTTGGGCTAGGATGGAGCATTTTCCTAAGAAGGGTCATTGGAGTCCCTTTGGTGTTATCTAATGCCTGAGATAACAGATGGTGAGAATTGAGGGAAAGAGAACAAATTAAGTGTAGAAATATAGATTTTTAAGTCAGAGTGAGGTCTGTCCCTTCTTTCTTTCTCCTTTTACCTTGGTGCTTGGTTAAATTTAATGTGGAGTAAATAGCTGTGACCTCACATTACTATAGCGCACATGGAGCATTGTGTGTTTCTGGGGCACTCTATCTAGATCACCTGTGAGGGACCTAACAGTCTTTGGTTTTATGGGTCTAATTCCAGCAGGCTGGTGTGAGCCAGTCAGCTCTTTTACGGCAACCTATATCTGAGGGCTGCTTCCTCTTCTAGCTGAATCACCACTAATCTATCAGACAGTATCTGCAGACCACAACGTTTCACATGAACACACAATCAGAAAGGGGAGGGCTGAAGGTGACAGTGATGGGAAGAAATGGGACACAGAATAAGGCAATGCGGTAAAAGCCAAGCATGTGTCATCCTGTCCTCTTTTTCTTTCACCTTAAAGTGGAAATTGTGTTGCTTTTCTTTGTGGATGAGGTGATCTATGAGAGAGCTGGACGGATACGGGGATCAGAAGGGATCAACTGCTAAGACTAGGTCAGATAGCATGTTAGGTTTAGTGCTCTCTATTAAACGGGAAAAAGAAACATTAGAAAAACGTGTCCAGCAGTCAAAATATCAGTTGGGAAACATGCCAAGTAAATAAACTCATTAACAGCATATTAGCTCACCTAACATTGCGAGATCAGTGAGTGTTTGGTCATGTGCAGCATTTCTTTCTCTTACTGCACACTTCAACCCTGCAGTCACCGGTGATCCGCCTGGAAATTAGAAAAATGATACGGACATGAGATTCAAAAGCCAAACACTCCAGCAACAGCCCCGCGCTTTGGCTCGACAGCAGTTAATACAAATCCAAAATGTTGAAGGCGAAGCCGACATCCCTGTGAAAGAAAAAGCAATGATGCAACAAGTACTAAAGCGTATGCCACAGAAAAGTGTCAAGCTCCCGCTCCGCAAGAAATGGAAGATGTGACAGCAGCCATGAAAGATTTTTCAAACCACACTGGCAGCCGATCACACATGCTTGTCTCTAGAAACGCAAAAATCATTGTTTCCTCCGGTACAGTGAGCATGGCGTGCCAGTTTTTTGGACTCGCATGAAAGTTAAAATACTCTCGCTTCAAGTCACGCAACTCGTCAATGCCACACTCTACCCAGGCAGCTTGCTCAGATGTAAAAAAAAGCTGGACGGACTAGACGAAATGTCAGCTAGAACAAATCAAAGCGGATCATTGCATTCGTGTGGTTTTTGTTGTATTGCTGTTTAAATTCAGGCTATATAAGGCTTAAAGCACATATCCATGTATTTCTGTATAGCTGGAATTGTCATCAAAAAAAGGGTCTTACGTTAACTCTTCTGACGACATAGGCTACATAACTGTTCTCATTACTGGCAACAAATCACAATACTGAGTATTACTTTTCCGTGTAATTAGGAGACTAAGCTTGAAAACTTTGAGTGTATTCATTTTCTTTTTTCAAAATTCAATTTTAACTCAAAGTATTTAATTTCTGCCAAAAGGGGTCTCTCAATCAAAACAAAGCAAAAGACGCAAGCAGTGTGGGGTCAGTTGTTGTTAAAATGAAACTCTCGCCAAAAAGCAATCTAACAGGAAGGCTTGAGGAGCGGTCCACCATTACTCTCCTTCCCCGCACTCGGGGATCAACACTTTTTTTCTGTCATGACAGCGGCGCGCCGAAGATACAGCTGCTAGGGTGAGTTGTCAAAAACCTTCTTTTTTGTAAACTCTGTGTACACAAACAACATTCTAAATGCTTGCGTTCATGAGTAGAGACCCTGGTGATACTACGAGCAAAGTTTCATGTTGTGTCGAGCCTTCTTAGTGTTTTAAAAATAGCAATTTTGATGCTAGCGTAATAGTGCCCCTGCACTCCATTGAAAATTAGCTTGCCTGAAAATGAAACTACGGTAAATCTTAAAAGTGCCTCTTTCGTCGTAATTATGCTTTTACACGAAGGATTGACTCATATTCAATCACAAATAAAGCCTAGGTTGCTTTTTGGCGAGAGTTTCAAGTGACCATATTGTCGTTTTTAGATTTTAATGCAGAAATGTTCTGTATTATATCTCCAATAGTTTTTGTTTTTGGTTTGCTGATGTGCTGATGCCAATTTTGGCAATTAACCTGATTTATAACAACTATAAATCTCACATTGGTTGGACAGGACTGTAACCTTTACCTGTCCTTCAACTTGCATGTGCATGTGCCTCCCCCTACTTTCTCAGGCATTTATTGATTACATCAAGGTTCCAATCAAGGCTGTCAGTCAGTACAGATTAAGTAATTGATCACTTTATGGATCCATGGGTGTTCTAGCTTAGCTTATCTTAGTGTGTGTTTGTGGTTCGCTCATGGTTTCTTGAGTAATATTTCTTCCTCAGTGACTTTCATCCTTGTCTTCAACTGTAGCTTCAGCCTTCCTCGTCTCCATGTTATTATCTTCATACGAGGCCACAGAGACCTCCACACACACAGGCACACACACACACACATGCATATATATACAAACACACACATGGTGAGACCTCGTTTCATGGGGAAATGTATATTAGCCTCTGTTTGAGCTCGAATTGATTTTTCTGTTGTCCAATTTGCAGACCTAACAGAAGCCTAATCTTTCTCTGTCCTTCTTTGTATTAATGACCACGCTTTCTTCCTTAGCAGGGTTGACAATTATATGTGCCTATGTGTATGTGTGTGTTTGTGTGTTGGATTAAACAAGTCAATGGAGTGAAAGAGGACTTCCCAGTTTTCTCTACCTCGAATGTCAGCTCTTCTGTCTCAGTGTAGAAAATGTGCAGCTACACAAACCATTTCTAGTATCTTAGAATCAGCAGAGTCAGGATACATTGATCAATCAGATGAGGAAAAGGTCATTTCAAATCATGAGGTGTAAGTGTGTGTTTTAGGATCATTCTAGCTGCAGAGAAATCATTGAGAGAGGCTTTCTGGGGAGGGAGAGCTGATATAAAAAGATGGAATAAATCACTTTGATAACTGCAATACATCACCCTAAAAAGCATCTGTGCAGGAGGATGCATACATCATGTTTTACAATGCAGTAGCTCCCAATGGGGAATGACTGGTATGGATTGTTTTTTTAATCTAGATTTTACAGTACAGTAAATGTAATCAGTGCAGTCTCGAGATCTCACACGGTGAATAATTTTCTTCCACAATCAAGTAACTGTTACCAAAGGTTTTGTCAAAAAAAAAGGACAAAGTGTAAACGTTTGATGGATCACCTTCAATACAATCTCCTTTGTAGAATCTCGGCTCTTTCAATTGAGACATTTTGACTTTTAATTACCAGGCAAACTGAGAGCACCACATGAGTCATCATGTCAGTTTGATCAAAACTGTAAGCAAGGCGAAAAAAAATGTTCTCAAACATCACATTGCCGAATGTAAATCCAGCTGAATCTTTCACTTTTTTTACTGAAGGTTTTTCATTAATGAGGTGACATCTCTGACCTGAGAAAGATGTTTCTTTATTTCTTAAACCCTCAGTTGATTAGGTTTGGAGAAGCCTGAGAGACAGACATGAATTAACACAAAGACAAAGACACACACACACACACACACCACAGACAAGCTTTGAACATTCCTTCTCTCTGACATTTGCTCTCTGTGGCCAAAAAGTCAGAACCAAGAAAAAGCAGAGGACTGTAGACTTGCTTTAATGAGCTGGTAGGGCAAAAGGGCTTTGGAAAAATAAGTTGACGACAGAACGATAAAAAGGAAAATTGCAACATGTCAAAAGAGAGACAAGATTTTCATTCTATCTATCCATCTATCCATCCATCCATCCATCCATCCATCCATCCATCCATCGCACGCACAATCAGCAGCTCTCATGCATTTATGTGAAGATAAAATAGTTGAGAAAATAGCCGCCAATTTACACCTGGTCTTACACTGCAATCTACAGTATATCCAGACATGTTAGCTGGATCTGGAACAATGCGTGTTAATGTGAGCTGTAAGTGCGTTGTGAACAGAATGTGATTGGCTCTGCCTGAACACATCTGGAGGGAGTCTGGCTCGCACTGTGTTCGGATCTCAGGAAGGCATAAATGCAATCAGTCCAACGTGCTGACATCTGTAGTTTAAAGTGACTCGCTTCTTCTTTTGATAGTTACGCATGTAGAATAATTCATCACCATTCAATTATTATTGAAGCGCGGCGATCATTCAAATTGACAAACTGTAGCCTCAAAGAACTTTCTCTTCTTTCTCAAATCAAGTTCCATATGGACGTTTTCTCCTCCACTCTATAAACTTACCGACGGCACATCCATTCATCTGTCCATTCTGAAACTTTCATTAGTGCCACACAGTTAATCAATGCAAATGTATGGATTCAATTACCATCTTATTTATTACTAGCCACTCCCACCCCCACCCCCATACCAATAGCACCAACTGATTAACCATTTGCATTTGAGTAAGGCCCTCCACATCAACCACAATGTTTATTCCCGCATTCACATGACCATGAACAACATATCAGGCAGGAAAACTAAAGGAGAACATGAGAAAGAAATGGATGTGCAGTGAAAAGCAGATTCAGCACTGGCGGGACAGGTGTGTGATATGTCGCTCCCATTACTGGTTTCCACTACTCCTTCCCTTTAAGTTATTAATAACGATATATACTCACACACTAACGCACCCTCAAAAGCTGCAGTATAGGAACAGGTGGGCCATTAACAGCCCATAATGTGGGGCTCTATACAGCCATATCCCGCTCAGTGCTGATGGGATGGAAACAGAAAAGTCTGTCAGCTAGAAAACAGTGAGACAGGAGCTGAAAAAGAAAAAGCTGAGACCAACAACCAAGTTCAGACAAACACATCCATAACTGCGGGAACACAACAACTGGCTTCCCTTTTGATTCGAGGATGTCTGTTCTGGCAAAGCTGATGCAGCAATCACTCAGCAGCTTAAATCTGCTGCTGCTTTTCTTTCTTGTTTCCCTAGCTGCTTCTCTCTGTACTTCTACCACTTATCTGTCATGTTTTTTTCTCTCCCCTTATGTGATGTTTTGCAGAGTTCATCTTTGTACAAAACCCTATTACTATTCGCATAAAATTAGAACTCTAATCAGCCAATAAGCATGATTGTCTACTTTTATCCTTATCTGGATGCAGATCGTGGGTCCTCATTTACATTAAACATTTACAACATTATCTAACTATGAAGCAAGGAAATCGCTGCCTGTCCGTCTGGATGTTATTCATGTATCTTGAGAACCATTCATCCAATCTATTTCACACTTTGCAGGTTTGTTGCTTAGGCTCCAAGGTGGTGCAGCATTGAATTTGGCGCAATTATCAGATGGGACATGTTACAATGTACAATTTGAAAAAAAACTTGCTATACATAATGTGTTGCACTGCGAAAACATTGTTTTTTTCATTCATGTGCGAGATAGGTCGCACTCGGGGATCGACACTTGCTGTCTGCCATGACGGAGGCGCACCAAAGATACAGCTGCTAACGTGAGTTGTTCAAAAACTTTCTTTTTAGTCAATTCTGTGTACACAAACAATGTTCTCAATGCTCATGTTCATGTATAGAGACCCTGGTGATACTACAAGCAAAGTTTTATTTTGTGTCGAGCGTTCTTAGTGTTTTAAATACAGCAAATTTGATGCTGGCATAAGAGTGCCCCAGCACTCCATAGAAAATTAGCTTGCCCAAAAACGAAACTAGATTAAATCTTAAAAGTGCCTCTTTTGTCGTAATCATGCTTTTACACGAAGGTTTGATTCATTTACATTCACAAATAAAGGCCCGGTTGCCATTTGGCGAGAGTTTCATTTTAAGTCTCTGTCAACAGAAGAACGCTATCTAACATCAGCCTCCAGGGTTAAAATGTTGACCGTTGCTGGGCAATATCGTCAACTGCCCTGGTATGCCCCTCTCATTGGTTGTTGTGGTCCAACTCAGAAAAATGGATGTAATGATCCAGATTTTTGATATTATCGGGGCAGCCCGAAATGAGCCTGTGAGCAGGTCAGGAGGCTTAAGACTGGGTCTGTAACCACCTTGCATTACCAGCGTGCCAAACAGCATGTCTCGAACAGGCATTGCACCGATCTACTATCAAAATTAATGTATATGATTGGGTAGCCTCAGAGGATGTACGTGTGTTGATGAATGTGAAGCTGTCAAAACATAAGTTCAAGCTTGTGTTTTTCATACTGGACGGACGCCAACAGCTGCGTTGAGGTACTGGTGAGCATTGTGATTATACATACAATGAGACAATTACATCTGTGAACTTTTATATGATAGTATTCATACTGTAATCTTTTTTGTAAAATGTACAATATCATGGGATCTATATAATATTGCAATATAAACTTATTGTACATGTCATTGTCCTAGAGGAAATTAAAACTATTCAAACGTAAACACAACTATACAAGTGTGCTTTAGAATACGGACGGCCATAAGGTAAAAGTAATAACTAGTAGTATTAAATATGGGACTTCTGATCAAACACACATGAAAATTATGGAAGCGAATCTGTTCCATAATTCAAATTAAAATGCATTAACAGAAATGCATTTTCATACTAGAATGGTCCGTGTATGTTTTGGTCATTCGATTTCCCTGTCAGAAACGGGTATTAAAAAACAAAAAACGAGTGGTCATTTGATTGTCGTTTTAAAATACAAAAATTAAAATTGAAATACAAGGCAATTTTCTTTTTCATGGTCAAAAGGGGTTGAGCGAAATTTAAAAAATGATTCGAGTTTCATTTTCTATTTCATATAACAAATAATAAAATCACTCGAAAACAGAAACGGGAAAAGGCCTGTTTTTTCATATTCTGAGACCGGATGTTGTCATTTACAGGACGGTGCTGTGCAGAACAAACAGGCTGCGGCCGTGACACATGGACATGGACTGCGGTCAAGCCGGCCGTCACGCTCCGTGGTCAAATCAGCCGCACTTAAATTTCGAGTGTGGCCTACTCTCAACAGTATGGCAAATGCGGAGAAAAAGTATTTACTTTCGGTTTTCAAAATAAAGGTATTATGAACAGTAAGCTATTATCCGAGCCTACATTTAAAATGCAACATGTTACATTAAACCCACAAACGTAATAAAAATCTGCAGCATTTAATGTGATAAACCCAACAATGTAATACATTTTCCACAAACGTAAGAGCCGCTTCCTACTACAAACGTAACATGCTATTTCCCACACATGTAATAACTATTACATTTGCAATGATTTATTTGTGGGGACGTGAACATCTTTATCGTAATAACTTCCCACAAATGTAATAATACAATGAATGGTTGGGGTTGTTGTTTGTTTGTTTGCGTATCCACCTAATACTACTGACCGTGGGTGCAAAATCCAGCTGCTGTCTCTCCGCTGTCACACAACAGATCCCCCCATGACCAAAGTGTCAGTTGGACTTTAGAAGGGCCAGAATTCAACACTACTAGAACGGCCGTAAGCGGTCATTTGGACCGCTAGATTTAAACTCTGTCATCTGTCATGTAAATACCCAACTGAGTGATGAATGCGTTCATTGTGTCATGATATTTTTAGAAAAAAACAAAAAAATGAAATAACCCCAAAATGACTTATTTGAATATGAAACATTTTAACACTTCATATGTATCAAAACAATAATAATAATCGAAAAAGCTGGAAACGAGCTGATCTAAAACAAAGAGCCGTTGTGATCACTGGTCACAGTCTACAGATTACCTCCGCTCTCCTCACACAGTCACCACACACGGGCTTGTGGCATTTCAAGGGTCCGATGTTTGGTTCCGTTTGCAGCTCTTTTGGACCGGCACTGCCTCCGTGTCTGTGTCAGCGGAGATGGCCAGTGGTCTTCTATAACATCCTCGACCTGGCTGGATCAATGCCCGCATCTTATTCAAGGAGTGCTCAAAGTGATCGAAACTGCTGTTTTTATTTGTTTTAGATCAGCTCGTTTCCAGCTTTTTCGATTATTATTATTTATTTTATTATATATTACGTGTTACAATAAAATGTTTCATAATCAAATAAGTTACTTTTAATTGTTAATGTTCTTGTTCTGAGTTTTCTCTATTAAAATCTTGTGTACATAGCAATAATTACGGTTTACTATGATATCGATAAATATAGCCTATAATTAAACTTGTTAAAATGTACACTTTGGTGTTATTTTGTTGTTGTTTTTTTTAAATATCATGACGCAATGAATGCATTCATCACTCAGTTGGGTATTTACATGAGACATTATAGGGTTTAAATCACGCGGTCCAAATGACCGCTTACGGCCATTCTAGTGTTGAACTTAATGTTGAATTCTGGCCCCTCTGAAGTCCAACTGACACTTTGGTCCAATCAGAAACATATAATTTGACCCGATCTAACTCTAAGGTCGTGGAAAGCGTGTATACCTTAACCAAGTTATCGATCATTGAGATTAATTGGCTCAGATCTGACTGGAATTAACCTGGTAAACTGATTCAATTCACTCCCCAGCACACAAATTCACCCGCATTTGGCGGTTTAATTTCCATCCCTGCTATAAACGCTGCAATGGCACTAAACAGTAGGGGGGAAGAATAACACTGATGTTGAATTTGCAACAAATTATTCTGACTCTGCCCATATATGCCATGAGAAAAGCAATTTGCGCTGGCGACAATGTCGCATTTGTGGCTGCTGGCCGTTCGACATGCAACCACATAAAAACATTTCACCATTAGGCAATTGTATTTGATTTTTTTTTCAAGGCACAGATAGCCGGGGCTATTCCCAAAATATCCGGGGCTGTAGCCCCGAATGCCCAGGTCTAACGACGCGCCCACTTCTACACATCTGAGACTACAACTGTACTTGATATCAAGCATTTTTACTGCACTAGTGTGCACTAATTGAGCAATGTGGTTTTACAGCACCTAAATATGGGACTATTATGTTGGCATATCTCCACACTGGTGCTGTAAAGATACTTGATATTAAGTGTTTCTTTATTCATCATGGGTGCATGAAACACTTGTAACATGTTGAATTTTAAATGTAGGTTCGGATAATAGCTTACTGTTCATAATACCTTTATTTTGAAAACCGAAAGTAAATACTGTTTCTCCGCATTTACCGTACTGTTGAGAGTACACTCGAAATTTAAGTGCGGCTGATTTGACCACGGAGCGTGACGGCCGGCTTGACCGCAGTTCCATGTCCATGTGTCACGGCCGCAGCCTGTTTGTTCTGCACAGCACCGTCCTGTAAATGACAACATCCGGTCTCAGAATATGAAAAAACAGGCCTTTTCCCGTTTCTGTTTTCGAGTGATTTTATTATTTGTTATATGAAATAGAAAATGAAACTCGAATCATTTTTTAAATTTCGCTCAACCCCTTTTGACCATGAAAAAGAAAATTGCCCTGTATTTCAATTTTAATTTTTGTATTTTAAAACGAAAATCAAATGACCACTCGTTTTTTGTTTTTTAATACCCGTTTCTGACAGGGAAATCGAATGACCAAAACATACACGGACCTGGAATATAGCTGCATTTTTTGACTCATAAATAAAATGAGTAATAAATCATCCATATTGCATTTTCATTTTCTTCTTCAAGACTGCTCATTTTGTAACTTAATTAAAGTGATGAAGAAAATTACATTTGAGATTTAATTTTCAAAAGATGCCCCAGCAAATAGTTACCAAAATTCAATTTGAAATATCAAATTTGAAAATTAAAATGCATTAGCAGAAATGCTTTTTCATTTTAAGATCATCGCTGCATTATGTAAGTCATAAATAAAATGAGTAATAAATCATCCAGATTGCATTTTCATTTTCTTCTTCAAGACTGCTCATTTTGTGCCAGGGCTGAAAAGTAAACTGCCTTTTCGTTTTAAAGCCCGCCCCCCGCAAAAAGTGTTACAAAATTCAATTTGGATTCGCAATCCCAAGCGGCGCAGGAGAGTGACGTCAGCGGCCTTTGTTCTTCTTCAGCCCCAGTCTGACCGACCGTGCTATGCATCTAACACGTTAGGGGGCGGCAGTGTGCATGTTCGACACTGGAGCAAGAAGAGAGACTAGAGGACAGTATGAAGGTTGTGTTGGTAGCATAGACTGTGGTACATGTTTTCAGAAACAGCGGGGAAATCACCACCATGTCCAGTTCTGTACTGCGGTCAGGACAGCCATGGTTCGTGTTTGCTTGGTCAAATCAGCCGCACATTTTTTCTTCCAGTGCGCAAATGCTCTAACATTTACGGTGATCGTAATGAAGCCGCTCTGAAGAGCTGCTGGTAGTGAGTGATGGGTCCGCTGCAGTCTCACAGTCAGAACCGTGAAACACACACAGTACTTTACAGTCAGTACTCCCGGTAATAAACTGAAGGTATCAGTGCTGGACTGTACATCGACGTCGCCCCCATATTGGATGTGGCAGCTCAGCCCCGTGAACTAAGCCAATGGAGTGAACTTTATTAAGCTAACAAAGTGCTATAATGTCGTCATTTAGACATTCACACACGTACGATATATTCAGGAAACAGAGAGGAACCAAAAACAACGTGTGTAATATTCTCTGATTATTATAATATTAACTACTCCTCATATGTTCAGTATAAGGTCGGCACAAAACCATTTCATAATGCTTTGAGTGTTTACAGCTGCTAATGTATTAACGTTGTTACTGTGGTGATACATGATAGTTAAATATTGAAACTGTGTCTATAATAACCTCATCCAGACATGTAAATGCATTTTAATTTGAATTATGGAACAGATTCGCTTCCATAGAAAATGACTAAATTATTCACCTCACTATAATGAACCAGCTTTGCAAAGAAATCGGACGTATATCACCTTTTCTAAACGGATATTTTATGTTGTATGTCATCTACGTTAGCCAGTTACTCACTGATCTCACTTTGTCCTTCACACTCTTTTCACCTCCCTCCTCATCTCACTCTCTCCCCTATCTGATAAAATACTTCCCCTTTTGTCTATGAAAACAGTTTCCATCTTCTGTTGCCACTTTCAGCAGCTTCTGTCACCATCTTTTACTCCCTTTCTTGATCATTCTTTCTTTATCTTCCTCTCCTCCCCTTTGTTGCTCCTTGTAGTGTAAGCAATGTCACATTGTTCAGCACCTCTCTTATCACAGTCACTTTCAACACAGATTCGTCTCTGACAACATAATTTCCCTAGAGGGCAGCTGCCTCCCATAAATGTCATATCTGTTTTTTGTTTGGACTGGCAGTGTGTGCATATAAGGTAACTTACTTATACATTAACTGCTTATTAAACGTTTTAGCTTTGCTAGATAAAGCTTCCACAATAAATAAAGACAAGTGAACTACAAAATGATAATTTCATGGTATTCTGTCTGATTGTTTTTTTTCTTCCTTTTGCATTGATGAAACCCTTACCATTCCTGAAAATGTATATGACATTATCCTAAAAATACCATTCCAGTCCAGCCAAAAGTAAAATCAAAGCTGTTTTTAAACCATTCAGAGTACAGACACGGTGTTGTGCTCCAAGTTATGGTTTGATTTTTTTTTTTTTTTGAACAGTCAGCAGTTGTAGATGCTCCTGTTATTGATTTAAAGGAGTTTGAACGCACTGAAATATTTATTCCACTTACTTGCCTGAATTTTTTAAATACAAAAATAAGCCTGGAGACGACCTATAAAGGCCCCTAATGGCTGGAAAACGCTATGGATCTACACCATATAATCTAACATGGTCCGAGTTCAAAACTGATATAAATGTAACTGAAAATGAACACTGACCTCAAAATATTGCTGCCTTAGAGCAACAGAACCATAAACTCATTATGGTTCTTTATTTCTTTATTTTTGCTAACTTTATGCACATGAAATGATCGGAAAAAAAGGGCTTAGGTGGAAAAACGGCCCGTTCAAAGAGCAAAATGCATGAAAACTAGATATCAGAATTGAAATTTGATTAGCTAGATAATGTATCATCCATCCCAAGTGAGTAACCGGCTCAGGAAAGAGGGGATGAAAAAAGGAGTGGGTGTCCCATGTAAACAATCACTTGTTGGCTGTTGTGGACTCGAGGATGAGCATATAAACTAATATCTGGCCTAATGAGGTGTCAATCAAATGGCGACCATCTATTGAATAATGGCATAATAGAATGTAACAAAAGTAGCTTTTAGACAGATAAAATCATACGGGATCACATTTCATTGCTATTTCATCACTATTCATGCATGGACTACTGTCTAAATGTATTAATAAAATGGATCTACTGGATGTCTTGGGAGTAAGAGAAGAGTTCGATGCACTACTGAAAGACCAAGACACTTCATCAGTGAGTAGACTAAATAAACATTAGGGGTGTAACGGTATTCGTATTCGTCCCGTGCCGTCACGGTACGAGCGTCACGGTTCGTTGCACGCAGTCATACGACGAATACGTCTGACTAAGTTTCAAAAAAAGAAATTGAATCCTCACTTTACTGCAAGTGGCGGTAATGAGCCTAAAAACTGCCAGAAACGCTCATTACAGAAGAAGAAAAAGTAGTCACAAAAAAGTAAAGTAAAGTGATGGATAGTGCAGAGTTTGAGAAGCCGCCGGCTTTATTGAAATCAGCTGTCAGCTGAGCACTTTGGCTTCCCAGTACAATACAATGGAGATAGCATGAGTGGAGGACCGGACCGACACTGTCTGCTGGCGATGTTTCACGGAGGTGCGGTATATCGCTGGAAACACCTCAAACATGCTAACTCGCATAAAACGGCATAATCCCGACATATCTGTCACTGGTGCGAGGAAAAAAACGTCTTTGGTACAACAACTTATCCCGCTGCTTTTAAGCCACCTACTGACACTGACAGTGCCAACATCACAGAAGCAATTAGCATATACATATCAACTTTTATGCGCCCATATGCCGTATTGGAGGAGCCCGCTTTCAAGTATTAAAGTATCTCAATAACAGAATGAGAACGGAGCCAGAACGATGACATTAAAATTTGGCATCCAAAAAAAAATTGGCATTGAAAACAAAACCAGTACTGAAAAAGGAAACATTGGCATTGAAACATTTGTATTGAAAACAGTTGTATTGGCTTTGAAAGAAGTTTTGGCACTGAAAAGAAACTAATCAAAATAATTAAAATCTGAAAATCTTAGTATTTTATTTTATTGGGATTTTTTTGTATTTTTCAATGACAATCTTTAGATTTTTTCTTCATGTCACTTTTTTTTCAGTGACAGTTTTTTTTTTACAATGTCAGTTTTTTTTACAATGTCACTTTTTTTTCAGTGTCACTGATTTTCAGTTTCAACTTTCTGTCACTGTTTTGGCGTCGAGAGGGAGGGGCTTGAGGGGAGGAGCAAGTAGAGCGTGGTTTGCTTATAATTAGAGAAGGTGATGGCAGCATCCTGCGGGAAGCCGGAGCTGGACGGTCCAGCCACAATAGCATTTAGGATCCGTGTGCCAGCCGTCTCTGGGCAACACAGATTCCAACTACCTCGCAAACTTTTCTTCAAGCTCTCTCCTGATGGGTCCATAGAGAACCCTCCTAATACATTTGTTTTAAATTTAATTTTACTTATTTTTACTTTTATAAAAGGAGATGTTTTTTTTTATTATTTTGCAGTCAATTGGTGTCTGTTCAAAATAAATTTTAAAAAACTAGTCTTTTACATGTTTTTTTTTTTCTGTTGTACTGAACTCGTACCGAACCGACACCCCCATACGTACGTACCGAACCGTGACTTGTGTGTACCGTTTCACCCTTAATAAACATACATAGGAACAATTTCACTATCTTAAACCATGGCATGCATTCCTGCTGACAACTGGAGTTCATTTGCCAGAACATCATCAGTACTGTGGTTATTTCAACATGTTTGTGTTGAAATAACACAAGGTTGTACTGGGAAAATGTCCCTCTTTTCTGAAACTTTTACAGCAGCTACAAACATTTCCTTCTCCAGCACATCATGTTGCTGACTGGACAGGATGACTCCAGCTTTCCATCTGTCAGAGCCTTGACTGAAGCTTTTCCAGATGCAATGTGATTAACCAGTACAGACGGTCTACAAGATTACCCAAGAAGGACCATTCTCCACTTTCAGTTGGAGACTCAGACAATTATCACGTGTCCCTCATTCTTGGCTTAGTCTATATTAGCTTCCCTTTTGTGTTTATACTCACTTTACCCTCCTACATCTTCCTCCGAGTCATTCTCCCCCTCTTCTTGTTTTTGCTGCCTCAACTTTGACACACCAATATTCTCATGTAAATCACACTATTTGGTTCGAGCGGACTGGCAGAGATGCTGAGCTCTCCATCCTTTAATGTTGCTTAAAGAGACTTGGGAAAACATGGCACAATTTATACTGCATCAGATAAAAAGGAGTAAACATATCACTTTTTTTGGCAAGTGTTTAAAGAGTGAGCTTTTTTTTAACTGATACTGACGTTTGTGGCTGACTCAAGTTTTTCCCCTAATTATTTTGAAGGAGGAATGGGGAAGCATGAATTCAGAGATACAAGCAGAGAGAACAGAGACAGTGGGAGAAAATAAGTAGGAGGGTGTAGCGATGGTTGGCTCAGAATCACAGTGTTGCCAGGATCAGTTGAAGGACATTTTCAGATCTGCGATTTAAAAGAAATCAGAGGCAAAAGCCAGAGACTACAAAAACAGGGAGCTGAGTCTAAGAAAATATTGACTTTCGTTAATTCTCAGCTTCTTCTTCGTTTTTATTTCTTTTTACAGTTGGTAACACATTTCTCAATACTGACATCTCCTTTCCAAAATGCTTCACACAAAAGTCAGAGTGTCTTTTGAAATTCATGAACTGTTGACTCACTGGGAACTCATTCACAACTGAAACTGTGTTTTTGTACTATGCCACATACATAGCAAGAAACAAATGCATAATCTACAGAACTGAACGCAGAACATTTTGTAATTGTTTATGACCACGGGCTGCGTGATCACACGTCCCTGATGAATGCTGCATGTCTGGACATATTCGCAAAATATTGCCATGGATCAAGTAGGTAATATATCATGAATTTTTGAGTCATGACTTTGAGGTCTGACCCTGATCTCAGAGTACTGACTTTAGAGGTCATTCTGATACTTTAGAAAAACAGATATCAGCGATAAACATCAGAGCTAGAAATACATTTTCATTGTGGTCCTAATCCTTTGAGTGCATGCTTTATGGTTTGAATGAATTAAAGATAATTTCAAGACAATAGTAATAGAATATTGGAATGCCACTTGTTGTTAGCATTGTTTCCAGTCATTGTGTAATAAGCGACACAGTGTTTGGAAGACACATATCATATCAAGCGTTTAAGTTGTGCCAGTGCAGATCAACGTTTGTGCTGAGCTGTGTGTGAGTGAAGGCACCTGTCTGAACAGAAAAATGTGAATGGATAGCCTCGGGGTTCAATGGGATAGCTGCATGTTTTCCATGTATTCGTTACTGTCCCTATCAGACGTCACAAAAGCTTAAGTGGACTGGATGCCTTTAGGCTGTCCGTGGGTGTGGTTATTCATGTGTTTGTCTGTGTTAATCCTGTGACATGACCTGTCAAAAATATATGCTGACATCAAATAGGAACATGTGCAGACTGGGAAATGGCGGAAAAAACATAAATATCCCTTTAAGATATGATAATGGGAACAGGTTTAGGGTTAAAGGTAAAGGGAATAGTAAAAAGGCCAGATTGTTTGTGCTCCAAACCTCTTTTGTCTCCTCATATCTCAGTCTGCTTTTCTATACCAGGTCTTTCCCCACAAATTCTGTGTCCACCGAAACGTTCTCCTTAGAGTTCTCAACGGGTCGGGGCGGCCTAACAAACCCGACCGGACCCGCAGGTTCGAGCCGGGTTCGTGCAGAAAAAATACGCAAATGAGCCGGGTCGGGCCGGGCCTCGGGCTTCCTTTTTTATAAAACACATTTCATAAAACACATTTCTTGAAGGTTGTAAATATATATATTCCGAATCATCGCTGTTCACGTGCGGTGAAGAGTAAGTCTGGCTGCCTGCTTCATGGGGAGGAGCAGACGCAGAACTGACGCCGCTGCGTGATGTACTCGCGCCTATAGCCTGGCTGGAGACGATGGAATTGGCTAAAAGTAAACTTGCCACAGGCGAGTTCACCCTTGCTTTTCGAGGAGTGGGGAAATCGTCTGTTTCTGTCTCTCCGAATATATTTTCCCACTGGTCGAAGCGCGGTGTCTTCTTTGCAGCGGGAGCGGGTGCTGCTGCTGATGTTGACGCAGCACCTGTCTCCTGGCTCGCGTCAGCTTTCCGTCTGCTGTCTGTCTGATCATGATAACAAGTGTATGAGGAAAACAATGCAGGCACGCGGGGGGCCGGGTTCGGGCAGACAATTCATGCTGGTGTGTCGGGCTGCGTCGGGTTCGGACTTAAAAACCCGCGGGCTGGGTCGGGTTGTAATTTTCAGGCCCGTTGAGAACTCTAGTTCTCCTACGTCCTCTCGTCATTCCCTCTCCTCTCCTTCCACATTCTGCCTATCTCCACCCACCTGTATCCTCACTTTAACAGTTGAACGGCCATTCAAAATCAAACTGACTGCAATTCCCACTTGGAAACCCATTCATGATTCCTCATTTACCCTCGCTCTCATCCTTTTACTCCTTGCTTATAGTCTCATCTGTTTGATCTTCCCTCATCATCATGAGTTTCTGTATTAGCTGATCTTTCCTCTCCATCTTTTACACCGTATCCATATTGCACAGTTTGGATATTACTGAGACAAAGTGCAAAAAAGAGGAAATGCGTTCATGTGTCCAGTTAAGAAAGACTGAAGTCCTCCCTAAGGCAGTAGTGTTAACTAATTTTAAGACTGTCTAGGTCCTTTTTTACTCTTTTATTATACCGTAGAAGTCTTGTAAGTATACTGTATGATGAAACATATCCAGACATTCATTCTAATAAGTGTGCCGCCTGCTGACAACCTCATTGGACATTTTGTTCTGTTAAAGGCTAATTAATAATCCTTTAAGCAGTCATTTCCCTGTTTCCTGCTTTGTGTACGAAAGTGTGTGTGTGCACATAGCCGACGAAAACACTGCCAAATTATTTGCATCAATATTAGAATTGGCAAAGTCATGCTTGAAGTGCTAACTGATGATGTCACAGTCAGGGTCCCATGTTGAGGCTAAACAGCATTAAAGATTAACTGCCTGCTTTATTCATTTTATTCATGGGCCTGGAGACTAGCCCATCTCCACACACAGCTTTGCCTGGTTTTTAATATTAATGCAAATATTTGTTGTGCAGCATCACACACTCAACACACACACACACACACACACACACACACACACACACACACACACACACACACACACACACACACACACACACACATGCATAGAGTTCTCTGACTTCAGCGAATAGAGAAATGGGTTTCTATCATGCACAGTTCCACTGAGAATAGCCATTTAAACTTAAATGATTCCTACTCTGGTGCCAGTGAGAATCCATCTTATTCTGTCTGACTGTGTCACTGATTAACACAGAATCCCTTGCTGCTGACTAACATTACTTCTGTTCCATTTAAAGGATAAATCCAATATATACAGCAATCACATTCATGATCTCGATTCATGAGATTAGAAAAAATCCATTTGTAGTGGAAATCCAGTAATAACTTCCCATGCATGTATGTGTGTGTTAATTTAAAACAGTTGAAATTCTGCTCTCCCCAGTGTATTTTCAGTATGTTGATATAGGGATAGTAGTTTCAGATGCACAGATACACCAAACTTTTTGAGTGACTTGATAAAAGCCAAAATTCAAACCTGTCTGTTGGTGTCAAGATATACCGATACTGAGGACACATATGATAATACAATACAATTGTGTGAATAATTCAACACAGATGTTTGTGGCTTTTGTGAATCTTGTGTTTATTAGTTCATCTGGCTCGCCATTCTTTTGGTGTAATCTTTTTTTAGGCACAATTTATAGATTCTTTTTTCTCTCACACTCGCATGCTGAGTGCAATTGATTTTCTTAAAAAGAGACAAGAACACAGTCAACAAAGCTGATTGCACTACTTGTTGTCTAATCCCCAATAGGTATCATGAAAATATTATTGTTGTTAAGGCCAAAATTAGTTTGGCCTTGATAATCATGAAACTCAGACATCGTGACAACCCTAAGTCTGTACTCGACCAAAGATCATTTGTAAGGGGAGAAGTCTCACTCTGTTACACCGCTGTAACAACTGCGGTGGACACAGCCTGTATAAAATCCTATCTATAATTCCAACGCTAACAGTGTTGCACATCTTCTCACAGTTTCAATGGTAGCAATCATCCAGTTTCATATTATAGTAATAACCCTCCACCAAAGTCTTCCACCCTCCAAGTCACAATAAACCCTCAGGGGGGCCTCACATTTCATGTAGTTATTCCCATAAATATAAAATGAGTAAAGACAATTAGCCAGTCAGTGGGAAGTAAATGAAAGAAAAGAGGGAGAAAAAGAGAGAGATGGAGAAAGACACAGAAATAAAGACAAGCAGATAGAAGGAACCTCAGAGAGCATCTAATTGAGTTTCATCACCCATGTCTAACTAATATATTTCTTTGCACAGACCTTAGTAGCACTTTGCAGAACAGGGATTTCAGAGGTGAACAGGTCAACTTTTGAGGTTTCTGGGAAGCTAAACCTCTGAGCATACTGCATGGGCAGCTTTGTAATTGTGTGTCATGACTCATAATCACCCTGATGAGGACCACAAGCAAAAGCAGACAATAACGTTGGTCTACAAATATTGCTAGAGTTTTGACCTCTTCAGACATTCTGTATGCACCTGGGAAATAGGTGTAGTTAGTCCAGAAACTCTGACTCTGCTTCTACACAAGAACATAAGAACGTGCCGAGAGTCTCCTGACTTTGATATAAAGTCATATAAAGTCACAGTTGCTGGAGTTTCAGGTGTGCTCATCAGGGGCGATTCTAGGATCTGACCTTTGGGGGGGCTCAGCCCCCAGGAAGCAGCTGACAGATTTTTCATAAAAGCATGACATGTCATGCAATTTTGATGTCCAAAGCACATTTATGGAGTAAAAGAGAGTTATTAAACACAATGGTCACAAAATGTCATACCGGATAACTGTCCGGACCTCATGATGAAATGCAAAAAAGCTACAAAATACTTGAAAATAAAATAAATGTAAAAATCTCTTCCCCAGGCATTATTGTATGAGTGTTGCCTTTGATGTATGAAATGTTACAAAAATATGACATCCAGTGGATGTTATGCTTTGGAGAAGCTTGTCCCAAAACTGGCATGTCAGCTAATGTCATCTGGGACAACAAGCAATCTGGAGCAAATTTATAGGGCATTATGGGGCACACATTATCAGACAGGAAGTTAGGCCATCAGGAAGACCCAAAAGGACCCCCAAACAATGGTGAAAGGTTAAAAAGTCCCTCTTAAAATTTGCTTTGTTTACTCTTTTCAGTCACTGGTACACTATGTAGTAAAATCCTGTGCCATATGGAATAACGCTAAAAATCGTTATCCAGTATGACACTTTTGACTGGTGTCAAATAAAATACATCCTCAACAAAAGGTACAAAAACTACATTGATCTGCAGTTTTAACCTATTTACATTTTTGGTCAACTCTAAACCTTATTTGTCACTGATTATCCAACCATGATCTATGTACAAGTTCCATTGACATACAATCCCCCCACTAAATCAGCCATTTCACCGGATGAGAGTCTAATATCTTCCTAAACCTGTGATGTATAACATTAATGATTATGGATGAACAATGATCAACTTTTCTCCAAAAATTAGTTGATGTAAACTGAGGAGAAGGCTCAATTGACCACAGCTGTCTGTCCATAATATTGTGCTCCGATACGGTTTTGCAGTGCTGCAGTTATACGGTATGTGTTATGAAAACAACACAAAGTGTTTCCGACTGAAGGATTACTACAAGAACTTGTATTTGTCTCTTTTTTTGTGATTTGTGTGCTGGTGTCAACACAGAGTGTGTTATTTTGAAAAGTAAGCGGATGTTATATTCTTGTTTCTGTGCGTGTTCCTGTCTGTTCAGTGCTAAATTCCGCTGAATTGCTGCGTCCTGCTCCGTCCGCCGAAATAAAAAGTCCTGCGTATCTGCTCCGGACTGCTTGAGCAGGTATGTGGCGCAGCGGACCTGGTGGAAGTTAAGACATTATCTAAAGTGAAAAACCAGCTCAGCTCCGCCAGGCAGCGGACATGTATCTGGTTGAATCGCGGAGTTCGTTTCGCTATTGTACGCTGAAAGTGAAACCTTCTCCTTCTGCGCTCGGAACAACTTTCGGACCCTCCCCCTCCACACATTAGCCACTTACATTGCCAGTCCCTGCGCATCTCACACACATTGGCCTGCCAGCTGTTATTCTAACAGATTCTCTAGGTCGTAGTCTGGAGCCCTGGATATACGATTTGTGGACTAAACGATAGGATGGGCTCAGGCAAGTTTTGGATGGGCTTGAGCCCACCCAAAACAGGGCTAGCCTCGCCATTGGTGCTCATCATAAAAAGCACACTGTGGGATGTTCATAAGTCAACATTGTTGCTGTAGTTCAACCCTTTGTGGTTGTCACTGCATTAATATGCTTTCACTTTCACACTCAGGCAGCTTGATATCTACTTCCTCCAGTCTTGAGGTCAGCAGATATGGTAAGATGTGGTTAACACGCTGTCACAGACACGTTATGATGAAACACATTTGACTTTATATTGACAGTATATTTTGTACTGCTTATTTCTTTACCACTTTGACAACAATTTATAGTATATTTGATTATTATCAGCTGAGACATAAAAACAACAGCAGGAAGTGTTCCCACCGAAGTATTAGCAGAAGAGTTTGTGTTTGTCTCTTTTTTGAGATTTGTGTGCTGGTGTCAACACGGAGCGTTCTATTTTGAAAAGTAACGGGATGTCATATTGATGTTTCAGTGCTTGGCTTCCTGTCCTGCTTGGTGCTAAATTCAGCTGAATTGCTGCTGTGTGAGCACAAACCAAACTTGAGGCAATATGCAACATTGTAACAAGTTGGTCCCTGATTCGGACCAGAGCAAACAAACAATAGGTGTGAAAATGCTCTTACTGTAGTATAGGGGGCACAACAAGACTTCTGAATCTCCGACTTACAGGTGTTGTGCTACGAAGTGGTGACATCTATGCCAGGTATTACAGTCATCGTGTTGGCAATAATGTCTAAGCTCATAGAATCTAACATGCATCTACTTGCATTGTGGCCTAGTAACCTGTGCATATGTGTGTGTGTGTGTGTGTGTGTGCGTGCGTGTGTGTGTGTTTGTGTGTTTGTGTGTGTGTGTCTGAGCCCAGTGGATTTGTTGTGGGAAGTGAGTCTGTCTCCATGTGTGAGAGAGGTACCAGCACATGGCTGCAGTCACTATGATTACATTAGTCAGCCATAAGATGTGTTGGTGAGTGAGTCAGCAGTTTAAATTTTACTGAAAGGCTGTTGCTGTGTTCGCTACCAAGAAGAGAAAGAGAAAGTCTCTCACCATGCAACATAACAACAGCAACTTCCTCCATTATTGACAGCAGAGTTGGTATGGTACCAGATATGAGCAAGGCTGAAGGCAATTTATAGTTGATATAATAACTATTTGCTGAAACATTCTTCAAGCTGGACACTACTCAGTGTCAGTCTTATGTCCATGTGTCCATGTCGAAACTCACTGAGAAATCTTCTGGCCTCTCTCTCACTGCTATCTCTAGTTATACTTTATATTGACTTATAGACTTGAGACATCTTCTTCCTTTACAATCGTTCAAAACCCAAGACTCCCAAATACAGTAGAAGTAATATGTGCAGTTATGAAATACAGTGAATCAGATGATGCTTTCTGTGTAGTTCTACTTATAAATGTTTTATTTTCTAATGAAGCTGTTCATTTTGTCTGCCTGATGTACAAAGTTCAAGTACTCATTATCTATGAAACATCATACTTAATATTCTAATAGATACCTCCACCTCCAAAAAATACATCAAAACATGCGGAATAAGGGGGAATCGTGCTATCACTTTTGGTAGCAATTTCACCAAAAAACACAGAAAATATTACAATCTAAATGAATGGAAAAAATGGTGAAATGAGCTCAAAACCACCCTTATTTTAGGCCTTGTTGCCTTGCCATGCGTTAACATAGAAAAGTTCCAAATGGTCACAACACTTGGGACTTTAATGCTGTAAAGTTGCAGTGTGATAGCTTGAATGGTTTGGGAGTTATCACAGTTAACATTTCAGGAAATGTTCCCCCTGTTTCTAATTCTATAGTGGGTCTGTATTGTGTGAGCTAGAGTGTAGAGGAGCAGGAAATAATTCTACTACATTTCTCTAAATGTTGATGTAAATCCTACAATTTTCACAACAAGCAAGCACACTTATACTTTTGGCTGTGCAGGTTTTCAAGCGACAAGAAAACCAGCAACTTTCCCATAGGGGCAATCAAATGCAGACGTCACTATTTTATAAATTGCTGAAATTTCCTCAGTTTTGGCAATAGCAGTTACACAACCAGTAATTTAGGAGCCTCTGCCCATAAGATATTTTCCATTCAAAATACTGGGATATCCACCCATATGAGCCAAGACAGAGAAATAAACACTCACTCCCACACACAAAGACACACAAAACACAAACATACAGCATTACTTATTTCTTTACCACTTTGACACCAATTTATAGTATAATGAATTATAATCTATTGAGACATTCTTCAAGCCGGACACTACTCAGTGTCAGTCTTATGTCCATCCCTGGCAAAGCATTGGCTGATCTTCTATCAGCCATTTTATCGCCACCCTCTCTCTATATCTCACTGACCCACGTCTATTGGTAGTCAGAGTAGTTACAGTGATGTGAGATGTCCTTGGAAAAATCAAAAGTGAAATCAAGATCAGCGCTGTCTGTGTTTAGATATCAAACACAATTTGTTTGTGTGCACACATGTTTACTAGTGATACATGGTACTGATCAATATTGGGCAAGTTACTTTCAAAATGCATTATATTACATTTTACAAGTTGTGCATATATACAGTATATGAATCCCCATGAACTGTGGGGCCCTACGCCAGAGTCCTGCACGGGTCTTATTTTGCAAACCCGCACCCGCCCGTACCAGCCTTACTTAGAACCGCATCCGACCCATTTTTCGACAGTAGCACAAATTACATTCCGCACCTGAGCCTACCCGCTATAAATTGATACCGACACCCGACCCGCACCCAAAGGTAAATTAGACAGAGGCAATTTTTAAAAATGAAAGTAAGCCAGCGTGGAGAATGGGAGTTCTGGGAGGGCGCAAGCACGCATGAATGAGCTCATATGAAATATAAATGCTCATCATTTTGAAATGCAGGCAGATTTTGTGATGTGTTGCTAATAATATTTATTTTTATTTTTTGCACCTGACGCCTTGAAAATGGCGACCCACGCTCTCCAGCCGTCCGACCCGATCCGCACCCGTGTCCGAGACAGTACATTATTTTTCACCCATTTCATCCAAATTGTGCGGGTCACCCGTCGAGTACCCGCGGGTACCCGAACCCATGCAGGACTCTGCCCTACGCACAGCGTGTGTTCTGTGTGCAGGGAGGGGTGGTGCTGACAAAGACAATGATAACTTTTAGCAACAACTGAAAAAGAAATCACAAGATACAATATAGACCAAATTACCATGTAGATGTGATAACAACAACAGTCATTTCTTGGTAGAAAACTGGCAGTTGATCTGCATTATGGTAATGTGTGAAATGGGCAAACTTGATTATTTCTGTTGATGTTTTCAACTGTAACATGTAGTTGTTTATGCATCTGTTTATGTTTTTACTTCCTCCTTATGAGTGTTTCTCCTCCCTTTTCCTGTGTTTGTCTGTGGTTTGCATGTAAATTAGCACATTTACATATGTGCATGTCTGTGTGCTCCCTTCTGTCTTTGCTAGTTCGTCTGTTTTGTTCCCCTGAGCCTGCTCCTGTGTCTTCTTGTGGTATGTTTCCTTTTTTTAAATTTTTGTTTGTTTATCGCTTTATTCCTCATGTTTCTCCTGATTCATACTTTGCTTTTGGTTGCACTTTTCTGTTTTAGATGACTTGACAATATGGTGAACTAGATGTACACACTTTTAATTAACACAATTAAAAAAAAAGACAGTTAAGTTGTGTGTAAGCTAGTGTAATGCATGGTGTGGTTTTTATGCAGTAAGTAACAGTTCCGAGAAAGATCAGTTGGGTTGCATTATAAAAGGGTGAATGTACAAACACACTCACATGCAAGGCTTCTGCTCAACAACAGCAGTGCATATAACAGGTGGTGGATTATGTTTAAGAGTAGTGAAGATGAATTTTGGAAGATTGTGGTCATTAAATGCATCTTTTGTGAACGCAGTGAAAAATCATACATACTATGCTCCCAAAAGACTTCAGTTTCGCTCTTAAGAGTTTTGACAATGTGGCTTCAGTTTGCATAAGTCTTGTATGTTAGAAATTGCAGCAAGTTTTTGTTTAGAATTTAGAAATACGAAAAAAAAAATACTCTTCACCGGTGTTTTATGTTGACTTTTCAAATGAGATATAATGTTGTAAATTGTTCACTACCTGACACGTCAATGGAAAAATACTGTACTGAGATCAACACCTCTTCAAAGGCTCTGATAGGATGATGCAAAATGACAGCCTTATATGGGTGGAAGCCTTGACATCAAGTTTTGCACTTCTCATTTCTCAATCTAAAAAGAGTATCACTTTGGGGTTATTAGAGCAGTGCCTCATTCACTGATGTTGGGTCATGATTTTGCATTTGGGTATGTAAACCATAACAATATTTCATAACATTGTAAGGCTCTATTTTTCTATTGTTTTGTTTTTTTTCTGTTGCTTTGCACACCAATGTGCATTGGGTAAATAAAGGTTAATAAGTATCTTAAAGAATCATCAATGTCCAATATTCAGTGAAGATCAAGGTTGGCCTCAATTAAAGAGAAAAGGCAAGGGGAAGTTTGTACTTTGAACTTAAATGTGATTTGCATTTTAGCATATTAAATGGGAAAATGCTATGATACGTAATGTTGTAATGCTTCTACTACATTGCTTTTTGTGTTGGTTTAATCATTTGTGTCATTAGGGAACAAACACAAAGATGGGGTCAGAACAGAGCATACTGCAAGACAAAGGCTACAGACCAGAAAAGGCTACAGACCTGAAAGGATTTCCTGTTGTGGCTATAAAAGGAGATGAGAAATTTCTCATTAAAAATATCACTTTACATCAGGTAAGACTTCGTGATATCAATATATCAAAATATATATGTCATATTATCAACTGAATAAAAATATTTGTGTTTTGTTAGAACTAAGGTTGTGCAATGTCTGCCTAATTGGCATATGACAATGTTCAAAGTGAAACAGTATCCTTATTTTTGAGGAAAACAAATATTGGTTAGTTGCTCATTGGCTCACTACTGTAGTCAGTGCTGTTTCCCTAACCCAACCTGAAACTGTCTCACCCAGGAGAGAAAACTGTTCACCGTTGCAAGAGACATACTTCCTCACTCTGGGTTTTAAATACAGCTTTGTCTTTTGGCCACACAACTTTTTTGTATTTTCTGGTGAGAAATTGGGGCAAAGGATTGTTAGATGATAATAATTTGAGTTGAGCTAGCCCATAATAGTTATATTCAGTAAGGTAGCTGGTGGAGTGACTGATTTTGCAATCACAAGTGGAGGCAGCAGGTAAAAGTGCAAGTGAAAGGTTTTGCTTAAGATTTTAGTTTGCTGAAAATTAATTGTTATTTTAAACAGACTTTTGGAAATGTTGACCCAGCATTAAACGAGCTAGAAATCCTCAAGACAACAAGCCATCCTCATATTGTGAGCTTCAAAAACTCTTTCCAAGGTAAGTTTTATTCAATGAGTTTTTTAAATTTTTCAAGAAATAATATTGCTGTTAAAGAATTAGAATAGTCACAATACTGCAATCTACAAAGCCTCTTTTGCCTTTCTTCTTAGTCTGAGTCCAGATCGAAATAATATATGTTATGAAACAGATTCTTCTATCTACTTTTGTTATAAAGATCGCAACATTTACTATGTGGTGATGGACTACTGTCAGGGAGGGAGCCTTGCTTCAAAGATCAAAGAGAGTCCACACGAGTCTCAGGTACAGTTGTCTGAAGCAACCTCAGGAAGAGCCACAGAGCTCTCTCTGCTCCCACTCCTCTCTCCTGCTATTCTAAAAGTACCATCATGTGTGTTCTAGGTACTTAGCTGGATTGTTGAGATCAGTATGGCATTAAGAACCATGCATGAAAAAGGCTTGACTCACAAACATCTGACACCAGAGGTACTACACATTTTACATGATTCAAAGAATGTGTGTTTCCACAGAATTGATCAATTAAATCATCATAAATGTATCAATGAATCCAGTTTACCCGTTTTTCTATGCATTGTTTTTTTTTTGTTAAAATTACAGTATTTCCATTTCTTTTTTCACAGAATGTACTCCTCACTGAATATGGAACGGTGCGCTTAGGCGAATCTGGAAAAATCTATGAAAAGTACTGTGCTGTGCTGTAATGTTTTAAACCCTGATTTAAATTATTCAGAATACTTCATTGTACAGGTGCAGAGCATAGAAACTGAAAGTTGTTCCACCTATTGTATTAAGCAGAAATCAGTAAACATACACTCTCACATAGTTCATATCCTGGGCTGATAAAAAAACAAAACAATGTGATGTAAATTCCAATTATTTCCATAATATCTTTAGCCGTGTCTGCCCTCATATCTAGAGGCTACTGAGTGGATATATTGATGATCAGGCGCTTTGGATGTCTTGAAAAGCGCCATACAAATCCAATCCATTATGGACTTGTGTACTCATGTGTATTTGACACATCTGGGTGCTGCCATCTAATCTGTGTGAAAATGTTTGATGTGTAACCACTCATAAACAACCGTCTAACAATGCCAACACACTGCCCTCGACCAATCCACCACATGCCCTCTGAAACTTTCTCACACTGCTGAGTTGAAAGTCGCCGGTGGGCCCTGTATAGCTCAGATATCTCTTGTGAATTAGCCTTAGCATATCAGAGTGTCTTCTTCTTTTTCTGCTTTTGATCTTTAATGGCCATGCTCCAGCTGAATGACAGTATAACATATTTGGCATATGACTGCATGCACCACAAAATCAGTACCAAGACGATTAGGGACGAATTTGTGTACCATTACATCCCTAATGAACTGTGTATACAAACAACAAAATTTTTGTCTGAATTTTTCCACACAGGTCAAAACAAACACAGCCAACTACTGGATCAGATGGATTGGAAAAAATACAATTTCTGGCACCAGAAGTCTTCACAGATGGGATGTATGATGCCAAAAGGTAAAAATGTTTTTGCCAAATGGAGAAATTAACTTTATGATGACTTTGAGGCCCTAGACAGCAGCAGCAACTATACTTGGTTTAGGTTGTTAGAATAGATGAATTATGTGCACACAAACCAGAAGAATACCACTCCCATATACTGAATATTTGAGCAAGATGAGCTTTGACAATGTGAACCAGAAACATCACACAGATGTTTTATTATTATCATTGTTATAATTACTATAATTATCACATTTTTGCTTTATTCATAGTGACATTTGGTCAATGGGATGCATACTCTATGAGCTCTCTACTCAACATTCAGCGGTAAGTTACCCAAAGGGTTGCATAGTTTTCACTCAATAAGTAAGTAAAATGTTTAGTACTTCTCTGACATATGTGTGTCTTATATTGTGGTAAAAGACTTAATTCTGAGTGTACAGCAAAGATTTACTTCATACACATCAAAAGGGCTGGGCAACAAAAACAATATACATAAATAAATCCACTAAATGAAAATGTGAAATTTCGTATACTCTGGAGCAATATTTCAGTCAGTACAACTTTAGTCAGAGGACAGAAAGTCTAATTCAGTATCTTTTTTTTTTCAATCAGCTAGATCCTTGATCGAGGTTAATATAATTATTTGTAGAGGCCTGTCTCCGATAAAGCTTGCTTTCAGTAAGGGTGTGGTACCCACCTGCAGTTGATGGAAAAAAAGGCATCGACCACCATTTGAGAATTTACAGCCAGCACTTTTTCCTCAAAGTCTTTAAACGCACTGACTGGATTAATTACTTTCAGTTGGGCTTCACAGCTAGAGTAAAAAATGTATTGGTTGAGAAATCCAGGGGCATCACTAGGTTTTAAGGACAGGGGAGGCTTAGCCCCCAATAGATGCACAGAATGTGAGCAAATGTAGCGTGTGAGAACAAAATTTCACAAACAGCTCAAATAGATCAACATAGAGGCTAATGCCACGACTTTTGCTCACAACACAAAAATTGTTTGCTCCCAAATATTTTGAAGTCCCACAGACTACATTTAGGACACATATGTGACTAAAATGGTTGTAATTTCTAGCCCTGAAAAATATTACTTAATTACTTGAATTAAAGTAATATTAAGATACTCTTGAAAATATTTGGGTCAGGCTAATTTGGCTTTATATATATCTTGGCTTTCTCCACTTTCTAATCATTACTCTCCTCAATAAAAGCTCAAGTTAAATATGTCTGATATGGTGCATTAACTAAAGTTAATGTCTCAAAATATGTTAAATGGGTTATTATAGTTCCTTCTGTTTGCCTTTCAGACAAATTCTGAGTAGGATGTTAATCTCAAATATGGTAGAGCACGACTTTTAGAAAGTGACATAGAATCAAAATAATGCAAATTACTCTAACCTAAAACGCATAAAAAATATGTTCTAACAATAATTCTCTTTCAGTTCTCAGCAGAAACTCCAATCAAGCTCATTCCCAAGATAATAAGAGGTCCTTACCCATCTCTCCCAGAGCACTTCTCACCAGAACTTTGTGAACTACTGAGTGATATTTTCAACAACGACCCTCAATCAAGACCAACAGCCAGCGAGATCCTGGAACGTCCTATTATGATAAGCTGTCTCTTAGAAAAGGTATGAAACTTTTATAAATACAGTTGTGAACTCACTCTCCTTCAACACATAGTCCATAGTTTTTTTTCAATTGCCAATTTAACATTTAGGGCAACACAATTCTGCCATGTTTCATTAACAGAGTGATAAACTGCATTTAACGAAGCACATCTAATTTCTTCCTAAATCTGATTTAAAGATTTGTGTATTCTGTTAAATTATAGACATACCTGACAACCTTTTACAACATTTTGTTACTTTCAGGACTTAATTGCATCATGATCTCATCACTAAACTGGAAAGACTAGACTTGCATTTTGACTGGAATTGTGTAGTTTCTTCCTAATTATAATTGTTTCCTCTCTTGATCAATTAGGGCTTTAAAGTGCAACTTAGCAACCAGACTGAACAGTGTTGCACTAAAGAAAATTTTGAGAGTGTCAAAAATACGTTTTTAGGGGGTCTTAAGTTTCTGTTTAATTGTGTAACTGTTGTTTTTATGATAGAGCAAAAGAGCTGTGAAGGCACTCCAGACCAAGTTGGACATTCTGAGGCAAGTGGCAGACAGTTTGGAGCGTGTGCACCAGGGTACTACCATTGGAAGTCTGGCAGGAGGAGTGATTGGAGCAGCAGGAGGCATCACATCCATAGTGGGCCTTATACTGGCCCCCTTCACTTTGGGAGCCTCTCTCATTGTCACTGGGGTTGGAGTAGGAGTGAGTGTAGCCGGTGGGCTCACTGCTGGTGCTTCCAATATCACTAATATGGTCAATCAGTCTTCTGATCGCAAAGCTGTTCGAAGCATCATTAAAGAGTTTGAAGAGAGAATTAATGCAATTGTCACCTGGCTTCAAGAGATTACGATCATTTTAGAGGCAATCCAGGGCAAATGTGCCTCAGCTGACACACTTGACAATGAGGGTAGCCAGTTAAATGAAGGCAACCTGTCCAGGCTTAGCTCCAGGGCAGGAAGGGGCTTAGGAGGCATTGCTGAGTTGATTCGACTTGTTCAGGTGATGAACATCGGCAGAATTGCAGCACAAACTTCCAGGGCAGTGCGTGTGGCAGAGGTAGCAACGGGTGTGTTTTCTGGTTTATTTCTGGCAGTGGACATCTTCTTCATTGCCATGGATGCAAAAGAGCTACACCACATTAGACAGGCAAAGGCAGCAGAGGAAGGAGCCAAGGAAAGAGCAAAGGAAGAGGACACAAGTGAGTCCGTGTCTGAGACTGAAACTAAATACCTGGCATCCACCTCTGACCAAGATGCACTAGTGGCAAGCTCAATAATGCAAGAGGTCACATCTCAGCCACAGAACCAGGCTTCCGAAAATGATACTCAGATCAGATCTGAGATCATGAAATTTGTCCGATCAATCAGACAAGCAGCAGATGAATTGCAAAAAGTCTTGGATGAGCTCGAAAGAATCATCTCATCCATCCCTTCACTTCAGTATTAGAGAGATTTAGAATGGTGATGTTGCTTGGTACAAGTGCTGCATTCCTAGCATGTTAAAATCCAAAATGACACGTCAGGGGACACATCCCATTTTTCCTTGGCTTATACTCTGCTCTGCTCACATTCTCTGGTCTAATACACACATTTTGATGCATTTCTGTTTCATCAGTGATGTGAAAACATCAGATTTCCACACAGTCAGAGAAAGTAAAAGTTTTTGTCTCATCATAGTTAAGTTATAAAATCCCAGCACAACACAGAGCATCTCTCCTGCTGGGCTAGCTATGGCAAATGTATAAGTTGACTACGTGTGACCTCTGAGTTCAGAGTCGTTAGGGCCACTTGTGGGTCATCGGTCAAACTGGCCTGTGAATGGTTGTGAAGCTGTCTGGGGAAAGAACTCAGTACAGCATTGGTTGGTTTGACCAACAACCCACAAGTGGCCGTAACAACTCCGAAACTCAGAGCTCATATGTGTCCTCATCAACTCTTTAAGAACACTGCCACACAGAGTTTAAAAGCCTGCCAACTCCTCTCCAGTTAGTCAGAACCGAAGAAGCCTCTTGGATGAGATGTGAAATGTCTTCAAGAAACTGAGACAAATCCAGTTGCCTATGATACAGCACATTGATTTACCATGACCTGGATGACTGAGAACCTTCATCAACATAATTCCAATTAGTCCCATACTCCCACTCATAACCTTGATAACTGTGTTCATGATAGTTCTGCTTTAATAATGCTCAATGCTTATTGTATGGTTACACAATGTATTTCTGTTTCATGATGTTTTACAATGCTAGAAACCTGAAAAATAAGAGATTAGTAGTAGTAGTAGTAGTAGTAGTAGTAGTAGTAGTAGTAGCCCACGGTTGCCAACAATCTGAACCTTGAGTTTATTGTTTAGCCTTTTTTTATTTTGTAGGGGCGAACTGCATTAATATTAATATGCATGTTTGGGAGTCATTTGACAATTATTTTGTATAATTTTTTTGTGTAATTCTTTTGTCATAATTTTGTAGGAACTTATCATGCTGGGTGTTTCCTAAATCACTGCAAGCTTGTGATTACCATATGAATCCATTTATAATACATTGCATTACTGTAAACATCTGTATTGAAGAAAAATAAATCCAAACTGTTACAAGTTTACAAATGTTCATTACTTCATGAACATCACATGCAGAGAAGAGAGGGGGAAAAGAAGAGGGAGAACCAGAGTCTCTGGTGAGTATTGAGTTCATTGAGAGGTTGACTTAACTTAAACACACAGACAAAGAGACCAGTGCCCTCGCTTGCTAGTCCATGGCTAATGTACATTGAGAGACTGACTGTTAAAGATGAGAAACACGAATAAGGACAAATGACTCACAGTCAAACTTGTGCAAAACAAAACTTTACTTCACTGGTGATAAACACACCATTAAACAACCACAATTACTGATCTATTTGAGTAGACTCACTCACAAATGTGCACAGACAGAAGGTTTTATTCACATTATATTTAGTATTGTTCATCGACTTCCTTACTCTACACTACTGTGACTTTCGCTGTATCTGCTTGGGTGCAGACGCTTTTCTGCCTGCTCTCGCTTCTGCTTGCTTTCTTTTCCACTGTTATTCTTTTTCTTCACTGAGAGATTACAGGCAACGGCTCCTGGATATTTACAAACCACTGGGACAACAACTGCTGCTGCCTTATTTCGCTTTTCTTTTGTTTTTGTTTTTTCCCCGAACTCAGTACTTTCAGAACGAGGCCTACGAAGTAGCACAAGCCAATTAGCAGCTAAAGCTAACTAGCACCAAAATGCCTCTTGTTAACCTGAACCTTCAGAACATCCTTCAGAAAATTGCTGAGCTGGAAACCAAGATCCACCAGATAGAAGTAAATGTGGAATTGAATGGACTATCTGGGAACGAAACGACTCTCCCATGGAACCAAAACAGCAGACAAGAGCCTGCTAACACACGGCTAACTAGCCCCGACAATGACTCAACAAAACAGGAGTTCTGGGGACTGGATAAAAAGCCCAGGAACATTCTTCCCTGCTGGAATACTCTTGGAGCAAAGCCTAAAGATAAATCATTTTTGGGAGAACGAGTAACAGGCAGAGCCCAGCGTCCTGAGATCTGTGATGCAACTGGTTGGCCTGCACTGTCCTCTGAAAAGAGTGCCTCCTCAACGCCCGTCCCAAAGAGGAAACAACCGTGGACAACAGTGAAAACAAAAAGTAAGAGCAAACCTACCCAAATAACAAAAGTACAACTGGAGAACAGATTTGCTCCACTTTATGAAGACCGTGCAAGATCTCCGTCAATGAACAAGGAGAGATATGAGACCAAATCCACATGTAAAAGACCACAGAAAGAGCCAATGACTGGACCACAAACACTGATTGTGGGTGATGTTTCTGTGAAGGAGGTAAACAGATTTTGCAGCAAGAAGAACACCAAAGTACTCTGTTTTACCAACGATATGGTCTCTGACATCTCAGAAAAAATTCTGGACATTGTTGCTGAACATCCAACAGCGAAATCTCTCATCTTACACACAGGGGCCTGTGATATTGTGAAACAACAATCTGAGGTATTGAAACAAGACTTCAATGATCTGTTGAACAAAGTCAGATCTCTCGATACTGTGGTGTTCGTCAGTGGCCCTCTACCAACTGTCCGCAGAGGTGATGAGAGATTCAGCAGGTTGTTGATGTTGAACAGATGGCTCAAAGCTACATGTGCCGCTCAATCTGTGAACTTTATTGACAATTTTAACATTTTCTGGGAACGCAGACACCTCTTTAAGGCAGATGGATTCTGCCTTAACAAGTCAGGAGTAAGGTTGTTAACCTCCAACATATTCTACTCAGTGCACCACACACCAGTTCCTCCCTTCAAGGACAGCAGGCAAGACAAACCAAAACAACTGATAAGACAGCCCTTGGAAGAAGAAATACTTGTGCCTGAGATAAGCTTCGAACAGACAAGTCAACTGTGCCAGGAGGAGGAGTCCTTGCTGCCATCTTCACCCCCCAAGGAGGAGTCCCCCCCAGTCGCAACAAGAGGGAACATCCACTCTCCACCAACCCCAACCAACTCTCTGCCCTCTCCAACCAGCCTCAGCCTCTCCCCCTCTTCCCCCCTCCTGGATTTCACGGATGAGATGAAAAAGCTGGTCAATGTTGGACTCAGACTCACACCCCGTCCAAATCTGCCACGCTTGAAACCACCATCGCCAAAACGTCATCGTGCCCCTCCACCTCCTCTGAATCATCCTCGGTCTGAAAACAGCAAAGCACATCCTGTCCATGCTGACAGCACAATTAACGCTTGCTGATATGTGCCGGGTCCGGGCTACGAAGTTGATATCACTACTGTTTTCCCCCCAGAAAAGCCAGGGCCCCTTGGAGTTCAGGAAGCCTCCTCAATTCCCGTGCTTACAGGTAATAGAAAAATTGTGAATTCCTTGAGAAACAGGAAATGCGGGACTAAATGTGCCAATCCATTCAATTTAGCTCCCATTCCTCGTCAGCCACTAACTGTCGCAAAAAATTGCACAGTTGGTTTTGACACTGTAACTGTAGCTCTATTAAACATCAGATCCCTGGCAGGAAAATCTTTTTTAATACATGATTTTATCATCAAACACAATCTTACTTTTATGTTTTTAACTGAAACTTGGTTAGACCAGGATAACAGTGCAGCTGTTCACATTGAATCAAGTCCTCCAAATTTCTCTTTCATAAGTGAAACTAGAATGCATAAAAAAGGAGGAGGTGTTAGTATTCTGTTTAATGAGTTACTCAAATGCAAGCAGATGTTTTTTGGAAGTTTTAATTCTTTTGAATATGTTGCTCTTCAGGCAAACTCATCGTCTCGAGCGATATTTCTAAACATCTACAGGCCACCTAAATACTGTACGTATTTCTTTGATGACCTTGTTGAGTTACTGTCTCTTATCTGCACTGACTTTGACTGTGTGTTAATTGTTGGTGACTTTAACATCCATGTCGACAAGCCTGAAGACAGATGGACTAAAGAACTGTGCTGTGTCCTTGATAACTTTGGACTCACTCAGCATGTGACACAGCCCACACACAACAGGGGCCACATCCTGGACTTAGTTATCTCAAAGGGTCTGAACATTTCTAAGGTTCTGGTATCTGATGTCGCTCTCTCTGACCATTACTGTGTTTTCTTTGAGAGTGATATATCTGTGTACACACATGTTCAAACTGAGGTTGTCTCAAAGCGATACATCACTGAAAACACTGGTGACATATTCATTGAGGCTTTCTCTTCCCACACCACCCCTCTCTAGATTCTCTGTCAATGACCTTGTACATCATTTCAATTCCAAAATTACAAATGTCATGAATGCCATTGCACCCACTAAAGTGAAGGTGGTATCTGGTAAGAAAAAATCTCCTTGGAGAAATGCCACGCTAGTCAAGATGGAAAAAAGGGAATGTCGAAAAGCTGAGCGCAGGTGGCGAAAAACAAATCTCCAGGTTCACTTTGACATTTATAAAGAGAGACTTCACATTTTTAATTTAGAATTAAAAAAGTCAAGGCAGTCCTTCTTCTCAGACATCATCACCAAGAACAAAAATAATGCTCGTGCCTTGTTTGCTACTGTCGACAGACTAACAAACCCTCCTGTGCCAGTAGCCTCTGAACATCTGTCTACCAGGGCCTGTAATGAATTTGCATTATTCTTCACTGCCAAAATTCAGAACATTAGACAAGCAGTCAGTGCCACTCTACCAGGTACTGGAGGTGTGTTGTCGTTTTGTCCACCTAAACCCAACTCTAATACCCTGACACAATTTGAGCCAATCAATGACAAGAACCTGCAAGACATTATACAGCATTTGAAATCTTCCTCCTGCAGCCTGGATATTTTACCAGCAGGGTTCTTCAAAAAAGTTTCAGACTGCATGATTCCAGATCTGTTACAGATTGTTAACACGTCTCTTCTCTCAGGTGTCTTCCCCCAAGCCATTAAGACTGCAGTCATTAAACCACTCCTGAAGAAGAGAACTCTAGACACATCAGTAATGAATAACTATAGGCCCATTTCAAACCTCCCCATTTTAAGTAAAATAATTGAAAAAGCTGTCTTTCAACAGCTGAACAATTACTTAATAATAAATGGCTGTTTTGATGTTTTCCAATCAGGATTTCGACCACATCACAGCACTGAGACGGCTCTTGTTAAGGTCCTGAACGACATTCATTCAAACACAGACAGCGGAAAAATCTCAGTCTTAGTATTACTGGATCTCAGTGCTGCGTTTGACACAGTCGACCATAATATACTACTGGACTGACTGGAAAACTGGGTTGGACTCTCTGGTACAACACTAAAGTGGTTTAAATCTTATCTAAATGAGAGAGATTACTTTGTGTCTATTGGTGATTACACATCTGAACGGATGAAAATGACAAGCGGAGTACCCCAGGGCTCCATTCTGGGGCCTCTACTATTCAACATTTACATGCTCCCTCTAACTCAGATAATGGAAAACAATGACATTTGCTACCATAGTTATGCAGATGACACACAAATTTATATAACCATATCACCAGGGGACTATAATCCCATACATACCATGAGTAGATGCATTGAGGAAATCAATGATTTGATGTGTCAGAGTTTTCTTCAGTTAAACAAAGATAAGACTGAAATAATTGTTTTTGGATCCAAGGAAGAACGACTAAAAGTCTCTGCTCAGCTACAGTCTGTAATGTTGAAAACTACAGACCAAGCCAGAAACCTCGGTGTAATTATGGACTCAGACATGAACTTCAACAGCCATATTAAGACAGTTACAAAGTCAGCCTACTATCACCTTAAGAATATATCCAGGATAAGAGGACTTATGTCTCAGCAGGATTTGGAGAAACTTGTTCACGCATTTATCTTCAGCAGACTCGACTACTGTAATGGTGTCCTTACAGGACTCCCTAAAAACTCCATCAGACAGTTGCAGCTGATTCAAAACGCTGCTGCTCGAGTCCTAACAAGAACCAAAAAAGTAGATCACATCACTCCAGTTCTTAGATCTTTACACTGGCTTCCTGTCTATCAAAGAATAGATTTCAAAGTCCTGTTGTTGGTTTATAAAGCATTGAATGGTTTTGGACCAAAATACATTTGTGATCTGCTGCCACGTTATGAACCATCCAGAACTCTGAGATCATCAGGCACTGGTCTGCTTTCAGTCCCCAGAGTCAGAAGTAAACATGGAGAAGCAGCTTTCAGTTACTATGCGCCACATATTTGGAACAAACTCCCTGAAAATTGCAGGTCTGCTCCAACACTCACCTCTTTTAAATCAAGACTTAAAACATTTCTTTTTGCCACTGCTTTTAGCTGAAGCAATTCAAGTCTTCGAACTGCATTATGACTCTGACTCTACAGTCTTGTTTCTTTTAAAGCTTTTCTATTTGAGTCTACTTTCTTTTTGATGTTTGTTTTTTTCTTAATGTTTTTACTGGTCTTAAAATGCAATTCTTAATGTTTTTTAATGCAATTTTTAATGTCTTTTAAATAACATTTTTATGTTTTTTAATGTAATTTGTGTGTGCCTGTAAAGCACTTTGAGTTGCCTTGTGTCTGAATTGTGCTATACAAATAAACTTGCCTTGCCTTGCCTTGCCTTACTCACTCTCTGACTTTATATTTGAGGTTATAGCCACAGGGGACCAAATGATGCAAACCGTAACCATAAGTCACAATTGGAATTTCTCTGGGTTTGAACATTGTTGTAAATATTTGAGACAACGTAAGTACACGGCTCAACAACATACATAACAAAGGTCAAGCCATTGTTTGACATGCAGGACTGTTACATTTCATAACTTTAGTGATGTGCATATGATTGACTAATGTTTTAATATTTGACAAGGATTTGTGTGTTTTCGCACTATATTTTAAATAAATGAACTTCTCGCTCACATACTTAATTTAAACCAGAGCAAAGCCATTAAGCTACAGAACATGAACCTAATTTCTCACCACTTGTGCATTTGAAAATGTTTAAATATGGACAGAAACTTAAATGATTTAATAACCATGTAAAGCATTTACACCAAAACCCCTGTGCTTAATTGCAGCTAAGAGTTCTCTGAGAGTATCTCTTTCCTTAAATTAGGAGTACTTATATATTAAGTATTTTTTTGTGTATTAAGGAATCCTTGTACCAGACTCACTGCCATCTGTGCCCATCTGTGTCCATTCACTCCACTGTCAAGGCATACCGGAACTCTCATTCACCAAATGATCCCATGAACGGACAGTGGTCAGAGAAACTTTAGCTGTCTGTTTGTGTGTGTGTTTTCTATTCAATTTTTGTTTTGTCAAAATGACCAGAAACTCAGGTCCCCTCTTAGGTAAGGTGGCAATTGTGTCCACTGTTAGCCATATGTACATGTATTTATGTGTGCCTGTGTGTGTGTGTGTGTGTGTGTGTGTGTGTGTGTGTGTGTGTGTGTGTGTGTGTTACTCATGTTTTAGGAATATTGCATACATTTGTTCACACAATCATATTGCATCTTTCTTGTGGAGATCATCATATTTTAGGTGGAAAATTGTGGCTTGTAATATAATATGTAATATGTATACCTTTGTGTTTTCTTTTTTGTTTAGTTGTGTACTGACATTTATGATTATTACTAGGGTCACTGTAAAAAAAAAAATGAGATCTAACTTTTTTTTTCATAATCCTAATCTTTATCTCAGACCAGGCAGATGTTATATGTGCATATATGGTTAGGATAAGTAGTAATTAGGGTGAAGTTAAGATAAAATCTTCAGGAAATTAATTTAAGTCAATAACGCCCTCTGACATAAACATAATAGTGTGTTTGTGTGTGTTCATATCAATACTTTTGAACCTCTGCAGCTGCCATTCACGCCATCATGTGGTGACTGGTCTCACACACAAGCATACAAACTTTTGACCCACATCATTGACTTTTTCTTCTCTGTTCCTCTCTTATCAGTGAAATCATTCTGAACGTCTTTTCACTGCCTCTGATGAAGAATCATCACATTCATTACACACACACTCACTCCATTGTTTGTTTGGCAACCTCTCATCTCATTCATCAACAACAGAAGACCTTACTCCATTTAACCCCCTCGATAGCGTAGTCAAGGCAACCGCCGTGGAGAACAGAAGGAGCTGTGAAATTGCTATGAAGAAATGAAACTTATTTTATAATTTCAGCTCTGCGCAACTGAATAAAGAAATCATGTGATTCACACAGATCATTTGAACTCTCAGATGAGTTTATGGATAAAGAGTGGGAGCTTGACTTGTCTGTGTGTGTATGGCGTGTACTATGAATGTACCTTGAATAATGATTGATTCTAATCTCAATTCCTTTTATTATTTGACATGTTTTTCTTGATCCGTGTCATAAAAACATTGTGTATATGGAAGCTTGGTTTTGTCACCTTTGAACAAACACTGTAAAAATGTTGTAGTAGGTTTTAAATAATGAGGGTGTTTGTCATAAATGTATGATATTCCCATTAGTTTAATGCAGAAAAGATTCAAAACAGGAAGACCTTGCAAAGGTTGATGAATGGTGGTTGTCAGAGTCATTGCAGCCAAAGTTTGACACTTTCTGAGGGCTTCATGCCAAATATAACCTTATTGTGTTTAATAGAGCTGCAACTATTAGTCAATCAAAAAAATAACAATTAATGCCAACTATTTTGAGAATTAATTATTTTTTTCAGTAATTTTTAATAAAAAATGTGTCTTTGTTGGGGCCTTTGGTGAGTGTTTGTGACCCTAGTTGTTGCACTATGCCCAGTGCTGTTGGAACTTGTCTGTCCATTTCAATGTTTTTTTGGCTGATTGAGCCCATCGGTGAGAGAAATCACTCTGATTGGCTACCCAGCTAAGCAAATCAATGCATGAGCAGAAATGGAACAAAAAAGTACTCTGAGCCTATTGCTGCAGTATCCATGAAGTGCGTTTTTTTCTTTGTTTTCCAATTCCAAACTATTTTATCAGACACATTTTTCGATTAGAAGTGGCTAAATCAGAAAGATTGGCAAATGGCTGTGCATTTTTATAGCGCTTTTCCAGTGTACTGACCGCTTTGAGCGGTCAGTACACTTCCTGTTTTGACACTGTGTGTGTGAATTGCCACATTCACCAATTCACACACACATTCATTCATTGATGGCGGAGATTGCCATGCAAGGTGTCAACTGCTCATCAGGAGCAATTTGAGGTTCAGTATCTTGCTTAAGGACACTTCAACATGCAGCTGGGGGGAACCGGGAGTTGAACCAGCGACTTCGCTAGATGACCCGCTTTAACTCCTGAGCTACAGCCGCTCAAATTTCTGAAAGAGTGGCATCAAAAAAAGGCCGGTTTATCACAGTGCTTTGTCCACAATCCTGCATCTTCCAGTTTTCCCTTGCCAACTACAGTTGGCTGTTGGCTGCAGTCTTTGTGGTGCGTTCAAGTGCATCTTGTTGGCACTGGCAATGTGAGGCCGCGCAGCAGTCAGCTGTCAACGCCACTGTTTATTTGATGGTTTGTTGTGTCTGGGCCCTTAGACTGTTTGCTGAAGAGAAGTATTTGAAAACATTGCTTTTGTAACTTGAAAGTTGTAATGAGCATTTTTCACAATTTTTTTACATTTCATAGACACAACAACTAAATCAAGAAAACAATCAGAAAATCAATCAATAATGAAAAGTGCTGCTAGTTACAGCCCTCCTTTATTTTAAATCAGGAAGATGGTAGCTGTCTAATCCCAGTGTGTGGCTGTCCAACTTATCATTTTTGTGCACCGTTTTTTGACAGTTCAGGACAGGAGCAACTTTCTGCCTGCCTGCACTTATTCCACATGAATGAGGCAGTTACCCAGAGCTCTTGGCTCATAGACAATCATGGACTGAAAACATGCTTCACTGTTATTGGTGACTAGTCAAGGTCTTAAAACCTGTTTTCATCACATGACTGAATTTAGAGGATACCTCTGTTCAAGGTTATTGGTTTCAACCCCATGCCCTTTATGGTGCTGGAGATGTCAGTGTTGACAGCAGCCACTCAGCAAAACGTATTACACACTGCCTACACACCCTCTAACAAGATGTGTTTTCTTCAAATTAAGTTTGTAAGGGGAAATAGAGTCAGGTGTGTTGAGTTCAACCATCTGGCTGAGCTCTATAAAGCTGTTGTTTTGGTTTGGTTCAAAAATGAACTTGAATCAAAGTGAGTATAGAGTGTTACTGCTTCAGACAACCGGACCTGGGCCTGTTGTGTTTACTCTCCCCAGCACACAAGGTGGCTTTCACTGGGACTAATGAACACTGGTCTTATTCTCTGACATTTTTTATAAAACAGTTATGTGATACACAGCCAACAACAGTTCATACAAATCAGGATCAGTTATAAGAAAACAATCTCAATTTTAAACGCTATGTAGTACCTAACACCTTGCTGTCAATCTTAAATGTTGATTATAGAATTCTTTACGTATCATGGCAGATTTTTACAGGAAAGAATTTGAGCCACTGTGACTTCTTCTTCACTCAGAATTCTGAAAACAAAAAAGTCACAATTGAGTTTAAGTTCTGAGTTTTAGAATTACACCTATGCGTAGTTTGAAAATATTCTTTCTTTTCTGGGTAATATTTTTACAAAAATTCAGAGTTTAAAGTCTGAATTCTGACTTCTGTTTCTCAAAATGCTGAAATTAAAGTCAGAATTCTTTTGGGGGTTTTACTTTTACTGACTTGAAATTCTTATCTTAAAAGTTTTGTCTCTTTCTTTCACACACATCTAACAGTGCCTATCAGATCAGGCTCACCAAGACCCCGGACCAAGAGCCAGCTGCTTGATGTCCACTTGATGTCCACCTTTGATTCATCTGCATTAAAAGCTCAAATCTTTTCTTTTGCTGCCATTTCCTCCCTTTCTTCCTACAAGCTTGGTTTCCTCCCCCTATGTCATCTGAATGTAAGTTTTGTGCATTTAGCCTTGCGTGAAATAGCACAAAGCTCAGTACGCTGCTTTGAACTCTGTCACCCTGGACGTCTGTCAGCGGTGCCACTGAAAGAAAAGTCCTTATTAAGTTGTTCTTTGTTTAAAACAAACTGACATGTTTTTTTTTATTCTTTTGATCCTCATACACTTTTTTCTAATTTTCTGACATAATTTCTTTTCTTCAGTTCAGTTCATTGTATTTGATAGAAGAACTGTTAGTTACATGTTAGTGTTTGAGAGAGACAGTCCTCCATCTTTTCATCATTTAATTAGAGCAGTTTAGAGCAGATACACAGAACACATGAGGTTTCAACTTTACATGAATGTACAAAGGTTGAGCCATATGATGACTGAGAGTAAAGGGTAAAGAGGGATGCAGGGGATGGAAAATTGATATTGATTAAAGATTGACTGATCAATGATTGATTATTCTGAATATTTTAGTACCCTCATTTGCTGATTTGACTGACAGTGCCTTTGAAAAAATAATGTTGGATTTCAAGCTCAGGGGGTTGCTTGAGCTTTTCGTTCTTATTTAGCCGTGTGTGATTACTTAATCACACACAAATCGTGTGTTGATTTTAATTCATTTTAATGGGGGTTCTCTTTGCTGACAAATCTGTCAAGCTAATGATTCACATGGAAACATACTTTTCCCACCTGTGCCACTCGAGAATGGTTCTGCTATAATTGTTGTAATAATTCGCATAACGGCTCTCAAATGGCAAATCTAAAGTAATTAAATCTGCAAACAAACATTCTTCACTGATCTGTAAAGGTGTGAGACTGAATCAAATCAAATGTTTTCACAGTTTTCTTGAAAGGAATATTCATGAAACAGTGTATACACACGATGTTTTTCAAAAATATGAGTAAAACTTTTTTCTGTTTTGTTGTTGTTGTTATTGTTGTTGGAGTTTCAATCCTCCAGAGCCACTTTGTTTCTTTCTAAGGAAAGTGAAATGCCAGAACCAGGTGATTCGAGGCACAAGGTTTCTATGGAACAAGCAGGTCAGATAATTGTATTTGATTATGCAAGATTATGCAAGGCTGTTTATACATTTAGAAACTGACTGAAGAATTTTGAATTCAAATATGAAGCTAACTGGGAGCCGGTGGAAAAAAAAAAGGCATAAAAAATAAAGTAAATGTAGTCGTAATAAATCAAATATTAGTTTCTCTGTCTAACCCTGAGAAAAAGTTCCATATTTAAACTGTATTCGTTCAGTGATTAAAACGAAGGTCTGGGGGACAGTTTTATTTGGCAGATAAATAGTTCAGGACATCTTGAAACATAAAACAATAATGTCTTCTTTATAGTAGCAGTTAATCACAGAGCTTTACTCTCCCTGTGACAAGGAAATGATACAATTGCCAGCTAAACAGATAATATACTGTTGTATTTTGTTTGTGCATGAGAATTGATTCCCTACAAAACCTCACCGTTGCCTGGTTCCAGTTTAAACATTATTTCTGGGGTGTTACTTTTACAAACCTAAGAATAGTTACCAGATGCAACAGTGTCGACTGGTAATGTGTCATCATAGCAAAATGGATTCCTGTAGCCACCTTTTGTATCAGAAAACTATCACAGAAGCAGTTTTGAGTACTTAACCAGGTGTTTACATGTCTGTCTGTGGATAGATTTCTGTCATGCAAGATGCAATCATGAAACTTACAGGCCGTTAGCTGTGATAAAAAAACAAAAAAAAAAAACAAAGGCCAAATTCAAAGATGGGTGTGGTCTCATGTAATATTTTAGTAATCACTACTGACCAGTCGGGGGTTATTCGTGTTTACACACTCTGAATCTTTCATCCGTCATCGAAACAGGTTTGATTTTCATATCTTTTCCTGATGTGATGTGTGTGAGGTGTGCGTCTACATGTGTGTTCCTATTTCCTATTTAGATGACTGCCAATCACACTCCTGACATCAATCTCTGGTTCAAGGAAATTGGTGGCTGATGTGTGGTGGTCTTTTTAAGGCTGCAGTCACACATGCAAAATCAACATCCGCCTTAATGGTGGGGTGAAGTTACGAATTGTTCTTTGTAGACTTCAGTAGTTTGAATCTATTCATTCTCTTTTTTAGATTTGTGTGAATTAAGGAGCAACTAAAATGGCACTCAGCAGACTGCATGCCTCCACCAAGGCCCAACTGTCCCCTTTTGTACTCACTCATAGGCACAAGTCACCTAAATATACGAAAGACGTTAACAAAATCTCGCAAATTCAAAGGAACATCACGTAACTTTAAAACCATCAAATCATGTTGATGGTGTAGTGTCTTGTAATAGGGTGAATAATGTCTCTATCACGTGTTTCTGCACTACAGTGGCTTGCAAACGTATTCACCCCACTTGAACTTTTCCACATTTTGTCACGTTACAACCACAAATGTAAATGTATTTCAATGGGATTTTATGGGATTTTATGGGAAGGAAAATGATACATGGTTTTAAAACATTTTTAAAAAATGAAAAACTGAAAAGTGTGATGTGCAAAAGTATTCAGCCTCTTTACTCTGATACGCTTGAATAAAATCCAGTGCAACCAGTTACCTTTAGAAGTCACCTAATTATTAAATTGGGTCCACCTGTGTGTAATCTAATTTCAGTGTAAATACAGCTGTTCGGTGAAGGCCTCAGAGGTTTGTTAGAGAACATTAGTGAACAAACAGCATCATGAATCCCAAAAAACACACCAGACAGGTCAGGGATAAAGTTGTGGAGAAGTTTAAAGCATGGTTAGGATATGAAAAAATATCCCAAGCTTTGAACATCTCATGGAGCACTGTTCAGTCCATTCAGTCCAGTGTTGAAACAAGGCCATGCAGTTTGCCACAAGCCATGTGGGGGGCACAGCAAACATGTGGAGGAGGGTGCTCTGGTCAGATGAGACCAAAATTGAAGTTTTTGGACTAAATGCAAAACTCTATGTGTGGCAGAAAACTAACACTGCACATCACCTTGAACACACCATCGTGGCAGCATCGTGCTGTGGGGATGCTTTTCTTCAGCAGGGACAGGGAAGCTGGTCTAAGTTGATGGGAAGATGGATGAAGCCAAATACAGGACAATCTTGGAAGAAAGCCTGTTAGAGTCTGCAAAAGACTTGAGACTGGGGCAGAGGTCCACCTTCCAGCAGGACAACGAGCCTAAACATACAGCCAGAGCTACAATGGAATGGTTTAGATCAAAGCATATTCATGTCTTAGAACGTCCCAGTCCAGACCTAAATCCAAGTGAGAATCTCTGGCTAGACTTGAAATTGCTGAATGAATGAATTGCTGTTCACAGACACTCTCCATCCAATTAGACTAAGCTTGAGTTATTTTGCAAGGAAGAATGCACAGGCAAATATTTCAGTCTCTATATGTGCATCGCTGGTAGAGACTTACCCCGAAAGACTTGCAGCTGTCATTGCAGCAAAAGGTGGTTCTACAAAGTATTGACTCAGGGGGGTGAACACTTTTGCAAACCACTGTATGTAACTTCAGTGAGAGGACCAGATCACAACGTAACATACATGTTTACTTCAATGACGTAATGGGTTTTGTTTGTAGTTAGGACTTACATAGTTACAGGATGTGGATTTGTTTTTACAACAGTGGTGTTGTACAAACTGTGTGGGGCATGAAATCGCCAATTTCTACATAAAGCTGCTTTAAACAAAGTGAGAAAAAATTCCTGGATTGTCCTTTTAACCGGATCCGCATCAATGGGGTCCTTTCTGGGCTGAGACCATCCCACTGCTCAGTAGTTTTTTGTGTAATACTGCTGACAAACCAACAGAAACACAAACAGACACGGGTGAAAACCTCCTTCTCTGAGGTAATGATGCAGCATTTGGTCCCTGACTGCAAAGATTCTTACAGTGTTTTCGCAAAGGCCACCGAGGCTCATGGGTGCTGTAATATTGAGAGTCATTTGGCTAACCTACAGACAACACAACCTTAGTGTATTGCTTAATTACCCAGGAGGACCCTGTGATGCTATCTGAAAAAGCACTGAGGTAATTATTGTCATGACAGAAACCCTATCAATAAGACTTTCCAGTGGAGAAAAGACCTCAGAAACTTGAAGCTCCATCTACTTTGCTTATCGATTGGGCAGTTATTGTCTTTCCCTTTCTCTCGCACTGAGAGGCAACTATTTTCCAGATGTTTCTGAACTACTCAGAAATATGCTTGACAGTTGGGGGAGGTTCTTGGGAGAAGTGGCAGCTTGTTTTGACAGCCTCGCAGCAGGATGGCATTTAGCACATTACTAAAAGGGCAGCAGCGCATATGCATACTGCAAATAGTAAATCCATCCATACATCAATCCAATGAGCAGGGCACGATAAGCATATTAATAGGACACGCATGGGTTTATTACAAATCCCCTATGTGGCTCTTTACTGTACTTTGTGTGTGTGTGTGTGTGTGTGTGTGTGTGTGTGTGTGTGGTGTGTGTGTGTATTAACACTTGCCACATATAAACATATGAATTCTGGTGAAAGAGATCCAAAGCTCAGTACACACAGATGCGTTCAGTACACTTCAGTTGTGTTCGGTTAATCTATTGGGGACCAGAAAGCAGAGAGGAGGACTGCCAATCTTATATGAAGACTGTCTTCATCACTGATGATCTTTGAACGTCTAATGTCATGACAGTGTCTTGATAACGGCTGGGGCCACTGGGACTTGTACACTATGGCATTTGTATAATTTCTTTCATATTTATCAGTCACATATCACTCATATTTAAATAATACGTGACAATACAATATGCTTTATCCCTTTTTCTCTCCACTTCTTTATGTGAATGCAGCTGGTTTCACTCACAAGGTCTCTTGCCTTTTTATCTTAATATTTCTATATAAGCTCAAAGTAAATAAAATGCAAGGAGAAAGGAAATATTCGCATACCCATTTCACTTATTTAGTGATTATAAAAGAGCAATACAACTTAACACCTTCTGATATCATTTTTTTCTCTTTTATCAAACTGAGACTAACTTAATTGCCCTGTTAGCTCATTGATTACATGTCAATCAAACTCTGTCTGAATGGTTTGTAGTCTTAAGTTCACTAGTTTGATGTGAAAGTATTCCACCACTTTTCCGAGCCGATGATGAGCAACCTTCATCTGCCTCGTCTCCTGTCCCTGCTTGTCTTCCCACCCTGGTCAGAGCCACTGTAAATCAGTTTGGCACTGAATTCCTTGTTTAAAACTGCCGTCTGTCAATCTCGTAGGCTGTGCTGAGCCCTGATCTGGCCATAGTCACTGTTAGATTGCTGTGCCCGGCGTAACGGTCGCTATGAATGAGTCAGCTGACAGGGCCACGGTTTGCAAAACCAAAGAAACTAGCAGCGTCTGCACTGCTACAAAACACAAACAACACACAACGCACACCTGGCAGAGCGAAGAACGCCAAATTTGTCTGACATGGATATGTATTATTGTCGTTGCCATTAAGGGAAATGAGAGTCGAGAAAAGGCAGCAGCCAACAGCGTCACAAGCTCTCAGCATGAGCTGCTCGAGCCGACACCTTCACCTGCAAGTTGACTGGGTCTCCTACTCCCTTCCATTTCCTTTCCATTATCATGCTTCTTATCTGGCTGTACCTTGTTCTGTAAATAGAAATACATTTTATCCACCAGGTAAACATTTTCACTGAAACTGCTTTAGATTTCATGCCCTTCAGTGCAACTGTTGTGCAGCTGATGGAATAGATGAGGGTCTTATTATCCTGCCGTGTGTTGTGCAGGCTTTGCTTACTTCTGCTTCCTCAAATCTCCAAGTTTCTCCTCACCTTACTTAACCTTGTGCATTCCTCTCCAACCCACCCCGTGTTTCATCTCAGCTTACTCTCCCTATCTAGTCTTGTCACTCCTCCGCCGCCACCCCTTCCTTCCCCCTTTTGTCATTTTTATTATGATAAAATGACAAAGGAATCTCAGCCTAAGAGTCAAAACGCCTCCTCTTTTACCAACAAAAGCCCTCTCACATATATCTTAACGCAGCCGCATCCATTCTGAGGACAGAAGGGAAAGGTAGATTGGAGTGTCAAGGACCCTGGTGGTTTAAAAGAAGGCGAGGAGGCGATCGCAGAGATATTACACCACTCCCGTTGAAGGGTCAGTGGAGAAGAAGAAGAAGAAGAAGAAGAAGAAGAAGAAGAAAAAGAAGCAGAATAAATAGGACCGGCAGGGTAAGAGAGTGGGATTTTGTCCACAGCGGTGTGAGAGTTAACCAGCGATGCCAGTCCTCATCAATGCACATCCAGCGGACAGGTTTAGCTTACTGGTACACTAACGAGTCCCTCCGGCCCCGTCTTAAATCACAAGTGGCCTCACTAGCGAGCTTTTCTTCATGAAGGAAGCAAAGACAGATCTTGATTTATTTTATTATCTTCGATTATATACACACGCGACCTTGACCCTTTCTACTCCAGATCCTATTAATATGAAAGTGTTCCCGTCTCGAGAGAGCTCCACGGACCAAACCAAGCGCCTGCCCCCTCCTTCCTATTTAGCCATCATTCTTCTCCTGTCCTCTTCGCTCATCTGACCTTTTTTCCAGAACAATTCTTTTTTTATTATATGCCGTGGCCGTTTTTCCAAACCATTTCCTCCAAACCTCTCTCTCTGGTGCCCCCCCCCCAAAGTTTATGCCTCCCTCTCATTCCTCCCTCTTGTGGTTGCTATCTCTCACGTTCTGCCCCTCATATTTCATTCTGCCTCTGCCTCTCATTAGGCCCTCTATCTCTCTCGTCCACTCGTCTCTTTCTTTTCTCTAACCCGACTCCTCTCAACTTCACCCTCCTCTCCCTCCCACCCTCCTCTGTTTTTTTGTTTTTTTTACTGTTTACCTATCGCCTGTTCCCCCAGTGCCATCCTTTTTCTCGCACTCTTTCCTCTTCCTCTTTTCTATTTTCATGCTGCATTAAGTCAGTGAGCAGTGTATAGAAACCATAATAACCCTGCGAGTGAGGCAGAGAGATTGAGAGAGAGAGACCTGAAGAGATTCTCCTGAAGTTCTCAGTGCACTGACAGCGACCGGAGGAGGTCATCTATCTTCTGGGTTTCTCCCTCCCGCCGCCGCTCTCCCCAGACAGCTAATTCAATATGTTGCGAAACGGGACGGAGCGCTGTTCCTTTGTCAACAAATTTCATTAAGCGACATTAGCAGCGCTATCAAAGAGGTGACAGGGAGGAAATGATGGATTCAGATTAGAATATCGAAAATGAAAGTGTTGGAGAGGCAGAAAACGGCCAATATGTGTACGTGTGTGCGCTTGTGCACAATCGCATGCATGCCACACTTGTCCCCAGCCATTTAACAGGCTGAATTTACATAACCCATTTGAATTTTCATTATTTCTCTTGGAAGGATTTTGTAATTGGATTTTTTTTTTTTTTTTTTTGGGTCCCGCAGAATTTCCTACATTTACCCAAGAGGAGAGGAGTACTGTTAAATTACTGTACCTTTTGAGGTAGTTAAAGCTGGGTGTGGTGTGGTTTCCTCCGTCCTGATTAAGTTTTATTAGCGTCTTGTAGAAAAGGAACCATTTGAGCATTGCTTTCCTTACATTCATGTTTTGCAAACGAATCCATGTAGCAATATTCAAATGGAAACAACTCTCGTGTCCTGAAATGATACGACACTGCTTAAATGTAAATGTACAATCCATTAAACAGACGGTTGCTGGAGGGGCACAGAGCGATGGACGGCGTGGTAATGATGTCAGAACTTTTTCTCACTGTTATGCAGACAAAAACCACAACTCCTTGTCTCTAATGGCACACTTTGCCTTTCCCCTTTAACATCCGTTAGAATTAAAAAGTCATTTTATTGGCACACAGTTTATAGTTACTGCACTTTTCCCTCAATTGGTGAATTTGTAATGGAGGCTTAAGAGGTTAAATGGAAACAAACGAGGGAGGAGAACAAACGGAGGACTTCAGAAACATATGAATGCGATGAAAATGCAAATATAATGAGAAAGTGTCAGGGAAGATATTTAAAAAATGCAGTCACTTTGCTGACTAGTGAAGACAAAAATGCACAAAGTTACTATTGTCATTGATTAAACACAGCCACTGTGAGAAGAGGTAAACCCACAGAGTTACAGTCGGCTGACAGTTTCCCAAAGACCTGAATCAACTGCTTATTTGAATCTGACCATAAAGTTTGCTTTTAGTCGACTTTTAGTGTCAAGTGGTTGAGATCTTTAGGAAGAGCTTGTTGCAGGATTCATTCACACGCCAGTACTGTAGAAGTCAGACAATGATACTGATTAGATGAATCTGTCGTGGTGTAAACTATTATTAAACCAGACAGACTGAAACCAACAGAGCAAAACAAAACAACACTGACAAAAATTGCATCTATTTTTTAATAAAATGCTGTAGTAAGTCAATTCACAAAACACCTGGGCAGACTCAGGGTTTCAGACATGTTCAAGTATTCGTGGCAGCGTGCCTGAATATCAACACTGGCTGCCACATATTGATTTTTACATTTTGGAGATGTCTGTCTTGTGTTTTCCACACATGCAGTAGGTAGACTTTAGGTACATTGACGGTCGTTGAAGTACAATCGGCCAACTGTTTTTACATTTCTTATTTCTATTTCTTCATCTGTGTGATATAATGATGCTAGAATAACTAGCGGACAACCTAACCTTGCTTTTCCCTTCCACACACAGAAAAACACAGAGGGAGACAGAGAAAAATCAGGTCAAATCAAATCAGTTTTATTTATTCAGTCCAAAATCACAATCACATTGTTTCAGTGAGCTTTACAATCTGTTCAGTGATCAACATCCTCTGTCCTTCGATTTGATTGCGAAACAACTTACCGAAAAAAAGGACTAGGAGGACTGACAGACATGCAATAGTTGTCGCATGTAAAGAAACAGAACAACAAAATCCCAATTTACAATCGCATTGACAGAATATCTGTTACAAATTATACAATGTAAGGCATTTTATGGTATTAGCCAGAGTATTACGTCCCTCCTGGAGATGCACATTGATTGAGATTTCCTGTTGAATGCAGGCCTAATTATGCCATTGTTTTTAGTAAGACTTACAAGTGCACTTGGTTTGGAACCATGTTGGCTTGGATTGTTTCAAGAGCGTGAAAGGGTGAAAAATGTGTTACCCACACATATATTTACATATTCGGTAAAATGTTATCCGTCCAAGAGAACAACACGATCCATGATTAATTAGTGGAGAGAGAGAAGCTCTCCAGTATTACGTCCCTCTTTAAACACACTGATTGGGATGCAGCCTCTCTTATTTAATGAAGGCCTACTTATGCCATTGTTTTGTACAAAAACATGTCATTCAGTGCACAATGGATTTGATCGGCTCTGTGGTTAATAACATGTTTCTTCCATTCCTGGCTCACCTGCTGTCGTGGAAATGGAATTGCAGGTCAAATATCCAAATGCGAGCTCTGTTTTGGGGCGACTTTATAAGACATACTGCTGATGAAGACAGTCCACAGAGCGAACACATACAGATAGAGAGAAACAGACAGACGCTGAGCAGGGCAGGTCGGCCGGGGTGCCTGCAATAAAGACACCAGATGTGGATGGAGACCTGAAGGGAAAGCAAAGTGAGCAGAACAAAGTAGTTTTTTTTAGCAAACACTAAAATAAGGTGGAGAATTTAGCAGAAATAAGAAATAACCTACCTCGAAATAGGGTAATGTAGCTTTTCAATCATGTCAACATACAAATCCCCCACCCTCCCACGCCACATATATGCTTTTACTCAGTGGGAAACACTGCAGACTGCTTTTAAAAAATGAAAGTTAGGGATGCACACTATTTCCTCAATCTGGAGCTATCTGATTCTTGACATATCTAACAGGATACAGCCTATGATGACAGCCTGAAGGACAACAACACCTGTATAGATCTTCAGTCGGGCAGGATTCTAACCACATGATTGCAGTACTTTGTTGGGCCGGCAGCAACAATAACAATACATTAGCCGACACTGTGAACACATACTTTCCCTCTCATTACAGTTTCACTAATCCAACTCTTTAAAGCTATCCATTAATCACACACTCACAGTGACTTGGTAATTCATTTTGCTGACAATTCCTCAAAAAACAGTCCATCTGTGGAAGTTCACGGCCAACATTTTCATTTGGACAACCATTACTGTAAAAATATGCACATAATAAATTAAACTAAAACTTTTGTTTAGGGACAGCAAAAGATCAACGACACGTTTGAAATTTTCCTTCGGAACAAACCAATTTATGCTGGACCACAGGTGCAGCCTGTAGGTGAGGATGCACTGACAAATTTCAAATATGTCATGGATATGTTTTGTTGTGGCTGTAGTGTAATCAACTGAAGTGACTGGTGACTCTGTGCAAGTGTATACAGCTCTCCTCTTCCCCAAAACAGTAGATTTATCACCGGGCTCCTTTGTTGAAATGAAGTCACTAAAGGGACTGTTAGGGGCCACCACCTTGACTTCTACACTTCTAAACTGCACATCAGCATCACACATTTGCAATAAATGTTGCAGAAAGGTTGCATAAGAATCGTCCTGCAATTCTTAAGGTTTCCATCCGTTTTGTCGCCTCCCTTTCCCTGTGTTTTGTTGTTTTCCCTTTCCTCCCTGTCCTCCTTCTTCTGGCTGTTTGGCAGACAGGGAGCAGTGACGGAGTGAGCGTGTGCGTCTCATTGTTTGTCATGAAAATAGGATTTCAGCAGATGGATGGAGAGATTCTGGAGGAGAAATACAATCTAAAAGGAGTACACACAGAAAGAATAGATTGTTATGGTTACCGGGTTCCTCTCTCCCACGTGGGGGGGGAGTAACAGATTCTATTGTTCTTTGTGCGTGAGTGCCTGCACAACCACGCACTTGTGTGTTATCTGTGATATGTGCCGGCGTGTGTCCTAATACAATTTGAATTCATGTGTGTGTGCTTGACATCTGACTCATGTGGGAGGTAAAATGGGGAGAGCAGAAATTCATTCCTACGTCGACTACAAAAGGAAGGAGAAACCTGTGCAGCGAGATGCCAGAGGAATGAACTTTAATCTGATATTTGTGATCAAAAGCACACATCGCTACGAACACACTGAAATGGAGGGATTATCTTGTTTAGCAGACGTATATCTGAGTGTTTGTATGCCACCCTCTGTATGTAAGATGTTTTTAACAGATTGTGTGTGGAAGAAAATAAAAGACAGAGAGTGTATTCCCCATATTAATGCTGCCTTCCTCCGCCTCCCTCTGGGATGTTGAGTGGTGCAGAGACGATGAGCCAGATTTCCCCATGGGGATTATGAACAATTCATGTATATCTATATTCATATCATTTCATCTTTTCTTCTTTTCTTAATCATATAAATTATGAAGATGTGTTCTGTTTTGATAGGAAGTTCTTCATTTTAGGGATGACACAAGAGCTACTGCCTATCTATCTATCTATCTATCTATCTATCTATCTATCTATCTATCTATCTATCTATCTATCTATCTATCTATCTATCTATCTATCTATCTATCTATCAACTGAGGGCCGGATACAAAATCACACAGAAAATTTTAAAAGTAAAAAATGTAAATCATGGGCCGATCCAACTCATAATGTGACTCAGTAGTGTGCGCACCATCTGGGCGTGCTCTTGATTAGTTGGCTGATTATGTTGATCCCCTGATCCAGGTCTGGGAGGGGATTCCCCAGACCTGGAAGGCGCCAGTGAGCTCCTGGACAGTCAGTGGGGGTACCTGGTGGTGTCGGATGCACCAATACGCTGATACATCCTACAGGTGCTCAGTTGGATTTAGGTCAGGGGAAGGAGATGGTCAGCCAATGGCATCAATGCCTTTATCATCCAGGAACTGGTCAACCCTGGCCAAGTAGCAAGGCATTGTCCTGCCCCAGGTCTGAGGATTTCATCCTGGTACCTAACAGCATTCTATGACATGACATGGAGGTCTGTGTGACCCTCCAGGGATACGTCTCACAAGACCATCACTGAACCACCGCCAAACTGGTCATGCTGGATGATGTTACAAGCAGCGTAATGTTCACCACAGCATCTCCAGACTCATGCCTGTCACATGTGCTCAGTGTGAACCTGCACTCGTCTGTGAAGAGAACGGCCAATTCTGATGCTCTTTTGCAAATGCAAATGCACAGGTCCCATCCTCATGGAGCCTGTTTCTGACAGTTTGACAGCCCTGTCTAGCTCTCCTCATGCAACAGCTGGTCTCCCGGTATCTCCTCCCTGCTCTTGAGACTGTCCTGGGACACACAGGGACACACACAAGGACTTTTCCTTTCAACCGCTCATATGAATGTGCCATCCTGGAGGAGCTGGACTACCTGTGCAACCTGATCGAGCTGCAGGTACTGCCTCATGATTCCAGTAGTGACGAGGCCACAAGCAGAACACAAAACAAGAGAAGAATCAGTCAGGAAGGATAAGGAGAGAGCAACTGCCTGTGGCCACCACATGCAAAACCACCATTAAACGCTGATCAGAAGGTCGCTGGTTCGAATCTCGGCTCCCCTGGAGCAGAACTGAGCTGCATGTCGAAGTATCCTTGAGCAAGATACTGAACCCCAAAATTGCTCCTGATGTGCAGTTGGCACCTTGCGTGGCGGCCTCATCAGTAAGGACAGGTTGTACCCTGCCTTCGCCCAGAGAGATAACTGGGATTGGCTCCAGTAAACCCCGCGACCCCTTAAAAAAGGGATAAAGCGGTTACATCCCCGCGACCCTCACGGATAAGCGGTAGATAATGAGATGAGATGAGATGAATTACATTATTTGCCTTGTGTTCACTGGTCTTTAACTTTACTGTTAGCTCACCAGTAGTCAAGTTGGTCGTGCCAGTGCCACATTTTATTATATAACTACGTATGAAAACTGCTAATGGAATGTAAATGCAAGGCAGCATTGTACACAGTATTCTCACATTTCAACATTTCTATCACTATGGGAATTTTTTCCAGCTTTTCTGCCTTTAATTAAATTAAACTATCTTTAATCACCATTACTTGCTTTTATTGTGCCAACACTTCTGACTTTTGGGAACCCTACAATTGAAAGATGAATACACCATGGAGGTTATTAAAAGTGATTTAATGTGTTGATATAGTAAATAGCAATTAGTAATCCAACACCACACACACACACACACACACACACACACACACACACACAGATTTGTTCTATCCCTCTCTGATAAGAAAGCATGTACATATATAATACAAATTTAAAGACTCTGCCTCTGACAACTCTTTTCTTTATCTAATGCTCTCCTTCATTACTTTATGACTGATGTGGGGAACAGAAGCTGATGCTGCAACAGAGAAGTGTTTTGCCAACTTGGCTGCTGCCTAATTAATTCCTCCCTATCTTTGTTCAATAGACACTATAATTGTATATTTGGTTTGCTGAGAGCTCGACTGTGGGAGTTAAGAGAGTGGACGGGTGAGAAGAAACAAGAACTATTTCCAGATTTGGACTGTGTCAACAACATTTCAGTGATTTCCAGTGAGTATCTCTCTCTTTGTAAGTGTCATTGTAGCTAAAAACACTGTACATAGCTGAGTTGAGTCTGTTGCGTACTTGTGTCCATTTTTATGACTCTGTTCTGGTTCTTTTTTTCTCTTACACTTTCTGATCATCTTTTATAAGAGTTAAATGGAATGACAAGCATTGTCCATAATCCTCATTAAGCACTTTGTAGCCTCTGCTACAGTAAAAGTGCTGCTATATACATAAAGTTGAACTTTTTCACTTTACTTTCTGACTTTTTCCCCCATCTTTAGTCCCAGCTGCTGCCTCTGTTCGACTGCATTGTCTCAGTAAATTAACTTTATATAATGCATAGGGGTGCAGGATCTCGCAGGGCAGAGTTGAAGCTGTCAAATATCATGCAGATGAAGTATTTCTGCCTCATGCCTGCTGACACCTATTTTCTTACAGAGTGTTCAGGGGGTGTTAGCCAGTCAGTCCTCCCCATCTTAACATTTAGCCTCACTTCTCTTTGCTCCATTTCTCATCCATTTATGTGCTGTCAACAACTTTCATATCCATGATTGCCCAGTGCAGCTGTCTCGCTCTCTGGCACCTCTGCCCTTCTCCTGTTGTTTTTCCTGTATTCTTCTTTCTGTGAAGGAAGGCATACCAGCCTCACTCAGCTATCAGCTAACTGCACTGTAATACATTATTAAGCCAGGGTGATGGGTGAAGTATGAAATGACAGACAGACAGACAGACAGACAGACAGACAGACAGATAGATAGATAGATAGATAGATAGATAGATAGATAGATAGATAGATAGATAGATAGATAGATAGATAGATAGATAGATAGATAGATAGATTAGAAGCACATCACCTCTGTTTATGTTATTATTTCTGCTCTCAATCCAGTGTTTTTGTCTGTGGAAAAAGCTGATGGCTATTTTTTTTTTGATTGTGTCCTTCTCAATTGATCTGAGTTAAACATATTCCAGGTTTCAATACTTCACCTATGGCACAGATCGATAGCTTCGATTGAGCTGTTTCTCATGGCCACAAACAAACAAATAACACAGATGTAAAGCACTTGAGGAGATTTCAGAGCTTGAGGACGTAGCGTTGCAGCTCATGCTCAGTTTGGCACATCAAAGCTGGATAATTGACCATTCTATTACATTATATTGTGTCGTATTGTAACGTACTTCAAATAAAGATTCGCCCTCCAAACCTATTTATGCTGATGTGTTCAATGCCAACTAATGAATCCACTTTCAGTGGTTTCCCATGTACCAAACTTTGGCCTTGAGTGACTCAGGAGCTGCAACAGCAAGCATCTCTTATGGCCTTCAAGCTGATTGGACTTTTTTTCTGTCTCAATTCAGTGACAAACATGCTCAAGGATATCCTCGTGGTAAGTTTTCTAGAGATTTCATTCACCCTCACAGTCCAGGTTTTATCACCTGGTCAGTCAGCACCATCCTTTGATATTATAGCCTGATCCCACTCCACTTACACAATGCCTCCATGTCAGAAGCTTGCTTTTATTGTCCTTCAGGCTATTTGCTTTTTATTACCAACTCTTACAGCCACTGCCTTTATGGGTAGAATCATTATTTCATTCGAGTAACAGAGACACCTCCACTGTAGATTGCAGCAGCTTCTTTTGAAGCCACTGACTTGCGATTGGAGCTGCTGACCTTCCAGTTACAATTTCTCCTTTCCAGCCTTTTACATGCCAATGGTGGACTGCTGTAATCTAACTGTTATTCAAACGGTGGGTTTGCTTTAGTTATTGGCTATTTTAAAGCAGTTTAATCTCCATTCAATCCACCATTATACTTCTCTGATAACATCTTACTTTAAAAGGGTAATAAACTTTTACTTGAACTGTGGTTTGTAGTGATTCTTTGATTGATTTTATGTTTGACTTGTTGTAACAAATGTCTTTATCTCTCTTCAAATGGGATTGCTGATAGCCTACTCCACATTAGTTTAAAAAGTAGAGATATATCAAGTGTTAAACCGAAGGTGAAAGAAGGCTCTACATCATTTATTTAAGAAAGCGTACCAGTTTAAGAAACACCCCATTTACTCCACAATGTAGAACTCCATTACAAGTAAACACCCTGCAAACAAAATCATAAGAAGGAGAAGAAGAAGCATTGTAGAGTAGTAGTATAAAGTAGCAGAAAACAGTACAGGTCCCTCAAAATTGTACTCGAATACAGGACATTAGTAAATGTACTCAGTTACTTTCCACCACTGCCCCTGTCTGAACTACTGTATACCACCTCCTCTGTTTTATTGTACAACACTCTCACTTGTCAATCGTTGTTTGAACAGTTGTTCTTCCATCATATGTATTCTCCACTAGTCTTTTTTCAGGCTTGCGTGTTGTTTAGATGCTGATAAGCTGTCTGTGTTTCATTTGTTAGTCTCTTTTTTCTTCTTTTCTCTCTTCCCCCTTCACCAGTGATTCATTTGTTTTGTTTTGTTTTGTTTTGTTTGGGTTTTTTTTTTCTGTGGGGAGAGATGAGGGCATGAGGAAGGCATCTTCACAGGTGGCTGCTGTGGTAACAGAAGGTGGGGATTAGTTTTTGCAACCCTGCCTGTTCGAGCTTGTACGTGTGTGGAAAGTTATTTCTCAGTGTGCGATAAGAGACTATGGAAGATCTAAGTCATTGCCCCGGGTACAGTTTATCGCTGCCTCTCAATCTGGCTAAGCATACAGAGTATTCATAGTGCATAACAGATCCTGTCAGACTCCTCTTCTCACCTGGTCAATGCTTCTTTCTTCTCTCTTCTTCTCCCTCTGTATCTGTGATGCTTCCTGATCCTTAACCAACAGCTTGTGAACATTTTCTCACTGTTATGGGAATTAAAAAATGAGGTATTAATAATGTAAGTATTCGAAATAACAAAACTGGCAGATAACAAAAAAGAGGGGGTGCACAGGTTTGCACAGAAAAGGGGTTTAAAAAATACAAAGACAGGAAAGAACAACATGACATACGCAGAGGACTAGTTGTGTACTAATTTCAAAATAATCTGAAATTACATGAGTTTAAAGATACAGTTTTTGTTGTATGTTCTATGAGAAAATGTTAACATGCTTACATGTTTAATGTTTAACAAAAACACATTGTTATTCTGATACTGCCAATTGCTGCAGCATCTCTATTACCCCCTTTGTCTGTCAACCAGTTTAGTTTATTTAGTCTCGTCAAGACCCCGTCCCGAAAAAGCCCAGTCTACTCTGATTGGTCAGCTCTCACAGCCCTGAGCAAGCCCCACCCACTGAGTTTCTGCATCAGCTCGGCTGGTGTTTTTGCAGCCGTGGGGCAGACTGTTGTTACACGGGCATATAGCTGATGATGTTTTTTCTGAACTGACAGCAGCTGCACAACAGAAGTCCTGCTCAAACTGTGCAACCCATGAAACTTCTCCACTGTCCTTGGAAAGGTTTTGATGCTGTTTGTCCGCCTGACATCTAATGTATAAACGTGCCGAAGCCTGCTGTGCAGCTCAAAGAGAAACAGTTAGCAGGCTGTGTTGTCTCTCTATGTTGTATCCTTGTATCTGTGCACCTCGCAGTGCATGAAATGTTCTCAACTACAACTTTCTGAATCATTGCCCAACAAAAGGACCTCTGGCAGAGGCAGCCATGACGTGCCTGTCCAAAACAATTTGGGTCACACCCAGAGAAACAGATAAGAGGGGTGCTCTGAGACTCATCCTGAGCCACGATAAAAAATCTACAGAGAGCTGAGGCAGAGTGACTGAGAGACGAGGCAGAGAGAGTAATATAAAGTCAGAGGATGAAAAAGTTGCCGACGATGAACTGGAGATGTACTTCAGCATTTTTAAAGCTGCAGGGGGGAGTGAAGGGAGGGATGAGAGACAAAGCTTGCAGTCAGAACAATTTTGTGTTTTGGGAGCAAGAAAAAAATAAAATCAGAAACTCTGACAAAGACAGACGACGAGTCAGAGATGAGTAAAATAAAAGGGGAGAAAGAAGGAGGATGACAGACTGGATGATCAGACTCTTGAAAAACTGAGGAATAAACTTGGGCAAAAAGCTGAAGTGAAGCAACTCAAGAGAATAGTTATGGAGAAGTGGGGAAAATGTATACCAATTACCCTCAAATGTGCCTAGAAAAAGACACTAAACGGGATTCTGATACACCACCTACTGAGTATTGTTGTCATGTATTTCTGATTTAACGATTTTGTTAGATTGGTTGAAGATCCTCCTGAGGCTCATAAATGTGCAACTACCAAGGCTGATAAAACTCAATACATTGGGTTGTGAGCAAGCTTAAACCATAGCTCATGAAAACTTGACATGTTGAAGGAACAGGTCACAGGTCTGCCTGGGCCCCCTGGTGGCTACAAGGCCTGAGGCATGTGCCTTTCCTGTACAGCTCACAGTGGTGTAGTAACATAATTGCTGACTTTGTTGTGATTTGATTGATTTTTCTTTTCCTTACCAACATAATCAGCTGATGTAGGGCCAAAACACAGCACATTTCAACCAATCATATTTTGCTACGACCCCCATGAGCCTATCGTGAGACCTTTCCCTGCTCATTCAGTTATTTTAATGATCATCAGGAATCACTATGATCCAGATATTTTAGCAAGGCTGTTCTTCACCTCTGGACCACCAACTGTGCCTCAGCTCCATAAGTGGGATATTCTTGCAACAACTTACGATGTTACTAGCCCTGTAAAATGCCACAATGTGGTCGTATCGTCAAAGACTTTTTACATATCTCCTGTCATGCACAATTAAAACCAATTTAATTACTGTACTTAGTCCCTCTTTTATCAGTCTGTCCAGATTGAATGCTTCGAATTCATGTGCAGGGACTGATTTGAGAGAATTGTCTATAATAACAAGCATCTGGGCAAGCGGCAGAGGCAGCTGGATGTCCTGTATGCTACAGCAATATTTAGCAGTGCACGGGTACAAATAAAAAAACACTAACCATCTCCCGCATAATCAGTTTTTCATTCTCTGGCTGCTTTACTTGAAAAAAACTAGTGTGATAGACCTCCTCGATGAAACTTCTCGAGTCGCTTAACTATGCAACTTTATCATATGCAGGATTTTTATTGAGTTTTGTTTTGATTTAACATTCCTGAGATGAGTCGAGAGGATCATTCTCCTCTGCCAGCTCTTCCTACTAAATAACTTACAAACTGACAGCTGTTTTTTTATATTTCAAGGGCCAATAATTTCAGATATGTACTTGTGTAGCTACATAAACCGATTCATTATTATTTTATCGTACTTGTCTTGCCTAAAGGAATCGGTGTGTCAGGTACGCTTGAACTTTGAGAAACTGCCAGCTGAATGTTAAATGCCACCTTCTGGAATATTAATGCATTTTCGATCATGCAGGCATGCCAAGAATTTGTCTGGGTTTGAATTTCTTTTCTTTTTTTTCGCGTTGACAGCCTGGCACGAGGCAGAGAGTGCTCTTCATGGATTATTTTGACCTGCACAAAAGATAGAAATGAAAAGGAAGACATATAGAGATAGATTGATGGACAGAGGAGGAGAAAAGTCTTCTTAATTGACAGTCAGACTGTCAGTGTCAGATGTTTGAAGGACTGAGTGATTTGTTGAGCAGTGAAAGAGAGTATCTAGGATCTTGGAGTTGAGGGGAGCTGCACTCGAACATTAATTTGTTATTATTAATACAACTCTCTGCAGGGAGAGAGAAGTGTGGACCCTGCATATACCTTACTTCGTTGCTCTGGTCATTAGTCCCTTTCTTTTCTCTCTTTGTTTTTCTGCTTTCATTATTGGCAAGAAGATCACAATAAAGCCCCACCAGCTCCTTTGCCGCGGGAAACTCGTATACGTCCTCGCTCGGCACAAAATATGATTACACACAAAACAGGACCGTAAGTAAAAATGTGTGCACATATACCTGTCAGCGAAGTTCAGAGATAATAAAATGTAAGGGATCAGTGGGTTTTATTGTTGTTCTCAGCGGATCCCAGAGTGTAATTAGCTTTCATGGCTGCAACTTTCCTTTGAGAAAACCTTGATAAGGGTAATCTATTTCCTCCCACTCTGAGGCAGGCGTGAGCCCCACCGCTGTGGTGACTAACAGAATTTCCTCCCTGTCACTGTGAATAGAGAAGACCCTCTATCTTATATACCGATATGTTTTGGATCATCCCACATGCTGGAAAATGACACATTAGCATTTGTGTTCAAGTCAAGTCCATGCCGTATTACAAAAGAACAAGGGTAGAAACATCGTCGGTTCAGCCTGTAACCCATTCATGACCGGAAAGATTGAGAGACCTATTATTTCTCACATCATCAGCACCAATACATAACTTAGCTAAACTGTTTACTGCAAAGTACAGAAATAAAGAAATACTGATTGTTAGTCAAGGCTAAAATAATAATATAATAATTAACAATTGGATCTTGGGCATGTAAAAGGGAGTTAAAAAGGTCAAAGTCCCCACGAAAAGAAGCTCCTCTCTTCCACAGAAAACACTGCTCCTGAAACGTGTTGTCAGAAGTCCCGCCTTCAATTCTGTGACTTTGTGATGTCACATTATGTCATCATGTCAAATATTTGCATACATCATGCTTAACGGCTAGTTTGGCACTTGAGAAATGATTTAGCACGGCTTGTTAGTGGTGCTGGCTAACGTGTGTGTGAGCTGACCAATCAGAGGAGACTGGATATTCAGGAGGCTGGGCCTTAAAGAGACAGGAGGAGTGTTTCAGACAGAGGGGTGAATACAGAGAAGGGCACTGGACAGTCTGAGAAAACTGATGTGTTTTTTGAGCATTAAAGCATATAAACCTATTCTAGTAGTAACCAAAAATGAGATTTGAACCTGGAAATAAGAACAATGTGTTTCATTTAAGGTCTTTAAAAGTTTTTAAAATATTAATTAACAATATTGTGTTTTAGGATAACAGACTTATCACTTGTAAGCATAAGATAGACATTTACTGTTGGATTTCTAGACATCTACATACACCTATAAGAAACGGAAAGTTAACGATCGCTGTACGAGCTTTGTTTTAACATTAAAAGAGTAAAGTGAGTTGAGCTAACTTTCCTATTTTCCCTGCCATTGTTAAATCCTACTAAGCTTTTATTTTTGCTCTATTAACATTTATACAGACTTGATAATGCATTATATTATTAGTTATATAAGTGTGTCCAAAGCAGCTTTGCAGAGATAAAATTTCTGGTGGGAGAAAAAAGCTCTCAAAGTCGTTCATATTTGAAGAAGGTGAAGCGGGGGCTCTGCGTCATTGCAGATAATAGCTCTGACATGGTGTCAAACATCCCTCCCTGGGGTACTGCTGTGTCTGGTCTCGGCCTCTGGTGAGAAACTCCTCTGGAGAACAGCTCTCCCCATTGCCCGAGTCAAGAAACCTCGGCGACCTTGCACGCTACCTCTTCCCTGCTACCCTGGAGGGAGGCCCGGCAGCTTTTGGTGCTGTGCTGCATTGCAGTGCATCTCTCTTTCTGTTGTGTCCTCTCGAACGTTGGGCTGCTGTAGGAAGATAACCTCTCTGTGTCATTGCTGGTTTATTAAACTAAACTCTTATGTGTCCTCTGCTCTCCTGGAATATCTCAGTAGTCTTTGGACCCTGAACACAGCACTTGCAGCAGAGTGTGATGCTCTAACAGCCCCTGAAATATTTTTTACATTCCTTTTTTCTGTTTTTGTAATCTTTACCTATTCAGTACTAGCTTTACTGTCCTTGGCCATACCCACACTGTCTGCCTCAGTGTCTGTCTTCATAGAGGAACAGGCGATGTCATACTGTCTGAAAATTTAGCAGACTTTTACTTCTGCTGACGCTCCTTTCTCTTTCTGCTGGTTCGTCTCTTATTGGGGCTGTCATCTCTTCATCTACCATCTGTCTTACAGCGTCGATGTCAGAAAGAGTGTTGTGTTCCACCATCAGAAGTTTAATATCATGTTGCGTGTTGCTGGTTTCCCCCAGAGGTCTACAATATCGTGAGTTTTTGAGAAGCTTCTGTTGTTATTATCTGGATGAGTGTTAATTCCTTTAATGAATGATCTTCGATTAAAAAGCACGCATATTCTTTAAATGGTTCTACTGCATAGTACCCATAGTGTTCCTATCGTTCCTATAGTTAGATGGGAAAGATTAATAGCACTCTTATGTCCGTATGCTGCAAGAAGCAAGTTGATCTAGCTTAGCACAAAAGACTGTAAATGGGGAAGACAGCTAACTTGGTTCTGTCCAAAGGTTCATTGGCTTTCAATGTAGTCAATAGTGCTGATTATGTGTTAACCCCCAGCCCAACCAAAGTTATAAAGTTGAGATCTAAAACAAGTTATGAAGTTGTGTTTTTGTACAATAATCAGAGGCGCAGTCCCCAGAAACCCTAGGCTATGGCAGCATCCTTCTTTTTAATACATCCCCATAATAAATGTATTGAACGCCCCAAGTGCAGATGAGTTATCAACATTTTTTTATCGTTGTCCAGGAAATTACAAACTTTAACAATACCTACAGAATAACTTTTTTTAGGCCATTGTTTGGCCCAATGCTGGCATAGTGGTGAGATACAGAGCAAGACATATGTGATAAAAAATTATATTGGCTTAACGGGAACTTAAAAGTTTGCTGATTATATTAGGATTGTTTAACAGAAAATAACTGTATTCCCAGGGCGCCCGTTGGAGGAACTGTGAATGTGGTTCGAAGTTTTAAAGCACATTTCTTTCTCCTTATTTTAAAACAGGAGCCTGACAAAAGTCAGTCAGTTTCTGATTTGTCTCAGTGTGGCAAGGGCCAACTTTCAGCACCACAGACAGCTCATCTGTCTGCACTGTTCACCTGCTTGAAACGGCACCAAAAACACCAGCAAACACTTCTTCATGTTCATGTGACGATCGGGGCCAGTTAATGATTACGTATGTCGTAACATAACTCTACACTGTAACTTGTGCCTTCTTCCACAGCTGCCTGGGTAATACAGCACTTAAAGAATACAGCTCTAAAAGAAGAAACTCCTGTTCTTCAAGGCTAGTGGGAGCTCAGTTACATCGAACTTGAAATGTCACAATGGAAACTTGTAGAATGTTTAAATCTGAAAACTGAGATACACAAGGTGCTCAGCAGAAGCCATCGTAAAACAAAATCTAACAAAGTCTGCAAATTGGATAATGCTCCCATGAGCAATTAATACCTCCACATGTTTTGGACCATACAAGTAGCTGTTGCAGAGGGGTCACGGACCACATGCAACTACAAGAATCCAAAAATACAAGGAATACATTCAAATCTAGACCTAACAAATAAAAGTATGTGCAACGAAGCCTGTAAGTATAATTCATACCTGCAATATTAACTGTACCACATAAACATATCATATTTTTCGCCTATTACAGGGTTTTGTTAATATTATGGGAAATGACTTGCATAGAGGGTCTAGGGACAGCAGATATCATTCACTGTACAAATTGTAAAGCCCACTGAGACAATCATCATCTGAGAAAAAACTAATTATGGCATACAGTGGAGTGAAAATTACTAATCATATTTATTATATGTGTTAGGTCTTGGATTTAATGTATTCCTTGTACTAGTCATATGGCCCGTCACGTGTCTGACAAAGGGCTGTGGCCTAAAATGCCACATGTGGAGGTGATAAAGGGAGGTTAATTGAGCATCCTCAAAAAATGTCTCAGTGGGGAGAGAACTGAACCTGGCTGACATACTTTTAGAGCACAAATGCGTTTTATCAATTTATTTAGGGCACGTTCGTAAAAGTTTTGTCCTTTATTTTTTAATTTTTCTTTTTGTCCCTTCTCCGAAACTTCTTTCTCAACTCGACAAAGAAGTGCTGTGATCACTCAGAACTTTTGGGAAGGGAAATGACAAAACAAGGGCTTCAATTTGAAAGAAAAGATGCCATATAAATGCAGTAGTGACAGATGAAAACATCAAAGACGATTTGAGATTGTTTTCTAAAAGGTATCTGTGGTGATTTAATGTGTTTACATGCTGAACATTATCCCATTTTACTTGGATGCTAAATTAGTCCTTTTTTTAGATTGGGCCGAGTCAACAACATGTTCTGTTTACTGTCACTGCGGTCCGGGATGAGGCACTGATTAGGATCCGTTGCAGGAACATCTATCAGAGTGCTGAGATATTTATACTCTTTATCCCATTTACTGGTGGGTTTCATGCTCTATGAGTTTTCTCTTTTCATCCTATGTGGAACGTCAGATGTATGATTGGATTTACGGATGCCCCCGAGAGCAACAAGCATGGATGAGAGTTGTTGTGTGATGGAAACGCTGCATTTCCGCAACGTTCGGCGCCTTGCACAGTGGGACAACCCCGACAGATATCATCGAGGACGTTGATATGCTTCATGATCATCACGGTCCGTTCTCTGGCAGACTGACGGAGCTTTTCTCCAGAGTCGCTCGAGTGGAACGGAAGTTCTCATGCACAAGTTAAGTTAGAGACACACAGCTCATTAGGAGGCAGTCTATCACACCCCACTGCTCACTTTCAAACATCTCACACTTCCCCCTCTTTTGTGCTCGTCTCCAGCACACCTACACACACACACACACACACACACACACACACAAGCACACACACACACACACACACACACACACACACACACACACACACACACACACACACACACACACACACATAAGCCACACAACTTTAATCATGTTTCATCACTCTTGTTTCCTCCCGCTCCCCTCCTCTCCTTTCACCATCTGCATGTGCATGCAATGTGGGTCGTGTATGACAGTAAATTTACTTCTGGGACACTGCTCTCCTCTGCTGTGTTTCCCATATTTTGATCTTTATTATTCAAAATTGGCCCCCCTTACCGCTGCACTCATCCTTCATCTTCTAGAGCCCCCCCCCCCCCCCCCCCCCCCCAGTGGATAGTGGTATTTAGAGAAAATGAAGAAGAGGATATCAGGGGAATATACAACTGAAGTGGGCCTGCATTGGATCCTTTGAACTCAGAGAGTGGTGAGTCTCTGGCTAAGCTGCCATAACAACACAATAACAATGAGAGATGGTCAGAAATGATGAACGTACGTGGCACCCAGGTGTTCTACTTAAAAGCATACAAATAACCTGAGGTTACATCTGATATGGAGGCTGAAAACACGGCGCTCTGTAAAAGTCTGAAGGTAACAAGCAAAACCTTTTCCACCTTTTCTGCTCACAATTCAACCGTGATGTCTTTTAGGTTGCGCTAATTAATGTCAGTATTGTTAGTACTTTAGATAAAAACAGGCCTAAAACAGGCATTTTAAATTGTCAGCTATACTACATGATGTCATAGCTTGGGCTTTCAGTTAGTTGTTCCCTGTTTTATTTTGTAAATTATATCCAATTTCATGTTTCACTTTCCATTTCCTGTCTTGTCTGTTTTCTATTAACAGCCATTTGATATGAACTACTTCTCCTTCCTCCCGTCACAGACGTGTGCATAGTGAAGCTCTGTAAACGCATAAGCTGGGTACTACTTACAGGCGTGTTGATGATGGCTGACTGCAAGCGCTGCCATGTCTGGGTTTTTTTCAGTTAAACCAGCAACGGCACTGAATGTGATTTGGGTGGTTGGGCTGTGGGGTACTGTGGCAACACTACACACCTTGTTAAGCATCTGAGAGTTAATCACAATGCAAAATATGAAGAGGTTATGCAGCTGCGGACTGAAGAATAGAAAAAAAGTGCTGCTAGGACGAGACACACTTCAATCACTAAGCTGTTTGGCACTGGCACACGGTATCCAGGTGCATGGAGTGTAATGTAAGCTACACTATCAATGTTTATCACTGCCATTGCCCGTGGGAAAATGATTTCACATCTGACCAGGGTCCATCCATTTTTTTTATTCATCTATAGCCAGCAAAATAAATGAATAAAAATTCAGTTCAGCTTTGAGTGAGATTTGTGTCACTGGAATCACCTCATCAATAAAATAAAATATGTCTCTGTTGTATCATTATTATTTTCAAAGGACCAACACTTATTTCCAATACTCTGTATTTTGATTACACTTAAACTATGTATCCATTTTGAATGATTTACTCCAGGGGTAACAAACCTCACCTAACTAAATGGCCTGTGAGCAACTGGTGATGTTCACTGACCTAATCTGAAAAGTGTCTGTATCGTATTGGTAGACATCACTTCTGCCTCTGTGTCTGTGTTTATTGATGAACTGTGACATATGTGTTATAATTAGAGGCCTTGTCTTTTTTCACTTCAAAAACATCTTGTTACGTGTCACCAGCCCCTTGGAGCAAACGAATTGTCACTGGCAATATGCACATTGCACAGTGTTTCTGGAAAAGAGCTAAAAGGCTAAAAAAATAAGTAAAAAAAATTGAATGTGAATGTGAATGTAAATAAGGCATTTGGCAGTAGCTTAAGGACAAAATGCTCGATCTCATTTGCAAGACTGGCACAAGTGTCCCAACTTTATCCAGATTTACTGTAAATGTCAGGCTACCCATTTAACACGGGCTACATAACTGTTAACATATATTGCATATAAATGTCTCGTAAGAGCTTCTAAATGTCAAAATCAAGTGTCTCATTCAGCCCATAAGCTGCTTATTGGGCTTTCCAATTTCACCACTCACACAGCTCTTCACAGTACAAGATGGCAACACGCGAGAAATGTGTTTTTAGAGAGGAAAGTGTCATTATTAGCCTGCAATTTAGTATTAGGCCTTCATTTCTATCCTTTAATTTAGGATGTTGATGTGGCTTTTGTATATCACAGGAACACAATGAGAGTCATTCTATACAATAAAGGTGGTATGGCAATAAAAACAAGCTCTTAAAGGCAATACTTATAGATTTCTAGATATAGTTACTAAAACACAGTATAAATAAGCTAAAGTCAGGATATCTGTAACACTTAAAGAGGGTTTGGATGTGAAAATCAGTGCATTCTTTTTTATTTCCTGCACTGATAATTATCTCTTACCGTTTGTTTGATTTCTGGGTCTGAAAAGTGAAATCAAAGGCCAGCAGGCAGTGACTCAACCTGTTTCAAAAAGTCTGATTGTATGTAAATTTAGGATAAAATGACCCGCTTCTCTTTTGATGCATTGCCACAGTAAACAGCTTCCTAATGAGTTTACAGTTTCAATGGCTAGTTTCTTTTAATACAGAATGATGCTCATTTTTTAAATAATGGTCACATTTAGAGTAACATAGACGATAAAAGCAGTGCAAGCTTCAAGGGCATGACTGCCTTATTATGGACAAGTTTCTACCATGGCGTGTCCTCCAGTTTTGAGTCAGTTCCAATCTGGGCCTCTGCAGCTTTATCCTATCGTCCAAATATGGTCACATCTCGCTCCAAAAAAACAAGATATGCCAAACTCAGCAGTAATGCCAAACTCATCCCCAAACACAACAGGTGACTTCACAGTGACACCATGGTTGAAATTCACCAACTCTGAATACATTCAGAGCAATGCTAGTTTTCATATTGTTTAATAGAAAATACTGCATTTTCAAGTATACCGCAAACTGTGTTGACGACCAGCATCTAAAGATTAATTTGAATATTCATCTATTAATTAATCTATTAATAACTGTTTCTGCTATGAAGCATATCAATCTTCTCTATTGTTTTTGAAAGCAAAGCTTCAGAGCACATTGTATTTTTCATGTTAGCAAACTCTAATGCTGGTAAAAATTTAGTGAAAGACATAATGAATCTCTAACGTGAATGATGTTTTTAAGAAGGGGTTTAAAAAAGTGGATAGTCGAGTGAAGTTTCGCAATCTACAAAACATTTCCAGAGATTCACGGCAAAGTTCTTCTCACAACTGAAGTAAATGGGGACTTCTTTAAAAACATAAACTAACAACTGAAAGAAAACACAAGATGGCTCCATACAAAGGATGTTACTAAAAAAAACTTAAATCTTCACTGTAGCTGCAAGGCTAAAACTGGTGATCTGTCTGAAGTGGGTGCAAGAGCTCGTCTGCACGTTGAGGGTGTAAATAAAGTCTGTTCAAATCAGTCTGGGATCTAGGGGCTCTTGGAGACTTGGTTTATGCTGGAAGAGCTACGAAGACAATTTATGCTTCTTTATTTCAGCAGTCCCCATCCTCTTCAGCTGCAGCTCAGCACCAGAAAAATGTTTTGTGAACTTCCAAACGTATCCTTTAAACCTCACAGGCCAGCTGGCGCAGTTCCCAATTCGTGTATTTTATAAGGCACCACCAGGCCCTTAAGCACAAGCGAGGCTCGTTCATGATGAGCAATCTCCATCCGGAGTCTCTGAAACTTATACCTTATTAAATGTGGAAAATGACATTAAACAAACACTGATAAATAATGGTTTTATTTACCACACGGCAGCAAACACAGCTCCAAAAACAGTGTGTATTACCTCTGTGTGTTCAATCTGTTTCATTTTTAATGAGCTCTGACTCTGGACCAAGAACAGGATACAAAAAGAAAAAAGAAAGAGAAACTTCAGTTGTCCTATAGGGTTTAGTTTTTACTGGAAGGAAGAACTTAAACAGCAGTGAACTTCAGGTGACATAACAACTCAGAGTCATTAAAATAGCACAAATACAAAAATATACAATACAGCGTTTGCAAAAAAAACAAAGCCTTTTCTGGCAGGTCAAGTTGAATACAGGATCACAAACGGAAACCGAACTCTTTCTTCCGGCTCCTGTTCCCGACTAAATTAATCTCGCTAACTCTTTCCAAAAAGAGATGCAAAGCGACTCAGAGGTGAATCGTGATGTCAGCCAGAATAGTCGGAAGAGGAGAAGCTTTTATGCCAAAATGAGGGAGATAGATAAGGAACTGTACCATACTGCCTGGTGCCTATGAGCCAAGCGAGCCAAATGAGCCTGCCTCAAACACACACACACACACACACACACACACACACACACACACCAGAGCTGGAGAGTGAACGGCAGACACCATCTCCTTCCTGAACTCCGCACAGGCAGACACATTATGCAAAGAGAGAGGAAAGAGAAACATGACTGTTGCCAAAGCGAACAAAACCCAGAGAGAGATGAAGCGAAGAGTCACAGATTAAATATTTACACACTGCGTTACATTACCCCCCCCCCCCCCCCCCCCCCCAAATGAACGCCCCAGTTATGTGGCCCATTTATGAAGTGTGTATTTTCATAAAGCAAATTAAAGCAGCGTTTCATTTTTATGACTCCTGCCTCTGTCCGAGGTGCTGAAAAAGCGCGCGGGGGGGGTGGGGGGTGGGGGGGGGGGGGGGGGGGGGGGGGGCGTTCACTCACCGCCGCAGCGCTGATGTCTAATTGGTGTTTTTTTTTTTTTAGGCTTTTACGTGTTTTTTTCAAATTGTGTTTATTATGGCGGGTCACGTGCCTGAACTGAACTCTCAACTCACAACAGAGGCGCGTGACTAACGTGCAATTTGTGTTTGGTACCAGCCAGAACAGAGACGACGAAAAAAAACACACACACACAGAGCAACACCACCACCTCCTCCACCCGCTGAAAATCAATGACACGGTTATTGGAGAGAGCGAGAAAGAGAGAGAAAGGAGGCGGTGTCTGGTGACCGAGGAGGAGGAGGAGGGAGGAGGAGAAAGGCTCCCGGTCCGCTCGTCCTCGCAGCTCCGCTTCTTTCGCAGTCAAATCCTACTACCAGTCGGGTGCCGCCGGAGTGCCCGGGGCTGTGGACTTATTTTTTCTCCCCACGGGAATCAAGAACCGGGCACCTACAAAAAAAACAAACATCCCAGGTAGGTGAAGCGACGATGCATCTGCGTGTTTTTATTCTACTAAAGAAACATAAACTGGAGAAGAAAAGAAAAAAAGAAAAAAAAAGTCCGTAGTTACGCATTTGTCGCCTTCTAGGTGCTGACTGACTGTCTGACTGAGGATGGAGGAGAAAAGCAGATGAAAGCCGAGACAAAGCTCCGGTGGGGGGTTGGCGATTGTGTTGACGCCGCTAATTGCTTTTTTTTTTTTTTTTTTAATATATAAATTAACTGAGGGGAAGCTCGCGAGCTAATCGTTTCCGCCGTGCCCCCATCTGCCGCCGCCGAGACAAACTCTCCGGTGTTTTATAATCCGATTAGATCAGATGGAGGATCAGCAAATTGATAATAACATTTAAAAAAAAAAAAAAAAAATCACCGTGCGCACTCATCACACGCGTTTTTGGACGCGCCACGGTGACATCCTGACCTCTGATGCGCCACGAAGTGAGAGTTCTGCGTCCTGCAAAAAAAAAAAAGTGCGCGGTCTCACTTCATCCCGCTCCTCTGACACTTCCCCTCCACCTCACTTCTCCTCTCTTCTCCCCTTGGCTCCGTCTAACACCCCCCCACCCATTTCTGTTGTCTTTGTGTCTCTCCTTCTTTGCTTCCAGAAGATGTTCTTCTTTCTGCTACCTGTCGTGGCTCTCTTGCTGAGCGGAGAATCGGCGGTCTCCGGGAGCAGTAACGACAAATGGCTGAGCACCGTGGCTCAGTACAACAAGGACAGACCCTGGAACAGATTCAGAGATGTGAGTTTGATCTGAGAGGCACAACATCTAGCCAAAGGGGGGGAAGAATAATTACCTTAATTTTTATGTGTGTGTGTGTGTGTGTGTTTGTGTGTGTGTGTGTGTGTGTGTGTGAGGTAGAGAGAGAGGCAGCACTACGCCCTTGATACACCCCCCCTGAGTACTTGAGCACTTGCCAGCAGGCATAATCCACCTTGTAGAGACTCAGCAGGTTCAAACCCTGGTTGAAAGAGGAAGCAGACTGGTAGACGGAGAGCGTTGTGCTTCTGCGCCTCAGCTCATGATTTGGACTGATGGGATCTGGAGGATTTCCCGGGTGAATTCACTGCTTCACCCCGCTCCTGGTGACAGGTCATCATTTTCAGTCTATGACAAGTGGCCACATCACAGCGATGGGCTTTTATAACTGATATTGATTATCTATTCCAGTCACAATCAGATGAGGTTGAGTCTTTGATTTATTGTATGCATCTATATGAGACCGGTGGTATTTCATAACATAAAGAACAACCTGTGCAGAAATGGTTTCTACGAGCTAGGACACCTGTATGTACAGGGGTCGGCGTGGTTCAGGTACGTGTCGGTTTGATCCATTACGGAGAATCATCACGGTTTGTTTCCTCAGGGATATCAGGCATGTTTGCTCTACAGTCGACAGTCTCTTGTCCTCACTGTGTATGAAACTCAGTGACTGTCTGAGATTTGAGTCATTGCTTGAAACCTGGGTTTCTATGTTCAAAGCATGCGCTCAGTGCTCGAGGGGTCAGCTACCTGAGTACAGTGGGAGCCTCTTACAGAAAGGGCTGAAAGTCACTTTAAAGTCTAAGCACGGTTTTTAGAGCTAACCGCAGTGACCCAAACATCCAGGTCTAATTGTTTTGTGAAATAAGAATTAAGGCACAGGATCCGCCAGAGCCAACTCTATTGCAGCCGCATTACTCTAACCCATAGAGGGCACCAACGTTTCAGTCATGCCAGATTATCAGGCCTAATCTGGGGGGGGGGGTTCAAATTATGCAAAAGAAAGTGAAGTATTTGTATTTGAAGGAACGGTACTGCCTGCCCCTCTAGCATCGCTTTGCACAAGAAGCACTCCACGGTCAAGTTAGCAGTAATATGTAATGTGCAACATCAAGTTGGTGTTGTTCTTTCAGGTGTTTAAAAAAAAAAAAGTATGAAATGCGAAAATGGGTTGCGAAATACATGTGCGGGAAACACTGCTCCATGTTCAAGTTAGCAATAGTACATAATATGCAATGTGCAGTGACAAACATCTGACTTCTGGAATGTGGAATTGAGGCACAGAAACTACTTGGTTAGGCTTCGGCTTAAAAACCATGCGGTTTAGTTAGTAATAGGATGTAATATGCAGCATCTGGTTAAACTTTCAAAATAAAGGCTACGTTGTCAAGGTAGAAATAATAAGCAATGTGGAATGCTCTGTAAGATTTTTTAAATAAATCTTGCTGGCAAACAGTTGACTTTATTAATTTTGCAGTTTGGTGAGGTTTAGGCATAAAAAATACTTTGTTAGGTTTAGGAGAAGGTCTTATTTTGTCAGTCTCATAACACAAGTAGCGTATCACGCGTCCTTCCTGTAATGTATGTGATGTTACTCCCATGATTTAAATGATATACTGTAGGTTACTTCATTACATACATTAAAATAAATCACTCTCAAGTCTTGATGATAATCATGAATGTGAACCCCGATCTATGGGGGGAAAGTCCTGTGAATGACCCGACCATCTATCCCCTGGCTCAGACCTTATTCACTCTTTAAACTAGGTGCTTCAAGAAGTGACGTTAGAGGGGTGCCTACAGTGTTGGGATACAGACCAAACGCGGGTTGGCTGTGTTGGCGCTGAGGTACACTCTGTATCTTTTTAGTGTGATTCCACATCTCCATAACACGTTTTCAGTGTTGGGAAGCACATGACCTCCAGCTTACACCTACTGGTGACTCCTAGATGGGTTTCAGACACCTTAGGGTTTTTCTTAATTGGATATATGAATGCTTGACATTTTCTTTTCTTCAAACAACCAGACAAATCTTGAAATCTTCCCACAGTATAGTCCTGAATCCTGGAGAATGACAGTAAAGCTTAACTGACTCTCCATTCTGACCGGTCACCATCATGACAGTAACCACTACCTTCCCATCTTGATACCATACTTTTATCATGTCTCTGGCTGTCTACTAACACATTCTCCAGAGATTGCAGCAGACAGTGGGCTAACGTTGGCCTTATTAGAGCTCGCCGTTCCCATGCAATACTGGTGTGGCGATGTGAACTAGTATCAGTCATGTCTGTGTACGCTCAGTCAGGGCTCTACTACCTGCAGTGTGTGTGTGTGTGTGTGTGTGAGTGCTTCCCACTGTTTATTTCTCGCTGTGGTCTCCTGTGCGAATGAAACTCATTAACAGGAAGCTGTCAGTGTAGGGGGCTGAGGACAGGAGCGGAGGGAGGGAGGGAGGGAGGGGAGGATGAGGAGCAATGGATAGGTGGAAAGGCTGTGACATTTATGTTTAATATTTCAAGCAATGCGACCAAGCAAATGCTGGAGCTGCTGCTGTGTTTATGTGTGTGTGCGTGTGTGTGTTGTCTGCCCTATCACATAGGGAGGACCGCTGGTCATAATTTGTCTCCTGAAACACTGGTTTTCTGTTGTTCTTGGTCATTTCTCTCCTCTTCTCGTTGGTACAAAAAAGGACAATGTGATCCTCCGAGTCAGTCTCAAACATTAAAACTACCGTTCTTACAACTGTTTAAAAGTGATAATTGGCTATCCTAAGGTGCTATTGATGTGATCATGATGTGCTCAGTCACCCTTTTCACACTGTGTGATTTTTTCGGCTGTCTCACATGAAAGTTGTGAAAAATCTGAGGTGAAATCGCAAGATGTAAATCATAGATGTTGGCCTAAAGCACAGTTTTTTGAAGTGTGTCTACAGGTCTCGGGGAGCACAACTGCGTATTTGAATAAAGTAGCAAGGCTTTTGTGGCTCTGGAGGAAGCTTCATGTCATCTTATAAATTGACTCCAGTGATGTCACTCAGTGCCCAGACTTCACCGTGGGTAATATAGGTACCAGGTTTTGAAAAGCAGTCCACTGGTCAAACATTTCTGCCTACAACACTCAGTATGAACACTTAAAAATGATCAAAATTGATACAGAATCATCTTTTTTATTTCACACATTCTTCTTTCTTTGCAAACCCTGGCTCCTACATTACCCACAATGCAACTTGGCCACTGAGTGACATCACTGGGGGCTGTCTATCAGACTTCATCCAGCTCCTTCTGGAGCCACAAAAAGGCTTTATACTACTTTTTTCACTTACGCACTAGCCCTCCCCAAGATCTGCAAACACACTTTAAAGTGTTAAAAAATGGTGGGGTTTCCCTTTAAATCCACAACAGCTTATTTAGAGCTTTGGTGACCAAAAGATTGAGAATACGAGTTGAAATAACACAGAATACACTGGCGAGCTGTAGCATGTTCACCTCAGTGCTACGACAGATAGCCATAATAAGACAAGATATTCTTAAATGTCCCCACTGGGAAATTTGTCCTGCAGCTCCACTAAAGATAAAACGATGTATACGGTATTGTAAAAAACAAACAAAACAAAGGAAACATCAGTACCTCGACAACGCAAAGCTTCCGCCAAACAGTTAACACATACGCATGAACACCCTCTGACACACCCTTTTACAACCCCCTCGTCCAACGTCCTTAATTGCCTGTTAGTGTGGAGAATATTAACAGACGTAGGAGTGAATGTTTAAAACGGTTCAGCCCGCTCCGAGGGACCCTGAATTTCATCCTATTAGAGGGTAGATGTGGAGGATGTGAGTTGGATCAGACACTATTTTCTGAGCCCACGTCATAATCGATTGCTCATAGATTGTTTGGAGGGATGAGTATTTTTTTAATCACCATAATTACATTTTCATCTTCTGTACCAGAGCAACAATCTATAGCATCCAAACAGCTACTGTGCTTCTGGAGAGCAGTCCTCATAGTGCTTTACACTTTAGACACGATGTACTGTTTTCTGTCCCTCAGTCAACCCCCTCTTCTCAGTTCTCATTGAGACATGAACGTCACATTTTTCCTCCGCCCTTCTCTCCGTCTCTCATTTTCTCCGTCTGTCTCCGGAGCGGTGAATGACCCTGTGCTTCCTCAGCCGTAGCCCTCTCCGTCTCCCCCCTCCTCCCTCTCCCTCTCCCTATGCCCTCACCCGTGACTCCTCCTCTCTGTTGCTCTCCTCTGCCTGCCATGTTTCACTCTGCATCTCTGATGAGCCACTCGCTCCCTTCCTGCATAATGTATGAGCATCCATTCGTTGGCGGGGGAGCCGGTGTAATAGTTTAGCAGTCAAAGTTCAGGTGGCTTATCTTGAAAACACAAGAAAAACAGGATTTGATTCATTATTTTGTCTCGTCGCCCTCCTAATAACTGATCTGTAATGTGTTGGAAGAAAAGTGCGCTGCAGATGGAGACAGTTTTATTCCAGTCCACTTGCAGCGAGGGAGGGCATGCAGTGAAAACAATGTCTCTCATTACCATCATATTGTGTCTGTTCGAAAAACATATTTCTTCAGTCAAAACAAAGCTGCAGTCTTTGCTGCTTGCTTGTATGCTTGTCGTAGACACGATTTCAGTTGTATTCTTGAAACAAAAGGACACATTTGGGGAATAAATGATGCACCGTGTTGGCCTCAGACTGAAGTTTGTGAACAGGCTTGCATGCTGAGCTACACCAATTCTTCACACACCCACCGCCATTGTCCCACTGTCTGGATCTGGTCTAACACATGATTAGTTGTCCTGCGGAAAAGGGTCTTATGTTTTGTTTCCAGCATGCTATATGTGCAGCTCGTCAGAGGTTTTGACCAATTAAATGGCTCCACTTTTGTTATTCTTCGCTTGTTGTGGTCATTTATACCAGCGGTATTTCTCTTTTCCTAAAGTTACAATCAAAGCTTCGATTTTTATGCAAATAAAGTAGGGCCACGTCGAATACACACACATTTGTATGCAGCATCGAGCTCAACTGTGTTTCTGTTTTAGGCAGGGTCAACTTTGTTGGAAGCCTGCGACTGTGTTGTGTTATTGGCAACATCAACGTATTCTGGTCGGGACAAAAGTGAATATGAGGGGTCCAGCTGGAACGGCGGTAGATGCAGGGGTGGTAAAACAGAAGACCTCAATACCCATATCCAAATCTGAGAATGTGCAGCACGCACAGATGAGGCCATGGTGCATGAATGTATAACTACAGCGATTTCCACGCTGTCTCTTTATGGTGCCGCTTACGCATACGTTCACGAAGTGGCTGCGTTCAGTCTTTCGGACTCTCCAGAGACAGTAACAGTCAATGTATTTGTTAATTGAGTGAATCTGAGGAGAAGTGTTCTTAGAGTAATGGATGCAATTTAAGCTGGTAATTATAGTCCTTCACTATTCCTAAATGACAAGCCTAATTACTTCACCTCTCTCAGTTTACGTGTCAGAACCGCTGACCTCAATCTCATGATGTCTCTGCAGTAAGAGAGCACATATTTTATGGTAATTTGGAGCAAAACTACTTGTAACATTGTGCGGTTTATTGCAAGGCACAGTCATAAGATTGATATATGATTTACCATTGGATAATAATAGTTTGAAAAGCCCCTGGTGTAATTGCTTTTTATTCATAGTGAAGTCTGCTAATACATATAATGTATGTGGATTGCTGAGCTGGCCAGTTCAAGCCAGCTGAGCGGGTCTATTATTGGTGGATTTATGATGTGCAAGGAAATGATTGGGTAGTATCACCAGGACTACTGGAGATTTTAATGAGTCTGGGTATGTAGACACTGATAGGCAGGTTTAGTCGACTCATCTCATCTTAGGCTGGGTCGACCAACCAAACTGTGTCCGTTGTGTCTGAAACACCAGAAGTTGGCGTTGGATGCCTAGTCAGATTCATGGATTGCTTACTTTTATCTTAATTTTGCCAGAAAGAATTTGTAAGAAGGGATCAGGATACTGTACCACAACCTAACTTGTTTTTATTTTGGATGTACCATTGATCGGACAGTGCACAATGCCAAAACTGGCCAGCTAGTGATGTGTTTCTACTTTCAATGATGGTCCAGTAGGACCTTCTCTTATGAACCAGAAAAAAGTCTTCAAATAATGTTCATGAAAAAGCAAACGGATGTATCTTGGTCTCTCTTTTTTAAGCCTGTGCTGTTTGCAGGAAAAGCCTTTAGCCGAGCTGTCTTTGATCGTATACTTTGACGTGGTATAATAAAGCGACAAACTCCTAGTAGGGAAGATGTCGTGGTGATCAAGTGAGTGAGGCACAAGACTGGTTGGCTAACTGGTTTCCGTGTCCCCTGTGAGGCAGTGTTGCTTTGACTGAAATTAACAAGTCATCAAAGTCTAAAAATATGACTTTGTTGACATATTATTATTATCAGTTTTTAGGATGTATACAGCTGCTGAATGTATACTCTGTATATAACCTTTAGTCAAAAACAGCTAAACAGGCCTCTTTATGTTATTGTCATTAATGACTGCCAGTATAGATAGATAGATAGATAGATAGAAATACTTTAATGATCCCAGACTGGGAAATTATTTTGTATTATCGGCACAACTTTCACTTTTGCATTTTGGAGCGTCTTTTGAACCACGAGGGGACGTCCTGAATAGGATGTCAAACAATGGTCATTCAACGTCTCAGTATTTGCTGGGTAGTGTCTCAAAATTTCAAACAACATCCAGACCGGATGTGGTCTCAGTTTGTCTTGTGTTGTATAATCTTGTCATTTTGTCTCCTATCATCTTGTTTTGTCTCCCCTGCTCTCGTGTGTCTCTTGTCAGATTCTCTGTCTGCACATGGCAACCAAGGGCGTAACATCGGTTTGAAAAGTGGGGGGGACACAAAAAAGTGGGTGTCTGATTTGAATACCATTTTATACATTTCCACATGATTTTAATCATATTCCCAGCTACTTAAAAGCAACACATTATGATGAACATGGCTATCATGCTTAGTCATAGGTGTGATTGGCAAAGGACAAAAGAGCAGGAAAATATACAGCTCCACTATGTCTCTCTTCACATATATTTTGTTCCGTTGTCGGCTTCAGCTAAGAAAGAAATAGTTCGCCTCAGGTGTCCACAATTCTTAGAACATACAGTGTTTCCCCTAGATTGTTCTGGTAACTCAGCAACACTAGGGGGGTCCGGGGGCATGCACCCCCGGAAGAAAATTTGAAAAATAACCCTTTAAATGGTGACTGCTGGTGAGATTAAAAAAAAACAAAAAACATTTTCAGAATTTCAGAATGAGAATCTAAGACATGAGACATTAGAGAACTTTTTAAACATTATTTTCTTTATTATTATAGATTTTTATGGAAACAGAATCTGTTTTAGAAGTCAGTGGGCCACCTGACATGGAAGTTACTGAGAAATAAATCATAATTTATGTGCTGTAATAAAAGTAGAGTAAAAAGAGCTGTGTCTCATGTGTCCAGTTTACTGACACAATCTGCTGCTGGTTTGGAGTCACTGGGTCACATGACATGGAAGATATAGAAAAAACTGCAATTATTTTGTATTAATATATTTATGCTAAGTAATTTAATGACGGTCCCTAAATGACTCTCAGTGATTCAGCACGAGGCTCTGGGAGGTGAGCTGACCGTCCTCCTGCTGCTCACACTGGACGAACCTCAGTAAAGTCTCGGCTGGACCCGAGTAGAGCTTAGATCGGGCCTAAATAATCAAGCCCAGCCCGTGCACGTTGTGTCCGAGCCCGGCCCGACACATTAACTGTAACTGTAAAGCTGACACAGGCTGTCACTGCCCACGCGTTACTCTCTGACCACTGTTTTCAGTAACGAGTAATCTAACGCGTTAATATTTCCAAACCAGTGATCACTGTGCGTTACTATTATTTTTGTCATTTTCCTTAGTAAAAAAATAATAATTTCTGCTTTCTTCTTGCGTCTCGGGGTCACGTTTCCAGGACGAGGATAACTCAAACAAGTCACGTGTAACACCACGCAGCGACACAAACACAAACAATGGAGGGAGGAGAGAGATGCGTGTTTTCTAGCTGGAAATACACTCATTATTTGAGTTATTAAAAAAACAAAACGCAAATGCTTGATCAAGAGCCCGACCCAGCCGAAGACAATGGCCTGTTGCAGCCTTTGAACGCAGCATCATTACACAAACTGTCCGCGACTCACAGCGAGAGTGGGTTCACTTGATTACTAACCTGGCATAGCTGGTGTTGCATCAGCGGGCGGAGTTTGCCATCAAATTAATGTAAAATAAGCACATCAGTATACGCCAGGGTAGATTAATCAAGCGGACATGTTTGAGTATCAGACCCTTGAGAGCTACTGCGTTCGGCTGGATTAAATAAAAGTGGGGGGGACAAAAACGGGATTTCGGAAAGTGGGGGGGACATGTCCCCCCTGTCCCTAGTGGATGTTACGCCTATGATGGCAACAGAAAAGCTGTCGCTGCTGTTCAGACAGCCTCAACTTT